>CM051235.1:206576262-207176262 GCA_027917425.1 Gastrophryne carolinensis
ATAAAAAAGTGGGCCATTGGAGCTGTGGTGATGCATAATAATCAGCATAATGGAATGGGTCTGTAATATTCCCAGAACTTTCTTCAGATACTTTGGCTGTGCTCCTCCCCTATCCCACTGTTGCTAGGCGACATTGGGCGCCTAGACACGCACTCCCAAACACATGCATGCACTCCCGCACTCTTGCACACATGCACACACTCCCAAACACGTGCACACACTTTCAAACACATGCACACACTGCTGCACTCCCAAATACATGCCTGCTTTTCCAAACACATGCACGCACTCCCAAACACATGCACACACTCCCAAACACGTGCATGCATTGCCAAAAACATGCAAGCACCCCACACTCCCGCACACATGCACGCACTCCCAAACACATGCACACACTTTCAAACACATGCACACACTGCTGCACTCCCAAATACATGCCTGCTTTTCCAAACACATGCACGCACTTCCAAACACATGCACGCACCCCACATTCCCAAACACATGCCCACACTGCCAAACACATGCACGCACCACTGCACTCCCAAACACATGCACGCACCACTGCACTCCCAAACACATGCACGCTCCCCTGCACTCCCAAACACATGCCCACACTGCCAAACACATGCACGCTCCCCTGCACTCCCAAACACATGCACGCACCACTGCACTCCTAAACACATGCACGCACCACTGCACTCCTAAACACATGCACGCACCACTGCACCTCCAAACACATACACGCACCACTGCACCTCCAAACACATACACGCACCACTGCACTCCCAAACACATGCATGCACCACTGCACTCCTAAACACATGCACGCACCACTGCACTCCTAAACACATGCACGCACCACTGCACCTCCAAACACATACACGCACCACTGCACCTCCAAACACATACACGCACCACTGCACTCCCAAACACAAGCACGCACCACTGCACTCCCAAACACATGCACGCACCACTGCACTCCTAAACACATGCACGCACCACTGCACCTCCAAACACATACACGCACCACTGCACCTCCAAACACATACACGCACCACTGCACTCCTAAACACATGCACGCACCACTGCACCTCCAAACACATACACGCACCACTGCACTCCCAAACACATGCACGCGCCACTGCACTCCCAAACACATGCACGCACCACTGCACTCCCAAACACATGCACGCTCCCCTGCACTCCCAAACACATGCACGCACCACTGCACTCCTAAACACATGCACGCACCACTGCACCTCCAAACACATACACGCACCACTGCACTCCCAAACACATGCACGCGCCACTGCACTCCCAAACACATGCACGCACCACTGCACTCCCAAACACATGCACGCTCCCCTGCACTCCCAAACACATGCACGCACCACTGCACTCCCAAACACATGCACGCTCCCCTGCACTCCCAAACACATGCACGCACCACTGCACTCCCAAACACATGCACACTCCCCTGCACTCCCAAACACATGCACGCACCACTGCACTCCCAAACACAAGCACGCACCCCTGCACTCCCAAACACATGCACGCACCACTGCACTCCCAAACACATGCACGCACCACTGCACTCCCAAACACATGCACACACCGCTGCACTGCCAAACACATGCACACACCACTACACTCCCAAACACATGCACACTCCCCTGCACTCCCAAACACATGCACGCACCACTGTACTCCCAAACACATGCACGCACCACTGCACTCCCAAACACATGCACGCTCCCCTACACTCCCAAACACATGCACACTCCCCTGCACTCCCAAACACATGCACGCTCCCCTGCACTCCCAAACACATGCACGCACCACTGCACTCCCAAACACATGCACGCTCCCCTGCACTCCCAAACACATGCACGCACCACTGCACTCCCAAACACATGCACGCTCCCCTGCACTCCCAAACACATGCACGCACCACTGCACTCCCAAACACAAGCACGCACCACTGCACTCCCAAACACATGCACGCACCACTGCACTCCCAAACACATGCACGCACCACTGCACTCCCAAACACATGCACACACCACTGCACTCCCAAACACATGCACGCGCCACTGCACTCCCAAACACATGCACACACCACTGCACTCCCAAACACATACATGCTCCCCTGCACTCCCAAACACATGCACGCACCACTGCACTCCCAAACACATGCACGCACCACTGCACTCCCAAACACATGCACACACCACTGCACTCCCAAACACATGCACGCACCACTGCACTCCCAAACACATGCACGCACCACTGCACTCCCAAACACATGCCCACACTGCCAAACACATGCACGCTCCCCTGCACTCCCAAACACATGCATGCGCCACTGCACTCCCAAACACATGCCCACACTGCCAAACACATGCACGCTCCCCTGCACTCCCAAACACATGCACGCACCACTGCACTCCCAAACACATGCACGCACCACTGCACTCCCAAACACATGCATGCTCCCCTGCACACCCAAACACATGCACGCACCACTGCACTCCCAAACACATGCACGCACCACTGCACTCCCAAACACATGCATGCTCCCCTGCACACCCAAACACATGCACGCACCACTGCACTCCCAAACACATGCACGCTCCCCTACACTCCCAAACACATGCACACTCCCCTGCACTTCCAAACACATGCACGCACCACTGCACTCCCAAACACATGCACACTCCCCTGCACTCCCAAACACATGCACGCTCCCCTACACTCCCAAACACATGCACGCTCCCCTACACTCCCAAACACATGCACACTCCCCTACACTCCCAAACACATGCACACTCCCCTGCACTCCCAAACACATGCACGCTCCCCTACACTCCCAAACACATGCACACTCCCCTGCACTCCCAAACACATGCACGCACCACTGCACTCCCAAACACATGCACGCTCCTCTGCACTCCCAAACACATGCATGCTCCCCTGCACTCCCAAACACATGCACGCACCACTGCACTCCCAAACACATGCACGCTCCCCTGCACTCCCAAACACATGCACGCACCACTGCACTCCCAAACACATACACGCACCACTGCACTCCCAAACACATGCACGCACCACTGCACTCCCAAACACATGCATGCACTCCCGCACTCTTGCACACATGCACACACTCCCAAACACGTGCATGCATTCCCAAATACATGCATGCACCCCACACTCCCGCACACATGCACGCACTTCCAAACACATGCACACACTTTCAAACACATGCACACACTGCTGCACTCCCAAATGCATGCCTGCTTTTCCAAACACATGCACGCACTCCCAAATACATGCACACACTTTCAAACACATGCACGCACCCCACATTCCCAAACACATGCCCACACTGCCAAATACATGCACGCACCACTGCACTCCCAAACACATGCACGCACCACTGCACTCCCAAACACATGCACGCGCCACTGCACTCCCAAACACATGCACGCACCACTGCACTCCCAAACACATGCACGCGCCACTGCACTCCCAAACACATGCACGCACCACTGCACTCCCAAACACATGCACGCGCCACTGCACTCCCAAACACATGCACGCTCCCCTGCACTCCCAGACACATGCACGCGCCACTGCACTCCCAAACACATGCACGCGCCACTGCACTCCCAAACACATGCACGCACCACTGCACTCCCAAACACATGCACGCTCCCCTGCACTCCCAAACACATGCCCACACTGCCAAACACATGCACGCACCACTGCACTTCCAAACACATGCACGCACCACTGCACTCCCAAACACATGCACGCACCACTGCACTCCCAAACACATGCACGCGCCACTGCACTCCCAAACACATGCACGCGCCACTGCACTCCCAAACACATGCACGCACCACTGCACTCCCAAACACATGCACGCGCCACTGCACTCCCAAACACATGCACGCTCCCCGGCACTTCCAAACACATGCCCACACTGCCAAACACATGCACGCACCACTGCACTCCCAAACACATGCACGCATCACTGCACTCCCAAACACATGTACGCTCCCCTGCACTTCCAAACACATGCACGCACCACTGCACCTCCAAACACATACACGCACCACTGCACTCCCAAACACATGCACGCTCCCCTGCACTTCCAAACACATGCACGCACCACTGCACTCCCAAACACATGCACCCACCGCTGCACTCCCAAACACATGCACACACCGCTGCACTGCCAAACACATGCACACACCACTACACTCCCAAACACATGCACACACCACTGCACTCCCAAACACATGCACGCTCCCCTGCACTCCCAAACACATGCACGCTTCCCTGCACTCCCAAACACATGCACGCACCCCTGCACTCCCAAACACATGCACGCACCCCTGCACTCCCAAACACATGCACGCACCACTGCACTCCCAAACACATGCACGCACCACTGCACTCCCAAACACATGCACACACCGCTGCACTGCCAAACACATGCACACACCACTACACTCCCAAACACATGCACACACCACTGCACTCCCAAACACATGCACGCTCCCCTGCACTCCCAAACACATGCACGCTTCCCTGCACTCCCAAACACATGCACGCTCCCCTGCACTCCCAAACACATGCACGCACCACTGCACCTCCAAACACATACACGCACCACTGCACTCCCAAACACATGCACGCACCACTGCACTCCCAAACACATGCACGCACCACTGCACTCCCAAACACATGCACGCACCACTGCACTCCCAAACACATGCACGCACCACTGCACTCCCAAACACATGCACACACCACTGCACTCCCAAACACATGCACGCACCACTGTACTCCCAAACACATGCACACACCACTGCACTCCCAAACACATGCACGCTCCCCTGCACTTCCAAACACATGCACGCACCACTGCACTCCCAAACACATGCACGCTCCCCTGCACTTCCAAACACATGCATGCACCACTGCACTCCCAAACACATGCACGCTCCCCTGCACTCCCAAACACATGCACACTCCCCTGCACTCCCAAACACATGCACGCTCCCCTACACTCCCAAACACATGCACGCTCCTCTGCACTCCAAAAGACATGCACGCACCACTGCACTCCCAAACACATGCACGCTTCCCTGCACTCCCAAACACATGCACGCACCACTGCACTCCCAAACACATGCACGCACCCCTGCACTCCCAAACACATGCACGCACCACTGCACTCCCAAAGACAAGCACGCACCACTGCACTCCCAAACACATACACGCTCAAACACATGCACACTCCCCTGCACTCCCAAACACATGCACGCTCCCCTGCACTCCCAAACACATACACGCTCAAACACATGCACACTCCCCTGCACTCCGAAACACATGCACGCTCCCCTGCACTCCCAATCACATGCACGCTCCTCTGCACTCCAAAACACATGCACGCACCACTGCACTCCCAAACACATGCACGCACCACTGCACTCCCAAACACATGCACGCACCCCTGCACTCCCAAACACATGCACGCACCACTGCACTCCCAAACACAAGCACGCACCACTGCACTCCCAAACACATGCACGCACCACTGCACTCCCAAACACATGCACGCACCACTGCACTCCCAAACACATGCACGCACCCCTGCACTCCCAAACACATGCACGCACCACTGAACTCCCAAACACAAGCACGCACCACTGCACTCCAAAACACATGCACGCACCACTGCACTCCCAAACACATGCACGCACCACTGCACTCCCAAACACATGCACGCACCACTGCACTTTCAAACACAAGCACGCACCACTGCACTCCCAAACACATGCACGCACCCCTGCACTCCCAAACACATGCACCCTCCCCTGCACTCCCAAACACATGCACGCACCACTGCACTTTCAAACACAAGCACGCACCACTGAACTCCCAAACACATGCACGCACCCCTGCACTCCCAAACACATGCACGCTCCCCTGCACTCCCAAACACATGCACGCACCCCTGCACTCCCAAACACATGCACGCTCCCCTGCACTCCCAAACACATGCACGCACCACTGAACTCCCAAACACATGCACGCACCCCTGCACTCCCAAACACATGCACGCTCCCCTGCACTCCCAAACACATGCACGCACCACTGCACTCGCAAACACAAACACGCACCACTGCACTCCCAAACACATGCACGCACCCCTGCACTCCCAAACACAAACACGCACCACTGCACTCCCAAACACATGCACGCACCACTGCACTCCCAAACACATGCACGCACCCCCGCACTCCCAAACACATGCACGCACCCCTGCACTCCCAAACACAAACACGCACCACTGCACTCCCAAACACATGCACGCACCACTGCACTCCCAAACACATGCACGCACCCCTGCACTCCCAAACACATGCATGCACCACTTCACTCCCAAACACATGCACGCTCCCCTGCACTCCCAAACACATGCACGCACCACTGCACTCCCAAACACATGCACGCACCACTGCACTCCCAAACACATGCACGCTCCCCTGCACTCCCAAACACATGCACGCTCCCCTGCACTCCCAAACACATGCACGCTCCCCTGTACTCCCAAACATATGCACGCACCACTGTACTCCCAAACACATGCACGCTCCCCTGCACTCCCAAACACATGCACGCTCCCCTGCACTCCCAAACACATGCACGCACCGCTGCACTCCCAAACACATGCACGCACCACTGCACTCCCAAACACATGCACGTTCCCCTGCACTCCCAAACACATGCATGCTCCCCTGCACTTCCAAACACATGCACGCTCCCCTGCACTCCCAAACACATGCACGCACCACTGTACTCCCAAACACATACACGCTCCCCTGCACTCCCAAACACATGCACGCACCACTGCACTCCCAAACACATACACGCTCCCCTGCACTCCCAAACACATGCACACTCCCCTGCACTCCCAAACACATGCACGCACCACTGTACTCCCAAACACATGCACGCACCACTGCACTCCCAAACACATGCACACTCCCCTGCACTCCCAAACACATGCACGCACCACTGTACTCCCAAACACATGCACGCTCCCCTGCACTCCCAAACACATGCACGCTCCCCTGCACTCCCAAACACATGCACGCTCCCCTGCACTTCCAAACACATGCACGCACCACTGCACTCCCAAACACATGCACGCACAACTGCACTCCCAAACACATGCACGCACCCCTGCACTCCCAAACACATGCACGCACCACTGCACTCCCAAACACATACACACACCACTGCACTCCCAAACACATGCACGCATCCCTGCACTCCCAAACACATGCACGCTCCCCTGCACTCCCGAACACATGCACGCACCACTGCACTCCCAAACACATGCACGCTTCCCTGCACTCCCAAACACATGCACGCACCACTGCACTCCCAAACACATACACGCACCACTGCACTCCCAAACACATGCACGCACCACTGCACTCCCAAACACATGCACACACCCCTGCACTCCCAAACACATGCACGCACCACTGCACTCCCAAACACATGCACGCTCCCCTGCACTCCCAAACACATGCACGCACCACTGCACTCCCAAACACATACACGCACCACTGCACTCCCAAACACATGCACGTACCACTGCACTCCCAAACACATGCATGCTCCCCTGCACTCCCAAACACATGCACCCTCCCCTGCACTTCCAAACACATGCACGCACCACTGCACTCCCAAACACATGCACGCACCACTGCACTCCCAAACACATGCACGCTCCCCTGCACTCCCAAACACATGCACGCACCACTGCACTCCCAAACACATACACGCACCACTGCACTCCCAAACACATGCACGTACCACTGCACTCCCAAACACATGCATGCTTCCCTGCACTCCCAAACACATGCACCCTCCCCTGCACTTCCAAACACATGCACGCACCACTGCACTCCCAAACACATGCACGCACCACTGCACTCCCAAACACATGCACGCACCACTGCACTCCCAAACACATACACGTACCACTGCACTCCCAAACACATGCATGCTCCCCTGCACTCCCAAACACATGCACGCACCACTGCACTCCCAAACACATGCACGCACCACTGCACTCCCAAACACATGCACGCTCCCCTGCACTCCCAAACACATGCACGCACCACTGCACTCCCAAACACATGCACGCACCACTGCACTCCCAAACACATGCACGCTCCCCTGCACTCCCAAACACATGCACGCGCCACTGCACTCCCAAACACATGCACGCACCACTGCACTCCCAAACACATGCACGCACCACTGCACTCCCAAACACATGCACGCTCCCCTGCACTCCCAAACACATGCACGCGCCACTGCACTCCCAAACACATGCACGCACCACTGCACTCCCAAACACATGCACGCACCACTGCACTCCCAAACGCATGCACGCACCACTGCACTCCCAAACACATGCACGCTCCCCTGCACTCCCAAACACATGCACGCACCACTGCACTCCCATACACATACACGCTCCCCTGCACTCCCAAACACATACACGCTCCCCTGCACTCCCAAACACATGCACGCACCCCTGCACTCCCAAACACATACACGCTCCCCTGCACTCCCAAACACATGCACGCACCACTGTACTCCCAAACACATACACGCTCCCCTGCACTCCCAAACACATACACGCTCCCCTGCACTCCCAAACACATGCACGCACCACTGTACTCCCAAACACATACACGCACCCCTGCACTCCCAAACACATACACGCTCCCCTGCACTCCCAAACACATACACGCTCCCCTGCACTCCCAAACACATGCACGCACCACTGTACTCCCAAACACATACACGCTCCCCTGCACTCCCAAACACATGCACGCACCACTGCACTCCCAAACACATACACGCTCCCCTGCACTCCCAAACACATGCACACTCCCCTGCACTCCCAAACACATGCACGCACCACTGTACTCCCAAACACATGCACGCACCACTGCACTCCCAAACACATACACGCTCCCCTGCACTCCCAAACACATACACGCTCCCCTGCACTCCCAAACACATACACGCTCCCCTGCACTCCCAAACACATGCACGCACCACTGTACTCCCAAACACATACACGCTCCCCTGCACTCCCAAACACATGCACGCACCACTGCACTCCCAAACACATACACGCTCCCCTGCACTCCCAAACACATGCACACTCCCCTGCACTCCCAAACACATGCACGCACCACTGTACTCCCAAACACATGCACGCACCACTGCACTCCCAAACACATGCACGCTCCCCTGCACTCCCAAACACATGCACGCACCACTGCACTCCCAAACACATGCACGCTCCCCTGCACTCCCAAACAGGATAGGTGGGCAGGCTGGTGGGTGACCTGGTAGGTAGGAAGGTGGGCAGACAGACAGGAGGTAGTGAAGGGGGACTCCGGCAGGTGTTGATGGCGGCTTGATGTTTAAAATCCTGTTTAAAAATCTACATCTAAAAGATGGACAAACTATTTGTTTTCCCTTCTACAAAGAAGCTGTCCAAGTGGATAGTGGCGGTAATAAACAACCCCTACAAAGAAAGGTGTCTGAAACCTCTTAGGGCAACAGCTGATTCTACCAGGGTAATGTCTGCTTTCTGGTGTCAGTATAACTGGACTTCCCTAGAAGAGATATGCAAGGCAGCTTCATGTTCCTCAAATAGTACCTTTATAAGACACTATCAGATAGATTTTCATTTACCACCATAAGGGTGGGGAAAAATGTCCTATTGCAGTGCTCTTCTAATATACCTGGCAAATAAATCATTTAAGCGTCCCTCCCTGTTTAAGCTATGATGCCATGGAGGCGCCAGGAAAATGGAAAATCCATACTCACCTTTTCTGTGATCTTCCTTTCTTGGCATATTCTCCATGGTGGCACATGACCCACCCAGGTCTAGGACTATTATTCTAGGAATGGGCAGCCAATCAAAATTCTTATAGACAGACATTCCTATCAAGGCTGACATTAACCCATAGTGGAATGCGCCAGGAAAGGAAAATCAAGGTGAGTATTGATTTTCCATTTTCTTGTCCCTCTCATTTGCACCTTTCCCTCTTCTCTTTTTATGTTCTCTTGTCTCTATTGTCCACATTTCCCTTTTTCCTTTTTCATCTGTGATTCAGACTGTGGGGCTTCCCAAGCCAGGATGGCTCCTAGGAAATCATAGTGGGCAGAAAAGAAGCCCCATTTGTAACAGGCTTAGGATCCTTTATGTATCCAGTTAAGATAAAGCAACTGAAAAAAATATTACTGTATGAGCCATGATGGGGCCCCATTTAATGTCTGCACAGTGGCCTGAACATATTTAGTGCTTTCTCTCTTTCCCCTTCCCTCTATTGTTCTGTTTTCACTTTATCGCTGAAAAGTGAAAAATTAAGGCCGTTAGCCTACAAAAGGTATTGCCCTATTTCTTCATTTGTCTACTGTTCTCAATGGCAAACAAGGTACAACACAATATTGCTTGCATCTGTATCGCTGTCTGATTGGAAGAAGATATCACCTGGTGGATCACAAGCATGGCTGGTTTGGGAGGCCAACTGGCATATAGTCAGCATCGATTAGAGATGAGCAATTCTTTCAAAAGTTTGGCCGATTCCCCAAATTTTCTTACATTTGATTTGAGTCAGATCACATTGGTGAAGGGTGGCAGGTGACAACAGCATGAGAAATCCCATAACAGGGACAGTCACATTGGTGGAGGGTGGCAGGTGACAACAGCATGAGCAATCCCATAACAGGGACAGTCACATTGGTGGAGGGCGGCAGGTGATAACAGCATGAGGAATCCCATAACAGGGACAGTCACATTGGTGGAGGGCGGCAGGTGACAACAGCATGAGGGATCCCATAACAGGGACAGTCACATTGGTGGAGGGCGGCAGGTGACAACAGCATGAGGAGTCCCATAACAGAGACAGTCACATTGGTGAAGGGTGGCAGGTGACAACAGCATGAGAAATCCCATAACAGGGACAGTCACATTGGTGGAGGGCGGCAGGTGATAACAGCATGAGGAATCCCATAACAGGGACAGTCACATTGGTGGAGGGTGGCAGGTGACAACAGCATGAGCAATCCCATAACAGGGACAGTCACATTGGTGGAGGGCGGCAGGTGATAACAGCATGAGGAATCCCATAACAGGGACAGTCACATTGGTGGAGGGCGGCAGGTGACAACAGCATGAGGGATCCCATAACAGAGACAGTCACATTGGTGGAGGGCGGCAGGTGACAACAGCATGAGCAATCCCATAACAGGGACAGTCACATTGGTGGAGGGCGGCAGGTGATAACAGCATGAGGAATCCCATAACAGGGACAGTCACATTGGTGGAGGGCGGCAGGTGACAACAGCATGAGGAATCCCATAACAGGGACAGTCACATTGGTGGAGGGCGGCAGGTGACAACAGCATGAGGGATCCCATAACAGAGACAGTCACATTGGTGGAGGGCGGCAGGTGACAACAGCATGAGGAATCCCATAACAGAGACAGTCACATTGGTGAAGGGCGGCAGGTGACAACAGCATGAGAAATCCCATAACAGGGACAGTCACATTGGTGGAGGGTGGCAGGTAACAACAGCATGAGCAATCCCATAACAGGGACAGTCACATTGGTGGAGGGTGGCAGGTGATAGCAGCATGAGGAATCCCATAACAGGGACAGTCACATTGGTGGAGGGTGGCAGGTGACAACAGCATGAGGGATCCCATAACAGAGACAGTCACATTGGTGGAGGGCGGCAGGTGATAACAGCATGAGGAATCCCATAACAGGGACAGTCACATTGGTGGAGGGTGGCAGGTGACAACAGCATGAGGAATCCCATAACAGGGACAGTCACATTGGTGGAGGGCGGCAGGTGACAACAGCATGAGGGATCCCATAACAGAGACAGTCACATTGGTGGAGGGCGGCAGGTGACAACAGCATGAGGAATCCCATAACAGAGACAGTCACATTGGTGGAGGGCGGCAGGTGACAACAGCATGAGGAATCCCATAACAGAGACAGTCACATTGGTGGAGGGCGGCAGGTGACAACAGCATGAGGGATCCCATAACAGAGACAGTCACATTGGTGGAGGGCGGCAGGTGACAACAGCATGAGGGATCCCATAACAGAGACAGTCACATTGGTGGAGGGCGGCAGGTGACAACAGCATGAGGAATCCCATAACAGAGACAGTCACATTGGTGGAGGGCGGCAGGTGACAACAGCATGAGGAATCCCATAACAGAGACAGTCACATTGGTGGAGGGCGGCAGGTGACAACAGCATGAGGGATCCCATAACAGAGACAGTCACATTGGTGGAGGGCGGCAGGTGACAACAGCATGAGGAATCCCATAAAAGAGACAGTCACATTGGTGGAGGGCGGCAGGTGACAACAGCATGAGGAGTCCCATAACAGGGACAGTCACATTGGTGGAGGGCAGCAGGTGACAACAGCATGAGGGATCCCATAACAGGGACAGTCACATTGGTGGAGGGTGGCAGGTGACAACAGCATAAGGAGTCCCATAACAGGGACAGTCACATTGGTGGAGGGCGGCAGGTGACAACAGCATGAGGAGTCCCATAACAGGGACAGTCACATTGGTGGAGGGTGGCAGGTGACAACAGCATGAGGAATCCCATAACAGGGACAGTCACATTGGTGGAGGGTGGCAGGTGACAACAGCATGAGCAATCCCATAACAGGGACAGTCACATTGGTGGAGGGCGGCAGGTGACAACAGCGTGAGGAATCCCATAACAGAGACAGTCACATTGGTGGAGGGTGGCAGGTGACAACATCATAAGGAGTCCCATAACAGGAACAGTCACATTGGTCGAGGGCGGCAGGTGACAACAGCATGAGGGATCCCATAACAGGGACAGTCACATTGGTGGAGGGTGGCAGGTGACAACAGCATGAGGGATCCCATAACAGGGACAGTCACATTGGTGGAGGGCGGCAGGTGATAACAGCATGAGGAATCCCATAACAGGGACAGTCACATTGGTGGAGGGCGGCAGGTGACAACAGCATGAGGAGTCCCATAACAGAGACAGTCACATTGGTGGAGGGCGGCAGGTGACAACAGCATGAGGAATCCCATAACAGAGACAGTCACATTGGTGGAGGGCGGCAGGTGACAACAGCATGAGGAGTCCCATAACAGAGACAGTCACATTGGTGGAGGGCGGCAGGTGACAACAGCATGAGGAATCCCATAACAGAGACAGTCACATTGGTGGAGGGCAGCAGGTGACAACAGCATGAGGAATCCCATAACAGAGACAGTCACATTGGTGGAGGGCGGCAGGTGACAACAGCATGAGGAGTCTCATAACAGGGACAGTCACATTGGTGGAGGGTGGCAGGTGACAACAGCATGAGGAATCCTATAACAGGGACAGTCACATTGGTGGAGGGTGGCAGGTGACAACAGCATGAGGAATCCCATAACAGAGACAGTCAGATTAGTGGAGGGCGGCAGGTGACAACAGCATGAGGGATCCCATAACAGAGACAGTAACATTGGTGGACGGTGGCAGGTGACAACAGCATGAGGAATCCCATAACAGGGACAGTCACATTGGTGGAGGGTGGCAGGTGACAACAGCATGAGGAATCCCATAACAGGGACAGTCACATTGGTGGAGGGTGGCAGGTGACAACAGCATGAGGGATCCCATAACAGAGACAGTCACATTGGTGGAGGGTGGCAGGTGACAGCAGCATGAGGAGTCCCATAACAGGGACAGTCACATTGGTGGAGGGTGGCAGGTGACAACAGCATGAGCGATCCCATAACAGGGACAGTCACATTGGTGGAGGGCGGCAGGTGATAACAGCATGAGGAATCCCATAACAGGGACAGTCACATTGGTGGAGTGTGGCAGGTGACAACAGCATGAGGAATCCCATAACAGAGACAGTCACATTGGTGAAGGGCGGCAGGTGACAACAGCATGAGAAATCCCATAACAGGGACAGTCACATTGGTGGAGGGTGGCAGGTAACAACAGCATGAGCAATCCCATAACAGGGACAGTCACATTGGTGGAGGGTGGCAGGTGATAACAGCATGAGGAATCCCATAACAGGGACAGTCACATTGGTGGAGGGTGGCAGGTGACAACAGCATGAGGGATCCCATAACAGAGACAGTCACATTGGTGGAGGGCGGCAGGTGATAACAGCATGAGGAATCCCATAACAGGGACAGTCACATTGGTGGAGGGTGGCAGGTGACAACAGCATGAGGAATCCCATAACAGGGACAGTCACATTGGTGGAGGGCGGCAGGTGACAACAGCATGAGGGATCCCATAACAGAGACAGTCACATTGGTGGAGGGCGGCAGGTGACAACAGCATGAGGAATCCCATAACAGAGACAGTCACATTGGTGGAGGGCGGCAGGTGACAACAGCATGAGGAATCCCATAACAGAGACAGTCACATTGGTGGAGGGCGGCAGGTGACAACAGCATGAGGAATCCCATAAAAGAGACAGTCACATTGGTGGAGGGCGGCAGGTGACAACAGCATGAGGAGTCCCATAACAGGGACAGTCACATTGGTGGAGGGCAGCAGGTGACAACAGCATGAGGGATCCCATAACAGGGACAGTCACATTGGTGGAGGGTGGCAGGTGACAACAGCATAAGGAGTCCCATAACAGGGACAGTCACATTGGTGGAGGGCGGCAGGTGACAACAGCATGAGGAGTCCCATAACAGGGACAGTCACATTGGTGGAGGGTGGCAGGTGACAACAGCATGAGGAATCCCATAACAGGGACAGTCACATTGGTGGAGGGTGGCAGGTGACAACAGCATGAGCAATCCCATAACAGGGACAGTCACATTGGTGGAGGGCGGCAGGTGACAACAGCGTGAGGAATCCCATAACAGAGACAGTCACATTGGTGGAGGGTGGCAGGTGACAACAGCATGAGGAGTCCCATAACAGGGACAGTCACATTGGTGGAGGGTGGCAGGTGACAACAGCATGAGCAATCCCATAACAGGGACAGTCACATTGGTGGAGGGCGGCAGGTGACAACAGCGTGAGGAATCCCATAACAGAGACAGTCACATTGGTGGAGGGTGGCAAGTGACAACAGCATGAGGAGTCCCATAACAGGGAAAGTCACATTGGTGGAGGGCGGCAGGTGACAACAGCATGAGGGATCCCATAACAGGGACAGTCACATTGGTGGAGGGTGGCAGGTGACAACAGCATAAGGAGTCCCATAACAGGGACAGTCACATTGGTGGAGGGCGGCAGGTGACAACAGCATGAGGAGTCCCATAACAGAGACAGTCACATTGGTGGAGGGCGGCAGGTGACAACAGCATGAGGGATCCCATAACAGAGACAGTCACATTGGTGGAGGGCGGCAGGTGACAACATCATAAGGAGTCCCATAACAGGAACAGTCACATTGGTGGAGGGTGGCAGGTGACAACAGCATGAGGGATCCCATAACAGGGACAGTCACATTGGTGGAGGGCGGCAGGTGATAACAGCATGAGGAATCCCATAACAGGGACAGTCACATTGGTGGAGGGTGGCAGGTGACAACAGCATGAGGAATCCCATAGCAGGGACAGTCACATTGGTGGAGGGCGGCAGGTGACAACAGCATGAGGAGTCCCATAACAGAGACAGTCACATTGGTGGAGGGCGGCAGGTGACAACAGCATGAGGAATCCCATAACAGAGACAGTCACATTGGTGGAGGGCGGCACGTGACAACAGCATGAGGAGTCCCATAACAGAGACAGTCACATTGGTGGAGGGCGGCAGGTGACAACAGCATGAGGAATCCCATAACAGAGACAGTCACATTGGTGGAGGGCAGCAGGTGACAACAGCATGAGGAATCCCATAACAGAGACAGTCACATTGGTGGAGGGCGGCAGGTGACAACAGCATGAGGAGTCTCATAACAGGGACAGTCACATTGGTGGAGGGTGGCAGGTGACAACAGCATGAGGAATCCTATAACAGGGACAGTCACATTGGTGGAGGGTGGCAGGTGACAACAGCATGAGGAATCCCATAACAGAGACAGTCACATTAGTGGAGGGCGGCAGGTGACAACAACATGAGGGATCCCATAACAGAGACAGTAACATTGGTGGACGGTGGCAGGTGACAACAGCATGAGGAATCCCATAACAGGGACAGTCACATTGGTGGAGGGTGGCAGGTGACAACAGCATGAGGAATCCCATAACAGGGACAGTCACATTGGTGGAGGGTGGCAGGTGACAACAGCATGAGGGATCCCATAACAGAGACAGTCACATTGGTGGAGGGTGGCAGGTGACAACAGCATGAGGAGTCCCATAACAGGGACAGTCACATTGGTGGAGGGTGGCAGGTGACAACAGCATGAGCAATCCCATAACAGGGACAGTCACATTGGTGGAGGGCGGCAGGTGATAACAGCATGAGGAATCCCATAACAGGGACAGTCACGTTGGTGGAGTGTGGCAGGTGACAACAGCATGAGGAATCCCATAGCAGGGACAGTCATATTGGTGGAGGGCGGCAGGTGACAACAGCATGAGGAGTCCCATAACAGAGACAGTCACATTGGTGGAGGGCGGCAGGTGACAACAGCATGAGGAATCCCATAACAGAGACAGTGGAGGGTGGCAGGTGACAACAGCATGAGGAATCCTATAACAGAGACAGTCACATTGGTGGAGGGTGGCAGGTGACAACAGCATGAGGAATCCCATAACAGAGACAGTCACATTAGTGGAGGGCGGCAGGTGACAACAGCATGAGGGATCCCATAACAGAGACAGTCACATTGGTGGACGGTGGCAGGTGACAACAGCATGAGGAATCCCATAACAGGGACAGTCACATTGGTGGAGGGTGGCAGGTGACAACAGCATGAGGAATCCCATAACAGGGACAGTCACATTGGTGGAGGGTGGCAGGTGACAACAGCATGAGGGATCCCATAACAGGGACAGTCACATTGGTGGAGGGCGGCAGGTGACAACAGCATGAGGGATCCCATAACAGGGACAGTCACATTGGTGGAGGGTGGCAGGTGACAACAGCATGAGGAGTCCCATAACAGAGACAGTCACATTGGTGGAGTGCGACAGGTGACAACAGCATGAGGAATCCCATAACAGGGACAGTCACATTGGTGGAGGGTGGCAGGTGACAACAGCATGAGGAATCCCATAGCAGGGACAGTCACATTGGTGGAGGGCGGCAGGTGACAACAGCATGAGGAGTCCCATAACAGAGACAGTCACATTGGTGGAGGGCGGCAGGTGACAACAGCATGAGGAATCCCATAACAGAGACAGTGGAGGGTGGCAGGTGACAACAGCATGAGGAATCCTATAACAGAGACAGTCACATTGGTGGAGGGTGGCAGGTGACAACAGCATGAGGAATCCCATAACAGAGACAGTCACATTAGTGGAGGGCGGCAGGTGACAACAGCATGAGGGATCCCATAACAGAGACAGTCACATTGGTGGACGGTGGCAGGTGACAACAGCATGAGGAATCCCATAACAGGGACAGTCACATTAGTGGAGGGCGGCAGGTGACAACAGCATGAGGGATCCCATAACAGAGACAGTCACATTGGTGGACGGTGGCAGGTGACAACAGCATGAGGAATCCCATAACAGAGACAGTCACATTGATGGAGGGCAGCAGGTGACAACAGCATGAGGAATCCCATAACAGAGACAGTCACATTGGTGGAGGGCGGCAGGTGACAACAGCATGAGGAGTCTCATAACAGGGACAGTCACATTGGTGGAGGGTGGCAGGTGACAACAGCATGAGGAATCCTATAACAGGGACAGTCACATTGGTGGAGGGTGGCAGGTGATAACAGCATGAGGAATCCCATAGGAGTCACATTGGTGGAGTGTGGCAGGTGACAACAGCATGAGGAATCCCATAGCAGGGACAGTCACATTGGTGGAGGGCGGCAGGTGACAACAGCATGAGGAGTCCCATAACAGAGACAGTCACATTGGTGGAGGGCGGCAGGTGACAACAGCATGAGGAATCCCATAACAGAGACAGTGGAGGGTGGCAGGTGACAACAGCATGAGGAATCCTATAACAGAGACAGTCACATTGGTGGAGGGTGGCAGGTGAAAACAGCATGAGGAATCCCATAACAGAGACAGTCACATTAGTGGAGGGCGGCAGGTGACAACAGAATGAGGGATCCCATAACAGAGACAGTCACATTGGTGGACGGTGGCAGGTGACAACAGCATGAGGAATCCCATAACAGGGACAGTCACATTGGTGGAGGGTGGCAGGTGACAACAGCATGAGGAATCCCATAACAGGGACAGTCACATTGGTGGAGGGTGGCAGGTGACAACAGCATGAGGGATCCCATAACAGGGACAGTCACATTGGTGGAGGGCGGCAGGTGACAACAGCATGAGGGATCCCATAACAGGGACAGTCACATTGGTGGAGGGTGGCAGGTGACAACAGCATGAGGAGTCCCATAACAGAGACAGTCACATTGGTGGAGTGCGACAGGTGATAACAGCATGAGGAATCCCATAACAGGGACAGTCACATTGGTGAAGGGTGGCAGGTGACAACAGCATGAGGAGTCCCATAACAGAGACAGTCACATTGGTGGAGTGCGACAGGTGATAACAGCATGAAGAATCCCATAACAGAGACAGTCACATTGGTGGAGGGTGGCAGGTGACAACAGCATGAGGAGTCCCATAACAGGGACAGTCACATTGGTGGAGGGTGGCAGGTGACAACAGCATGAGGAATCCCATAACAGGGACAGTCACATTGGTGGAGGGTGGCAGGTGACAACAGCATGAGGAATCCCATAACAGGGACAGTCACATTGGTGGAGGGCGGCAGGTGACAACAGCATGAGGGATCCCATAACAGGGACAGTCACATTGGTGGAGGGTGGCAGGTGACAACAGCATGAGGAGTCCCATAACAGAGACAGTCACATTGGTGGAGTGCGACAGGTGATAACAGCATGAGGAATCCCATAACAGAGACAGTCACATTGGTGGAGGGTGGCAGGTGACAACAGCATGAGGAGTCCCATAACAGGGACAGTCACATTGGTGGAGGGTGGCAGGTGACAACAGCATGAGCAATCCCATAACAGGGACAGTCACATTGGTGGAGGGCGGCAGGTGATAACAGCATGAGGAATCCCATAACAGAGACAGTCACATTGGTGGAGTGCGACAGGTGATAACAGCATGAGGAATCCCATAACAGAGACAGTCACATTGGTGGAGGGCGGCAGGTGACAACAGCATGAGGAATCCCATAACAGAGACAGTCACATTGGTGGAGGGCAGCAGGTGACAACAGCATGAGGAATCCTATAACAGAGACAGTCACATTGGTGGAGGGCGGCAGGTGACAACAGCATGAGGAGTCTCATAACAGGGACAGTCACATTGGTGGAGGGTGGCAGGTGACAACAGCATGAGGAATCCTATAACAGGGACAGTCACATTGGTGGAGGGTGGCAGGTGACAAAAGCATGAGGAATCCCATAACAGAGACAGTCACATTAGTGGAGGGCGGCAGGTGACAACAGCATGAGGGATCCCATAACAGAGACAGTCACATTGGTGGACGGTGGCAGGTGACAACAGCATGAGGAATCCCATAACAGGGACAGTCACATTGGTGGAGGGTGGCAGGTGACAACAGCATGAGGAATCCCATAACAGGGACAGTCACATTGGTGGAGGGTGGCAGGTGACAACAGCATGAGGGATCCCATAACAGAGACAGTCACATTGGTGGAGGGTGGCAGGTGACAACAGCATGAGGAGTCCCATAACAGGGACAGTCACATTGGTGGAGGGTGGCAGGTGACAACAGCATGAGCAATCCCATAACAGGGACAGTCACATTGGTGGAGGGCGGCAGGTGATAACAGCATGAGGAATCCCATAACAGGGACAGTCACATTGGTGGAGGGTGGCAGGTGACAACAGCATGAGGAATCCCATAGCAGGGACAGTCACATTGGTGGAGGGCGGCAGGTGACAACAGCATGAGGAGTCCCATAACAGAGACAGTCACATTGGTGGAGGGCGGCAGGTGACAACAGCATGAGGAATCCCATAACAGAGACAGTGGAGGGTGGCAGGTGACAACAGCATGAGGAATCCCATAACAGAGACAGTCACATTGGTGAAGGGTGGCAGGTGACAACAGCATGAGGAATCCCATAACAGAGACAGTCACATTAGTGGAGGGCGGCAGGTGACAACAGCATGAGGGATCCCATAACAGAGACAGTCACATTGGTGGACGGTGGCAGGTGACAACAGCATGAGGAATCCCATAACAGGGACAGTCACATTGGTGGAGGGTGGCAGGTGACAACAGCCTGAGGAATCCCATAACAGGGACAGTCACATTGGTGGAGGGTGGCAGGTGACAACAGCATGAGGGATCCCATAACAGGGACAGTCACATTGGTGGAGGGCGGCAGGTGACAACAGCATGAGGGATCCCATAACAGGGACAGTCACATTGGTGGAGGGTGGCAGGTGACAACAGCATGAGGAGTCCCATAACAGAGACAGTCACATTGGTGGAGTGCGACAGGTGATAACAGCATGAGGAATCCCATAACAGGGACAGTCACATTGGTGGAGGGTGGCAGGTGACAACAGCATGAGGAGTCCCATAACAGAGACAGTCACATTGGTGGAGTGCGACAGGTGATAACAGCATGAAGAATCCCATAACAGAGACAGTCACATTGGTTGAGGGTGGCAGGTGACAACAGCATGAGGAGTCCCATAACAGGGACAGTCACATTGGTGGAGGGTGGCAGGTGACAACAGCATGAGGAATCCCATAACAGGGACAGTCACATTGGTGGAGGGTGGCAGGTGACAACAGCATGAGGAATCCCATAACAGGGACAGTCACATTGGTGGAGGGCGGCAGGTGACAACAGCATGAGGAGTCCCATAACAGAGACAGTCACATTGGTGGAGTGCGACAGGTGATAACAGCATGAGGAATCCCATAACAGAGACAGTCACATTGGTGGAGGGTGGCAGGTGACAACAGCATGAGGAGTCCCATAACAGGGACAGTCACATTGGTGGAGGGTGGCAGGTGACAACAGCATGAGGAGTCCCATAACAGAGACAGTCACATTGGTGGAGTGCGACAGGTGATAACAGCATGAGGAATCCCATAACAGAGGCAGTCACATTGGTGGAGTGCGACAGGTGATAACAGCATGAGGAATCCCATAACAGAGACAGTCACATTGGTGGAGGGTGGCAGGTGACAACAGCATGAGGAGTCCCATAACAGGGACAGTCACATTGGTGGAGGGTGGCAGGTGACAACAGCATGAGGGACCCCATAACAGAGACAGTCACATTGGTGGAGGGTGGCAGGTGACAACAGCATGAGGAGTCCCATAACAGGGACAGTCACATTGGTGGAGGGCGGCAGGTGACAACAGCATGAGGAATCCCATAACAGAGACAGTCACATTGGTGGAGGGTGGCAGGTGACAACAGCATGAGGAATCCCATAACAGGGACAGTCACATTGGTGGAGGGCGGCAGGTGACAACAGCATGAGGAATCCCATAACAGAGACAGTCACATTGGTGGAGGGCGGCAGGTGACAACAGCATGATGAGTCCCATAACAGGGACAGTCACATTGGTGGAGGGCGGCAGGTGACAACAGCATGAGGGATCCCATAACAGGGACAGTCACATTGGTGGAGTGCGACAGGTGATAACAGCATGAGGAATCCCATAACAGAGACAGTCACATTGGTGGAGGGTGGCAGGTGACAACAGCATGAGGAGTCCCATAACAGGGACAGTCACATTGGTGGAGGGTGGCAGGTGACAACAGCATGAGGAATCCCATAACAGAGACAGTCACATTGGTGGAGGGTGGCAGGTGACAACAGCATGAGGAATCCCATAACAGGGACAGTCACATTGGTGGAGGGCGGCAGGTGACAACAGCATGAGGAATCCCATAACAGAGACAGTCACATTGGTGGAGGGCGGCAGGTGACAACAGCATGATGAGTCCCATAACAGGGACAGTCACATTGGTGGAGGGCGGCAGGTGACAACAGCATGAGGGATCCCATAACAGGGACAGTCACATTGGTGGAGGGTGGCAGGTGACAACAGCATAAGGAGTCCCATAACAGGGACAGTCACATTGGTGGAGGGCGGCAGGTGACAACAGCATGAGGAGTCCCATAACAGGGACAGTCACATTGGTGGAGGGTGGCAGGTGACAACAGCATGAGCAATCCCATAACAGGGACAGTCACATTGGTGGAGGGTGGCAGGTGACAACAGCATGATGAATCCCATAACAGGGACAGTCACATTGGTGGAGGGTGGCAGGTGACAACAGCATAAGGAGTCCCATAACAGGGACAGTCACATTGGTGGAGGGTGGCAGGTGACAACAGCATGAGGAATCCCATAACAGGGACAGTCACATTGGTGGAGGGTGGCAGGTGACAACAGCATGAGCAATCCCATAACAGGGACAGTCACATTGGTGGAGGGTGGCAGGTGACAACAGCATGATGAATCCCATAACAGGGACAGTCACATTGGTGGAGGGTGGCAGGTGACAACAGCATGAGGAATCCCATAACAGGGACAGTCACATTGGTGGAGGGTGGCAGGTGACAACAGCATGATGAATCCCATAACAGGGACAGTCACATTGGTGGAGGGTGGCAGGTGACAACAGCATGAGGAATCCCATAACAGGGACAGTCACATTGGTGGAGGGTGGCAGGTGACAACAGCATGATGAATCCCATAACAGGGACAGTCACATTGGTGGAGGGTGGCAGGTGACAACAGCATGAGGAATCCCATAACAGGGACAGTCACATTGGTGGAGGGTGGCAGGTGACAACAGCATGATGAATCCCATAACAGGGACAGTCACATTGGTGGAGGGTGGCAGGTGGCAACAGCATGAGGAGTCCCATAACAGGGACAGTCACATTGGTGGAGGGTGGCAGGTGGCAACAGCATGAGGAATCCCATAACAGGGACAGTCACACTGGTGGAGGCTGTAGGGTATGAAGAGCAGGGCTGTGGAGTCAGTAAGCCAAAGTCTGACTCCTCAATTTTATCATGGCCAATAATTAATAATACATTACATGTGGTAAAATTGTAACATCAGGTCTTTTCTCACCAATATATAAGCAAAGCATATTTATTGGAATACAAATTCTGAACAAATAACTCAATGCAGTGCTGCTCAGCCTTTTGAAGAGTGCAATTTTCAATTTAAAGAGCATAACAAAAATGTTTTACACCAATCAGGATAGCCACTGTCTCCACATTTTTTTTCTCGTAGGTCCTTCCACCACCCCACCCCATTACCATATTTATATCTGACAATTCCCACATGCTGCCAATACACATGAGGATTGCCTCATCACTCCAAATATATGGGTCCCATATTTATAGCCAATTCTATCAATCCCAAATCGTAACTGTATTCCCAATACTCAGCCCATCTGAACACCCACCAATGCTATACATACAATTATATATAAAAATAAAGATTTCACCCAGGGGTAGTGTTGCGCTATAAATTTCAACGTGTTCTTCCAAGACGCCGCTGCCATCTCCTATATAACTCTTCATGCAACCTCTAATCCTTACTTATACCTTTACACAGCAGTTCTAGTTAACCCTCCCACATTGCCCATGGCAGGTCAGGGTCACACCAGATGGGCATTGAGCATATGTACTTAATGGGACATTCCAAGCAAAGGGTTATAGTTAGCTGTTTTCTGCTGGCTGTCGGGGGTGACATCTTTTATTCACCAGCACTTTGCATTTCTACTCGCTCCACCCCGCTCAATCACTTGCTCCCCACCATTGGTAGGTATGAAGATGCCAGCACTGCATGGAGGAGCTGCAGGTGAGTATAGACTTTTATTTGTTTTTGTCTGAACAATGCCTTTACTTTCCAGGAAGTTTCAGCCGTTGGGGCTTCGGAGCAGGGGTGGACCTAGTCTCTCTGCTGCGTGAGGAGGAAATCCAAGGTTAAGGTAATACCAACATTTTTGGTAATACCAATTGAGTTAATTAACTCAATAGATTGAAAATTGTGAAGCGAGTCAAGCTTCTTCTATAGAAAGGTGCCCCCAAGACGTTTCCTCAATAGAGCAATCCGGGAAATGGTTGTTGGGCCAAGGCTTCTAAGCCACCCATGATTCAATTAAAAACATGACAGCATACAGCGCTCCTCTGATTTTCGTTGGACCATTAATGAGAGCAAAAATAATAAAAAAACTGATCCAGTGATTGTCACCCCCCTCTGCAATGTCACCTGAGGTGGCTGCCTCACATGGCATCATTACAGCAACATCCCTGCCTTGGAGCATCATGAAGACACCGAGTATAAGGGACAAGGGAGATTGGAGAACTCATTATCTATCACCACTAGAACATGTGGATGTTGTTGCCGCTTATCACTGATTGTTATAAACAAGGGCCTCAGATTAAAAGAACATAAAGTATATTTATGATTAAGCTCTAATCAAATTTGGAGCCATCATATATTTGAGTTTAATAGGATAGCTGGGATTAAGCCCCTCACCATACACGATTGCAAGGTGATCATACGGCTTATTCACCCCTAGTAATGGTTGTGAGTGTGATATATGCCCTAAAGGTAGTCTATCCAGGTAAGGTATATAGGATAGGATCAGATGCGGTCTCGAAATTCATAGAAAGGTTACGTTTATGTTGTCGCCTTCTATCCCCAGCTCAGCACCAGAAACAGCATGTTTCTTTTTTTTCTAAAGCCTTTGCCCAATATTCAGCAAAACAGGAAGCAGTATAATGTTAAATGGCGACCATATGCTAATTCATTCATTTCCAAGGTAAACTGCCACATAAAGGCAGCTGATCTTGTAGTACTTATACTTATTGCAGTTATTATAACTGATAAGGCTGGCTAATAAGCCTAGCTTTAAATGTTGAGCAGTGTGTATAATCACTGGAAAACACCAATATGGCTGACCATTTGAACTTAAGACTGCATCCGGTTATTGTTTTTATGAATATTGGGCAAAGGCTTTAGTAAAAAAAAGAAAGGGTTGAGTATGTGATGACATAAACTTCTGGGTATAGGAACACTTTAATATTTTAAACATACTGACCCATCTCCTTATCTGCCAAGCTCTGTTTACTGCTAAGCTGCCTTCTTAGTGACATGGTGTATAAGCGCTTTATAATTATATAATATATAGATAGTATGAATAGGTCATACTGGTATGGAGGGCTTTCAGAGTAGGAGAATACTGATTGCATGAGTGGGCCTTTAATTGAATTGGACCTCTAGTCTTACTTGTCACAGCAGCCCTTGACCACAAATGTAATGATTCATATACTGAGAGGTCCGCTCCCAGTATTGCTCACCTGGACTGCACACCAGTTCCCTTTTGTAAAATATGACAGCCAATGAGTTGCACTCTATTGGTTGCTGGGAGAGTGTTAGATGTGTCCCTGGCAGCTGCAACCACCATGGGACCATGGAGGGGACATATAGGGTCAAGGGGCTATTTAAGGGTCTATGGAATGGATGGGTGTACGATGCTACGGAAAAAGAGGGTGCCATATAAATAAACAATAATAATACAAATGGATGGATCCTATTGAACAATTGGTGTGTTTTGGAGGATAGAGAGGGTTCCTTCAATGATCAAGTGGGCCACAGATTTAACAAAATGCCCCTGGGTGTATGGATAGCACATAAGATGGTATGTGATGCCCTTAGATGGTATAGAGAGCATCTTGACCATAGAGCTGAAGATACCTAATGGTATGGTGGGCCCATGGTTATTAAGGCACCATAATGCTATCATCATGTCTTAAAATAGGGCTATGACAATTCTGCTATATAGGGGCAAGATATAATGGTGGTAATGCATGATGTTATAACAGATACTATATGAGTGATGCATCACATTTAACTCATCTCTGCTCAAAGCCCTGCACTGATCTAATAAGACACAACATGTCAATATGAGGTGACTGGAATTGCCAAAGCTTTTTTTTCGGACTCATAAAAGATAAGACTGGCCCGTACAGTAAATGGAGAGGAGGGGCAGGCACAAAAACAGCACGCAATAAAAGATAAGAGCTCCACCCTCCCCCGAAAGGAGGAGACATCTGACGAGGGATGCCGCAGGGGAAGAGACAACCAAAGGTAAACATGCTCAGCCTCCAGGTTATTAATGATATTTCTTTCATTTTTTTGGACTTAGGGCCTCCTAAGTACTGGCCATGCTCAATGCTCTATGTTTTAGTATGGAGCCCAGGTCATTTGGTAGGCTACAGAGGGGTATAATGGGGCACATGGGCAGCATGACTGGTCCTAAGGCTGGTTGAGATCTGTTATTGATTTGTATGGGTTGTACCAAGTCTATAGATATGTGGGTAGCAAACAGTGTTGGATAAAGCCAACGGTTGGCTCAAGTGGTAGTGAGGCTTATAGGATGTATAGGTAGGCCATAGGAATGTTAGGAGGCCCACTGACGATATGAGTGGCCACAAGGTGACAGTGAGGGCTGTGAATGACATATGTAGGCCCCAGGGTTAAATTTGGGTAAATAGGTATAATTGCTCCACAGGGTGATAGTGAGGACTGCAGAAGGCATAGATGGACCACTGATGCAAGGGAGGCCCATGGAAGCTGTATGTGGGTCACAGGGTAAAAGTGAGACCTGTGTAAGGTATAGGCGACAGGGCTGTTAGGTGGTCCATTGGTGAAATATGTTGTCCGCAATGTGATATTGACATCTGTGAAAGATACAGCTGGGCCCCAGTGTTAAAGGAAAGTCCATTGTATGTGCAATTGTCCTGCAGGTTGATAGTGAGGCCTGTGGTTTAGGTTGGACATGGGTGGGAGGCCTAAGAAAGTCTATTAGCATGACACATCTAGCACTTGGCAATCGCTTTGCCCACTGTTTCTTGCTGAAGCACTCAAAATCTGTGTGAGGACATCTCCTGCGTACAGCACCCTTCAGGACCTTCTCAGAGATTTGTATTCAATTCTAAGCTCTGACAGGGCCATTCCAAAGCCTTGCTGATGTGATGGTTTGGAACATTGTCATGCTCAAAAGTGAATTTCCTCTTCATCATCAGCTTTTTAGCCTGAAGGTTTTGTGCCAAACCTAACTGATATTTGGAACTGTTCATTATTCCCTGCGCCTTCAATAAAGCCTTAGTTCCAATGGCAGAGGAAATGCCACAAAGTATAATTCTGCCTTCACTATGCTTAACTGTGGATATGGGATTCTTCTGGCAATGCACTTTCCATCTAAAATATAAATAAAGTATAAATATGTGATAAATAGAATATAACTTATTATAATGAGAAATTAACCATAAAAACATAACCCATTCTCTTGTACTTAGCCATGCATTGATTTTCCACTATATAGCTAGCTAGATGTCCAGCTGTCCAGCTTCCCATCTTTGTACCGTATTACTATTTCTGATCATACTTTATTTACTATATATAAATCTTGTAAATATTTTGGGGGTTGTGAATTAAGGGCTCAGTTTCATTTGACCATAACACATTTTCCCACATGCTATTGGCAAGCTTGATGTAGGTTGTGGCAACACATAGCTGCGTTTGGGTTTCTGTCTTGCCACCCTACACCACAGCCCATACATATGAAGAATACAGCAAAATGTTGGCACACGCAGTGCTCAACCAGTACTTGCCACAAGTTCCCACAGCCCCTTTAAGGTTGCTGTAGGTCATTTGGCAGCTTCCATACCAGTGTTGTTCTTGTCTTTTCATCAATATTTGAGGGGCTAATGTCACTGTTGTGTCAAATTATATCCACTTAATGATGACTGTCTCCACTGTGTTCCATGGTATATCTAATGCCTTGGACTTTTTTGTAACCTTTCCCTGACTGGTACCTTTCAACAATAAGATCCCTTTGATGTGCTGTAAGTAGGGTTGAGTGAGCCCTTAGAAGTTCTTGGTTGCCGGGTTCGGCCAATCATTGGTGAAAGGTATGAATCGGCCCTTAAACTTGACCCCAAACCCTAACTTGGGGACCCAAACTTTGATGGTGTAAAATATCTATAAAATGGTCATTGTAAGGTCTAGGGGGCTGCTGTGGGTGGGGCATGGAGCTATTTAGGCTGATGTGAGTGGGGTGGTGTTTTTTTTTATTTTGTTTACATTTTATTTAATGTAAAAATTATATTTTTTCTAAAAACGCAAGAGGTTTCCCTAGCACAACACTAACGGGCCCGGGCCTCAGCCCTGGTGCATTGCAAGCCCCTATGGCTTTCCCCTATGCCGTCCTCTATGCAAGCCAGTGGGGGTGTGGATATATTGGGTGGTGTTACCTACAAGGCCACCAGGCCTCAGTCGCCATTGTCCCGAGTGGATACAATGACCCACACCAGCACCAGGGTTGCCGTATTTGTAAAGATTGGAAAATTCTGCGAGAACCGCTGAACTGTTTATGGGGTTAATCAAGTAGCTGTGTACTACTATGTACTATGTAACATGAGTTTAAATTTGATTGGATAACTATGAACACGACCCAAATCATAAGAGTGTTTTTCACTTATGCAACCATATTATTTGATTTTTGTTATTAGTTATTATAATTCCCCCCTTCTAAAAGATTTCAGGTTGTTTTTCAGTTTAATTGTACTGATTATGGGTCACACTGAGGGTGGAAAAAGTTCTGAAATGATTCTTCTTGGTCTGATTATATTTGCATGGCAACATTATAACAGGGGTGCATAGACATTTTAAATTCACTGGAAATTAGACTGGCCACGTGAATGGTTAAAAAAAGAAAAAGGAGAGAGAGTTATAAAAATAAACACATAACAAAATGAGAAAAAAAAAGAAAGCAAACACTGATTGTTCACGACAATGCGGCCCCGTCGGCCGAAGATTAGTCAGCTATCGTGTGCCCACACATGACGTACTTCCCGTCATCTGCCATGTTTTTCTCGTACACAGGGCGGCCCCTCGGCGCTCTCTTTCCCCCTCCAGCCCTCTGACACCGCGTCTTTTTACTTATTTGGAACGGCAGGAGAGTTACACAGCACACAAGCCCTCCGAGGCGCAGACAGGGCACTTCCTGACCCTTAACTGTCGCCAGTCATATGTTGGGTGACAGACGGGAAGTGCCCCCTGCCATTTATTCCTATTGTGAGCGGCTTGCACAATTATGTCCCAAAAATATCTGTCTCTCTGTTTCCTGCCGACCAGCAATGTCTCCCGAGCCACTCCAGGAAAAAAAAAAAAAAGAAAAATCACAAGGCACGCGGCTTACGCCACCAGAACCGGAGCCGCGATATATACGTGTTGTGAAGTCATTCATCAGATATGTTTCTGTTTATTTGTGTGTCTGCCATCTCTCCATCTCTGGCGCTATATGACTCGCCTGGCCCCTCCTTGTGCTCGCACTATTGTTTCCGAGGTGCCGCATTGCTTTGTGTGCTGTTTGAACAAAATATGTAAACGTAGGATTTGTATAGAGAAATTTTATCTGCTAGACTTTGGAACGCCAGCGGCGTCTCACCGATGACATCACTGGTACTAGGTTAGACCCTTGACAGTAAACAAGTTTATCGGGAACAACTAAAGTATGTCCATAAAGAATAAAATGTATGTGGCAGAAAAAATCCTGTGATTGCTGTGCTAATAACCTGCCCTTGTCTAGGGCTGTATTCGGTATTTAGGCTGCCCTAGGCATTTTTAAATTAGTTTAAAAGCTGCAGTCCTGGAGTCTAAAGAACTGATATCCTGCCCCCGGGTCATCCAAAATCAGGATGCCCTGCTATGTGAAACCCCTGGGTTCGCCAGTAAACCCACCTTTACTGGTGGCTCCCACTGGGCTGTCTTCACCAGTGGCTGCATCTCCAGCTTCCCTATAGCTTCAGCGTGTTCCCATGCCCAGCCATTCGGAAGTCCAAGAAGGGTTTTGTGCCACTTGAATACTTATGCTGCCCAGGCAAGCCATGGCCAGGGGTATAAATACACCCCTCATTGGCAGAGAAAACAGAGTCTGGTAGAGTTCCAGTGTGGAAGGAAAGGGGAACTTTTCACGCAGACAGAGTGGTCGTTTTGACTGCTTTTGCTGGCAGAAAAAGATGCACTGAACCCAAAGATGCGCCAAAGCACCGCCCAGTGGTGGATCAGGATGGCTATGATAAGTATAGTGTAAACTTACTTTTACTACCTTGAACTAGTAGGGGGTCCAGGGGAACCCTATACTAGGTATAAGGGTAGGGGGGTGGCAGGTTACCTGCTGGCATGGTGGCTGACTTGCCGTTAGCCCCCCATCCCATTACCCTAGTCTCCAAGGGGCAAAGGGGGTACGCAATTAGCTCAATGCCCATTGTTGCAGGCCTGGTGTTTACCCCTGGGGGAGCACCGGACCCGTGCCGAAGGGCCTGGTATGGCTGGAGGCCCAACAAAGGCTGCCTTCATGCCATAGGGATCCCAGACCCTACACCTGGTGTGCCGGCTGGTAGGCTTGGAGAGGGTGGACCTTACATTTTTTTGTTTTATCAAAAACGCATTTGACATTTCCCATTGCAGAGCATAGACCTCTGTGGGGCTGTGTCTGGGCTTAGGTTGATGAGTTACAGAAAGTGAAAGTGATGAAAGATCATACATCAGCAATAAGCTTTTTCTCATGAGAAAACTGTATCAGACTAAGCTAAGTGACAGCCAGAATAGTCTGGACTATATGAGAGACACCCTAGAAATTGTGGAACGTCTCAAAGGCATTGGGGAAGAAATTAAAGGAGCACTATCGCGAAATTGTGTAATATTAAAAACCCTTATAAACACTTTAGCTAATATGGGTAGGGGTCACGTATACATCCAAACTGAATAAATCTCCCGCCAAGCTTGTGGTTTTCTTCCCCTGGTAGGAATAAAATCCTGGGGTTACAGGTTTCGTCTATAAGGGGTGACTGAGTCTGTCACCCCGGATGTCCTCTTCCTTCCATTAAAATAAAAAAAACAAGCCTGGCTGTATATTTTTCGATACCAGGTGTATAAGTGACACCCTCCTCCCTCCATCCAGGATATTTATATGGATTTTTATCATTGGGCGATAGTGCTCCTTTAAAGATTTTCATGTTGGAAAAGGAAAACTTGTTGATGCAAAAGTAATTAATCCAGAGCAGAGGCAGCATTACAAAGGATTTCTCTAAAAATAAGAGCTTTCTAAAGGTAACTTTTAAATGTTTTGTGTGTAAAAAGCCAAGGCACCTAAACAAAAACTTAAGAGTTTGGAAAACTAGAATGAGTCATCTTCAGAAGCAGGAGTTTTGCAAAGGGTTAAGTCGGCTGTGGAGGAAGCTGATGCTTGTGAATGTACTGAAGCTGTGTTTAATGTAAATTCAGGAAGAGCTGCAAGAAATGCATGGTGTATAGACTCAGGTGCAACATGCGACATGTTCCAGTAAGTAGGCAGGGACCAGACAACCAAGCAAGGGAGCATGGCTTATCTACTTTTGGCAAAAATTAACTATAGGGAGGGGCTATGGAGTCATGTTTAGTGGGGGGCTTAAGATTACCCAGTCTGACTCCACCCACTCCTGCTTCCCCCCTAGACCTGGCCAGTCCTGATCTCTAGTTCACCACCACAACAGTATGTGTTGCAGACTCTGGTCCCCAATTCATGGAATACTGTACTGGATCAAGTGATTATGGCTAACAGGAGGGCTGGCGGCCACAAGAGGGGGGCATAGGTGTTGGGAAAGGGGCAAAGACTGCCCTCCTGCTGTTCCCCAGCCCTGTAGTATGCTTTACTCACCCAGTATTTTTCTTATTGGGGGGCCCACCACCAGCACCCGGACACCGCCCTGGTCACAGCAAGATAATTTGTCAGTGCACACCATCGGTGGACTAATCCTTTATTGGCCAGTGAATGCAATGTGCGCAATCTCTTGCCCGTGTATGGACAGCCAAAGCACTGAGAAGGGAAGGATCATTACAGTGTAATGCAACCTGATGCAACCAGGGCAGTGACCAAAGTCATGGCAGCTCTTCCAGGCTGCTGCAGGTCCACCACAGCAATATGGGTTGTTGTTTTCAAAGTCCTAGCCTGGACCAGGTGGGTATTACAAACTGCAGGACATGGGGCATGATAGAGGTGTATAGATAGTTATACTAACCTTGTCTAGGCCATGTCTTCTATTAGAAGGGGTACTTATTGCAGAGGTACCTGGCTTCTGGACCTCATTACATGGAGTTCTTGTCTGGACAGGTGAGTATAGCTATCTGTAAGAGGTTGGGGGGGGGGGGGGGGGGCTTACAATCCAGACCAGGTCTCTTACTGGAGAGGGTGCCTACTGCAATGATATTTGTTGTAGATTCTGGTCCCCAACTCAAGGAATCCTGGAATCCAAGCGAGTATAGCAAACTGCAGGACTGGGGGACACAAGAGGGGCTGTTAAGGGGCCAAAGTCCCCCCCCAGCCTTTTAGTAAACTGTATTCACTTGATTCAGCAAGGTCTTGCTACTGCTACTACTGCCCCCCCCATCTACTGTAAGCAGGGCCACCACTAGGAACTCACCTCTCACAGTCACAATGTCTGCCCCTTTCCACTACCATTTTCATCATACATAAATATATAAAATACATTTTTGGGGGCTTAAAGCAGATGGAAACCCACAAATGGGTCTCATCTTCCCCCCGGCCAAGCAGCTAGGCGCTGCTGTTGGCTCATTGGTTATTTTCCACCATCAAAGCCACACCCCGTGACACAATTGTAAGAGCTAATTGGCTCTCTGAAAAGTAGCGTTGTGACGAGGGTGCAGCCGGCTGGCCACATCCCCAGCACGCTGTTTTGGGCGCACACTCTTCTGCTCCCAGCCATTCAGGAATGTTGGGAGCAGGAGGTTGTCACACTGCTTCAGGAGGCCCGGGGGCACGGAACTAATCCCAGGAAAGTCAAATTCTTGTGTTTTGTTCTGCTTTAATGACAAAAAGTGGTTTACAGGGCTATAGTGCCTGTCTAGAACCCCCATAACCTAGGACCTTTTGTGCATACATTTTGTGGGCTCTGTCAGCTGTGCCATGTACAAAAGGGGCCTAGGTTATTGTGGGGGCAGACCTGCAACTGATTATTAGTTTGGGGCCCATTTTGTGCTCCACGATTTTTTCCAACCTATTGGGGCCCCTTCATGGTGTAGGAAGGACAGGCAGTGGGTACACTGGCTAACCATTTTCCTAACCCATGACAGGGGCCGCAGACTGTACAGGCTATAGCAGCTGACAGGGCCCTCCCCCATAACCTGGACCTCCTTTGCACATGGAACACCTGATGGGGCACCCATCATTTATGCGCAAAAAGAGTCTAGCCTATGGGGAGCCCCAGACAGGCCAATGGGTGTGAAAAATGTGGGGCTCAGGTTCATCACATGGGCCCTGAGGTTTGCTAAAGTGCCCATCGCATTTCCCCCCATTCGGCATGAGGGGGTCCCAATGGATTGGGAAAAATGTGCCATCAGGTGTACGCAAATGGGGACTCCATCCATGTGCGACTAAGAGGGGGCCACATCATGTGCCTTTATGAGGCCATCATCCATGTGCCATTATGGGCCCCCCATATAAGTGCCATTATGGGGGCCCCAACCCATGTGTCATTATGGGGCCCCGTGTGAGCAAATGGGGACCCCCCATCCATGTGCCATTATGTGGACCCCATCATGTGTGCAGAAATGGCCCCCCATCCCTGCACAGAAATGGGGCCCCATCCTTGTTCCATTAAGGGGGTCCCATCAGGTGTGCACAAATGAGGGCCCCATGCATGTGCCATTACGGGGGCCCATCAGATGTGCACAAATGGTCCCGGCCCGGGAAATGCCCCCCTTCTCTGCACAGAAATGGGGCCCCATCCTTGTTCCATTAAGGGGGTCCCATCAGGTGTGCACAAATGAGGGCCCCATGCATGTGCCATTACGGGGGCCCATCACAAATGGTCCCGGCACGGGAAATGCCCCCCTCTGATGGTGACCCTGACTTTAAGTACTAGCCTGGGTCAGTTGAGTATAGCTAACTAGAGGGCAAGGGGAGTGGTAGGGGGGTAAAGTTGTGAAGGAACACCCCCTAATGCCGCCCAGACTCACAGAGCTATAGTCATCAGCCCCCCACCCCAGACCTTGTTTTCTATGGGAAGAGGTGCCCGCTGCAGAAGGATGTCTGTCAGCTTACAGTGCCCTATCTAATGTTTTCCCAGCCTGGATCAAATGAATATAGCTGCGGGACTGAGGGGCACAGGAGTGAGGAGTCAGTATGTTCTAAGTGTCCAAAAGACCCCCTCATGCCACCCCCCCCCCTCCACAGCAGTGTGTGTTGCAGCTTCTAGTCACCAGTTCCATGAAGGTCCCACCTGGGCCAGTTGACCATAACTAACTGACGGAGTGAATGATTTTAGCACAATAATGAATCACAAATGAGAAAAGGGTATTAGCAAAGATACAATATTAGCAGGTGACAGGGAATTGGAGAAAGTTGTATAGTGACAGAGAGAGATGCCTTAGATACAATGGGTCATATAGTAGAACACCGAGTGGTTAAAGTGGACCAAAACTCAGCAGGATCGGGACCCTTTAAAAACAAACACTTTAGCCATATAATGTATAGTAGAGTGAAACAAAAACTAATTAAACTATTTGCAATTAAAGCTCTAACAAAAAAAGACAATTTAACTTCCCTTTTATCTTAGACCAGTGACAAATTATGATAGAGATCTAGTGTTGGGCAAACCTGAACCACAAAGTTTGGGTCCGTGCTGAACTGCGAGTTTGGGTTCAATCAGAAACCCATGGCGGGGTTCGGCATTCGACCCAGCAATAAACCAGGTTAATGCACTACCCACTCCCTGCTACCCAACCAATCAAGAAGGGGGGTAGGTGGGGCCGGGCCACGAAAGGGGGGCAGCCGCAAGCTGAGACACAGCACCCAGCCCGGCTAGCAAGCAAGCATTCTACCTGCTATAACAGAAGATAGGGTCCTCTGTCACAGTCTGTTATGGGGTGGTGGGGGGCTCTGTCACAGTCTGATATGGGGGATGATGAGGGGCTATGTCACAGTCTGATATGGGGGATTATGAGGGGCTCTGTCACAGTCTGTTATGGGGTGGTGGGGGGCTCTGTCACAGTCTGATATGGGGTGGTGGGGGGCTCTGTCACAGTCTGATATGGGGGATGATGTGGGGCTATGTTACAGTCTGATATGGGGGATGATGAGGGGCTATGTCACAGTCTGTTATGGGGTGGTGGGGGGCTCTGTCACAGTCTGATATGGGGGATGATGAGGGGCTATGTCACAGTCTGATATGGGGGAATATGAGGGGCTCTGTCACAGTCTGTTATGGGTGGTGGGGGGCTCTGTCACAGTCTGTTATGTGGGATGATGATGGGCTATGTCACAGTCTGATATGGGGGATGATGAGGGGGCTATGTCACAGTCTGATATGGGGGATGATGGGGGTTGTTCTGCAGCACAGTCTGCTATGGGGATGATGAGGGGCTCTGTCACAGTCTGATATGGGGTGGTGGGGGGCTCTGTCACAGTCTGTTATGGGGGATGATGAGGGGCTCTGTCACAGTCTCAGTCTGATATGGGGGATGATGAGGGGCTATGTCACAGTCTGATATGGAGGATGATGAGGGGCTCTGTCACCGTCTGATATGGGGGATGATGAGGGGCTATGTCACAGTCTGATATGGGGATGATGAGGGGCTCTGTCACAGTTTTATATGGGGGATGATGAAGGGCTATGTCACAGTCTGATATGGGGGATGATGAGGGGCTCTGTCACAGTCTGAAATGGGGGATGATGAGGGGCTCTGTCACAGTCTGATATGGGGGATGATGAGGGGCTATGTCACAGCCTGATATGGGGGATGACGGGGGCTGCTATGGGGATGATGAGGGGCTCTGTCACAGTCTGATATGGGGGATGATGAGGGGCTCTGTCACAGTCTGATATGGGGGATGATGAGGGGCTATGTCACAGTCTGATATGGGGGATAACGGGGGCTGCTATGGGGATCATGAGGGGCTCTGTCACAGTCTGATATGGGGGATGATGAGGGGCTCTGTCACAGTCTGATATGGGGGATGATGAGGGGCTGTGTCACAGTCTGATATGGGGGATGGCGGGGGCTGCTATGGGGATGATGAGGGACTCTGTCACAGTCTGATATGGGGGATGATGAGGAGCTATGTCACAATCTGATATGGGGGATAATGAGGGGCTATGTCACAGTCTGATATGGGGGATGATGAGGGGCTATGTCACAGTCTGATATGGGGGATGATGAGGGGCTATGTCACAGTCTGCTATGGAGATGATGAGGGGCTCTGTCACAGTCTGATATGGGGGATGATGAGGGGCTATGTCACAGTCTGATATGGGAGATGATGAGGGGCTATGTCACAGTCTGATATGGGGGATGATGAGGGGCTCTGTCACAGTCTGATATGGGGGATGATGAGGGGCTATGTCACAGTCTGATATGGGGATGATGAGGGGCTCTGTCACAGTCTTATATGGGGGATGATGAGGGGCTATGTCACAGTCTGATATGGGGGATGATGGGAGTTGTTCTGCAGCACAGTCTGCTATGGGGATGATGAGGGACTCTGTCACAGTCTGATATGGGGTGGTGGGGGGCTCTGTCACAGTCTGTTATGGGGGATGATGAGGGGCTCTGTCACAGTCTGATATGGGGGATGATGAGGGACTATGTCACAGTCTGTTATGGGGGATGATGAGGGGCTCTGTCACAGTCTGTTATGGGGGATGATGAGGGGCTCTGTCACAGTCTGTTATGGGAGATGATGAGGGGGCTATGTCACAGTCTGCTATGGGGGATGATGAGGGGCTCTGTCACAGTCTGATATGGGAGATGATGAGGGGCTATGTCACAGTCTGATATGGGGTGGTGGGGGGCTCTGTCACAGTCTGTTATGGGGGATGATGAGGGGCTCTGTCACAGTCTGATATGGGGGATGATGAGGGGCTATGTCACAGTCTTATATGGGGGATGATGAGCGGCTCTGTCACAGTCTGTTATGGGGGATGATGAGGGGCTATGTCACAGTCTGTTATGGGGGATGATGAGGGGCTATGTCACAGTCTGATATGGGGGGTGATGAGGGGCTATGTCACAGTCTGATATGGGGATGATGAGAGGCTCTGTCACAGTCTGATATGGGGGATGATGAGGGGCTATGTCACAGTCTGATATGGAGATGATGAGGGGCTCTGTCACAGTCTGATATGGGGGATGATGAGGGGCTCTGTCACAGTCTGATATGGGGGATGATGAGGGGCTGTGTCACAGTCTGATATGGGGGATGAGGGGGGCTGCTATGGGGATGATGAGGGGCTCTGTCACAGTCTGATATGGGGGATGATGAGGGGCTATGTCACAGTCTGATATGGGGGATAATGAGGGGCTCTGTCACAGTCTGATATGGGGGATAATGAGGGGCTATGTCACAGTCTGATATGGGAGATGATGAGGGGCTATGTCACAGTCTGATATGGGGGATGATGAGGGGCTCTGTCACAGTCTGATATGGGGGATGATGAGGGGCTATGTCACAGTCTGATATGGGGATGATGAGGGGCTCTGTCACAGTCTTATATGGGGGATGATGAGGGGCTATGTCACAGTCTGATATGGGGGATGATGAGGGGGCTATGTCACAGTCTGATATGGGGGATGATGGGGGTTGTTCTGCAGCACAGTCTGCTATGGGGATGATGAGGGGCTCTGTCACAGTCTGATATGGGGTGGTGGGGGGCTCTGTCACAGTCTGTTATGGGGGATGATGAGGGGCTCTGTCACAGTCTGATATGGGGGATGATGAGGGACTATGTCACAGTCTGTTATGGGGGATGGTGAGGGGCTCTGTCACAGTCTGTTATGGGGGATGATGAGGGGCTCTGTCACAGTCTGTTATCGGAGATGATGAGGGGGCTATGTCACAGTCTGCTATGGGGGATGATGAGGGGCTCTGTCACAGTCTGATATGGGAGATGATGAGAGGCTATGTCACAGTCTGATATGGGGTGGTGGGGGGCTCTGTCACAGTCTGTTATGGGGGATGATGAGGGGCTCTGTCACAGTCTGATATGGGGGATGATGAGGGGCTATGTCACAGTCTTATATGGGGGATGATGAGGGGCTCTGTCACAGTCTGTTATGGGGGATGATGAGGGGCTATGTCACAGTCTGTTATGGGGGATGATGAGGGGCTATGTCACAGTCTGATATGGGGGGTGATGAGGGGCTATGTCACAGTCTGATATGGGGATGATGAGAGGCTCTGTCACAGTCTGATATGGGGGATGATGAGGGGCTATGTCACAGTCTGATATGGAGATGATGAGGGGCTCTGTCACAGTCTGATATGGGGGATGATGAGGGGCTCTGTCACAGTCTGATATGGGGGATGATGAGGGGCTGTGTCACAGTCTGATATGGGGGATGAGGGGGGCTGCTATGGGGATGATGAGGGGCTCTGTCACAGTCTGATATGGGGGATGATGAGGGGCTATGTCACAGTCTGATATGGGGGATAATGAGGGGCTATGTCACAGTCTGATATGGGGGATGATGAGGGGCTATGTCACAGTCTGCTATGGGGATGATGAGGGGCTCTGTCACAGTCTGATATGGGGGATGATGAGGGGCTATGTCACAGTCTGATATGGGAGATGATGAGGGGCTATGTCACAGTCTGATATGGGGGATGATGAGGGGCTCTGTCACAGTCTGATATGGGGGATGATGAGGGGCTATGTCACAGTCTGATATGGGGATGATGAGGGGCTCTGTCACAGTCTTATATGGGGGATGATGAGGGGCTCTGTCACAGTCTGTTATGGGGGATGATGAGGGGCTCTGTCACAGTCTGATATGGGGGATGATGAGGGGCTATGTCACAGTCTGATATGGGGATGATGAGGGGCTCTGTCGCAGTCTGATATGGGGGATGATGAGGGGCTATGTCACAGTCTGATATGGGGATGATGAGGGGCTCTGTCACAGTCTGATATGGGGGATGATGAGGGGCTATGTCACAGTCTGATATGGGGATGATGAGGGGCTCTGTCACAGTCTGATATGGGGGATGATGAGGGGCTATGTCACAGTCTGATATGGGGATGATGAGGGGCTCTGTCACAGTCTGATATGGGGATGATGAGGGGCTCTGTCACAGTCTGATATGGGGGATGATGAGGGGCTATGTCACAGTCTGATATGGGAGATGATGAGGGGCTATGTCACAGTCTGATATGGGGGATGATGAGGGGCTCTGTCACAGTCTGATATGGGGGATGATGAGGGGCTATGTCACAGTCTGATATGGGGATGATGAGGGGCTCTGTCACAGTCTTATATGGGGGATGATGAGGGGCTCTGTCACAGTCTGTTATGGGGGATGATGAGGGGCTCTGTCACAGTCTGATATGGGGGATGATGAGGGGCTATGTCACAGTCTGATATGGGGATGATGAGGGGCTCTGTCGCAGTCTGATATGGGGGATGATGAGGGGCTCTGTCACAGTCTGATATGGGGATGATGAGGGGCTCTGTCACAGTCTGATATGGGGGATGATGAGGGGCTATGTCACAGTCTGATATGGGGATGATGAGGGGCTCTGTCACAGTCTGATATGGGGGATGATGAGGGGCTATGTCACAGTCTGATATGGGGATGATGAGGGGCTCTGTCACAGTCTGATATGGGGGATGATGAGGGGCTCGGTCACAGTCTGATATGGGGGATGATGAGGGGCTATGTCACAGTCTGATATGGGGGATGATGAGGGGCTCTGTCACAGTCTGATATGGGGGATGATGAGGGGCTATGTCACAGTCTGATATGGGGATGATGAGGGGCTCTGTCACAGTCTTATATGGAGGATGATGAGGGGCTATGTCACAGTCTGATATGGGGGATGATGAGGGGGCTATGTCACAGTCTGATATGGGGGATGATGGGGGTTGTTCTGCAGCACAGTCTGCTATGGGGATGATGAGGGGCTCTGTCACAGTCTGATATGGGGTGGTGGGGGGCTCTGTCACAGTCTGTTATGGGGGATGATGAGGGGCTCTGTCACAGTCTGATATGGGGGATGATGAGGGACTATGTCACAGTCTGTTATGGGGGATGGTGAGGGGCTCTGTCACAGTCTGTTATGGGGGATGATGAGGGGCTCTGTCACAGTCTGTTATGGGAGATGATGAGGGGGCTATGTCACAGTCTGCTATGGGGGATGATGAGGGGCTCTGTCACAGTCTGATATGGGAGATGATGAGGGGCTATGTCACAGTCTGATATGGGGTGGTGGGGGGCTCTGTCACAGTCTGTTATGGGGGATGATGAGGGGCTCTGTCACAGTCTGATATGGGGGATGGGGGCTCTGTCACAGTCTGTTATGGGGGATGATGAGGGGCTATGTCACAGTCTGTTATGGGGGATGATGAGGGGCTATGTCACAGTCTGATATGGGGGGTGATGAGGGGCTATGTCACAGTCTGATATGGGGATGATGAGAGGCTCTGTCACAGTCTGATATGGGGGATGATGAGGGGCTATGTCACAGTCTGATATGGAGATGATGAGGGGCTCTGTCACAGTCTGATATGGGGGATGATGAGGGGCTCTGTCACAGTCTGATATGGGGGATGATGAGGGGCTGTGTCACAGTCTGATATGGGGGATGAGGGGGGCTGCTATGGGGATGATGAGGGGCTATGTCACAGTCTGATATGGGGATGATGAGGGGCTCTGTCACAGTCTGATATGGGGGATGATGAGGGGCTATGTCACAGTCTGATATGGGGGATAATGAGGGGCTATGTCACAGTCTGATATGGGGGATGATGAGGGGCTATGTCACAGTCTGCTATGGGGATGATGAGGGGCTCTGTCACAGTCTGATATGGGGGATGATGAGGGGCTATGTCACAGTCTGATATGGGAGATGATGAGGGGCTATGTCACAGTCTGATATGGGGGATGATGAGGGGCTCTGTCACAGTCTGATATGGGGGATGATGAGGGGCTATGTCACAGTCTGATATGGGGATGATGAGGGGCTCTGTCACAGTCTTATATGGGGGATGATGAGGGGCTCTGTCACAGTCTGTTATGGGGGATGATGAGGGGCTCTGTCACAGTCTGATATGGGGGATGATGAGGGGCTCTGTCACAGTCTGATATGGGGGATGATGAGGGGCTATGTCACAGTCTGATATGGGGATGATGAGGGGCTCTGTCACAGTCTTATATGGGGGATGATGAGGGGCTCTGTCACAGTCTGATATGGGGGATGATGAGGGGCTATGTCACAGTCTGATATGGGGATGATGAGGGGCTCTGTCACAGTCTGATATGGGGGATGATGAGGGGCTATGTCACAGTCTGATATGGGGGATGATGAGGGGCTATGTCACAGTCTGATATGGGGGATGATGAGGGGCTATGTCACAGTCTGCTATGGGGATGATGAGGGGCTCTGTCACAGTCTGATATGGGGGATGATGAGGGGCTATGTCACAGTCTGATATGGAGATGATGAGGGGCTCTGTCACAGTCTGATATGGGGGATGATGAGGGGCTCTGTCACAGTCTGATATGGGGGATGATGAGGGGCTGTGTCACAGTCTGATATGGGGGATGAGGGGGGCTGCTATGGGGATGATGAGGGGCTCTGTCACAGTCTGATATGGGGGATGATGAGGGGCTATGTCACAGTCTGATATGGGGGATAATGAGGGGCTCTGTCACAGTCTGATATGGGGGATAATGAGGGGCTATGTCACAGTCTGATATGGGAGATGATGAGGGGCTATGTCACAGTCTGATATGGGGGATGATGAGGGGCTCTGTCACAGTCTGATATGGGGGATGATGAGGGGCTATGTCACAGTCTGATATGGGGATGATGAGGGGCTCTGTCACAGTCTTATATGGGGGATGATGAGGGGCTATGTCACAGTCTGATATGGGGGATGATGAGGGGGCTATGTCACAGTCTGATATGGGGGATGATGGGGGTTGTTCTGCAGCACAGTCTGCTATGGGGATGATGAGGGGCTCTGTCACAGTCTGATATGGGGTGGTGGGGGGCTCTGTCACAGTCTGTTATGGGGGATGATGAGGGGCTCTGTCACAGTCTGATATGGGGGATGATGAGGGACTATGTCACAGTCTGTTATGGGGGATGGTGAGGGGCTCTGTCACAGTCTGTTATGGGGGATGATGAGGGGCTCTGTCACAGTCTGTTATGGGAGATGATGAGGGGGCTATGTCACAGTCTGCTATGGGGGATGATGAGGGGCTCTGTCACAGTCTGATATGGGAGATGATGAGAGGCTATGTCACAGTCTGATATGGGGTGGTGGGGGGCTCTGTCACAGTCTGTTATGGGGGATGATGAGGGGCTCTGTCACAGTCTGATATGGGGGATGATGAGGGGCTATGTCACAGTCTTATATGGGGGATGATGAGGGGCTCTGTCACAGTCTGTTATGGGGGATGATGAGGGGCTATGTCACAGTCTGTTATGGGGGATGATGAGGGGCTATGTCACAGTCTGATATGGGGGGTGATGAGGGGCTATGTCACAGTCTGATATGGGGATGATGAGAGGCTCTGTCACAGTCTGATATGGGGGATGATGAGGGGCTATGTCACAGTCTGATATGGAGATGATGAGGGGCTCTGTCACAGTCTGATATGGGGGATGATGAGGGGCTCTGTCACAGTCTGATATGGGGGATGATGAGGGGCTGTGTCACAGTCTGATATGGGGGATGAGGGGGGCTGCTATGGGGATGATGAGGGGCTCTGTCACAGTCTGATATGGGGGATGATGAGGGGCTATGTCACAGTCTGATATGGGGGATAATGAGGGGCTATGTCACAGTCTGATATGGGGGATGATGAGGGGCTATGTCACAGTCTGCTATGGGGATGATGAGGGGCTCTGTCACAGTCTGATATGGGGGATGATGAGGGGCTATGTCACAGTCTGATATGGGAGATGATGAGGGGCTATGTCACAGTCTGATATGGGGGATGATGAGGGGCTCTGTCACAGTCTGATATGGGGGATGATGAGGGGCTATGTCACAGTCTGATATGGGGATGATGAGGGGCTCTGTCACAGTCTTATATGGGGGATGATGAGGGGCTCTGTCACAGTCTGTTATGGGGGATGATGAGGGGCTCTGTCACAGTCTGATATGGGGGATGATGAGGGGCTATGTCACAGTCTGATATGGGGATGATGAGGGGCTCTGTCGCAGTCTGATATGGGGGATGATGAGGGGCTATGTCACAGTCTGATATGGGGATGATGAGGGGCTCTGTCACAGTCTGATATGGGGGATGATGAGGGGCTATGTCACAGTCTGATATGGGGATGATGAGGGGCTCTGTCACAGTCTGATATGGGGGATGATGAGGGGCTCTGTCACAGTCTGATATGGGGATGATGAGGGGCTCTGTCACAGTCTGATATGGGGATGATGAGGGGCTCTGTCACAGTCTGATATGGGGGATGATGAGGGGCTATGTCACAGTCTGATATGGGAGATGATGAGGGGCTATGTCACAGTCTGATATGGGGGATGATGAGGGGCTCTGTCACAGTCTGATATGGGGGATGATGAGGGGCTATGTCACAGTCTGATATGGGGATGATGAGGGGCTCTGTCACAGTCTTATATGGGGGATGATGAGGGGCTCTGTCACAGTCTGTTATGGGGGATGATGAGGGGCTCTGTCACAGTCTGATATGGGGGATGATGAGGGGCTATGTCACAGTCTGATATGGGGATGATGAGGGGCTCTGTCGCAGTCTGATATGGGGGATGATGAGGGGCTCTGTCACAGTCTGATATGGGGATGATGAGGGGCTCTGTCACAGTCTGATATGGGGGATGATGAGGGGCTATGTCACAGTCTGATATGGGGATGATGAGGGGCTCTGTCACAGTCTGATATGGGGGATGATGAGGGGCTATGTCACAGTCTGATATGGGGATGATGAGGGGCTCTGTCACAGTCTGATATGGGGGATGATGAGGGGCTCGGTCACAGTCTGATATGGGGGATGATGAGGGGCTATGTCACAGTCTGATATGGGGGATGATGAGGGGCTCTGTCACAGTCTGATATGGGGGATGATGAGGGGCTATGTCACAGTCTGATATGGGGATGATGAGGGGCTCTGTCACAGTCTTATATGGAGGATGATGAGGGGCTATGTCACAGTCTGATATGGGGGATGATGAGGGGGCTATGTCACAGTCTGATATGGGGGATGATGGGGGTTGTTCTGCAGCACAGTCTGCTATGGGGATGATGAGGGGCTCTGTCACAGTCTGATATGGGGTGGTGGGGGGCTCTGTCACAGTCTGTTATGGGGGATGATGAGGGGCTCTGTCACAGTCTGATATGGGGGATGATGAGGGACTATGTCACAGTCTGTTATGGGGGATGGTGAGGGGCTCTGTCACAGTCTGTTATGGGGGATGATGAGGGGCTCTGTCACAGTCTGTTATGGGAGATGATGAGGGGGCTATGTCACAGTCTGCTATGGGGGATGATGAGGGGCTCTGTCACAGTCTGATATGGGAGATGATGAGGGGCTATGTCACAGTCTGATATGGGGTGGTGGGGGGCTCTGTCACAGTCTGTTATGGGGGATGATGAGGGGCTCTGTCACAGTCTGATATGGGGGATGGGGGCTCTGTCACAGTCTGTTATGGGGGATGATGAGGGGCTATGTCACAGTCTGTTATGGGGGATGATGAGGGGCTATGTCACAGTCTGATATGGGGGGTGATGAGGGGCTATGTCACAGTCTGATATGGGGATGATGAGAGGCTCTGTCACAGTCTGATATGGGGGATGATGAGGGGCTATGTCACAGTCTGATATGGAGATGATGAGGGGCTCTGTCACAGTCTGATATGGGGGATGATGAGGGGCTCTGTCACAGTCTGATATGGGGGATGATGAGGGGCTGTGTCACAGTCTGATATGGGGGATGAGGGGGGCTGCTATGGGGATGATGAGGGGCTATGTCACAGTCTGATATGGGGATGATGAGGGGCTCTGTCACAGTCTGATATGGGGGATGATGAGGGGCTATGTCACAGTCTGATATGGGGGATAATGAGGGGCTATGTCACAGTCTGATATGGGGGATGATGAGGGGCTATGTCACAGTCTGCTATGGGGATGATGAGGGGCTCTGTCACAGTCTGATATGGGGGATGATGAGGGGCTATGTCACAGTCTGATATGGGAGATGATGAGGGGCTATGTCACAGTCTGATATGGGGGATGATGAGGGGCTCTGTCACAGTCTGATATGGGGGATGATGAGGGGCTATGTCACAGTCTGATATGGGGATGATGAGGGGCTCTGTCACAGTCTTATATGGGGGATGATGAGGGGCTCTGTCACAGTCTGTTATGGGGGATGATGAGGGGCTCTGTCACAGTCTGATATGGGGGATGATGAGGGGCTCTGTCACAGTCTGATATGGGGGATGATGAGGGGCTATGTCACAGTCTGATATGGGGATGATGAGGGGCTCTGTCACAGTCTTATATGGGGGATGATGAGGGGCTCTGTCACAGTCTGATATGGGGGATGATGAGGGGCTATGTCACAGTCTGATATGGGGATGATGAGGGGCTCTGTCACAGTCTGATATGGGGGATGATGAGGGGCTATGTCACAGTCTGATATGGGGGATGATGAGGGGCTATGTCACAGTCTGATATGGGGGATGATGAGGGGCTATGTCACAGTCTGCTATGGGGATGATGAGGGGCTCTGTCACAGTCTGATATGGGGGATGATGAGGGGCTATGTCACAGTCTGATATGGAGATGATGAGGGGCTCTGTCACAGTCTGATATGGGGGATGATGAGGGGCTCTGTCACAGTCTGATATGGGGGATGATGAGGGGCTGTGTCACAGTCTGATATGGGGGATGAGGGGGGCTGCTATGGGGATGATGAGGGGCTCTGTCACAGTCTGATATGGGGGATGATGAGGGGCTATGTCACAGTCTGATATGGGGGATAATGAGGGGCTCTGTCACAGTCTGATATGGGGGATAATGAGGGGCTATGTCACAGTCTGATATGGGAGATGATGAGGGGCTATGTCACAGTCTGATATGGGGGATGATGAGGGGCTCTGTCACAGTCTGATATGGGGGATGATGAGGGGCTATGTCACAGTCTGATATGGGGATGATGAGGGGCTCTGTCACAGTCTTATATGGGGGATGATGAGGGGCTATGTCACAGTCTGATATGGGGGATGATGAGGGGGCTATGTCACAGTCTGATATGGGGGATGATGGGGGTTGTTCTGCAGCACAGTCTGCTATGGGGATGATGAGGGGCTCTGTCACAGTCTGATATGGGGTGGTGGGGGGCTCTGTCACAGTCTGTTATGGGGGATGATGAGGGGCTCTGTCACAGTCTGATATGGGGGATGATGAGGGACTATGTCACAGTCTGTTATGGGGGATGGTGAGGGGCTCTGTCACAGTCTGTTATGGGGGATGATGAGGGGCTCTGTCACAGTCTGTTATGGGAGATGATGAGGGGGCTATGTCACAGTCTGCTATGGGGGATGATGAGGGGCTCTGTCACAGTCTGATATGGGAGATGATGAGAGGCTATGTCACAGTCTGATATGGGGTGGTGGGGGGCTCTGTCACAGTCTGTTATGGGGGATGATGAGGGGCTCTGTCACAGTCTGATATGGGGGATGATGAGGGGCTATGTCACAGTCTTATATGGGGGATGATGAGGGGCTCTGTCACAGTCTGTTATGGGGGATGATGAGGGGCTATGTCACAGTCTGTTATGGGGGATGATGAGGGGCTATGTCACAGTCTGATATGGGGGGTGATGAGGGGCTATGTCACAGTCTGATATGGGGATGATGAGAGGCTCTGTCACAGTCTGATATGGGGGATGATGAGGGGCTATGTCACAGTCTGATATGGAGATGATGAGGGGCTCTGTCACAGTCTGATATGGGGGATGATGAGGGGCTCTGTCACAGTCTGATATGGGGGATGATGAGGGGCTGTGTCACAGTCTGATATGGGGGATGAGGGGGGCTGCTATGGGGATGATGAGGGGCTCTGTCACAGTCTGATATGGGGGATGATGAGGGGCTATGTCACAGTCTGATATGGGGGATAATGAGGGGCTATGTCACAGTCTGATATGGGGGATGATGAGGGGCTATGTCACAGTCTGCTATGGGGATGATGAGGGGCTCTGTCACAGTCTGATATGGGGGATGATGAGGGGCTATGTCACAGTCTGATATGGGAGATGATGAGGGGCTATGTCACAGTCTGATATGGGGGATGATGAGGGGCTCTGTCACAGTCTGATATGGGGGATGATGAGGGGCTATGTCACAGTCTGATATGGGGATGATGAGGGGCTCTGTCACAGTCTTATATGGGGGATGATGAGGGGCTCTGTCACAGTCTGTTATGGGGGATGATGAGGGGCTCTGTCACAGTCTGATATGGGGGATGATGAGGGGCTATGTCACAGTCTGATATGGGGATGATGAGGGGCTCTGTCGCAGTCTGATATGGGGGATGATGAGGGGCTATGTCACAGTCTGATATGGGGATGATGAGGGGCTCTGTCACAGTCTGATATGGGGGATGATGAGGGGCTATGTCACAGTCTGATATGGGGATGATGAGGGGCTCTGTCACAGTCTGATATGGGGGATGATGAGGGGCTATGTCACAGTCTGATATGGGGATGATGAGGGGCTCTGTCACAGTCTGATATGGGGATGATGAGGGGCTCTGTCACAGTCTGATATGGGGGATGATGAGGGGCTATGTCACAGTCTGATATGGGAGATGATGAGGGGCTATGTCACAGTCTGATATGGGGGATGATGAGGGGCTCTGTCACAGTCTGATATGGGGGATGATGAGGGGCTATGTCACAGTCTGATATGGGGATGATGAGGGGCTCTGTCACAGTCTTATATGGGGGATGATGAGGGGCTCTGTCACAGTCTGTTATGGGGGATGATGAGGGGCTCTGTCACAGTCTGATATGGGGGATGATGAGGGGCTATGTCACAGTCTGATATGGGGATGATGAGGGGCTCTGTCGCAGTCTGATATGGGGGATGATGAGGGGCTCTGTCACAGTCTGATATGGGGATGATGAGGGGCTCTGTCACAGTCTGATATGGGGGATGATGAGGGGCTATGTCACAGTCTGATATGGGGATGATGAGGGGCTCTGTCACAGTCTGATATGGGGGATGATGAGGGGCTATGTCACAGTCTGATATGGGGATGATGAGGGGCTCTGTCACAGTCTGATATGGGGGATGATGAGGGGCTCGGTCACAGTCTGATATGGGGGATGATGAGGGGCTATGTCACAGTCTGATATCGGGGATGATGAGGGGCTCTGTCACAGTCTGATATGGGGGATGATGAGGGGCTATGTCACAGTCTGATATGGGGATGATGAGGGGCTCTGTCACAGTCTTATATGGAGGATGATGAGGGGCTATGTCACAGTCTGATATGGGGGATGATGAGGGGGCTATGTCACAGTCTGATATGGGGGATGATGGGGGTTGTTCTGCAGCACAGTCTGCTATGGGGATGATGAGGGGCTCTGTCACAGTCTGATATGGGGTGGTGGGGGGCTCTGTCACAGTCTGTTATGGGGGATGATGAGGGGCTCTGTCACAGTCTGATATGGGGGATGATGAGGGACTATGTCACAGTCTGTTATGGGGGATGGTGAGGGGCTCTGTCACAGTCTGTTATGGGGGATGATGAGGGGCTCTGTCACAGTCTGTTATGGGAGATGATGAGGGGGCTATGTCACAGTCTGCTATGGGGGATGATGAGGGGCTCTGTCACAGTCTGATATGGGAGATGATGAGGGGCTATGTCACAGTCTGATATGGGGTGGTGGGGGGCTCTGTCACAGTCTGTTATGGGGGATGATGAGGGGCTCTGTCACAGTCTGATATGGGGGATGGGGGCTCTGTCACAGTCTGTTATGGGGGATGATGAGGGGCTATGTCACAGTCTGTTATGGGGGATGATGAGGGGCTATGTCACAGTCTGATATGGGGGGTGATGAGGGGCTATGTCACAGTCTGATATGGGGATGATGAGAGGCTCTGTCACAGTCTGATATGGGGGATGATGAGGGGCTATGTCACAGTCTGATATGGAGATGATGAGGGGCTCTGTCACAGTCTGATATGGGGGATGATGAGGGGCTCTGTCACAGTCTGATATGGGGGATGATGAGGGGCTGTGTCACAGTCTGATATGGGGGATGAGGGGGGCTGCTATGGGGATGATGAGGGGCTATGTCACAGTCTGATATGGGGATGATGAGGGGCTCTGTCACAGTCTGATATGGGGGATGATGAGGGGCTATGTCACAGTCTGATATGGGGGATAATGAGGGGCTATGTCACAGTCTGATATGGGGGATGATGAGGGGCTATGTCACAGTCTGCTATGGGGATGATGAGGGGCTCTGTCACAGTCTGATATGGGGGATGATGAGGGGCTATGTCACAGTCTGATATGGGAGATGATGAGGGGCTATGTCACAGTCTGATATGGGGGATGATGAGGGGCTCTGTCACAGTCTGATATGGGGGATGATGAGGGGCTATGTCACAGTCTGATATGGGAATGATGAGGGGCTCTGTCACAGTCTTATATGGGGGATGATGAGGGGCTCTGTCACAGTCTGTTATGGGGGATGATGAGGGGCTCTGTCACAGTCTGATATGGGGGATGATGAGGGGCTCTGTCACAGTCTGATATGGGGGATGATGAGGGGCTATGTCACAGTCTGATATGGGGATGATGAGGGGCTCTGTCACAGTCTTATATGGGGGATGATGAGGGGCTCTGTCACAGTCTGATATGGGGGATGATGAGGGGCTATGTCACAGTCTGATATGGGGATGATGAGGGGCTCTGTCACAGTCTGATATGGGGGATGATGAGGGGCTATGTCACAGTCTGATATGGGGGATGATGAGGGGCTATGTCACAGTCTGATATGGGGGATGATGAGGGGCTATGTCACAGTCTGCTATGGGGATGATGAGGGGCTCTGTCACAGTCTGATATGGGGGATGATGAGGGGCTATGTCACAGTCTGATATGGGAGATGATGAGGGGCTATGTCACAGTCTGATATGGGGGATGATGAGGGGCTCTGTCACAGTCTGATATGGGGGATGATGAGGGGCTATGTCACAGTCTTCTATGGGGGATGATGAGGGGCTCTGTCGCAGTCTGATATGGGGGATGATGAGGGGCTCTGTCACAGTCTGATATGGGGGATGATGAGGGGCTATGTCACAGTCTGATATGGGGATGATGAGGGGCTCTGTCACAGTCTGATATGGGGGATGATGAGGGGCTATGTCACAGTCTGATATGGGGATGATGAGGGGCTCTGTCACAGTCTGATATGGGGGATGATGAGGGGCTCGGTCACAGTCTGATATGGGGGATGATGAGGGGCTATGTCACAGTCTTATATGGGGGATGATGAGGGGCTCTGTCACAGTCTGATATGGGGGATGATGAGGGGCTATGTCACAGTCTGATATGGGGATGATGAGGGGCTCTGTCACAGTCTGATATGGGGGATGATGAGGGGCTCTGTCACAGTCTTATATGGGGGATGATGAGGGGCTCTGTCACAGTCTGTTATGGGGGATGATGAGGGGCTCTGTCACAGTCTGTTATGGGGGATGAAGAGGGGGCTATGTCACAGTCTTCTATGGGGGATGATGAGGGGCTCTGTCGCAGTCTGATATGGGGGATGATGAGGGGCTATGTCACAGTCTGATATGGGGATGATGAGGGGCTCTGTCACAGTCTGATATGGGGGATGATGAGGGGCTATGTCACAGTCTGATATGGGGATGATGAGGGGCTCTGTCACAGTCTGATATGGGGGATGATGAGGGGCTATGTCACAGTCTGATATGGGGATGATGAGGGGCTATGTCACAGTCTGATATGGGGGATGATGAGGGGCTCGGTCACAGTCTGATATGGGGGATGATGAGGGGCTATGTCACAGTCTGATATGGGGGATGATGAGGGGCTCTGTCACAGTCTGATATGGGGGATGATGAGGGGCTATGTCACAGTCTGATATGGGGATGATGAGGGGCTCTGTCACAGTCTGATATGGGGGATGATGAGGGGCTCGGTCACAGTCTGATATGGGGGATGATGAGGGGCTATGTCACAGTCTGATATGGGGGATGATGAGGGGCTCTGTCACAGTCTGATATGGGGGATGATGAGGGGCTATGTCACAGTCTGATATGGGGATGATGAGGGGCTCTGTCACAGTCTGATATGGGGGATGATGAGGGGCTATGTCATAGTCTGATATGGGGATGATGAGGGGCTCTGTCACAGTCTGATATGGGGGATGATGAGGGGCTCGGTCACAGTCTGATATGGGGGATGATGAGGGGCTATGTCACAGTCTGATATGGGGGATGATGAGGGGCTCTGTCACAGTCTGATATGGGGGATGATGAGGGGCTATGTCACAGTCTGATATGGGGGATGATGAGGCTCTCTGTCACAGTCTGTTATGGGGGATGATGAGGGGCTCTGTCACAGTCTGTTATGGGGGATGATGAGGGGGCTATGTCACAGTCTGCTATGGGGGATGATGAGGGGCTCTGTCACAGTCTGATATGGGGGATGATGAGGGGCTATGTCACAGTCTGATATGGGGATGATGAGGGGCTCTGTCACAGTCTGATATGGGGGATGATGAGGGGCTATGTCACAGTCTGATATGGGGATGATGAGGGGCTCTGTCACAGTCTGATATGGGGGATGATGAGGGGCTATGTCACAGTCTGATATGGGGGATGATGGGGGTTGTTCTGCAGAAGTAGTCTCCTATGGGATGATTGGGGATATTTTTTAAAATGTATTTATGTATTTATTTGACTTTAATTTTGTCATTATTTTGAATACTTTCCCTACTCCACTTTGTGCAGGGAAATCGCACTGGCCCCCCCTCCCCCGGTTTGCAGCCCCTTAGCACTTGCTGCTCCCATAAGTAGTACAATGTGGTAACTGTTTCAATAAAAATGACTTTCATTGTAACAGTAAAAGTACTAAACGTATCATAGTGTTAAATGTGGAAGGTTAACTACTTAAAGTGGACCAACACCCAGGGGGGATCGGCCCAGGAATCTATAAGATTCCCGGGCCGATCAGATCCCTCCCCGCGGGGCATCCGAAATCGGGATGTCCCGTGGGGTGAAACCCCCCAGGACGCCCACAAACCTTACCTTAACCCCCATCCCAACGGCGCATGCGCGGGCCACGACCATGCCTCGCGCTTCCCTCTAGCAGGGCGTGTACCTGCGCCGGCCGTTTGTGAATGGCCGGCGCAGGCGCGCTCCCTGTTAGAGGGAAGCGTGAGACGCGGCCTCCAGCGCTCAGAGCCGCTGTGGTTGGACGCCGCTTGTACGTGCATATCACAGTGGCTCTGAGCTCTCTGACTGGACGAGCGCCCGCGTAGGAGCGTGGTGAGGTGAGTGTTTCCGGGCATTCTGGGGGGTTTCACACAGCGGGGCACCCCTGATCGGGGTTCCCCACCGAAGTGGACCAAAACCCAGGATAGTGAAAATCCTGGGTGTTGGTCCACTTTAAAAAGTTAACTACTTAAAAGGACCTCTGTCTTTTATAATGAATTACTGGAGCTTTAACCGGACTTCCAGCATAATTTAATGAAAAGCCCAAAACCTTAAAAACTATTCCCAATCATTAAAAATGATTATGTATTAGGTTTTAAGTTGCTTACTTATTATTCATTCCCCCACTGGGCTGCAACTCTATTCAGGACATCTTGGCTCAGAAGCATCACATATTGAGGAGAGGGGGTAAGTGATGGGGGGGGCGGGTTATAGCTGTGTTTTGCACAGACAAGGCAAAGCTGGGGAAAGGAAAAGGACAGCAATCCCAGAATGCAGAGCGGCACACTCAGGTAACATAATTATTAATGTGAACAATCTGTATGTCGAGGGTGGGGGAACATACAAGATTGGATCTTATTCAGGGTGAAGGTCTGGTTTAAGTGGTCATTCACTTCAAACCAAATTCTGTGTAATAAGAACACTTGTAGCTCTCCCAGTGCAACAGGGAGTGCAACTGTCTTCTACCTAAAACCCCTCTGCTGAATTGTAACGCTGTGCAGGCAAGTAAAGCATTTTGCATTGTGTGTGTGCAAGCAAGTTAAGTTATTGCATTGTCTTTAGACAGGCTGATTCATGGATTGCATTGCTTGTGCACACACAGGTAAGGGAGTAGCAATGTCTGCACAACTCTTTTAGGCGTGGAGGTTAATTCATTACTAACGCCAGGCATCGGCAGATGAGCATCTGTATAGCGGCGCTTAGAGTGACTGCTAGTAGTCATTGTAAGTGGGTATCAGGCGCTGTAACAGAGCGCCTCAGTCGCTGTAGTAACCTTGCCGGCATTGATGAATGCGATGTATGTTGGGCGCTCTAACACCAGTACAGCGCTGCAGGGAGCGAAAGGTAGCGCCAGCTCAGTGTGACCGACTCTTGGCGCTCCACACCATACTTATCAAAAAAGGACACACACACAGCGTCGGCTCTCTAAATCTGGTCGCTATACCATAGAGCGCTAGACGCTGTGTGATTAAAGTCTGTTTTTGAACACATATCCGCCATTAACAAAGCGAAGACACATGGAATGACATTGTATTAATACTGTGACATTAACACTTTAGTGCCAGATCTGTGATGACAATTCTGCACAAAAATATAAAAAGTCAAAAAATTTCTAAAAGTTTTTGTTTGCAGCCAGGAGAGGTCACGCAATGATTTGAGCAAAAAACAAAACAAAAAAGAATTCTCAAACACGCTGTTTAAACACAAGCAAATGAATGGCCATTGAAATGTATGGGAGAGCGACACTGAGAGAAAGGTAATACCTGGCGCTCTAGAAGCTAGAGCCCCGGCGCTATATGCTGAGCCGCCTGTAATAATACATCGGACGCTACATGAGGCTGTTAGAGTCGCTCACCGGATTCACTTTCATAAATGTGGTTTTGCGTACAGCGCCTGGTGTTCACCAAATGCTGCCTGCCGCCACAAGGCACTACCTGGCGCTAGCCCTTCTTAAATAACCCCCATTATATTTTGATATTGAACTGTAGTTATAGCAGACCTACTGCCAAAAAGAACATTTTACCCCCATGGGGATTATTTCACACTATAGAAGCCAGTGGGCTATCGATTTAGGCAGCTGGAGGACATGTGAGATGCATCCATGCCCTATCCTGGAGCATGGACATGGTGAGCATTACCCAATCTGTGAAGCCCACTTGCTTTCCCTGTGCTTACATTGAGCTGTCAATCCCACAGATGGAGTCCTGCTGTTCATAGACCCCCACAATACTTATCTGCACCTTGATCCCCCAGAGAAATGCGGCCTTGAGATTGGCCACCAGCTATCACATGGGCCGGGGTCACTTTCTCTTTTCAGGCCATCAGTTCAGACTGGCCAGCCAATCATGGGGCTGTGTTTTGCCGGGGGATCAAGTTTCAAGTAAGGATTGCAGGGTTTTGCGGGGGTCTATGCTGGGGGGGGGGGGAGGCTCCAGCAATCTGGGTGCCCCCCCAGACTGTCACAGTGTGACCCCACACTCAGTATGTAGAAAATGGGCATAAGACCGCTTTAATGTCTGCCATTTATTCATGGATGAATGAATTGCTGGGTGCCTCATCCAGAGCACACACCCACTGCCAGCCTTTCAGACTTACCCAGCCCAGCTCTAGGGCCAGATGGATGTGGATGCCCTGCCTGGTTTTACCTGTACTTGCTGCAATCTGATGATCCAATCAGAATCCATCACTTTGCATATTAATGCTCAACAATTATTTATGAATGTATGAATTTCCAGGCGCCTCTCCCAGGACACTCTGTCTGGCTGCATGCACCCACCACCAGCCATTCAGATGGAGAGGCGCAGGGGATGTCTGCCTGGGTTTTCTAGCCGGCTCTAGGATGGGCTGAAAGTCCTGCCTAGGGGCATCCCAAATCAAGATACCTTGATGTGTAAAATCCTCCTGGTTCACCCTATACTCACATCACTCAGCGCATGCACAGGCCCAAGCCAACATACCCTGCGGCTCACCATCTGCTGTGCACACCTAGATCAGACAGATAAATATAATATATAAATGGATAACAGATGAAGGCACCTGACAATTCATTCATTCATGATCCATTGCCAGGCATTAAAGTGGACCAACACCCAGGATTTTGACTATCCTGGGTTCTGGTCCACTTCAGGGGGGCACCCTGATTAGGGGTGCCTCGCTGTGTAAAACCCCCCAGAAACCCCCCAAAACTCACCTCACCACGCTCCCACGTAGCCACGGACAAGCGCGGACAAGACAGCGCGTCCGCCTCCGCCGATCAGGTCAGTTTTTTGGGGCTTTTGGGGGGGGTCCCTCACCGCGGGACATCCCGATCTCGGGTGTCCCGCGGTGAGGGAGGTGATCGGCCCGGGAATCTTATAGATTCCCGGGCCGATCACCCCTGGGTGTTGGTCCACTTTAATATATATTGGAGAAGACCCTGTGCATGCATCTCGGGATCGTCAGATAGATGCGAGCTGGGTGGGTTTATTTGTTTAGGGGTTTATTCATCAAGGAATAGTGGCAGGTAGTGCCTCATAGCGACAGGCAGCGCCTGGTGAATGCTGGGCGCTGTACGCAAAACCACATTTATGAAAGCGATTCTGGTGAGCGACTCTACAGCGTCATGTAGCATCTGATTCCCCATTACAGGCAGCTCAGTGTATAGCGCTGGAGCTCTAGCTTCCAGAGTGCATGGTATTACCCGTCGCTACCTGTCGCTCTCCCATACATTTCCATGGACGTTCCTTTTCTTCTGTTTAAACAGGGTTTTTTGTTTTTAATATTTTTGTTTTCTCTCAAATAATTGTGTCACTTCTGACCTAGAAAAAGTCATTTTTGAAAACATTTTTGATTTTTTATATTTATATGCAGAATTATAATGGCAGGTCTGGCATTAAAGTATTAATGTTACAATGCTACAATGACATTCCATGTGTTTTCGCTTTGTTACAGGTGGATATGTGTTTAAAAACAGATTTTAAACACACAGCGTCTGGCGCTTTATGCTATAGCGACCAGATCCAGAGTGCCGACACTGTGTGTTTCTGATTTTTTGTTGAATATAGTGTGAGTTGCTGAGAATCGGTCGCACTGAGCTGGTGCTACCTTTCGCTCCCTGCAACACAGCACTGGTGTTAGAGCGCCCAATATACATCTCATTCATCAATGCCGGCCAGGTTACTACAGTGACTGAGGCGCTCTGTTACAGCGCCCGATAGCCGATCACAGCGTCTACTAGTGGTCGCTCTTAGCGCCTCTGTACAGACGCTCATCTGCCGATAGCTGGCACTAGTAATGAATCAGCCTGCCCGTGTCCCTGTGAACTAGGAAGCTCTCTGACTGCAAGTGGACTTTAAAGTGGACCAAAACCCATCACAGGTGGCCCTGGAATCTACGCCTGATTCCCTCCTTCCTGGGGCATCCAGGTTTGTGATGCCCACTGTATGAAAACCCCAGAGTCCCCTGTAAAACCTACCTCTCCCCGATTCAACAGCGCAACGCTGCACTACACTATACCCCGCTTCCTTTGGCTATTGATCCAGCTCCCGTGCTCAGCCATTCAGATAGGCTGGGGACAGGAGCGTGCGCACTGCAGGAGATGCACCCGCTCTTGCTCCCATTGCTGGACTCTCGTGTAAACAGATCGCGTTTGTTTAGCAATTAATATGCATGGTGAACGGCTCTGATTGGATGAGAACCTGTGTCATAGAACCGGGAAGAGGTGAGTTTGAAAGGGTGATCACACTGCGGGGCATCCCAAATCAGGAAAGTCAAAATCCTGGGTTTTGTTCCGCTTAAAAAAATGTAATTTTAATTTTGAATTTACCCCAAATCCAACCTTATTCCCAAGATGACTGGTAACTGCCGTCTGTGACCCTGTTGATATGGTTACACAAAAGCATAAAATAACATAACAGTGACTTGAAAGAGCGACAAAAACATCACGTTAATTGTCCTCTGTGGGGGGCTCCGTCCCCGCGTGCCTGTCGGACGTGTGCGAGGAGGAGGGGGGGCTGTTTTTTTTTGGGTCTTGGGGCTCCTTAGAGAATGTCTTTCCTTGTGTGGAAGGCATTTCCTCTGTGGTGCTGTCCAGCTGCCTGAGACCTCCCTCAGCCTGGCGCGTTTCCTGCCCAGCAGTCATCAGAGGCTGCCGAGCGAGCAATCTGCACAGCTGTCTGCTGCTATCTCTGCTGTCACTTCTCCAGCATCCCTGCTCTCTCCATCCTGCCTTCTCTCACATCTTCTGTTTATAAGCAGCATCCCTCCTGCCGACCAACAAAATCTGGATTTCCGTCTCCAGCTGCCTCCGCTGAGCTCTGTGCCTGTCCGACCGCCTCCGCACTCGCCGTGCTACTGCCTGACCACTCGCTGGAAGCCAGCGCCTCTGGATACCGGCTGAGGCGGACCTAGGACCCAGCGCGATGAACGCTCTTACGCTGATGGCGCTCATCTTTGGCTGCCTAAAGATGGGGCGAGCAAGTAAGTCCATTGGTTCAACTTATAGCCTTTCAGTAAACTGTCCTTAAAATATCTCATGAAAATTAGAGAAATGTAATGCTTTAGTTCAGAATAAGGCAAGAGTTAAAATTGTAGTGTAAGAGTTAAAAGTGTAATTCAAAGAAAAGGGGACAATACTGGAGTTTAGAAATGCTTGAAAAACACATATGTCAGTTATTAAGACCTAAAACATTCATCCCAGGGCAGTTAAAGAGCCGCAGACAGTAAAACCTATGATTTACCGTAAAGAAAGAAGTCATGTTACACTAGTGAAAGTTTTAGGTGTAAAATACTGAATCTCACCTTATTCAGAAATGTATTTCATGAGTTTATTGAATCAAGTCTTTATACTTTATTTCAGGGGTTAAAATAGCTCATGAGTCAAAAAAGAGAGTTACCAAGCATGTTTAGTTACTCTTCTGCTACATCTGACTCATATTACGTGTGTCTTACATACATTGTTGTATCATAAGTAAGTTACTTTCCTTACCTTCCTGTAATGTCTACCTTGTAAAGCGCCACAGACTATGATGGTGCCTTACAAAAAACAACAGTAATAATACAAATTATAATAATAATAATAAGGCTATTTTACAATCTCGAGTATTACTGTCACTAAATATTTCCAGTGGGTGTTTTAATAACATTAACATTCTGTTGCTTTCTTTGTCTTTAATCATAAGGTATTTTAACTCTTGAAATAAGGCATAAAAATGTTATTTAATGAGCATTAATGAGCATCAAGGCCGATATAAAAACCAGGAGCATTTAAAGCTGTATTGTCTTGTGTTATTATTATATTATTATTTATATTTGATGGTAATATGCAGTAAAAATGCGATGCAACAGCTGTGAAACAGAGGGGCTTATTTATGATGTGCGTCTGCTAGCATCATTTTTGTGGCTATAGCGCCAGTTCCGGAGCGCCGGCATTCCCATCTTATCTGGCACTGTGCTGGGTACTATATTGGCGCTAGCAAGCAGCTAACTAACAAGAAATCACTGCTGGGGACAAAGGAGACAAACGTTTTATTTGTTGTGCTAAGTAAAAGAAGCCATTAAAATCAATTTTAATAACACCCAAAAAACAGTTTGGCCCATCTAGGTCCTGCATTTCAATAATTGACACGTCACATTGTAAGTTCTGCACAAATAAATGTGTGTATTATTAATTATAAGCATAAAACACTACAATCCAGTTCTGCCCATTGTGCTCTATGGGATCTTGATCCACAGCTGCAGGTTTCATCTGGTGCTGCTTCAACCAGAGTGCCCAGCGATGCATCATTTTCAGCGCTAGTGTTAAATAAGACCCCAGCCAGCAGCTGCATCAGCGCTGCCGTTTTCCTTTCCCAGATCCCACGTTAAGTGCTGCTGAGGCCAAAAAAGTTCATAAATAAGGCTCCCTGTTTCTATTGGTAATGTTATTAATAATATTCAGTATTAAAAATTAGACAAAATATTTTATTTTATTTGCAAACTTTTTTATTTGCAATCTTTTTTATTTGCAATCTGGGAGCATTTCATGCTTTATGTGTTAATGTTATTATTTTATTACTATTATAATTATTCTTTATATTTGATTTTAATAGGCTGTTTTAAAACCAAGATGCAATAGGTTTAAAAAAAAATGAAATATGGAACATTTCATGCTTTATTTTCAGGTGTTTTTGTATTTATAGTTCTTGGTAATATGGGATATTGAAAGGGAGATGCCATATCAGATTATTATATTATTATTTATACTTGACGATAATATTCAGTACCTAAAGTATGCAAAATAAGTCACCAATGGATACATTTGTATATATTAGGTTATTTGAATAACCTAATATATACTCATTGAGGAGATCTAAAGCTTTAAAAGTTTAGTGAAGCCCATTCATTTGGACTGGCAAATGTATTATTAATTATTAATTAATATTACTAACAAAAAATGTATTTATTGCATTAACATTTTTAACTGAAACAGACTCACATGGCTTCACCATCATTCTCTGCAGAGAGACTACCAAGCACCTAAAGTGGACTAAAACCCAGGGTTTTGACTATCCTGGGTTTTGGTCCTTGGTCCCGCTGTGTGAAACTCCAACTACCCCGCCCAACCCCCCCCCCCCCCGGTCGCACACTGTCGCGACACGACACTCACAAATGTCTGGCACCCTGCTACAGGTGAGTATTGCTTACATTTTGCTCCTGGGAGTAGGGGGGGGGGGTAAGGACACAATAGGCCTACACCTGGGACAAATATGACAGTGACAGGGAGGGAGGGAGGATGTAGGCCCATTTCATCTCAATTACAGAATTTGATCAGAATGCAGATTTAGGTAAGGTGAAGAAATTGCTCTAAAGGCCGCACACCAAGTGAGGCTATTCTTACATTTTTATTTCCGGATTGAGTGTTGGCAGTTTGGGGCAGTATGACAGTTCCAAAGGTGAAAGTGGAGAACTTCACCCAGTAAGGGAAAAAAGTCCACATCATAAAGTAGTCTTCAAATGTATCCATCCAAATGTATCCATTGGTGACTGAACATAGGCCATCAATGACTCTCATGTGTTGGGTATTATTTCTTTGATTTCACAGAGACCACTTTGATGTGGTTAATGACCACAGTACTGTATTGCTTAAAGTGGACTAAAACCCACCCTGTAGTCTATGAAACTCCAGGGCAGGCTTACTCTCTCTCTCCCCTGAGGCATCCCGAATCTGGATACCCTGCTGTGAAAAAAACCCCAGGTCCCCCAGTAGCGCAGAAAGCCCAAAGTCTTAGACAATTTTACGAGCATGCTGATTGGACGAGAGGCCACGCATGCGTTATTAGACCGGGGAACGATGAGCTTTGGTGGGCAACCGGGGGGGTTTCACACAGCAGGACATCCCGCGTTGGGGGTGCTCCGGAGGCAAAGGCCAAAACCTGGGATAGTCATTTTAATTTCCTTGAAAGAAGAACTAAAAATGACCTACCTGCAATACTTATATCCCACAGTTATCCAGATTTGCTCTGCAAATTCAAATGTCCAAATTCCAAATTCAGGCATTTCAGCACTACCCAGTTCATGCTCTTAAGTGACCATGGACCGCCAATGGGGTTTGCCTCAATGCGTGAATGCAGTTGCCGGTGAATGATACGCCTAATTTTGGCCGTTTCTGGGGCTCTATCAGTGGATAGGTGTCCCAAATCAGTATCTCCAGGAGGAGTAGGGAAGTAGGTCCACTTTAAATTGACTGGATGTTGGGTAACTGGGACATAAGTAGTGCTAAAAAAAAAATTTACGCCATTTACTCCCGAGAAGAAAGAGGTGAAAAGTCGTGTGCTGGAGCTCTGTGATTTCAATTCCAATCCCACGCAGCAAGTGACATCCTGTAACAGGGGAAAACCTGGCGCCAACTTCACAGCTTGTTCAGAAGCACAATAGCATGCTGGATGCGAACTGAGACTTTGATGGCTGTAACTTACGTACAAGCACAAAGGGTTAACCCTTTAAGCAGACCCACAGTGAGCTTTGACAATTACAGCCAGCATGAAGTGCCTTATAAGGTACTTACCTAGTTCCAGCGGCAACAAGCCATCCCAGGACCTTTCTTCTATGCCGTTGGCTTGGTCGCCCCCTCCACTGCAATTTCTTTTTAGCCAATTGTTTAGGAGCAAGCAGAACAGTTGGGCAGGGGTGTAGCTGAGGGGGGGCATGTGCCTCGGGTGCAGCAGGTCAGGGAGGTGCCAAAGGGTGGCCGGAGCTCAGGCAGGGTATGCCACTTTGAATCGTTGCCCCGGGTGCCAGAAAGCCTAGCTACTCTTGAGTTTGGCTTCTGCTCTTGGATTTAAAGATTGACAGTAAGATTTTGCCAGTTAGTGTCTTCACCTTTTAATCTTGAGTCTTCTCTAGCCAATAAAGAAAATATTTAAGAAAGCAATAGAGAACATAGGAATTAACAGGGACTGAATACATATGGGGCTCCTGCCCTGGGGCCCTCACCACTGATGTGTGATTGAGCCTGGTGGTCAGGTGGGAGCAGCAAACTGACAACAGAAGGCAGGCCACCAGAATCCACAGTTTATGGCACCATGCTGCCAGAACAGATGTTGTACAGCGTAAACACATAAGAACCATCCATAAAGAGACTCATATCTAAAAAGCTGACCCCCTAAGATATTCATCTTCAGGAAATGTAGACATTTGGGGTATTATTTTCATGAAAAATGAATGAAATTAGGTGGAGAAAAAATAAAAGTGGCCTTTTTCCATTTTTTATATTTCGTGACCCTTTTTTCCAGAAAATGACTGTTAACAGCCAAAGTGCTGCTTTGTCTGCTGTGGCCTGAAGTAACTTTGTAACTAGCAGAGACTTTCTCTCACAAAGGACCTAAATGATCTGTACAGAGAGAGGCTCAGAATGTCTTTTTATAGACATATTTTTTATTTACACTGTTTTTTCATCAATTCGTTTAACTGTCAGAGTGATCAAAAAGTCTGGAACTGTGATTATAGATGTATAGTAACAATAGTAGTAACAGCATGGTCACAGCAATCTGCAGCACTAATGGGGACTGACCGCTAGTAATGTAACATTTTTTTTCAATGCATAGATGGCCATTGTATGCTTGCGCACCCATCCGTGCAGTGAGTGTACACGTGCCCGGAGAAGTGGGCTGCCCTAATTACGGCGCCCGGGGAGCAGTTGGGGGGTTAGGTGCCTTGCTCAAGAGCACTTCAGTCATGTCCCAGGACCGGGATTCGAACCTGCAACCCTCCAGTCACAAGTCCGCTCCCCTTACCTCTAGGTTTTATACGAACACCTTGTATAAAGTTATTGGGCGGTAGGTTACATCTAGAGACCAGACATGGAGGATTATCAGACATGTGTTGAAATAAAAGCTTGCAGAGTAGTAGTGATGGGGTGTGGTCAGATTGTATCATCACATTCTAGCCTTGTGGGACCTTCTTTGGCCAATTTGGAGGACCATTGATGGCCCCGGAGAGTATAGACCTGAGGCTTAAGTGGTAGCACATGTATGCTTAGAAGTGTCTTGACATACCCTATGTGTTATAGAAAAGCTGCAGGCACCAGTTTAGAAAGGACATCTAAGGCACTTGCACTGTGATACCAAAGGGTCCAGAGAGGGGCACATTGGTAATTCCTCGAGGGTATCTTGAGAATTTTAAAAAGACCTTTAAAGGCTTCTTTAATCAACACAGGCCTAGATACAGTATGTTGGCCCTTGGTCTGCCAACTATTAGAAAAACATTTTGGGAGAACTTGTATGATCACAACCAAGAAATAATCAAGCGAAGTCAGAAATGTAACGTACGTCACACTTTAATATTGATGAGCGTTTTGGCTCCTAGATGTAAGACAGGAATGGAACACTTAAGAGCATTTCTCCCACGCTATTGAAAGGCCTTTACAGAGACTCAGGCGACCTTGACGGTTTTACTTTTATTTCTTTAGTGGGAACTTTGTCCAGAAAGGCTAAAAATTCACTATATATAACAAAAGAAAAGCCTTAAAGTGGAACAAAACCCAGGATTTTGGCTTCCTCGGGTTTTGCTTTGCACTACCCGGGGCATCCTGCATCAGGAAGCCCTGCTTTGTGAACCCCCCCCCCCCCCCAAATTACTCTTTTCTATCTCACGTGTGCTCGGTTCAACGGCGCATGGGCAGGCTCTCATTCAATCATGGCCGTTGGCCATGCATATTATTTGTAGAAACACAAAAAGTGCACAAAGCTATTAATTGTAAAAAAAATATAATAAATAAAGTCCACAAAACTCAAATTAGGATGTATAGAGAACTTCTCCAAGGTGAAACACAACTACCAGCACCGGTCTCACAAAACACTTACGCACACGCCCTCCAATAAATTATAAATGATAATTTCTCCAAATTTCTTTACAGAGATGATATGAGGTTTCATTTCAAAGATTACAAACATGTCTTTCAGATAATAGCGCTTGTATCAATGCATCTGATCTGGGATGCCCCGGGGGAAGGCCAGTGGCCGGCCCTGGAATCATTTAGATGGGTTTTGTGACGCTTTAAGCATTCCCAGTCTTCTCATTAGCTGAGTCTGGGTGTGGCTGCAGAAAAATACATTTTCTCTTAAAGCGAATGGAAACCCATATTTGGGTCCATGTTGCGCTGTCTCAAAATTGGCACGCTGTTCAGGCACGCGTGCTCCCATGCCCAGCCATTCAGAAAGGCTGGACGAGGGAGTGCGTGCGGCCAAAGAGATTCCAGGGATGCAGTGCTGGTGGGATCAGGTAGGATCACCAGTGCCCCAGGGGGTTTCATACAGCGGGGCATCCAGTGTAGGATGCCCCAGGGGTAGGCTAGTGGCTGGGCTAGGAATCTTTTAAATTTGCGCAGCTTTCCATCCACTTTAAACCAAACCGCCACCAAGCCAACAGGTACTTGGGGTCATGGGGGGCTGGGTGTTTATAGGGTTTTGGTCCACTTTAAAGGAGCGTCAATAAATCAAGCCCGGAATCGTTTCCAAGGTTTATGTATTCTAAATCACTCCTGATTTTGCACCCATCACCCCTAAGATCTGGTTCTGGCCCTAATTCCCATCGGCAGCACCCCCCTCTCCCTTACATGAACATCCAGCAGGTAGGTTCCCCAAGCTATCCCTGGAATACAGTCACACCACTTATTTTAATTCTTTCCCTTAAAGTGGAACATGTATAGGGCCATTAATAGCTTGCCCTCAAGGCAACTTGATTTGAGACCCCCCTTGCCTGATACCTTCCTGAATTCAGTGAACCCATTACACATGCGCGAGCTGCAGCTGTATCCCCAGCATGCACCCTCAGCAGCCATACAAATCCGCCTAGTGTGGCTAGTGTGGTGGGTGGGCTCACCAGGGAGCCATGGAAATACCTGATTAGGGTGATTAACAGGCAAACTGGGGGGTTTCACACAGCAGGGACCAAACCCCAGGGTGCAAAATCATCTGCTATGGTCCAGTTTAAAGTGATCCTATACCCAGAAAAGAAGTTTATGTCAAACCGCCTGTGTTTCATATTTTTTTTTTACTATAGTCTTTACCCAATATTAATAGAAACACAAACCTGATGCAGTCTGCTGTTAGATAGGTCGACCATATTGCTCCCTTGTGCTTGGTCGCCGGGCAGTTACATGGGCCACCGGAACGGCCTGCCCCCGTGACCGGGCCAATCGCGGTACTCCTTTCCTGGTGCTGCCTTGTAATGAAAGTGAGCATTACGGGCATATGGGGGGGTTATATGCGAGGGGGGATCCAGCATTCTGGATGCCCCCCCAAGCTTGTTGTTATTAAAGTCCACCAAAACCCATGCCGGTCGGCCCGGGAATCTATAAGACTCCTTAGCCGATCGATTCCCTCCCCCCAGGGCATCCAAAATCGGGATGCCCCGCTGTGTGAATCCCCCCAGGTCGCCCCATACACTTATCTTGTTTCCTGGTCCAACGGCGCATGCACGAGCCACGGCCGCATCCCCGCTATCCCTCTACCAGGCATTTGTGAATGGCCGGCGCTGGCACGCTCCCTGTTAGAGGGTAGCGGGGAATAAGCGTGCTGATTAGACGAAGACTGCGCATGCACCATAGGACCTGGAAGAGGTAAGTTTAGTTCAGATGATCTGGGGGGTTTCACGCAGCGGGGGACCGGGGGAAAGGACCAAAACCCAGGATAGTCAAAACCATGGGTTTTGGTCCACTTTAACTGACCATTGACCAAAAGACTGGTGCTGGTCCAGTTTAGGTACCAACTACAAGATTAGAAGCACTCCGCCCTCCATTACTGGCTGATACATAAACCCTCCAGATGTTGGATTGTATGGGCTTAGATGGATGGTGATTCCAGTCAACAGACATATTCATAAGCTGTAGGATCAAGCTTTCCTGCCCCAGCATTGCTGTCCATAGGACTGGAAACTAGGACCTCTAGTTTATTTTACTAGAAAGGGGGGTATGTGAGCTCAGCACTACCCCTCAAAGTGCTACCTTAGCCATAACCTTTGGAGTAGCCCTATGTTTCATTACATGAAAGATGGCTCAGTCTATGGCCAGCAGTAGTCTGGGATAACAGGAGACACATGCGCATTTGGCAGCAGCCGTGTGAACCTGCACCGATCTATGTGCTGGTCACTGTAATGGTTAATCTCATCCCTGCGTGAGATCTCCCAGTCCCCCCTATTAGTCAGAGTTAATGTAGCTTGTCGTGAATAAATTGTTCTCATGTGGATCTGGAATATTTCACTCCAGATCACAGACACCCCAGAGACTGGCTTTCTACAGGGTGGATTCACATATCAGCCTTCTGTCTAGCTAATGTCCCCTTTACAGTTACACACAGGCCAGTTACACTACAAAAGCCTTTTTAGGTTTTAGGAAGAGACAGAAGTACCAAGAATCTATGTTAGAAAGAGGAAAAGATAACAACTCACGCAGGAAGTGTACAGCGCGGCCACTGCAAGTCACGAGGGCCATGGTCACACTATATCTAGGTGACACAGCCATGTATGTGTGTAGGGGGTCATGCTGTATGTAGGCTGCCCTGGGCTCTTTTAATACTCATGCCCAGGGGTAACTGCACTGGGGCCCAGGAGCTCAGAGGGGCCCTAACAGCATATGCATATTCTTTGCTTATATGTACATTCTGTTACTGCCAACATTTTTGTAACAGGCACAGTCTTGTTTAGTGATCCCTAACCTTTCTTTCTATTAAGTCCCACTTTACATTTACTGACATCAACAAAAAAACACAAAACATACACTTAAATCAGACCAAAACCCTATGACCATGCCCTTAGAGTCTAAAAGGCAGGTGAAAGTCCTCCCATACCCCACAGCGTGAAACCCCTGGTCTCCCCAGGAAATCTTGTTCCTTGATCCCACAGCGCATGCACAGGCCTCCAGCGCCATCCCCTTCACTGCTCATAAATATTATACTGGTGGCTAGTGCTTGGAGCCAGGCGGAGCTGGCAGCGAGGATGCCCCTGCAATTTATTCCTTCAATAATATTCCTTCAATAATTATTACCGGGCATTGATACACACAGCAATAAATGCTGGTTGGAGGAGAAGCCTGTGCATGTGTAGCGGGAGTGCTGCACACCTCATCCATCTCTCGCTTCTCCAGTGCTACTCTTCTCTGTCAGTCCCTCTACTGACTGCCAGGTTCATAGAGAATCCTCTTCTATATTCTAACTTACAAAGCTCTCTCTAGACAGATCCCTCCCTACATTTGATCTCTAATCCACCAATACCAACCACAGACACAACTTCAGCTCTGCCTCAGACCTTCATCTGTCCTCTACCCTGGTCACCTCCTTACACTGCTGCCTCCAGGCTTTCTCATATGCCTCTCCACTGCTTTGGAATGCCCTACCCCCATTTGATTCGACACTTCCCAACACACCAAGATTTTAGAAGCACCCTCAAAACACACCTAGTCAGACAAGCATTTAACCTGGTTTAAAGTGGACCAAAACCCAGGATTTTGACTATCCTGTGTTTTGGTCCTTTCAATTGGGGGTGCCCTGCTGTGTGAAACCCCCTAGATTGTCGAGTGCAACTCACCTCTTCCCGCTCCTACTATCAGCAAGTATAGAAAAAAAAAGCCCCTCACCCAGCAGAAGCGGCACGGGTAGCCGCATGCGCAGGTGTTTCCTGCTGCATTTCCCCCTTTCTCTTTCTGTGTGGGAATGGTCATGTTGTTGCCATTACGGTTGGGTAACCATGCATACTTATTCTAGTCCTTAGGTTGGCTTATTTTTTGCACTCAGCACTTTCAGCATCTTCTTTGTGTCTTATATTAGCTGCTTGTCACAAGGTATTATTGTTTCACTCTCATGCTAAAAATTTCATTGGATAATATTATTTACTTATTATTGGCTTGTATTACCCAATATTGGGGCTTAGCACGTGTCACTTTATTATAGGTAGGTGTAACAGGTAGTTTTTTAGGTCTTTTGATAATTAGTAATTTAACACTTTTTGTGCCGGCACAAATAGAATAGATTCCAACCAATTTAAATAACCCCCCCCCCCCCCTCACGCTTTATATAGTGGTGATAATGGCTGTGGGGTTTCATTCCCTGATGAATTGAAGTATTGAATATATTATGAATTTAAATATGTACTATTTGGGGTAAATGCAGCTGTTTTTAATTTTTAATTTTGTTTTTGTATAATGTGATTGTGTGTTTTCTGTGTGTATTAATTTTTGTATAATAAAGCTTTAGGATACATGTATTGTTTAGTGTTCCTTTTTGGAAGTGCAGGTGGCCAGTTGTCCATAGTCACTCCTGTCTTTGAGGCTGATTTATTAATAGCGACATGTAGCGACAGTTGAGCGACTGTAGCTGTATTTTCACAGCGCCCGCTAGTAGTCGCTGTGCTTGCCCGTTGTTCGGTTGTTGACAGCGACTCAGTCGGTGTGGCGTAATGTTGAATACAACGTTACGAGTCGCTATTTGACAGGTTCCGCGATGTATGGGTGCGCATGATAGCGACTGGTCAGAGCGACCGGCTTCCACCATATTCATCAAAAAATCACACTCAAAAAATTCAAGCGCTGTGAAATGCATGTTTAATCCCCAGAGCGCTGGAGGCGATGTGTTAAAAGTAGTTTTGTAACCCCCAAACCACCATATTTTTGGAAACCCAAAAAAAAAGTATTTTAAATAATTTAGTAATATGAATACATTAATATCAGACCTGTAATATCAATTCTGTACATTTTTTTTTTAATTTTTTTTCCCTTAAAAAAATTATCTAAAATGGCAGAAGTGGTCACAGAATTTTTCACATTTAAAAAAAAACACATTAATAACAATTAATTATTAATAATTAAAGATTGTTCCATTGAAATGCATTGGAGAGCGCCAGATAGCGAGAGGTCATACCTGTCGCTGTTCAAGGTCGGACGCTGGCGCTGTGGGCTGAGGCTGGAATAATGATGAATGAGTCGCTATATGGCGCTATCTCAGTCGCTGGCTTGATAAATGTGTGATTGTGGTGGGGAGCCGGCGTTCTCGTGGCGGGGCCCGTCATTACCGGCCGCTCACCAGTCGCTACCTGTCGCTATTCCTTCATAAATAAGGGCCTTTGTCTACTATGAGCAAGTTTAGAGCTGCTGACGTCACGTCGTCTAAGCCTTCATCTGAGGTCAGTGGCTCCGAGCGTGCTGGCGCCTGCATCCCCTGCTTCCCTCTAACAGGAAGCGTGCCCATGCAATTCACAAATGTCTGGCGTGGGCACGCACTCTGCTAGAGGGATAGTGGGGATGCGGCCGCAGCTCACGCATGCGCCATTGGGCCGGGAAGCAAGGTAAGTGTATGGGGCGACCTTTGGGGTTTCACACAGCGGGATGATTTTGGATGCCCCGGGGGGAGGTAATCGATCGGCCCGAGAATCTTATAGATTTTCGGGCCGATCGCGCTGGGTTTTGGTCCACTTTAAGTAACTCTTAGCATCCACAGGGCACATACCGTCAAAATCAATACTGACCACTCGTTATCTGTCCCCTTAGCCTTTAGATTGTAAGCTCATATGTAGCATTCAATGTGTAGCATTGTGTTTGTGATTTTTATTGTAATGTATGTTTTACTCTGTCTGCAATCACAACTGGAAAGGAAGAAGATGGCGCAACATAATTAATATTAATACTGATAATTATTAAAAGGTGTGGGCCCACTATTATTGTTTTGAAAGCTTCTGATGAATTATAAACCTACAAGGTATTAGGGACTCTAGGGCATTGGGAAGACTTTTCCGTATCTAATGCCTGTGCCTAAAAATGTCAGAGTATTTTATATGTCCGCAGAGGGATCAGTGTCTTTCTTAGCTTCTCTGACGTCACAGATGGCAGCCAGACGTCAGAGACACAGGATGTCTCCAAAAATATATTTTTTCCCTGAAAGGCTTCCTGTTTACTGTATAAACACTAACACAGCAGGGACCGGTGGACTGTTGTCCTAGCCGGGCCAATGGGTTTGCGGTTTATTCTGTGAAGCAGGTTGTGTGGGGTCAAAGTTGCAGGTGATAATCACTAGTGTCCACAAACCAGATGAAAGCTCAGTTCTGATTGGCTGATATGCAATACAACTTACCAATGCACAGTGCTGCTATTGAGGAGAATATCTCCCACAACAGAGGGCCTGGCATTTCACTAATGGCGCTGGAACCGTATGTAACAGTGGAGAACCTTTCAAGTTAAAGTAGAACTAAAGCCATTACAGCCTGCCAGTGGAACCTAGTTTGGAATGGCTGGTCGCTGTCTCCTAGAAATGCCCAAAATTGGGAATTTGAACTTACCCATCTGTGTTTCTAGAGGCTTAGCAACTACAACTACTAGTGCACATTATGCATGGTTTCCTATATAATGTCAACTTGGTCTCAAGGCTCATCCTAGTATTCAAACTATAATTCAAACTAGGGGTGCAGTCATTATATTATAGGCTATGGGGGGGCCCAGATTTTATGCCATTTTATGAGGCCCAAAAGTTCCTTATGGCAGCCCTGACTCCAAGTGCTGCTGCAAGTCTTCTCCACTGGAGAACCAATTCTAAGTTGAGCTAAAAATCGCTGCTTAAAGCGGACCTTCAGTCAAAAATGAGGGTCCATTAAACCGGACTTTCAGCATGATCTAATGAAAAGCCCAAACCGTTAAAAAACTATTCCCCAGCATCTAAAATTAATATATTTTAAGTTGGGGTGCAACTCTGTTCAGGACTCTAGGATACAGGCGCCGCCATCTTGCCTCAGAAGCATCACACATACTGAGGAGAGGAGGGGCAGGATAAAGTACAGGGGATGGGGTTACAGCTGTGCTTTGCACAGACAGAGCAGACCTGGGGTCAGGAAAAGGTCAGCAATCCCAGAATGCAGAGCGACACAGTCAGAAGACACTTCCTGTTTGCAGGCTGCCTGATGCTCCATGAGCCGCCATCTTGGATGTTTAAAGGCTCATAACATGCAGTAGATGCAGGTAGGATGATTTTTAATGTGGGCAATCTATATGTACAGGGTGTGGGAAACATATAAGATAGACTCTTATTCAGGGTGAAGGTCTGGTTTAAGCCAATGGTGGAGATGGCGCCAACCAGAGGCTTTCCTCTCTATGGCAAATGGTGGAAGTCCTGGGAAGAGTGTTCCCCATATACTCTTTGTACAACCTAGCTCCCCAGGCGATAATAGTGCGGGGGGCCATTGATCTGTGGGGGCATGAAGCAGATGCTTCAAGCCCTGAGCCTTATAGGCACATGCCTAACTAAAGAAAATTGAGCTATGGTGGTCAGGTATGTCGGCTAAGATGTGACCGTTGGAATTTGTTTTGCTATTATGACTGGTCAAGAGTTTAGGCCAAAGTGAAAATGTTTGATGACAGTCACATCATCAGAAAGAAATCCAAGCAAGCATATCACTGCACAAGCCAAGTCCATCTGTATTACAACAAAGACACTTATGTAAGATAACATGTTGCCGTAACTGAGCGACTGATAAATAACATGAGGAGGGGATATGGAGGAGGTGGCGACACAGCGGAGCCTGGACCATTTTTGTTTAATTTGCTTGTAATTCGTCAGATCATGTCAGTGTGTTTTCTCATGGTTGTCAGAGCAGATGGCGGGGAAGCGTGGCCAACAATACTCAGCTGACTAAGTATCCTCAGAGACAAAAAACGTGCAATTCTGCTCATTCCGGTAAAATATTCTGGCTTTCATTATGCTGTACTTGTGTGTTTCATATTATTTTCCTGTTACCATCAGCTCCCCGCGGGACCTGGAGGGTCAGTCCATCCAAGACTCAGACTGTGATTTCTCATTACCCGCCAACCTACCATGACTGATAAGTGCAGTTAAAGAGAACCACCCAAAAATAACAATGTTTAGAGAAATGTACAGGTTTTTATAAATCTGTACATTTCTGTCATTTGAGTTTAAAGGAAAACTTTACCACCCATGAACATTGTGTGTGTTACAATAACTAGTCAGACTCCAGTCCAGTGGATAAGCTGTGCTCTTCAGCAATATCCTACATTACTTTACATTACTACATTACTGCTCCTCTCATTAAACAGGGACAGCATAATCATTAGTATCACATAGCTGCCTACAGTGCTGCTGGGGCCAGTTGTTGGCTGGTGGTATGGGGCCTAGTTACTTTCTTGAATGACCCACAAGCAGGGCCGGATTGTGAGGGGGCGCAAGGGGCGTATGCCCTGGGGCCTCCAACACTTGCCCTGCAAAGGGAGCTTCCACCAACCTTTGGGTTATGGTCTGGTCAGGAGGCTTTCCAGTGTTAACCAGTAGTGTTGGATAGAGGGTGAACAATAACAGAACAAAACATAACAGGGCACCATGAGTTGTGACAATACAAAAGAGTAATGGCCAAGGCGAACAACTCAAGCAAACCACACACTAAAGAAAGCAAAGAGATTCTCTCTCGTCCAGGTTAACCTTGTGTTGTCTATGCGGCCAGTAAAGAGAATGAGCTGCGATTCAAAAAGTTTATCAAGGTTCGTGAAATGGTCCATAAACATCTATATCAGCCCTACAACCGGGTCCGAATGCGGACCTTGGCGCCAGATTTCTGGACCGCTGCCCCGACAGCCCTGCACTCAGTTGCCTCTGAGTTATCATGCTCAGAGCTGCCCCCTTTACTTGATCGGCGATATAGTGCTTAGAGGCCGATTTATTAATAGCGCCAGGTAGCGACAGATGAGCGGCAGCAGCGTTATTTTCACAGCGCCCGCTAGTATTCACTGTGCTTGGCCGTTGTTCGGTTGTTGACAGCGACTCAGTCGGTGTGCAGTAATGTTGAATACGGGGTTAGGAGTCGCTGTTTGACAGGTTCCGCGCTGTATGGGTGCGCCTGACAGCGAATGGCCATAGCGAACGGCTCCCAGCATATTCATTAACAAATCGCGCTCAAAAAATTCTCGCGCTGTGAAATGCTTGTTTAAACCCCAGAGCGCTGGCGGCGATGGGTTAAAAGTAGTTTTTTAACCCTCAAACAACCATATTTTTTGAAAAAAAAATAAACAAGTTTTTATAAACATTTTGTAATATGAATACATTAATATCAGACCTGTAATATCAATTCTGCACAAATTTATTTATTTTTTTTTTTTACCTTAAAAAAAAAAATCTAACATTGCCAAAGTGGTCACAGAATTTTTGACATTTAAAAAAAAAACAAAAACATTAATATCAATTAATTATGAATATTTAAAGATTGCTCCATTGAAATGCATTGGAGAGCGCCAGGTAGCGAGAGGTCATACCTGGCGCTGTGATGGGATTAGCAGCGGCGCTGTTCGTTGAAGTCTGCTACATGATGAATCCAGCGCTAGCTGACGCTCTCGCCGGCGCTAGCCTCATTTAGCGTGATAAATGCGTGATTGTGTTCGCAGCCTGGCGTTCTGGAGTCGGTAGCTGCCGATAGCTGGCGATACCTGGCGCTAGTGAGACACTACCTGGCGCTATCCCTTGATAAATAAGGCCCTTAGTCTCCCTGCCATTGTCATGACTCTGCTCCCTCTGGGCGGAAAGTGGCACTGCAAGGTACACAAAAACGTTGTTTCTTGTTCTCTTTGCCCCATCCATCCCTGTCCCACCAGCTCTGCCCCATCCATCCCTGTCCTGCCATCTCTGCCCCATCCATCCCTGTCCTGCCATCTCTGCCCCATCCATCCCTGTCCTGCCAGCTCTGCCCCATCCATCCCTGTCCTGCCATCTCTGCCCCATCCATCCCTGTCCTGCCAGCTCTGCCCCATCCATCCCTGTCCTGCCAGCTCTGCCCCATCCATCCCTGTCCTGCCAGCTCTGCCCCATCCATCCCTGTCCTGCCAGCTCTGCCCCATCCATCCCTGTCCCACCAGCTCTGTCCCATCCATCTCTGCCCCCCTCAGCTCTGCCCCATCCATCCCTGTCCCACCAGCTCTGTCCCATCCATCTCTGCCCCCCTCAGCTCTGCCCCATCCATCCCTGTCCTGCCATCTCTTCCCAATCCATCCCTGGCCCCCCAGCTCATCCTCATCCATCCCTGTCCCGCCATCTCTGCCCCATCCATTCCTGTCCCACCAGTTCTGTCCCATCCATCCCTGTCCCACCAGCTCTGTCCCATCCATCTCTGCCCCCCTCAGCTCTGCCCCATCCATCCCTATCCTGCCATCTCTTCCCCATCCATTCCTGGCCCCCCAGCTCATCCTCATCCATCCCTGTCCCACCATCTCTGTCCCATCCATCCCTGTCCCACCAGCTCTGTTCCATCCATCCCTGTCCCCTCAGCTCTGCCCCATCCATTCCTGTCCCACCAGCTCTGTCCCATCCATCCCTGTCCCACCAGCTCTGCCCCATCCATCCCGGTCCCACCAGTTCTGTCCCATCCATCCCTGTCCCCCTCAGCTTTGCCCCATCCATCCCTGTCCCCTCAGCTCTGCCCCATCCAGCTCTGCCCCATCCACCCCTGTCCCACCAGCTCTGTCCCATCCATCCCTGTCCCCTCAGCTCTGCCCCATCCATCCCTGTCCCACCAGCTCTGCCCCATCCATCCCTGTCCCCTCAGCTCTGCCCCATCCATCCCTGTCCCACCAGCTCTGCCCCATCCGTCCCTGTCCCCTCAGCTCTGCCCCATCCATCCCTGTCCCCTCAGCTCTGCCCCATCCAGCTCTGCCCCATCCATCCCTGTCCCACCAGCTCTGTCCCATCCATCCCTGTCCCACCAGCTCTGCCCCATCCATCCCGGTCCCACCAGTTCTGTCCCATCCATCCCTGTCCCCCTCAGCTTTGCCCCATCCATCCCTGTCCCCTCAGCTCTGCCCCATCCAGCTCTGCCCCATCCATCCCTGTCCCACCAGCTCTGTCCCATCCATCCCTGTCCCCTCAGCTCTGCCCCATCTATCCCTGTCCCCTCAGCTCTGCCCCATCCATCCCTGTCCCACCAGCTCTGCCCCATCCATCCCTGTCCCACCAGCTCTGCCCCATCCATCCCTGTCCCCTCAGCTCTGCCCCATCCATCCCTGTCCCCTCAGCTCTGCCCCATCCATCCCTGTCCCACCAGCTCTGCCCCATCCATCCCTGTCCCCTCAGCTCTGCCCCATCCATCCTTGTCCCCTCAGCTCTGCCCCATCCATTCCTGTCCCACCAGCTCTGCCCCATCCATCCCTGTCCCCTCAGCTCTGCCCCATCCATCCCTGTCCCACCAGCTCTGCCCCATCCATCCCTGTCCTGCCAGCTCTGCCCCATCCAGCCCATTCTCGCTGCTCCATCCATTCCTGTCCTCCAAGCTTTGCCCATCCAATTCCTGTCCCCTCAGCTCTGACCCATCCAGTATCTCTGCCCAATCCATTTCTGTCCTCTCAGTTTTGCCCATCCAATCTCTGTCCCCACAGCTTTGCCCCTTCCAGCCCAGTCTCTCTGCCCCATTCATTCCTGTCATCCCAGTTTTGCCCATTCAGTCCCTGGCCTCTCAACTTCGTTCCTGTCCTTCTAGTTCTGCCCATCGATCCCTTCTCCCAGCTCTCTGTTCATCCCTCCCTGCCCTTCCTATTATGCCCATCCTCCCTTCTTCCTTACAGCTTCTCTCCCATTCGCCCCTCTCCCCCGAGCTCTATCTATCCACCTTTATTACCAGACCTCCTTGCCGGTAACATTTTGGGCCCTGTATACGGTCTGTGCAGAATGCAAGGGGTGTTAAAAGCAGTGTGCCGTTTGGCAGAGCTATAGGTCCTGTGGGGCCAAAAAAGAACTGTTTTTCCCCAGTGCCCAGTAGGATCATGGGGGGGGGGGGGGGGGGCAAGCAGCCTTTTTTAGTTTTGCCTGTGGAATCTATAGCCCCCTCCCCCAGTGTGCTGATTTCTAACTGTCAACTCCCTCCCCCCATGACAGCCCCTGCCCAGACCTTCACCTCTCACTAGATGTCTGTAAATGGACCTTTACAAGAAGTGCCCCTGATCTACATCTTAGTATTGTAACACTGGAGTTGGTGCTGGTGAGAGAAAGTAAAGTACAAACAAACTTTGAACGAACAGCAAGAAGGACAAGAGTAGAGGAGATAGAGATGACAATAGAGAAGGAAGCATAGGGGGTTTCTAATCATTGATTAAAGCTTTGTACTCTTCCATTGTCCTGAACTCTAGCCAGTGAAACCAGGTCGTCCAGAAGGTCTCCCCTCTGTTGTTAAGTGTGAGCGTTAAAGCGGATGGAAACCCAAATCTGATTCCAGGGCCCGGCCACGCGGGTTTCCATCTGCTTTAAAGGTAAATCCGCTTTCAATGGTTTATGAAAGTGTATATTTTTGGTGCCAAATGTTTATGATCAAGGTGTTAAGGTGATCTTTTTTTTAATCTTTTTCCTATGTTAGCAAATGTGTGTTTTATGGAAGCAGTTTTCACTACCTACAATCTGTTGCTATTGGCAATGTACATAAAGTCTGTACACCAAGATGAGTGAAGCGATCCCCCTGTACACACAGAACACTGCTGCTATGGCTGCTGCTGAGGTGAGGGAGCTCACTCAGCCATACATATGCCTTGCTGCAGTGTTCTGTGCAACTATCTGCAATCTGTTGCTATTGGCAACGTACACCAAGCTTTCACTTGGTGTACATTGCCAAAAGCAACAGATTGTAGATTGCTTTCATAAAACACACATTTTCTAACATTATAAATTAATAAAAAATACTAGATCAGCTCAGCACCTTTAAAGAGGAACAACACACAGGAATTTCACTTTCCCGTGTGTTGTCCCTCTGTGCAGTCTTAGAAAGCTGGAGCTGGATGAAGGCTGGAGGTAGGGGAGTAATGCTAGACTGACAACCAATTCTTCTCTGCCACTTCCCCAATATAAAAATATTAAACTGTTTCTAAACACTTTATGAAAATGTTTTAAAAAAAGCACTGTTCCTTTATAATCTATAGGTCAACAATAATCTAAATTCTTATTGGCTGTTAGGGGTTTCACTACTTTGTACATAGGTATATTATTCTGAATAGCCTAAGGCACTCCTGTAGCAGCAGGGCAAAGGCTGGAGCGTGTTCCAAGCCCAATGTCCAAACGTCTGCCTGGCTCCATCCTGTTAACATTAAGTGGAGGCTGGAGTGCTCTTCCATCCTGTTTCTTGCTCAGCTCTGGGGACTGGGAGGTATAGCGGTAGCTCTACAGGAACCGACCCAAGTTCCTGAGTCTCGCACACAGGGTAAAGCTTTTCAACTCAATTAATTAAGGTTCTAAGGCCTCCCGAGCATAACCTGTTAGAAGGGAAATGAGGAGGTTGGCCATAGTTCTTGTACAGACATGTTCTCTCTTATCTTTTCTGAAATGTAGCTATATTGTAAAATGGTCTAATATTATAAATCCATATAAACCTAGTAGTTAGTGAGAGTATAGAATATCTCTTATACCCTAAATTGGAAATGAAATCCTGGCAAGCTTGTGGTTTTCATTAAAATGAAGGTTTATGAGCATACCACTTCAATATTACAGAGGAGAACTGCTCACCCCTATCTGACTGTCTACTGAGCTAGCATCTGAGGAACCTCAGCATTAACCTCAATATATTGTAATAAGCTTAACAATCCAGCACAGAATATTCTAGAGACAGGCCACTAGAATCGTGCAATCCTCCCCTATAAAAGCAGATACGAAAAATGGTCAGAACTTATTCTTCTTCCCTCCAGTAAAAGAAAGAAACAAGCTTGGTGGGATTTTCTTGATGGAATGTTTATTATCGGACCATTTTTTCCCAATAGCGCTCCTTTAAGCACCATTTTTACCTTTAGAGGGTAAGGCGTATTTAGTCAATGTATAGCTCTATGTGGTCTTACTTTTCTTCCTTGGAACAACGTTGTTGCTTTGTGAAGTTATGAAGAAAGATTTACAATGATTGAGCTGTGAGTGTCTAATGTGATTAACTATTTGGGAATCTAATGTTATACTCAGAGATTGAGCCTTTGATGCAATTAACCATTTGGGAGCTGGCAAGCAGTTTGTTATGGTGGCCGTGACTGCGTGAAAACACATGGTGAAGTCAGAATATCATTTGATCTGTAGGAGCACAGTGTTTTGGATCCCCAAATGTTAAAAGTGCTCCTTTAAGGACTCTAATTTCCCATATACCCAATGATATAATATAATATTATATCACAATCTTCTGCCGGTGCAGGCACACACCCTGTTAGAGGGTAGCGGGGATGTGGTCCCAGCACGCCCCACCCTGCTCAGCTCCATTCAGCCCTTCTCGGCTAGACTCAGCCCTTAGCCGAGTCTTAGGCCCTTATTCATCAAGCGATAGCGCCAGGTAGTGTCTGACGAGCGCCAGGTAGCGGCAGCTAACGGCGACTACCGACTCAAGTACGCCCGGCGGCGGTCACAATGACGCATTTATCAAGCAAAATGAGGCTAGCGCCGGCGAGAGCGACGGCTAGCGCGGCTTTCATCATGAAGCCGCCTGGAACGAACAGCGCCGCTGCAAATTCCCTCACAGCGCCAGGTATGAGCTGTCGCTCCCTGGCGATGTCCAATGCATTTCAATGGAGCAATCTATAATTATTCATAATTAATTGGTATTCATTTTTTTTTTTTTTTTTTTTTTTAATGTCAAAAAATCGGAGAACACTTCTGCAATGTTAGGATTTATTTTTAAGTAAAAAAAAAAATTAAAAAAAATATGTGCAGAATTGATCTAACAGGTCTGAGATTAATGTATTCATATTACAAAATGATTCTAAAAACATGTATAATGTTACATTCAAAAAATATGGTTGTTTAGGGGTTAAAAACTAGTTAATACACATCGCCGCCAGCGCTCTGGGGTTTAAACAAGGAATGGACAGCGACAGCACATTCGGAGCGTGATTTGTTGATGAATATGAAGCTAGCCGTTCGCTCTGGCCATTCGTTGTCAGGCGCTCACATACAACGCTGGACCTGTGAAACAGCGACCCCCCAGCCCGTATTCAACATTACCGCACACCGACTGAGTCGCTGTCATCAAGCTAATGCCGGCCAAGCACAGCGAATACTGGCTGGCGCTGAAAAAATCACGCTACAGTCGCTCATCTGTCGCTACCTGGCGCTATTAATGAATCGGCCTCTTCGCCTATACTGACAAGTGCAGCCGAGCATGCTGATTGGATGAGATTCCGCACAAGCGCTGTAGGACTGGGCTAAGATGAGTTTTACTGGGTGACCTGAGGGGTTTTCACACAGCAGGGCATTCAGAATTGGGATGCCCGGAGGGCAAAAACCAAAGCCTGGGATAGTCAAAATCCTGGGTTTTGGACCACTTTAATAAATGATGTTGCTTTGGTAAAGTAAGTAAGGAAAGATGCATCTGGGGCATGACTAGAACTATTTTAGTGTTCTTTTTGCTGACTTGCAGGGTCTCTCCCGGCACAAAGATTAAAAAATCTATACTCACCCCTTGTTCCCCACAGCTCTAGCATTTTAAAACTTACCGAAGATTGGCCCCCCCTGATGGCCAGTCTCCATTTGCAACGAATAGTGTTGGCATGTAGAAGGTTCGACTTATATCTTGGAGGAGGCAGGGATTCCCTTGTAAATGGAGACCGGCGTTGCTCAGCAGGGTCTCAGGAATCGGTAAGTGTTAATACAACAGGAGGAGACAGCAGAGCTGTGGGAGACAAAAGGTGAGTAAAACTACTTACTACGGTAGCTCCATTTTCCTGCTCTGCTTTCATGGCTCACATGACTGCCCTCCACCAATGAAGTTGGTTCCAGGCGATCATGTGGAACCAGGCTTCCTCTTAATTTCTGGGTAATGGGGCATCCCTAGTTAGAAAGGGGTGGGAAGCCCAGTCTGCTTTGTGAAAGGCTAACCTTCGTACAGCTCCAGTGGGTCTGATGGCCACATGGCACAATATTATGTCATTATCAGATACAGAAAAAGGTGCCTGTGGTGAAAAGGAATTACCGGTAGTTATTTACTTGCTATATGAAGGCAGGTCACCTCCACAAGAGCGGCACTCCTTTCTCTCCCCATAGCCCTACTGTCCTCAGTGGGAAGGGTTGCGCGCTGAGTCACATGACCACAAGCGCAGGCCTGCAGTAAAATTACAGCTCATCTGATCTAAAGGAATTGGAACAAAATTGGAGAAGGTTCTAAGAGGGAGCGAATCTTTATTGGGCCTGGAGTAAGGCTTCAAACAAGATGATGAACATTTGTTCAATTGAAATCAGTCTTTGGGTTCCTTTTTTGTGCGGCCATGAGTTATAGTTTTGTTGTTATTTTATTTCTCTGTGCCGTGGTGCTGTGTTTTCCTGATTGACACGGTCTGATTGTTATGGGTCACCCAGCTATATCCTGGTTGTTATAGCCCCAGGTCTGTGTTGCCTATGATTGACCCCCGGCTAGAATCCATTTTGAGGATGGCCCAGACGTGCTGCGAGGCCGGGCTTGTACAGGGAGAAGAGGGGGAGGGGTGACTGTATTTATTTGTGCTTCTACAGCATTTCCCTTTTGCATTTTCCTTCCTATCTGATCTGCAGTTCGCCTCTCTCCCAGCACCCGCCAGCGCCACTTTATCTGATAATGATATAATGTGGTGCCAGCTGGCCCCTGAGTGACGCAGGTACAGGGATAGGGAGCTCCACTGACCACCTGACTGCCCGCTACCACCAGCCCACAGGGGCTACAAAACATTTTCTCAGCCATCCTAACCTAGCCTCCATTTTAGGACATGAACATCTGATCCTGATTTCTCTATAGTCCTGCATTTTGATAAATGTCACCCCCCTGCCACCCCAGCCCTGCAAGCATACATATTTTTACTGGGTGCTGCAGTGTGGCAGTTCTCTGGGTTAGGGGTACTGGATTTTTTCAGTTGATCCAGATAAATGAACAAAGCGTAGATGCAAACACAACTAAAATGCATGTAAGAGGCTGATTCACTACTAGCGCCGGGTATTGCCAGATGAGCGCCTGTATAGCGGCGCTTAGAGCGACCGCTAGTAGGCGCTGTAAGCGGGTATTGGGCGCTGTAACCTAGCATTGCGGTCGCTGTAGTAACCTGGCCGGCATTGATGTATATGATATGTGTTGGGCACTGTAACAACAGTACAACGCTGCAGGGAGCGATAGGGCACGCCAGCTCAGTGCGTCCAGCACTCGGCGCTCTACACCTTATTTAACAAAAAACTACACACACTGCTGGCGCTCTAAATCCCTATTGAAATGTATGGGAGAGCGACACTGAGCAAAAGGTAGTACGTGGCACTCTTGAGCCTAGAGTGCCGGCGCTATACACTGAGCCACCTCTGGTATTACCAGATTCGCTTTCTTAAATGTGGTTTCCCGTACAGCGCCCAGCATTCACCCGACGCTACCTGCCACTACGAGGTGCTACCTGGCGCTATCCTTTCTTAAATTAACCACTAAGCACAATTAAAAATTAGTCAAAATGTAGCCTAAAAATACAAGATATTATACTTCAGCTCTGTTCATTGCAAGGCATTGCTGTAAAAGGGGCCTTACATTTACTACAATGCCCTTTTTTATTATAATTATTAGTTCTTTATAGAGTGTCATTATAATCTATGGCGCTGTACAATGTAGGAATTACAGACAGGGTAGGAAAAATACATATACCAGTACCTACACTATACAGGTCAGTTGTGTACAACAAGTACAATAAAATACATTGATACATGAGTAAGTACATTAGGAGTCAGGGGTGGACTAGGACCAAAAATCAGCCCGAGACTTTACTTGTCCAGACCAGCCCATGAGCTGCTATGCCCTGCCCAGAGGGTGCTTTTAAGCCAGTCAGTAAGTGTGTTTGGCAGCTGTGGCTATAGCGCTGCACGGACAGAGATGGAGATGGCCACAGAAATGGTAAGGAATCTTTAGTATTGTAGGAGGCAGATACTTTATCAAAGGTGGGTAGGTCCACAGCCGGGATGCTGAAGCTACATTGCAAAGGTAAAATATGGGCTGGGGTGTCTTGGCTTGGGGGTACAATGGGGCCAGGCATGGAGGGGTTGGAGGGAGACTTGTAATGCAGTGAGCTGAGGGGGAGTATTAAAGAAGGATGGAGTAAATTCTGGCACAGGGTCTGGGCAAGGTGCCAGTCCATTCGGCCCCAAGTCTGTGCAGCCCACTGCAAATTCTCCCTGTGCTCCCTGTGGCCCATCTGCCCTTGTTAGGAGTGTGGGCCCTGCCCTTGCGAGCTTACAATTTAAAGGATAAGGGTGAAGACAAGAGGTTGCGTTGTAACAGATATGTACTATGTGGCAAAATGCTTTGAGGCTGGTTTACACCAATTGATTGTGGGGGCTCTCACTTTCTGGGCAAGCGCCCCACAAACAATAGTGCAGCGCCCTCCAGACATTGCGGACAAGGCTTTTCTGGAACGATGTGATCGCCCTGCCAACACCAAACGCAGACGTGAAGGTGCCCATAGTCATGGGTAGGCTTATCATTTCTGAGGATACATGCAAATCAAATTCTGTCTGGGGACCCTAATCAAAGGCATTTTTATATAACAAAATACAATTATAAAGAGGAACAAATGACAGAGAGAAGCAGAGTTCTTTCTCATGTAGCCCCAGCACTGACAGCATCACCGGTATTACATTAGTGGTGCGGTAAAACGCCAGCCGCTCCCAGTGTTCACTCAGCAGAATTCGGCGGGGGGGGGGGGGGGGGTAGATCTCTGATTGGTGGGGGCCCCAAGCAATTGCATGGGTTGCATGGTAGCAAAGCACACCACTGCCCATAGTTTGATATGGGCAGCATTTTTGCAGGCGATTGCAGGGTGTTCGCAAACGCCCCTCAATTGCCCTTATGTGAAACCAGCCTGAAAGGTGAGAAGAGTTTAAAGTGGGGTTAGTTAAGATAGGTGATGGGCTTGAATATATAGATGCGCTTAAGGGCACTTTTGAAGGCTTCAAGGGTTGGAAAGTGGCAAATTGTATAGGGAAGGGTATTTCAGAGGAGTGGAGCCCACATGTGATATGATCAGGATGGAGGTGCTGTCTCCCGTTTTGATGCCACCTCCTTTGCTGAATGTGAGAAGGGAAAAGAGGATTGTAATTAGGAAAAGCAAGAGAGAGAGATGAAGGTAATTTTAAAAAGCAGAAAGGAGGCAATTGGGGGTCAGAAAATAGCTGCACATGTGATGGGGGATTTTTACAGGCTAGATACATCATTTTTGCAAGCTATGGAGGTTTGGAAACCACAGTACCCTATGGGCTAGGCAGAAAAGTATGCAAACTCTTTGCCATACCCCACATGATGCTACTTTACAAAGGCCTCGATTCACAAAGGGTTGAAAAAACCTCTCATGGTAGTAAAAAATTCAATTCATGAGAAAAAAGCCTGAGAATGTCACTGTTACTGAATCACCAGATAGTCAATGGCACTTTTTACTACAGATAAAAAGTGGTAAAAAAGTTCAATACTTTTCTCAGGAGTAAAAAAGTGCCATTGACTTTTATTGTCTTCCTATCTGGTGATTCACTAACAGTGACATTCTCAGGCTTTTTTCTCATGAATTGAATTTTTTACTACCATGAGAATTTTGTTCAACTCTTAGTGAATCAAGGCCAAATCCAATTGCAATTCACATCTAACGTGCACCCAGAGTTAAACTTGATTCTATAAATAATTAGCACGACACCCATTATGAAACAAAAGAAAGAGTATAAAAAGGGGAAATGTGCGAAGAAAAATGTGAATGGTGGAGGAAATCTAGGAAATGAGAGAAATATAGAGGGAATATGAAAGAGAGAAAAATGAAGGAATGTGAAAAAGAGACAAAGAAGGTTTTGCCATATCCCAAACTAAGTGGAGAGCAGTGAGTCCAGCTTCCCATTGGGAGTCCCTAAGATGGCAGCACTCTGCTCATATGCTCCAATTACACACCCCAATGGCCAGCACTGATCATTGTGGGAATATAACAGATCTACTATATTTCTCCAGTGTGGTGAAAGGTGAAAATGAAAGAGTATATTGGCACATTTCATCTGGGAGGAATGCATACCTCCCAAGTGTCCCTGATTTGGAGGGACTGTCCCTCTTTAGAGTCCAATCTACAGATCTACATCAATAAATGATTCATTTGCCTATTTAAAGTGTTTATATTGGTTTAATTATTACAGCCGATCCATCCCTCCATTAGGGGGTGTGGGGTAATTTAACAAATGTCCCTCTTTCCCACCCTGAAAAGTTGGTAGGTATGGGAATATGTCGATCCTCCTGTGGCTGGTTGGACCGAGTTGATTTAATATTGATGGTGGTGAGGCCAGCATTAGCTGTGATCTTAGCTGGGCTGCCATTCTGGGCATATGGAGTTCCCGCTGCTAGAAAGGCCAGCCATGGAGTCAGTCTGTTCTCTTCAGATAAGAGTTGTTTTTTGTGGTGGCAGGAAGCTGCGCACAATGGTGACTACTTAGGTCTGTGACCCACTACGGAGCTTGGATGAGAGCCCCACTCATTAATTAAACCTCCTATTAATCCAGCGTCGGGCTTCCGTGTGTCCGTCCTCGCCCCCCTGGAAGCAGGAAGCTGCCCACACATTCAGAGGGCAGGCTGCTATTTTTACTATGTGTCTGACTGAAACGCACATGGTGACACACGGGGGAACTCCGGCTCCCTCAGACTGACCCTGCTGGTACTGCTGATGGACAAGGCGGGACAGGCTGCGTTTGGGTAGCGTGGCCTGAGCGCTGCACTGGGACACATTTAATGAACAACCAAAAGAGAGGGAAGAAAGGTACAAGGGCTATGGGAGGAAGCCTCTAAATAGGGCCACAAACAGGCACCACCACTTATTTGGGGTAAGTAATGACAAAAAACACATGACCTTTAGGCACCGACAGCACGCCGAGCATGCAGTAGCCACACAGACCTCCCATGTGGTTGTTGATAGCCAACAGTATCGAATTATGAGGGGGCGCAAGGGGCACACGCCCCAGGTACTTCACCACTTGACCTGAGAAGGGGGCCTCCACCGAACTTTGGGTTATGGTCTGGTCCAGGAGGCTTTTCAGTCTTTGGTCTGATGGGCTGCGGGGCCAGCAACAAAGCTATCAGCGGCAGTGGGGGCGCGCCGGGGCAAGCGTTTTTTGATGTAACCAAAGCCACCATAGGGCAGGATGGAGAGTCTAGAGCAGCAAAGCTGCCGTCAGCAATGCTACAGTGATGGGTGTGTGCAGAGCTGTCACTGCACATAAGCCACCAAGCACAGCCGCTGGCAGCTCAATGCAGGGAACTGTTTCCTCAGCTGGGTGACTACACTACCCCCCCCCCGAGAATGGCAAAGCAGGAGTTCCTGAGCAGCACGCACACGCACAAGGGTGGCACAAGGGATCTCATGTTCCAGTAAGTAGGCAGGTGCCAGACAACCACCAATCAGTTACTTGGCTGGACTATTATTTTAAAGGTAAAAATACTGTATCTGAGGCCTCCACCAGATTTTGTGCCCAGGGGCCTCCACCACACTTAATGCGGCCCTGCCACTCAGAAAAGCCAATAGTATTCATTGGTCACTGGCCCTCACAGTAGTCCAGTGGGAGCATTAAGCAGGTATTAGTGTCTCATTTCAGGGGGTGTTAAAAATGTAGACCCGTACTAATTAAAGGAGCACTATCTTGAAATTGTGTAATAATAAATATCCATATAAACACTTTGGCTAATGAGAGGAGGGGTCACTTATACACCCGAATCTAATAAAAAAAAACCCGCCAAGCTTGTGGTTTTCTTTTACTGGTAGGAATAATATCCAGGGGTGACAGGTTTAGTGTATCAGGGGTAACAGAGCCTGTCACCCCTGATTTTCTATTCCTTATATTTCTTGATGCTGAGTGTTTAAAGTGGACCAACACCCAGGATTTTCACTATCCTGGGTGTTGGTCCACTTCCGCAGGGCACCCCCGATCTGTGTGAAACCCCCCAGAAAGCCCCAAAAACTCACCTGACCCCGCTCCCATGTGACTCGCTCCACCAATCACCGCCGAGGGCAAGGTGAGAGCGCCCGCCGCCGCCTCTCGTGCTTCCCTCTTACAGGGAGCACGCCCGCACCGGCCATTCACAAACGGCCGGCGTGGGTGCGCGCCCTGCTAGAGGGATGCGCGAGAGGCGGCAGCGGCCCGCGCATGCGCCGTTGGAACGAGAAACAGGTAGGATTTGCGGGCGTCCTGGGGGGGTTTCACACAGCGGGGCACCCCCGATCGGGGTGCTCCGCAGGCAGGGAGCTGATCGGCTCGGGAATCTTATAGATTCCCGGGCCGATCAGCGTTGGGTGTTGGTCCACTTTAAGTGACCTGTCCTTTAAGGAGATATCAGGCAAAGCAACTTACTTGGTCATGCTCTCAGATGGCACCTGTGTCACTCTCACCTCCCATGTGATCACTGGTAGTTAACACGGCTGGGGTAAAAAATCAGCCCAGGGATTTCTAAGCACTAGAGATGAAGAACCAATGCACAAATCTGATTTTTTGGGCATTCATTCAAAGTTTCCCTAAAACATGCTGAATATCAGACCGCCTATTTCAAAGAGAAAACTGAACACATCTAGTACCTGGATCACTCTCCATATTCAACCCAGTAAGAGATGTCTCTTCTTCCACTTGCCCTATCACATGCATTTCTGACCCTATTTCCTCACACCTCCTCCACTGTCTGTCCCCCACTGTCCCTAACCACCTAACCAAAATGTTTAACCTTTATCTCTCTTGTAGTATCTTCCCTTCCACTTTCAAACATAATTCATCTACTAAAAATATCTTCCCTTGACCCATTCAGTGCTGCCAACTACAGACCTGTCTCTAATTTCTCTAATTTATCTTCCCGTCATTTCTGGAATCTTGGGGGGGGGGGGGGGTTATTTAAGAACGGCTAGCGCCAGGTAGTGCCTCGTAGCGTCAGGCAGCATCTGGTGAACGCCAGGCGCTGTACGCACAACTACATTTATGAAAGCGAATCTGGTGAGCGACTCTAACAGCGGCATGTAGCGTCCGATGTATTATTACAGGCGGCTCAGTGTATAGCGCCGGCGCTCTAGCTTCCAGAGTGCCAGGTATTACCTTTCTCTTAGTGTCGCTCTCCCATACATTTCAATGGGCGTTCATTTGTTTGTGTCTAAACAGTGTGTTTGACATTCTTTTTTTTTTTTTTTTTGCTCAAATCATTGTGTGACCTCTCCTGGCTGCAAACAAACACTTTTAGAAACTTTTTTGACCTTTTATATTTTTATTCAGAATTGTCATTACAGGTCTGCCACTAAAGTGTTAATGTCACAGTATTAATACAATGTCATTCCATGTCTTTGTTAGTGGTGGATATGTGTTCAAAAACAGACTTTAATCACACAGCGTCTGGCAATCTATAATATAGCGACCAGATTTACAGCACGGGCAGGCTGATTCATCACTAACACCAGGTAGCGCCAGATGAGCGTCTGTAGCAGGCATTTTCAGAGCGCCCGCTAGTAGTCACTGTGCTCAGCCGTGGGTCGCTACTGCATAGCGACTCAGTCGCTGTTCAGTAATGTTGAATACATTGTGAGGAGTCGCTATTTGACCAGTACAGCGCTGTATGGGAGCGCATGGTAGCGACTGCTCATAGCGACCGACTCACACCATATTCAGCAAAGAAACAGCCTCACAAATCTCTGGCGCTGCTTGTTTGAAGCCCAGAGCGCAGGAGACGGAGTCTGTTTTTCAGCATCTTTCCACTAGTAACACTTTAATGGCAGACCTGTAATGTCATTTCTGAAGAAATATATAAAAAATAAAAAAAATTGAAAAAACTGCTTATTCAATGCCAGGAGAGGTCACAGAATTATTTGAGATTTAAAAAAAAAAAAAAACACAGTTTAAAGAGAAGGAAAGGATCGTCCATTGAAATGTATGGCAGAGCGTCAGGTAGCGAGAGGTCATACCTGGCGCTGTGCAAGGCTGAACGCCGGCGCTGTTCGCTGAGGCTGGGAAAATGATGAATCAGATGCTACATGGCGCTATCCCAGTCACTAAACAGATACTTCTTGATAAATGTGTAATTGTGTGCCGTGTCCGGTGTTCACCAGTCGCTACCTGTCGCTATCTCTTCATAAATAAGGCCCTGTGTGACTCCTTTTTTGATAAGTATGGTGTGGAGTGCTGAGAGTCGGTCGCACTGAGCTGGTGCTAACTTTCACTCGCTGCAGCGTTGTACTGGTGTTAGAGCGCCCAACATACATCACATTCATGAATGCTGGCGACAGCTGACTGAGACACTCTGTTACATCGCCAATACCCGCTTACAGCGTCTACTAGCGGTCACTCTAAGCGCCGCTATACAGACGCCGATACCTGACGCTAGTAATGAATCAGCCTCCACCTGTCTAACCGTTATTCTGATGCCTCCACCCTCTGCTAGTCACTGCAATGACTGTCCATACTGGATAGGATTGATTTTATACTGCTCACTCTAACACATAAAGCCCTCCATAGTGTTGCACCCCCTATATGTTGTCCTTAATCTCTTTTCATGTGTGATAAATTCATGCGTTGACAATGCTTAAAGGAGGCAGCGCCACACACAGGGCAGGGTGAAAGCGTACTCGGAGGCATGCGTGTGGTATTGAGAAGGAAGGAGGCTGCATGAATGGCTAGGTGAGTACGTATGCTGGCGCCGGGTGTACATACTGCAAAGATGGTGTAGGTAGCTGGCGCGAGCCCCCTGTCCCCTGTTGCACTGCCTCTATGGTATGTACACCCCTGTCTATACTTGAAAATGAAGGTTGAGTGTGGTAACCTGACTGAAATGTTAAGACTGGCTTCTCTGAAAAAGCAGCTTACAAATTCTGTCATTTCTTCCTATTCCAGACCCGGTCTCCTGGCAGTGCGACCTAAAACCCCTGGAGGACAGCAAGCTTGTGGTGATGGCACGCAATAACCCAATCATTAAAGGTTGTGTGGGGAAATTTACAAATCGCGAGGTGTATGTGCTGAATGCAATTTTAGATGCGGAAAAGGTGAGTCTGCATGATTATTTTATTAGTCAATATTTAAATAACCATCATCATCTGCGGTGCTGTACAAAGCAGTAAATACAGGCCGCATAGACATACAGCACAGTACTAAAGGGGAATATTTTGAATCCAAGCAACAATAAAAGAGAGTCTGAAGGGATTAGAAGAATAGATTATGTCCAATAAAATCTAGACATGCTCCCCTGACTGAATTTAGCAATCAGGAGGGTTTATAAGTGCAGTAATAGGAGCGATTGGCTGCGGGGGATAAAAGGCGAGTACAGCTTTTTTTTTATTTTATTGCCTAGACAATTCCTTATCAATAATAGAAGCCAGTTTTCTGTTTCAATCTTTTTATTGCAATTTTTGTTATAACAACTGGATTGTACAACATAATAAAGTGTTGCAGAAAAAGACTTGAGGTACAAATATCGGTTCTTTTAGAAATTTCCAATCACATTTATCTTCTTTCAGTTCTCGTGTGACCTCAATTATCAGTGCTATTAATCATTATCAAGTGCTGTCATCCAAGAGATCGGATTGACGCTATCTGTTGCGTGGTGATCATATCACGGACCAGTGGGTCGGGGGGGTAAGCCCCGTCCCATCCAGTCCTAGGTTTAGCATCACCGCCCCCCCCTTCAAATTGAGGGGGAGGGGGGTGCGCGGGCCCGAAGTAGGGGCGAGGGATAGGGGGAAGGGAAGAAGGGAAAAGGAGGGAGAGATTAGAAGGAAAGGAAAAAATAAATAAATAAAAGCCAGTTTTAAGGTTTTAATAAGGTCGTATTTGGTACCAGCAAGAGTAGCTAGAGCATTTCCATTATCCTGATTGAATTGGTTATGCCCAGGGGTGGATTAGCCAAGGAGCACAGCAAAAATGCTACATAAGCATCATGACTGTGGAGGGGGGGACTTACCTACCCCGTATCTCCCCCCAAAAAGCAATAAGACTGGGGATCTTCACTCTCCAGGGTGTTGTTCCTCTGCAGCAGTGCATTGCATTTTGGATGAGGTCAGTTTGGCTTAGAAAGATGAATGGAGCACATGCCACTGGCTGAACCCTGCTCTTTTGCGTACCTGCATCCATGACGGGTTATGAGGAGGACGCAAGGGGCTTGCTCTCCGGAGCCTCCACCACTTGCCCTGGAAAGGGGGCCTCCACCAACCTTTGGTTTATGGTCTGGTCCAGGAGGCTTTTCAGTCTTTGGTCTGACGGGCTGCGTGGCCAGCAACAAAGCTATCAAAGCTATCAGTGGCAGCGGGGGTCCCAGCGCCTTGGTAGAATGGCAAAGCATAGCACGCACCCGCACATGGGTGGCACAAAGGACTCGATCTGACGTTCCAGTAAGTAGGTGGGGGCCAGACAACTACCAATCAGTTACTTGGCTGGATTATTATTTTAAAGGAGAAAAATACTGTATCATGGACTTCCGCCAGATTTTGTGCCGAGGAGCCTCCACCACCTTTCTTGATCTGTCCCTGCCCGCAGCAGCCACTCAGAAAAGCCTAGCATGGGCACGCGCCTCAGTTATGAGTATAGCAGGGATGCGCTGCAGTCTACGCATGCGTTATGGATAGCTGGCTATGTGAGCGAGTATACTATCACTTATATAAACTCCTACCCATGATTTGTCCTTGCAATACTATAGCCCCACCTGGCAAGTGTACAGGCTGGCTGGTTCGGAAGCACATTGAGGGATGGAGCTTATGAACCAGTAAATTCCATGGCTGATTTTTGGCCATGGTTCACCCCTGGTTGTAGCTCATAATTCTGAATGTAACTCTCAAATTAGGAAAGGTTGGGGGTCCCTGGTGTAGGTTCCATGCACCTCTTTATTCCAATTCCTTGTTGTTCTGCCACTGCTGGGTACAAAGGGGGTAAACTTTACAGTGCATTTAGGCTGCGTTTTAGTTGTTGTTGTCCAAATTACATGATGTTAAGCAAAAGAAGGCATTAAATTGAATTTTTATAACCCTCAAAAAATTCATTTGGTGACATTTAGCTCCTGCGTTTCAATTACTGACAAGTTACAATGCAAGTTCTGTACAAATAAAAGACTCACAGTTTTCTCATTTCTTTCTGTTCATTCACTGATTCTTTTGTCCTTTTCTTTCTATTCTTTCTATCTTTCTTTCTACTTTTTTCATTTTCTTATTTTTTCTTCACTATTTCTTATTAATTGTTCTTAAAGTGGACCGAAACCCATGCCCCGAAGGCTCTGGAATGTATAAGATTCCAGGGACGCGAGATTCCCTCCCCCTGGGGCATCCAGAATCGCGATGCCCTGCTGTGTAAAACCCCCCAGGTCACCCGGAAACTCACCTTCCTTCCCGATCCAACAGCACATGTGCGAGCAGCATCAGCCTCCCCACTATCCCTTTAGCAGGGCGCGTGCCTGCGCCAGGCATTTGTGAATGCCAGTAGCAGGGGCTGCGTCCATCAGCGCACTCGGATCCGCGATAATTGGACAAGAGGCCGCGCGTGCGCCATAGGACCGGGTAAGTCAGATCAAGCGACCTTGGGGGTTTCACACAGCGGGGCATCCGTGATCTAGGTGCCCAGGGGTAAGGACAAAAACCCAAGTCAAAATCCTGGGTATTGGTCCACTTTAATATACTTTAACAAATTAAACTGAGCTGGGGCTGCAGCAGGCAGCATTGAGATTGTGTCAGCAGAAAGCTGGGCAAACAGGAGCAGGATGAATTTTAAATAGAATCTTTGTCAATATCCACTTTTTTAGGAATTAGGGACATATGGAATTACACTTAAAACACTTTAATACCAGACATGTAAGGACAATTCTGCATATAAATATTATTAATCCAAAAATTTTTCAAAAATTTCATTTTCTAGCCCAGGATACATGTCAGAAAGTTTTGAGATTTTATTAAAAAAAAATTAGGATCAGGAAAGGGATTTAAGGATTGTCCATGTATGGGAGTGCTCCAGGTAGCGAGAGGTAAGACGTGGCGCTCTGCAAGGCAGAACGCCGGCGCTGTACGCTGAGCCTGGGATAATGATGAATCGAACCCTACATGGCGTCGTTCCAGTCGCTCACCAGATTCGGCTTCATAAATGTGTAATTGCGTGCCGTCTCCGGCGTTCACCTGCTGCTACCTGACGCTACCTGCCGCTTACAAGGCACTACCTGGCGCTAGAGCTTCATGAATAAGGCCCTTAGTTACATTAATTGTTTGGATTATAAACATCAGATTTTACATGCACCCTTTACCGCCATGTGCTAGCAGCGGCCACATCCTTGCTATCCTCACACTGGGCCCACATGTGTTATTACCCAACACCCAAGGGTCACTGTGAACTCTTGCTCCAATGCTCCAATGGTCTCCTGTGCCCCGTTCTCATTCCATCCGCTCTTGTGTTTTTATTGATGTGTACATAGTGCATAGTATGCTGTGTGGGTGGGTGGGGATACCATATTTGGCTCCTAAAAAAGAATTACTGGAAATGGACCTCAGTCTTACTTCAGCTTCTTGGGAAACAATGTCTGCAAAGTTAAATATAGAAAGTGAACCGAATCACCAGGCGGCGTCATTCAGGGCGACACTGCGTCGCTATGTCAGTGAGGACATACTGCCCATTTTAAATGGTGGCGGAGGGAAAACATATTGAGTTTTGTGTGAAAGCAAAAAGGATTTTCTTACAAAGTAATTCCAGTTGTTTAATGTTCACAGTTCTTTTCTCTTGAGTGGTTTTTTTCTTTCACATTTTTGTGTTTTAATGCTAAGTAAAAACAAATGTTTGGGCTGCTCTATGGGAGACCTGAATCAGAATGCGTGATGGAGGAGAGCTTGGAATTTGTTCAATGCAACTTTTCAGCATTAGTTTATTTTTGTCCCTTGCTAAATTCTAGTCTGGGAGGATGTAATATCTCCAGATTACAAAACTTTGGCCTTGATTCAGTAAAGGGCATTTAAAGTTTGCACACATGAAAGTCACAGGATTGCCTGCTTGCACAACACATCATGTGTTTCTGAGACACGCTGCATGCGACTGACCTTCTATACTTTTATTTATTTATTGTAACCCAACAACAATAAATGCATTGTCTATATTGAATTTGGGTAATTCTGTGAATTGGAATGAGGTTACTTCCATTGGAGGGAATTGGTCTACCTCTTTACAGTTCGAATTGGAGTGTCCCTTTGTGTGATCGTCCCAGAATAGTAGCTAGGCTTTCTGGCCCCCGGGGCAAAGAGTCGAAATGGCGCTCCCCACCTTTTCTCAGGCCCTTCTTTGGCACCCCCCTGACCTGCTGCCCCCCTGCTCCCCCCCCCAGCTACGCCCCTAGATTGTCGCAGTCCTATCTTCTAACCCCTTCCGCAAGCCCTTGCATCTCTGCACCACAGCCGCATCTCCAGCATACCTCTAGCTAGGCGCGCCATGCTTAGCCATGCAATTCTGAATGGCCGGCACTTCCACAGCTAGAAGCGAGGATGTGGATGTGGCCGGTGGAGCTCACGCCACTCATTGACGTTAGTGCAGCAAAGGAAAACTGAATAGAACAAGCGATGCTGAGTGGCTGAGCAGCCCACTCATACACTGTGGGAATGAGCATAGGCAGTTTGCAGATGATCCTTGGGCATACATTAAGTGGACCATCCAAAATCAGCATACCCAGACATAGAGGAACCAAGAAAGTACATTTTGGGGCGTTGTTCCTGTGTCTTAACGGAGAATATTCTGGTGAGCCCAAGGCAGGTTCAAGCCTGATACAGTTTTTCTGGCTTGTTTCTGTTTGTTTCTTCACTAAGTTACATTCGTTGTTTGAATAATAAACATCAGATTTGATATTATTACAATCGAATTGTGTTTTAGATGAAGAGTGGGCCCCAAGAATGATTTCCTCTGGCGGGTCCAAGGTGCTCCAGTCTGATCCTGAACTGCCAATCGACTGAATTGTAGCAATGAATTCAGGTTGAATTCAGCTCTCTTTTGCTTTTTAGTTAGACCAAGGCTGCCGGGCTGGCGCACCAGGCATAAAAACTGGCATCCCCCAGGCTTGGAGGCTGATTGTCCAGCCTTCAGCCATGGTGGCATTTCAGTGCTTATTAAGGTTAAACAGACATTTTCAAGGTTTACTCTAGATCAGAAACAAAGGCTTGGTGGATAGGATCCTAAGAAGAATATTTGACACTAGTCTGGTATAGGGTTGCCACCTTGCCTGTATTTTTTTCCTTTACTGGCCACTGGCCTGGCGGTGGCAGTATTTGTGTTTTACTGGTAATTGAGAATGGGAAAATTAGACCCCCCCCCCCCAAAAAAAAAAACAAATACCGGCACCACCAGGCCAGTGTCCATTAAAGTAAGAAAAAAGAAAAAACACTGGTCTGTGTGACAACCTTAGTCTAGTACCATCTTGGTGCCTCGTTGCCTATTTAGAAGCATTGGTAAAAGCCTGGTCGTCAGCGCATTGCACGCAAAAGTTCTATCTCCTGCGCTTGTACAGATTTACATTTGGAACAGTCTTGTGCCAAAAACTTACCAAAAAACTAGTAGCCTGGATCCCATGGGACTGAAACTGGTTACCAATACTCTGTGTATAAATATTTACTGTATGCCATATTGGAAGTGCAGCAGGGTATGATGGTAAATAATGATAACTAATAACACAATCTTTCAACAATGTCTTTTTTTTAAGATTCTGGAGTTGCATGTCTCAAGATCTTCAGAAGAAGAGTCCTCGGAGTTTCCTGTGCTTATTGTGAACACCAAAGCCTATCTGACTATTAATACCACAGCCACTATCCCAGTGACACTTCATGTGAGTAGAAGTGCTTGTTTCATGCATAGAGCATATCTTATATCAAACGCTATACCTTAAAGCGGAACCCTACAGATTTTGACTTTACCGGGTATTGTTCCTTGCCCCCAGGGCACCCTCCCCCCAGATCACCATACAAACTCAACTGTCCAGGTACTGTGGTGCATGCACAGGCTCTTGTCCAATCAGAGCCATTTGCCATGCATATTTAATGCTGGGCAAACAGCTCTGTTTGTGGCAATCGGGAGTGAGAGCGGGACGCCCTCCCATCTCCAGCATGGACGCCCTCCCATCTCCAGCCATTCAGCGTGCGCACAGCCCAAATATGCTGTGGCCACCTGATAGTTACATCTGCAAGGAAGCCAGAAATAAGGTGAGTTTATCAGCACCGTTGGGGAAGGCCATCAGCCAGCCTTGGAATCTTTTAAATTCCTGAGCCGGCCACATTGGGTTTTGTTCTGCTTTAAATAGTGTCCAGGCATTAACATATAATTAAAAAAAAGGAAATCAAATGGCATTAGAATACAGCAGGAAGGATAGACCATTCGCCAAAAAAGCACTGAAAAGACCCAAAACAATAAGGGTTGGCAAATTGGGTGGTCCCACTGGTGTTTCTACACGCCCAAGCATATACTTTAAAACATTGTGGCTGCCTTCTGTCAACAGGTGGGGCAAACTGCTACACTTGCCAGGCAGTGGAACTCAGAAGAGAGCAGCTAGAATGCCAAGAAACCCCACAGTGCGTATTGCAGTTTGTTGTTTATGGAAAAACAGGACATCCCCTGAAAATAAGCCCTAACTCATCTTTTGGAATAAAAAATAATATATGACTCTTATATATATAAGAGTCATATATTAATAAGAGTAAGAGTAATATATGACTATTTTTGGGGAAACTGGGTATAGGTCATTTTTAGCAGTCAAGTAAAGTCAAAACAAGCTAAAAGAACAGAAACAAGAGATATTTTCACAATGCTTGTGAATACCCTCTTAGTATTTACACTACCACAATCGTCAGTAATCGGCAGTAGCCAGGGGCGATCCTGGGTATATGTGAGAGCAAACGGCTAGAATTTGACATGGATTGCTCTGAATATCCAATGTCAGGGGCCATGCGTGGGTTCCATCTAATTAACTAAACCCTATTGTTACATGATGTTATTCTCTTATCTATTTGTCTTACTCGAGTGTCCATGTAGCAGAAGGTGCATTCAATAATAATGTTTTTGTATCTTTATATTAGTACTCGGGGACTGATACTGTTCATGGCTATCCAGACTCTTGGACTCTAACAACAGTTCCATATGCAGAGAGTGAAAATCTATTACAATGGGCCAAAGAACAATATGGGGAAGTAACTTTCTTCGCTGAACTTAAAGATCTCTCGAAGTTCCTTCTCAAGATGGAGAAAAGTAAGTGAAAAGGGGGGCTGGATTAGTTAAATATCAAATCAAAAAAACATTTAAACCAGACCTTCACGCTGAATAAGAGCATATCTTGTATGTTTTTCCGCCACCCTGTGCATACAGATTGGCCACATTAAAAATCATCCTACCTGCACCTAGTGTATTTTCTGAGCCTTTAAACATCCAAGACACATTACCCAGCATGTGCTGTGAGAGATACTTTTCAGAGGACTGGGACCAGAACATATGTAAAACAGGGTTTTAGTTAGAACCGGGATTATTCTTTTGATTTGCAGTGAGGAGAAGTAGGAGCTGGAGCAGGGGACAGTTAAGGACAAGCCAAGGCCCCACTCCCGATAAGACCTCCAACATACAGCTACCTTAGGGCCCCATCTGAAATTTTCTCATAACCTATATTTTATGTCTTGGTCACTAGTGTGAGCATGTACGAAATTAGAGTGCAAAGGGCATAGCCATTACATTATAGGTTATGGAAGGGGCACAGACAAAAATATACTGTAAACTAAAAAAGGCTGCTTGCCCCCCACCCCAAGAATCCTATGGGGCACTGGGGAAAAACAGATTTTTGGGGCTTTTTGGCCCCATAGAACCTACATCTCTTGCCAACGGCACACTGCTCTTAGCCCTCCGCGCATTCTGTGCAGCCCGTGTACAGTAACTAGTTAACTAGTGCCCAAAATGTTACCGGCAATGAGGTCTGGTAATAAGGATGGATACATAGAGCTCAGGGGAGTAATAGGAGAGAAGCTGTAAGGAAGAGGGATGGATAGACAAAACGGGAAGGGCAGGGAGGAATGGAGAGAGAGAGCTGGGAGAAGGGATGGATGGGCAAAACTAGAAGGACAGGAATGAATGGGCAGAGCTGGGGGAGTAGATGGCCAGAACTGGAAGAGAGAGTAATGGCTTGGCAAAGCTGGGACGCCAGGGATTGGATGGGCAAAACTGGGAGGACAGGAATGGAATGGGCAGAGATACTGACTAGATGGGGCAAACCTGAGGGGACAGGGATAGATGGGGCAGAGCTGGCGGGACAGGGATGGATGGGGCAGAGCTGGTGGGACAGGGATGGATGGGGCAGAGCTGGTGGCACAGGGATGGATGGGGCAGAGCTGGCGGGACAGGAATGGATGGGGCAGAGCTGGTGGCACAGGGATGGATGGGGCAGAGCTGGCGGGACAGGGATGGATGAGGATGAGCTGGTGGCACAGGGATGGATGGGGCAGAGCTGGCGGGACAGGAATGGATGGGGCAGAGCTGGTGGGACAGGGATGGATGGGGCAGAGATGGCGGGACAGGGATGGATGGGGCAGAGCTGACGGGACAGGAATGGATGGGGCAGAGCTGGTGGGACAGGGATGGATGGGGTAAACCTGAGGGGACAAGGATGGATGGGGCAGAGATGGTGGGACAGGGATGGATGAGGCAGAGCTGGCAGGACAGGGATGGATGGGGCAGAGCTGGTGGGACAGGGATGGATGGGGCAGAGCTGGCAGGACAGGGATGGATGGGGCAGAGCTGGCGGGACAGGGATGGATGGGGCAGAGCTGGCGGGACAGGGATGGATGGGGCAGAGATGGCAGGACAGGGATGGATGGGGCAGAGATGGCAGGACAGGGATGGATGGGGCAGAGCTGGTGGGACAGGGATGGATGGGACAGAGCTGGCAGGACAGGGATGGATGGGGCAGAGCTGGCGGGACAGGGATGGATGGGGCAGAGCTGGTGGGACAGGGATGGATGGGGCAGAGCTGGCAGGACAGGGATGGATGGGGCAGAGATGGCAGGACAGGAACGGATGGGGCAGAGATGGCAGGACAGGAACGGATGGGGCAGAGATGGCAGGACAGGAACAGATGGGACAGAGATGGCGGGACAGGGATGGATGGGGCAGAGCTGGCGGGACAGGGATGGATGGGACAGAGCTGGCAGGACAGGAACAGATGGGACAGAGCTGGTGGCACAGGGATGGATGGGGCACAGCTGGTGGCACAGGGATGGATGGGGCAGAGCTGGTGGCACAGGGATGGATGAGGCAAAGAGAAGGGGAAAAAACATTTTTGTGTACCTTGCAGTGGCACTTTCCGCCCGTGCAGTACTTCACATTCCAGCACTAGTTGCAACACAAAAGCAACTGAGTGCAGGGCTGTCAGGACAGAAATGTGGCGCTGAGGTCCGCCAGTTGAGTAAGGCTGATATAGACCCTGCTCCCTAATAAAATATATGTGATGGCTAGGGCTCTAATGCAAACCAGCTTGGGAAGACACTCTTACTCATCATTAATGCTGGCAACAATAGTGTGAGAGCCAGCAGGTCACAGGTCAGGCTTCATGGCTGGCTGGGGTCCCCTCTTCTTTATGGCTGCCATGAGCTACCTTAGCGCCTGAGGAAGAGACAAAACCCAGGTACCTACAGAGAGATGAGCTCGTACTGTGGCAGATAATCACTAGGAAGGGGGGAAGTCTGTGTGCTCATGGGTTGTAGTGGAATACATTTGCAGAGACTGTGTTGGAAGAATACTGCTGAACAGTGAGAGTTCCCTTTCCGTGTTTCTGAATCACACCCTAATATGCTCTACTTCTAAATATTTTCCAGGTAAAACCGGACCAGAGTCTTGTGTCCTACAGGAAAATTTCAGCTTTGCGGATATGCTGACTGTGGAATCTGAGGTTAAAGATATAGAAAGCTGTAAAGTCCAGAGTCCCAACCCAAAGGATGAAAAACATACCTATATTGTAGAAGTGACTTCCTCAAGGTAAACCATAAGGAATTATGGATAACTTTGGTGCCATTGTCTAAAGGATATTAATATTTATTATTGTTAGAATTCACTAAGCTACAGATTTACTAAACTTTGCTGGGCAGCGCCGGCTTGGTATGAGTCGGTATAGTCTGGCATAGAGTGCACAGCAGACAAAGTAGTAGTCACTAAGCTCACACACTGAAGGGATTCAATATATTATAGTCTTTGTGTGCTGAGTTCTGAGCGGTGGTCAGAGGGCTTACCCCCTTTGTGCTGGCACAGTCAGGTACACTCCCATAGAGCCAAATACGAAGGTTATGAAGGATGTTATTAGATCTGCAGGATTTTGTTATACTTAAATTCATTTTAAAAGGATAGATTGCTTTTAATGCCATTTTGAATGTATATTATTGTGTGCCAAAATGCAGTCCTGAGATTATCTAGCGTTTTTCACATTATTTTTGTGTTTAAAAAAATTGTGTTTTATGCAGGTAATTTTCACTACCTCCAATCTGTTTATATTGGCAACTGTACATCTAATCAGTGCACCAAAATCTAGAGAGAAGCGAGCCCTGTACACACAAAACACACATTATTTTACAGTGTGTAGATCATTTGGTTAGAGCTTAGATTTTTTTTTTAATTGGCAAAGTCAAATTATATAGAGAGGGTACATGACATATTATCAGCTCAAGCAATGTTACATAAATCTTTAAAACAATAATTACAATGCCTAACTTACCAAGTGCTAAAGCAGTGTTTTTGCTCTAAATAACAAACAGACACTTACCCTGGCCGTACTCCAGTGGTGACCATCGCACTATTACTGCACTGGGCGTCACCATCTTACGTGGGCTGCACAGTGTTGCCGTACCAGAACCCCCCCCCCCCCCCCGCGCTGTGCGTGGCGAGCTTCCAGTCCAGCAGCGCCTATGCAGCCCGGGAAGATGGGGGCACTGGCGTGGCGATGGTGCGCTGGTCACCGCTGTACAACCAAGGTAATTGTCATTAGCGCTGCTTTAGTACTTGCTAAAGGGGGCACAGTGGGGGGTGGTTTAAGATCAGGCAGTCTGGCTGGATCGGCCCTTTAAAGCGGACCTTCACCCTGAATAAGAGTATAATCTTATATGTTAAGCTCTCACAGACCCCTCTCTGCACATAAGTCATATTTTGGGGGCAGTTTCCTAGCCCACTATTTATCAACCTGTGGCACACGTACCCCAGGGGGTATACAAGGGGTGTCTGACTGGTCTAGTATATTATTTTAACAGTTAAACAGTATCCCTTCTTGCTTTAAAAGTGCTACGAGGTCTGTGGACTTCTTATTTTGGTACTATTTATAACTGATCCCCCCATAGGGGGTACTTGGTTGGAAAAGCTTGACACTGGGGGGTACTTGGCGTAAAAAGGTTGAGAACCCCTGCCCTTGGTTACAGGCCCTTAAAGCAGGCCTAAACTCTCCCTGGAAACAGGGACACTAACCTTACCTACCCCATCATGTCATTTGTTAGCTTTGCAGAGTGGAGGGAGCAGGATTGCTGGGGCAAAACAAAGTGCTCTATGCTAGATCCCAGGAACGAGATGAGTACATGGCAGGACCAGGGGGTTTTACGCTACAGTCCACCCCAAGTTGGGAACCCTGTATGGAAGGCTTTCACCCAACCCTAGAGTATGAAATACTCTAGAGCTGAGTTTAGTCCTCATTAAGCACTGGGCATGGATAGTGAAGCAAGGGGCTAAAAGTCATTGCCTTAGTCATTTTTTACCCTATGTTTTATAGGCACAAGACCATCAGCATTGAGGTGAAAAATTCAGAGCCAGTGTGTGATAAGGTTCCCCTCTTCTTCCTAAAAGGCGAACAAGACTATGTGTGGAACATCCAGTCTGTCAAAGACATTGCTGTTGAGGTAAGATAACATGGACCTGTATTGAATACTGAATATTAGACACCATCAGTGTCAGACACTGCACCAGAGGATCCTCTGGGGGAACCAGGCACTGACCCAGGGCCACCCTCTAAGGGTAGTACAGGAGATTCAAGAGCTTGCCTGACAAGTTCTGTGAGTTTGTTATTTATTTATATATGTATTTAGTAAGTTATGTTTGTTATTTGGTTAGTAAACATTACGCAGTAACAATCTAGATGTGTTCTAGCTCAAATATAGGTCCCCAAGTATGATTTTCCTAGTAGCCTCAGGACTAATCTCCGCTGATCTTATTTAATGTCAGGCTCCAGGTTGAGGGAGGAGCATGGGCGATTATTACCATAGGAGTCCTTTGCCCTCAGAGCTGGCCACCTAGGAAGATGTAATAGGATGTGTTAAATTAGGTGTGTAATAATATAGTGGCTGTCAGGGGTATAATGATAGTTCCACCATAAGCGGCCCCAAATACGTGGACTTGGCAATGGTTGGGTGATGAAGGATGTTATGTTGGTGAGAGGGCCCCCCATAAAATATCTGCTCTGTACCATATCTAATATTGCTAGGGCTGGATGGCACCAACTAATTACTAAGTAAATGTGGTGCAATGCTCTGGATACCACTCAAAGAGCCAAATTACTATTTAAAGTTTTTTTTATTCCATCCACATGATACAAGATAGCTAAAGACAATTTAAAAAACATAAAAGACACAAACATTCTCATAATATGCCATGGGGGGCGCTGTTATTCAAGGCTGCCATAAAAATAAATAATAATAAATAATAGATAGAGCTCAACACCCACAGCCCTTCTAAGGACAAAAATCATCAATAAAAGCTAAAGTGCTATGTGCTTCCCACTAAAGTGCATAAAAAACTAAACTAAACTAATTTTTTTTAAAGTGTATAATATAATGCAATCACAATATCTTATAGTTTATGCTCAACGTGTGTAGAACTCTACTATCCCAATAGGTTCAAACTGCCAATAACCAACGTTTAAAACACAGAGCAAGTAATCCTTTAAAAGTAACAGCAATCCTAAAATAGATAGAATGTGCAATTTTCCATATAAGTCCAAGCAAGTGATTCAATCTTCCAAAGTAGTTAATGAAGACAAAATTCTATTTTGATAGTGCCACTATGTAGAAATTCAAAGGGAGAAGGTGCTGGGTGTGGCTACAGTTGTTTCACCAAGTGCCCACCACCTAGGTAGCTTACTCTTACCAGATAGCTATGTCGATTAAGCTTTTCAATAGAAGCCTCAATTTCTCCTCACCAGGTACTTTAAAGTGGACCAACACCCAGGATTTTGGCTATCCTGGGTTTTGGTCCACTTCAGGGGGGCACCCCAGAAACCCCCCAAAACTCACCTCACCATGCTCCCACGTAGCCACGGACAAGCGGGTGACAGCGGCGGACAAGGCAGCGCGTCCGCCGCCGCCTCCCGCGCGCCCCTCTGACAGTGCACGCGCCCGCGCCGGCCATTCACAAACGCGCACGCATAGAGGGGCGCGCGGGAGGCGGCGGCGGCAGCCTCCCGGATCAAGTGAGTTTTTTGGGGCTTTTGGGGGGGGGTCCCTCACCGCGGGACATCCCGATCTCGGATGTCCCGCGGTGAGGGAGGTGATCGGCCCGGGAATCTTATAGATTCCCGGGCCGATCACCCCTGGGTGACAGTCCGCTTTAAGTCTTCTTCAATCAGGGGATTTTTACCCGTGAAGGTATTTTTTTTTTTTAAAGCCCATCATTCAAAAGGAATCTTGCCACTCAATGAATGTATTCACTCACAGCACCCAGAGGAGCTCTCCCAGTTAGATGAGCAGCACCCAGTTATCTGTACGTCTGCTGCAGTGTGTATGTGTGTGTAAAAAACTAATAACCAATCAGATAAATCTAGTGCAAAAATCTGCAATACATTATATGAGGTAGCTACAAAGGCATAAGGGAAAAAATACACTTATCTTATATATACATAGTGTCCGTGATAGGGCCAGAAGCTCATCCCCCCCCAAGAAAAAGCCCATGCGTTTCGAGGCGAACCCGTCTCTTTTTCAAGGCAGAGACAGAGCATATTTGCTCTGTACCATGGACAATATTAATCTGGTCCTGTTCTTGACAGTATGATCATTACTAGTATCTGTGAGGTTACATTGTGTGTGGCTGTGGCTTCATTTCACAGCATGTAGCTGGTGATCTAATTGTGTGCAGATAAGTACTGAAGGGTGGGACATATTCCAGGGCCAGCAGCAGGGACTGGACTGGCAGACCTGACAACTATTAGGTGGTGACAGCAAGATCACATATAGGTTTGTGTGTGTGCTAATGATGATTGATTCGTATACGAATTCAGGATCTTTGGGTTCCGGTGCTGATTGGTCAGTCTGTGGTAATGAACAGTGGCCAAGAACACCCCCTCTCATCTATGTATCATTAGACCCCTGATCATGTAAATAACATATCAGAAATGCTTTGGACCAACAGGAACTAATATATGCTTTTATTTCCAGGCCTCTGGCAATTTTACATTAAGAGAATTCACGATAAATGGAGCACTAAAAGCTCATGATGACCTTTTAAGGAAAGCTTTGGATAAGCACTCAACCAGCATCACCCGGATCCGCGTCTCTGATGCCACATCTCTGACTTTTACCTTGCCATGTGGTAAGTACTGAGAAATCGATGCTTATTTGTGATTCCTAAAATGCAACTGCAGTGTAAACCTTTTAGATCACGATGGGCTAGGTAGGACTTCCATCGGGGCAGTTTGTAGTCCCATACCAGTATGTGGCTTTCTGTGACTGTTTCTTAGCAGCAGACAGCGCCCCTCCCATCATGACTGTGTTCAATATAGGGGCATGAGAGGCCTGGCATATAGCTGGCACTAGTAACAGTGGCCTTGACCCATCTGTGAAAAACAAGATGGCCAAGGTACAGATCCTGCATACAAAAAAGCCTTGGCGAGCAGGGCAAATATCCTATTCACTCACACCTAGAAACTGCCCTGGCTACCTTCAAGCTCCAGGAAAACCAGGGCCAGACTAAGGGCGTCCATTGGACGGAGCAGTGATTTTATGGAGGCAATCCCACCATCATTACATCCTTTACCACTAAATCTTTGCCAGGTCCACTCCTTTGGGACCACTTATGGTTGCACCATCATTATGTCACTGTCAGGCATTATATATACCTGTCAGGCCCTGTATACACACCTAATTTCTCACATCCAGTCACTGCTTTCTGGGTGGGCAGCTCTGAGAGCAAGGGGCTACTATGTTAACAATCCCCCATGCTCTTCCCTCTCCCGGGCCCTCGACTGAAAATAAGCCCCTCAGATGGACAGGGGTTCCCTTTGTGTATAGGAAACATGGGCAAGTTTTCCTCCTCCAAGCCATGGGCAACATTTGTTGTTTATTGGCAGTAAATGGCATGGCTGCTTGTTTATCCTGGAGGGAACTGCACGCAAATTGCAGAGGGGGGAAGGCAAATAACCGTTGATCCATCATTTATTATGATGATGTGCTCATGACCTGCTTAGTCCCAGCTTGGAGGTCCTTATTTTAACCTGATGCTTGTTATACACCTCAGGTGATAATGGTTCTGGTGGGCAGGGCCTGGAGCAAGTGCTCCTTTTCACCCATTATAGTGCTTGTCTGGGAGAACATAACATGTTTATGGCAAGCAGAATAATTTAAAAATAAGCCCAACTATGGAGAATCCCAATAGGCACATCAGAATGTTCAAACAAATGCAGAGACCTCAGATTCAAATGGGTTCTCTGAAAAAGAAAGAACAGCTGTGGACACCTGCAAAAAAGAATAGAAAAAAGAAACATTGTTTTTCTTTCTAACCTTGCACCACTAGCTTCATATTGTAATTGTGTGCTCCTTTAGTAAATAAACTCTTGTCTAAATGTATGTGTCGCAATTGAATTTGATGCCTCTTCTGTTACATGTCACTAGGAGACCAACCAACAACTCCCCCATCCATGCACAACTGCCTTAGCAGTATGGGGAAATGGTGGAAATGTACGGATGAGTACTTGGTTATCACGATTGAACTGGAAAGACCTATGGTAAGGCTGCCTGGTTAATCTTCTCTATGGCCAGTGCAAAAATTGTGCCCTGAATGTCTATGGTTATGGGAAGTTTCAAATATTGCTCAGCTCCAGAATTAATCCAACAATCCATACCATATGTCCAGAAGTGGGATTTGGACTTGGGGAAGGAGAAGGCCAAGGAGGACTGGGAGAAGATTTGGTTAACAAATGCTGAGTTATGAGTCAAATCCATACATCTATTGTGTTTTTTTTTTATTTTTAACCTCCAAGATGGCGTCCCATGGAGCTGCAGGCAGCCTGCAAACAGGAAGTGCTCTCTGACTATGCTGCTTTGCATTCTGGGCTTGCTGTCCTTTTCCTGACCCCAGCTCTGCTCTATCTATGCTAAGCACAGATATAACCCGCCCCCTTCACTTCCCACCCCTCCCCTCTCCTCATTATGTGATGCTTGTGAGGCAAGATGGCGGCGCCCATATCCTAGAGCCCTGAACAGAGTTGAAGCCCAGCAGGCGAAAGAATAAGTAAGCGACTAAAACCTTAAAATATATTTATTTTAGATGATGGGGAATATTTTTTAAAGGGCTTGGGCTTTTCAAATGATGATCAAGGTCTGGTTTAACTAAACTGTACTTGGACATTTAAAGGTCTCAAAGTGTATATTGGTTTAAATGTTTCCATGTCATATTGTTTTATACAGTGCCCCTATCTGCAACCTAATGATCTATACCTCGGAACCAACCCAGACTGTAGTTCTAAACAGAGCGGCAACTCATTGGTGCTGATCTCTTCAAAGGACAAATGTCAGACTTTTGCATATAATGGTACTCTAATCAACACGGTGAGTAACGAGTAGCTATTGTCGTATTTAAGGGATAGTGCTCTGCACAGTTTTAGGTGGTATTTATCTTCTTCTCCAATCCTTTTGTTATGTTACTTGGCGATGTGATCCTAGGGTCAGAGAAAATGTTTGCCCAGTCTGGTATAACTGATTTCCTCTGGTTATACATCGGCCTTTGCGGCAACACAGGTGCCCTCCTTTGCTCCCTTCCTGGGATATATGGGATAGTGATAACCCAGCGGTTTGGTCCATTGGCGACTTGGGGGGGTTTCATACAGTAAGCCATCCTAATTTGGGGAAGATCAGTAGGCGGCCCTGGGTTTTGTTCCTCTTTAAAGTATATTGAGACACACATATAATACACAGATATATGTTCATCACCTTTTCGAGCAGTATTGTACAGGTAAAGTTAAGGTATAGATGGCAGCATATCAGGTTGAGGTTCAGTCTGGAGCCTTGCCAAGGACTTCCTGATTAGATCTTGATAAACTGACCATGTTTTGGGGTTAGTTTAAACCAGTTTGTGGGTGATAGGTGTAGTAGGGGTGTGGTTTAGCATTTGGCATGATTACGGCTCACATGCTCTATGAATATTTGGTCCATAAAAGAAGACCAGAAGTCCATGCATTCCACTACCACCATTCAACCAAAGAGTCAGAGCAGTTGTTAACCACCCAGGCATCCAGCATTCTGCATTCTGCATTTGGTGGGACAGTCTTCCCTATGTCTGCAAAGTGGGACATTTTGGGGTTTCCAGAGTTTTTGGAGGGACAGTGGGCTTCAAAGTGGGACTGTCCCATCAAAAGTGGGACATCGGATCAGTTTAGATCTAGAGTACCACCAGTGGTACTAGTATCACTGGCTGGGCATCCCCGGTCAAGAAAATAACTCTGGCCTTTGGCTTCCAGAAGGAATTGAGTGTAGGCTAGCTATAAAATGGACAAACAAAGGGAAGACACTCATTTTCTGAGCTTCTGACTTGTACATTTACATTGTGTATTAATTTTGACTCAAGTGCCTCTTTGTGGCTACAGTGTTCAGTGATATCTGTATTTTCAATATGGTGGTTCTCTTTTCTTACTGTGCTTGTACTTCTTTGCAGCTAACTATTAAAGGTGGGCCGCAGGAGGAGCATATAGTATGTATCACAGTCTCATGTACATTTCCTAATTCATTTTACAGTGTGTCTAATCTTCTACTTAGAACTTTATTGAAAATAAAATATTTTAAATATATCAACCGTAAATATAAACTGCATATTGTAAGACCTTTTAAACTATGTATAATTTGTGAGCTCTTCCTAATCAATGAAACATCTATTGAAGGATACACACTGGAAGTAATAATGTATATTTTACATGTTGTTTTTCAGCCTATAAGGTGTGAGATCCCCAACATCCAAATTGAGCTGTCGCAAAGCTCTGATTTCAATGTGACCACAAACACAGTGGAACCGGCAAAGTTGTTCTATGTGCGGGTAAGTTCTGATCAGTGCTCTGGGCTAGTGGGGTTGATTAGTTGCTTTCAAGAATTCCTACAAAGTTCAGGACAGGGGGTAGTAGGCAACGGAGAGAACATTCTGAAAGCAATAGTAGGCTGGTCAGAAAAAAAAAGTTGAGGCATTTATACAAACATGCCAAATGGGTGAAGCTTAAATTAATATTAAAGGTAAGGCCAATTGTTACACCATTGCGTCAGGCTACATTTGGCACTGCCCTAAACAGTTTTCTGTTTTTAAATTGAAGAAGAAATGGTTGAGGTTTACAGTTTCACCATATGATCTCTCTTGTATCTCCTTGGCTCTGGTCTGCTGCATAATCAGCATAATGACCTGCTGTCTGAGATCCTGCTTCAGACACAGGCATTCTCTACACCCTGACTATGCTCCTTTCCTCTCTCCCTGTTGCTAGATGACAGTGAATCTCTAAACCAGCACTCCCAAAGACATGCGCGCACCCCTGGACTCGCATAAGTGCACCCCTGGACTCACATAAGTGCACCCCTGGACTCACATAAGTGCACCCCTGGACTCACATAAGTGCACCCCTGGACTCGCATAGGTGCACCCCTGGACTCACATAAGTGCACCCCTGGACTCACATAATTCCCCCCCTGGACTCACATAAGTGCACCCCTGGACTCACATAAGTGCACCCCTGGACTTGCATAGGTGCACCCCTGGACTCACATAAGTGCACCCCTGGACTCACATAAGTGCACCCCTGGACTCGCATAGGTGCACCCCTGGACTCACATAAGTGCACCCCTGGACTCACATAATTCCCCCCCTGGACTCACATAAGTGCACCCCTGGACTCACATAAGTGCACCCCTGGACTCACATAAGTGCCCCCCTGGACTCGCATAGGTGCACACCCCGGATGTGCATGCATGCAGTCAGTGCACACTGCAAGCTGGCAGTGCATGGGAAGGCTGCATGTGCTGCCATTAGGACTCGTAGCCTCCGGGGGGGCAACTGTCGGCGTTCAGAACTAGAGTGCTTGTTAGGGGAGGCTGGGCAGGGAGGATGAAGGCGTTTGCTAGGTTGGATAGTTTGAATGGTAGCTCTGAACGTCATTCAAGCCATTCATACAGACGGGGGGCTTGGTTCCGTTCTTGGCCCCCTCAGCCAATAGTATTGGTCTGCATCAGCAGGCAATGACCAGAGCAGCAAATGAGGAGGTTGATTTCCTCATTCACTGCCCTGACCTGAGAGGAGGGACAGCACTGGAGGAAGGTTTAGCAAGGTAAGCTGCTGTTTATTATTTTATTAGCTTTTGTCTGTACAATCACTTTAAAGTCCATTTTTTACAAAGCACAAGGACTGCAGCTTTGGTTTGTAGCAGAGCAATGAGCCTGTGGTCTGAGTAAAGCATCTTGTTTCCCCGAGTGTTCCATACACAGAATGCCAGGGGGAAACAATGTGCTGGCATTTTTGTTCCACCGTGCGGAACCAATGGTTTTGGTTCCGACATTGCATGCTGTGGCAGCACACCGGGAAAAACATACTTCACCAGGACCTACTGTCACCAACCTGGACCATGCCCCCACCAACTCAGCCTGTCCATGCCCGAGGCCCATCCATGCCTTGTTATGTTATATTGCTACAATGCGGGGCAGGCAGCTTGCATTCAGCCCCCTTCTGCCATGGACCCACTGCTTTCCCCCGATGCATGCAATATGGCTGCCTGATTTAAAGGTTACCATTCCTATTTCTTTCACAGACCTCAGTGAACATGCCAAAGAACAATGCCAAGCATACGCCATTGGTGACAAAGTGCTCCCTGCTGATGGAGAAGACGGAGCAGGTTTTCCAGCCCTCATTTCCAAGCTATGTAAATGACAGACTTGTCTGGACATATTCCTCAAGGGTCTCTGTAACAAAATCCCCAAGCTCAGGAAAACTCACATGTGTCTACTGCTTAACAGATCAGATGAGTTCCGAGGTGAGTTAAGTAGAAGTTTAGAAACATTAATCATAAATATATTTTATGTTCTCTAAATCTAATGCCCTTATCGCAATCAGTGCAGCAGCAGCCAGGTGTTCTAGATAATGACTTCTCCAATCTCCCATGTCCCTCAGTAAGATAAGGTAATCGGGATCTTCATGCTGCCCCAAGGCCATTAGTTACAATGGCTGAAACTTACAGGAATGTTAAGGTATTGTCTAGGCAGAAACAAGACTAAACTCACCTGTAGCTCCTCTGTGCAGGTTTGGTGTCCCCCTGCAGCTCCTCCTTGCAGTGGCAACATCTTCATTACCAATGGTGGATAGCCATTCTTCTAGCCTCAGCTGCCACTCATGTAGGCATCCATGAAGCCTTGTTTATGACCCTACAAGTCTACTCCATTCATTGCAATGCAGGAATCATCCCAAAGCAGGTACAGCACACCTTGGCTCGCCACCCCCCTCCTTTGCAATGAATGGTGTAGGAGTGTTAGGGGACGTAAATCCATACTGTCTGCCTAGCAATGGAGGATAGAGTCACTTGTTCTTCTTCATTGGTTAGTGTGAAGATGCCAGTGCTGCATGGAGCTGTGGAGGAAAAGGTGAATATTGACTTTTTGATTTATTGCCAGGACTGGAACTTTAAAGGAACATTCCAGAAAAATAGTTAAATTTGCCTGTTTTATGCTCTCTTCATGTTAAATGTGAGGGGATGCATCTATTATCTATTATCAGCATTCTTTATATTACTTTATAAGACTTAGTGAACTCCCTCCCATCTGTTGGGCCTTCTCAGCAGCAGAGCATGACTTATCCATGCATTCTTTAGGCTCTTTTCACACTGTGCGATTCCACTGTATTTGCACCAGCCCCTGGTTCCAGTTCCCCGGCTTGGGAAACTTGAGCAGTGGTGAGGATACAGCGAGGAGTCTGCGGCGGTGGAAGGAGCTCCGGTTCCCGCAGTGGCGACAGCTTCTGGCCTCCCTCCCACTGCAGACACCTCTTGGGGGCTTTTTACTAGTCCTTTCTGGAAGAGAAGTCTGTGGGACCAGCAGTGGTGGATCAGAAGGTGAGGTTGATTATGGCCTTCTCCCTGCAATGCACCAGAGGTAAAGCACAATACATACTGTGGTGCCCATAGACCTCTATCACGGCACTTTGCGGTTTTGCTGCGGGCAAAAGGTAGCATGCAAACTGCAGTGCACTGATGTGAAAGAGCCCATGTATTTTATTGAGCTGCGTTTTCTGGCCGCTGCTCAGGGAAGCAGGGGATACCATTGCTGGCAAAGACAAAGTCTTGGGAACCCCTCAGGATCAGGTAAATTGCCGGCACCCGGGGGGGGGGGGGGCGGTTCACACAGCGTGCCACAGGGGCAAGCTAGCAGCCTTCCCTGGAATCTCTTAGATTCCATCGTGACTGCAGGGGGTTGATTGGTCCACTTTAAATCAACTGTAGCATTGAATATGTGATTATCCAAATGCTTGTGTTCCAGAATGTTTTGCCAACTATCCACAGGTCTCAATTCCTATTGGTGATGTAGTGTTCTCCAAACTATTATATCTTGTCTTCTTTCTTTGTCTTCGTTCTTTTGATTAGAGAATATTGTGGCCCAGGCTCTGCAAAACCAATGACATTGTGTTTGTTCCTTGTTTTAGGATTGTTCAGCACACGACCAAATGCAGAAGTCAGTGGAAATAATTATTGCTTCCCCCACTCAGCGTAAGTGAATCTAACATGACACATGATTGAAGAATATTTCCTTCTTACAACTGTTCTATGTGAACTGGGGATGTGATCGGGATGTGTAGGGCACAGAGGAAATTAATCTGGAATACCGCAAAATAATAAAAGTCTTGCCAGCCTTAAAGCAGAACAAAACACTGGGTTTTGACTATTCCTGGTTTTATTCCATGCCCCGGGGGCACCCCGTTTTGACAGTGCCAAACTGTGACAGACACTGTGTGTGTGGGGGGGGGGTAGCAAATTCTGTGTGTGCGGGGAGGTTGGGAGGTTGGTGCCCATGGCAGCCATTCAGAAAATCCTGGTTCAGGTACATACCACCAGACCTAACATAAAGTGGGGATGCGGTATGGGATTGCTGTTAAAGTGGACCAACGCCCAGGATTTTCACTATCCTGGGTCTTGGTCCACTTCGCGGGGCACCCCGATCGGGGGTGCCCCGCTGCGTGAAACCCCCCCCCCGATCGCCCTAAATAACTCACCTCACCCCGCTCCTACGTGAGCGCTCGTCCAATCAGAGTGCTCAGAGCCGCTGTGGTATGGACGAACAAGCGACGGACAACCACAGCGGCTCTGAGCGCGCTGGAGGCCGCGTCTCGTGCTTCCTTCTAACAGGGAGCGCACCCGTGCCGGCCATTCACAAACGGCTGGCGTGGGTGCGCGCCCCCTGCTAGGGGGAAGCACAAGATGCGGCTTCAGCCCGCACATGCGCCGTTGGTACGGGGATAAGGTAAGGTTTCTGGGCGTCCTGGGGGGTTTCACCGAAATCGGGATGCCCCGCGGGGAGGGATCTGATTGGCCCGGGAATCTACGATCCCCCCTGGGTGTTGGTCCACTTTAAGGTGAGTGTACAGGGCAATCCACGGGGATACAAACAGCAGGGCATCCCAAATTGGGCTGAGTTGTCCCCATAAAGAGGGATGCCACCGGTCTAATAGATTCTAATGAGGTGGTTGCTGCTCTTTAATAGCATGCTCATACCAATACATTGCAGTTCAACTGATAAAATTCTAGGCATTTGGCAGGCATTTGCGTTGCATTTGTGTTTAGGTTGGTTATTTAGCTTTGTTGACAAAAAACAAAATACAGCCCTTTTACATTTTTTGCATTAAAAAATGACTAACATTGACTTGACTAGGGCCTATTTGCGATGCAGTGCAGCTGAAATGCAGCAAGCAGGACTTTTTCCAACCACACTTAATAAAATATTTTATGAGAAAAAGTGCCATTTCATGCTTTATGTAAAAACAAGGCATGAGATAAAGTAAGAAGTGATTCAAAGAAAAGAGACAACTACAGGAGTTATATATAAATGCCAAAAGTGCACATACGGGGTTGTTATTATTATTAACTAAAATGTTCACTCATGATCTAAGTGCAAAACTTTATAAAGATTTACTTTTTAAAAGAAAAAGTAAAAAAGTTGTCACATTACTCTAGTTGAAAGGTTTAGTTGAAAATCATGAACTCTTTACTGAAAAGTCAAAAAAATAAAGGTATTTAAATTATATTAAATTGCCACCTAACTCCTGTCCCCTGCCCTCACCCTGTGCTCAATGCTGATGATGTGGAATTTATTTGTAGATGCTGCACACCTGGACTGCATGGAAGCAGCCATCTTGCTACACAGTTGTACACAGACACACTGCTTAGCTGGGAGCTTCCACAGAATGTTAGACAGAGATAACACCTTTCTCTAGCTGGCTACATTAATCAGACAAAAGTTATCAGCTGGGCTGCAGTGTGCCTGTGTCATTCAATCTCTCCACACAGGCAGGCTATCAGTAGGGAGGCTGAGAGAGTTATATGTCCCAGAAACACGGGACAGCCTGTCTGTGCACTGACATGTGATATGCCATCAGCCTCAGAGGAGCAGGGGGGAGTGTGCAGTGTGAGGAAAAATGATGTTTGTATAGAAGAAGCAAAAGGTATAGGGTCAATTCATAGTCCTACACAAATGAATTTGTTTTTTTTGGAGCGCCAAGATACATAGTAGGCAAAAAGGGATGTGCATTTGTTTTTGCACCAATTTCTGCACTAGCATTCACCAATGCGCCAGTTTGCAGTTTGCATATGATATACGCATGCAGCCATGAATCATGCACTTAGGCACATGCGGAATTGTTTGTGCTCTGCCTGAGCGTTTTTGCGCACCATGAATCAACCTTAATTTAACTTAATGAGGTGGTAACTGCACGGCCTTAAAACAGTTGCTACAATGTTTCTATGAGCTTTTTGAGCAATGATGAGTCATTATAAGTACTGGCTATCCACTTCTAGTGATAAGGGATACTTGAGAAGATTGCCAGCCAGAGGAACGGTTAAAAATCCATACAAAATCTTTATTTTTATAATATCCATAAAAAGCTGTGATCAACAGGCAGATCTCATGAGATCTCCCCGCAGATGACATGTGTAAGGACCAGCAGGTCCGAAATGAATAGACGTTTCAATGGAGTAATTTTTCTCATGAGATCTGTCAGTTGATCACAGCTTCTTGTGGATATTATGACATAAAGATTTTGTATGAATTTTGTAACCGTTTCTCAGGCTGGCAATCGTCTCAGTTATCTGTTTGGAGTTGGATTGCTCTTAGCTGTTGCTGGAGATCCTTCATTAGGATGTGCCATGGTCTGCATTATATAACATAAAGCAGACTTTCTTTTGCTATAGTGGTAAGGGATGATTGCACAGAGATTTAAAGTGATCCTATAGCCAGAAAGGATGTTTGTTTCATCACCTTCTATCCCCAGCCCAGTGCCCTAAAACGGCCTGTGTTTCTTTTTTTTTTACTAAAGCCTTTGCCCAATACTCATAACAACATGAACTGGATGCAGTCTGCTATATTGCTTCCTGTCCAAGAAGCCCCACCCCCTGATGCTTTCCAGTCATGATACATTCCGTTATAGAACACACAGCTCAACACTGGGGAGCACATCAACCTAACCGCCATTAACTGAAGCCATAACTGAACTAATTAGCATATGACAGGCCATTCATCCTGGAGGTCTGCTTCAACTCCTGCCTTATTTTGAAATAAAGCAGGGAACCGTCCTTATTTTCATGAGATATTTTAAGGCATATTTATTGAATCAAGGCCAGAGGATACATTTTGGGACCCTTTTCACATTATCTGTGTGCTAAAATGTAACATAGGTCTGCACAGAAAAGAAAGATATGGTTTTATAAACTAAAACAGTTATGGTTTTATAAACTAAAATGGAGATTTTGTGCTATACATACCATAGCTATATATCGATATATACATCATTTCAGATAATACATCTATAATGATATATAGGTATATAGCTTTATGGTGATATAAATGTCATATTTAATAGCATTAGCAGAACACTGGAAATATGCTAGCTATGCAAAGCAGCATTATGAATGGGCCACTACTGTTTTTCGGTCACGTAGCCGCACCAGTTTGGCAGATAAAGCAGTTCCTAAATCCAGAACAGTCTGTTATTGTCATTAACCTTGGGGATCAGCTGCCTCCCCTCCTCTTATCGCCCAGGCTTAGTGATGTCATAGACAGGGAGCAGCCAGTATGGGGGCAATTGATGACCTTAGGAAGGAGTGCATGCTGACCCCAGAGAATGTTGAATGAGGAAGATAAGAGGTCAGGAAGGAAGCCACCGGAAGCCAAAGTAAACATGAAACCATCAGAACAGAAGAGAGAGAGACATCGAGGACCCATTGGCTACAATGGGGAGGGAGATTGTCTGAGGCATGGCAGGGGGAAGATAAGCTTGTTGGCTGAGGGTACAAAAAGGAAAACGGCAAACACATACATGCTGCATGACCGGAAACAAATTAAAACTCATCAAGGTTTATTGAATAAGCACTAAGAACAATGGTGATGTACAAACACCAATCAGATTTAAGTAGAAAGCGGCTGCTACTGGGAAATTATTTGTTCAGTGTATTTTATAGAATAAATATCTAATAACAAATACCTTGTACTACTAAAAAATCTAATAATTCAACATTAATTAGGTAAAGGAAAACCATAATGAATATTGTGTCTTAACAGAGCAGGGACTTGGGATGGCCTTCATTCTCGGAATTACATCCGGAGCTTTCCTGATTGGAGCACTTCTCACAGCAGCCCTGTGGTACATCTACACGCACACACGTAAGTAACCAGTAGTGTTCATACATGTGTTCGGTATTTTCTTAACTTAAACAAGATTATGTGAGCCTGCTGTCTTATCTGGTTTCACAGCCAAGGAGGAGCAGAAGATTTCCTTGATTTTTAATCTCCTGTTTGGGGGGGGCATGGTGAAGCCAGTGTGACTTCCGTTGTGCATTGTGGTATGGATTGCAACCTGCATCCCGGTGAGCTTTTTTGCGATAACACACAAAAAAGTGCGAAAAAAGTCTTTGTCCTACATTTTCCCCCCAAAAATCACCTGTACATGTGATGGCACATTTTTACAGTTAAGATACATTCCTTAACCCTATGGGCTATGCTAAAGATTTTACCAAGTTTTTCTGCATAGCCCATGGGGGTTCTGTTGTTTGCAACCTTAAAAACAAATACCCTTACCTCATAGGAAAAATTATGTGCCTAAGCTGTAATAATGCCCCATCACAGGTACATACATTTTAGAGAAAGGAGGTAGAAAAACCTTATTCTTTGCACTTTTTGTTTCTAAACACTAAAAAGCTCAGCGGCATGCAGGTTGCAATGCACACTGCAAGTCACACTGGCTGACCACAGATTGACTTGATTATGTTATATGTAAACCACATAGGCTAGCAATGGTATGCTCCACACAAGCGCACCACTCCTGCCCATAGCCTCACTATGGGGGTCGTTATTACAGTTTAGGTCCATTCCTTTTCCAGTGATGTAAGGATATATTTTTAAAGTTTGGAAATAACAGCACCCTATGGGCTATGTTTAAAATTTCACCATTTTTTTCTGCATAGCCCATAGAGCTCTGTTGGAAAAAATATGTGCCTAGCCTGTAAATATGCCCCATCACATGCACAAGTAATGTTGGGGAAAAAAGGTAGAAACATTTTTTTTTTGTGTCTAAACACTAAAAAGCTCACTGGCACTTGTTTTTGTGTTATCGCTAAAAAAGCTGGGAGGCAAGCATAGCACCATGCAAATGTACCCCCACTAAGCAAATTGGTCACTAGTAGAGCAGCTAATGAGAGGTGTGGTTGCCCCCAGGGAAGGGAAGGGTATTATAAGAATAAAATAAGTATTTTGCCCAATTTTGAGCTTCCCTTTATGCCCAGGCACCCTAATTTGGGGTGGAGTGTGGGCAAGCCTCCAGTCATTTTTGACTGGAGATCTGTTTTAACTTTCCTCCCTGCATAATCTTCCCTGAGTTTACAGACAAATCAATCACTCAATCTTTTGATCGGAAGTCGGCCACCTTACCATTTAGGCCATATAGATAAGGTGTCTGACTTCCAATCATTGAAGCTTCAGCTCTCTTGTGGTTGAATTATCTGTCAATTTAGGTAGACTGTGTGGCCTATTAGATAAGGCATTCAGATTGGAAGATCGAGGGTTTGAGCCTCTTTGTAGTCGAGTTGCATCATCACTGCTCTGATAATCCCCTTATTAACAAGGGATAATTTAATAGAGGCAACAGAAAAGATGAGCATTGCATCCAAGTGGGACTTGGATTACAGAGGATCTATACTCTGCCTGGGACAATCTTACTTCTGCATTTAAGCATCTCTACACCCACATCTAGCCCAATGAATGATGATGCCTGTCCCCAAAAAACATCCCTGGAGTCGAAATAGGATGCAATTTACTTAACACAATAGCATTCCTAAGATACTTGGATAGTGGAGATCACAATAGCATTTCACAGCAGGTGGGCCACAAGACTTGCAAAGTGGAAACACCTTCATCGCTAGGTAAACCAGGAGGGGGCGATCCTGATGTAGAGAGGCAGGTCCATGCCAAAGGGCCAGGATCTTCTTCTGTATGGTAGTTATAATGCTTCACAATGCAACCCTAAATAGGTATGTCCATCCGTTCATAAAACCTGACAACTGGCACTGCCCCCAATGGTGCTCCTGCTTCTCATGCTAATGCCGACCACCAATGGGGTTTTCGCAGTTCTGTGTGTGAGTCCCCGCAGGTGAGAGACCCCAATTGTCTAATGGAAAGCAGAAGTACTGCTAAAGCACACAGGGAGTGAGTAAAAAATACTTTTCCTTCAAGGTGCCTGAAGGTTGACTAACATCCCCACCCAGTGGACATGGGATTACCTACCAGTTATGGGTTTAAAGGAAGCTCGGAAAAGGGCAAAATACACACCCTTCTGGGGTCCATTGACAATGTGTGCTGTATCACAAATTCAGTGGTATCGGTAAGTAATTTTGCCAGATTTAGGGCTTCCTTTTAACTTTTACCACAGACGTAGCATCCCAAATCAGAATGCCACATGGGTAGGGATGTGACATACACACATAATCCACAGCGAGCCTATTTAGAGATGCTCTTCCACCGACAAGTTCCCTAAAAAATCCCAAAACAGCTGTTGTCCTAATAATTGTTTGTGTTTTTCTCTTTGTTGACATCTGTAGGCTCATCGGTGAAGATGCAGCCCGTCCCCACCCTAACCGGGGGGTCAGAGAGTGGCAGCACCAACCACAGCATCGACAGCACGCAAAGCACCCCATGCAGCACCAGCAGCAGAGCATAACCTAACAGGACTGCAGGCATAGGCAGACATATTGGGAAGGCCTAAAAGCCTAAACAGCAGGACTGGGGCCCTGTGCCCCACCAATCCTGGATGGAATCCATCTTGAAAAAAATGGACACTTGCTGACAAAACTAAAAGATAAAGGCCAATTAGGTTTAAAAAAAATGTTGGTCATACAGCAGGATAACCGAAACTGGCACAAGAGGAACAGGGAGTGTTCAGAGACTCCCGTGAGGAAAATAAGATGGCTGTCAGAGCCTAACTGGGCTTAATCACATACAGCATGGGCCCTACAAAAAGCTATGAACTTCCTGTGTATAACATTACCTATCCACCATGCAGTTACTTCCTTTTACATGTAAACCGACTTGACAATGGATTTTTTTCACAGGCTGAACTTTTTTGCCCTTGTTATGGTAGTGTGTTTATCCGTATACCAAATTGTAGCACATTTGATGAAAAATATACCTCAGGAATATGGCTGCCTTACAGCAACATGAGGCCTGGGCCTAGCTCTGCTAAAGCTGCACAGTGCCACATTCACTCTCCATTATTGTAGTCACTCACCCTATTGTAACCAGATCACGTTTCATATGTGGAGGCCAAATGGCGCCTAAGTATAAGACCCCGTGAAACACTTTTGTTGATAAAGGGACACTACAACCATGTCTTTGAACTTATATGGTGGTAGTTATGGAAAGGGACATCATCTGGGATTTCTGGGCACCATAAAACAGGTCCCTCTTTAACATACCCTATTTATAGATAAAATGACAATGCTGCATTTGCTGCCATACCACTCAAGGGGTCACTTGACCTTTGTGCACCCCCCACCTTCCACCCTACTGCCTCCCTATAAATAAAACTGACAAACCAAACCAGCCTTAAGGATCTGATTTTACCCTTTGACCCAACTCATATCACCCATATTGTCCAAGTGTCCACTCAAGTGTCCACTCATATCTAGACACCCGATGTCAACCCCAATTACTTGTTTTTATTTATTCTCAAAAATAAAACCCACAAAAAGTCCAAATAATGATCAGAATGCCCACCAGCCAGTGTTACCCTAACCACAGAAGTGTTGTCTAACTGTATTTATTGCTATGTCCAGAAAACCTCATAGGCCACTTAGAGTCAGCAGGGATGTGCAAGTGGTGCTGGGGCATAGATCTGGTTAGTAACTTGGCCTTCAAAGGGGCAATAGGTGGTCGTCACTCTAAATACATAGGAGGAGACTTAGAGTCAAGTCTAAGACTGGAGGGTCGCTTTAACCACCCTACATACCAGTAATAAAATATTCTAAACCACTTGAGCTGCAGAGGTTTTTAAATTAAACATTTTTCTTAATGTAGGATTTACCCATTCCCTATAAGGTATTTACAAAAGTGTGACATATACATTACAGTCTTTTCAGTCCAAGATTGAAAACCTCTCCAAAGCATTGCAAAAAGATCATTAGAAAATCCTGAATTTCACTGCATTTTGTAGTGGAGAAAGACTCTATTATGTTTTAATATAAAATCCCTTAACTAACCTACATCCAAAAGTGAGACTGTGCCTAAAGTACATTTTTTACTATCAACCATCTAGCCCCTCTCCCCTGCAGATACACCATCTATTTGCTATGAGCCGGCACACTAATGTTTATGGTGGCCTCCTCCAATGGGCCATGGCAAATAGCTATCGGAGGAGCATTGGCATTCAAGATGGCACAGACTGCAGTGCCCAGCACGGCTCCTATCTCTACAGGAGGTGCGCTATAGTAAGGCCTGCATCATGTAGGTCCATCTATTCATTTTGGCCTTAGAGGCCTGTCTGTAAAAATGATAATTTATAATAGAAGTTTTGTAAATGTAAAGAATTTTGTAAAATTTAAAAAATTGAGGACCGAGGTAAAAAAAAATCCAACATATATATATATATATATATATAGTCACTTTTACACTGGGTGAGGGCAACAGAGACTATCAGTGAGGGGGCGATGAGTACCAAACTGCACTGCAATGGAACCACGGTATTGCCACTTGCGGACACAATGCTGCACGACACAAACCAATGTGAAAGAGCCTATTGATTTAAATAGGCAGAAACCTCTCCCATATTGGTCCCATATTTGAGTATTACTCCAACGTGGCCCAGTCGGGAAGGTTTAAAGGGTCCTAAAGCAAACCCCCAGTCCCTTTTGATAATTGGCCCTGGTTGGATCCTGATTTACAATACCCCTTAAGTTATAGATGTTAAGGAACCAAAATCAGGCATGGAACTCTGAATGGTGGGGTATGAGAAATAGCTGCACACTGCACACTGCAATAAAGCATTCCTCTTGTTGGAAGAGGTGCGGCAGCCGCATGTGTGCATGGTTATATCCAGTACTCTTACATATGAAACTCTGACACAATGTTCCTAAGATGCCTGGATTGGATCCTGATTTAGGATACCCTCTAGATGCAGATCCTTGGGAAGCCAAAATCAGGCATGCAACTCTGTATGATGGGGGACAGGAAATAACTGTGCACTGCAATGAATCATGTCTCCTATGGGAGAAAGTGTAGCTGCCACATGTGTGTGTTTTTCTTGTCCCTCATATGAAGCTCTGACATAGAGTTGCTAGGGAGCGTGGCGTTTGTCATGGCCATGAGCTGGAGGTCCCATGGATAGCCCAATAAAATGCCAGTAAACCCACCATACTTATACATACCATGTGACTGCTGGCAGTAAAAGGGGTGTGTCCTGTGAATCCTTCTGGTCACTTCTGAAGTGCATATAGTTGCCACAGTTTGAGCTGGTGCAGCTTATATAAACGTCTCCATGGATCGTTTTTATTTAATTACCTCGGAAAACGATCTGGATTTTAAAATGTAACCGAAAAAAATTCTGTACTGTTTGTAAAAACAAAATCAATGGACTTAATGAGCATCTGTAGGTAAAGAAAAAACATTCTACTTGCCTTACCTCATTAGTTCCGGAGCTTCAGTCCTGGTCTGCACATGCACTCCTGCCAGCTCTTCTATTCTGGCCATGGTCAGGATGCTGCAGCTTCATTCACTGTGTGCTCCCCCTGGGCTCACCTGAAGCTCAGTATCCACTGTTTCTGGGGGTTTTGTGCCAAAAGGATGCGCACAAGGTGCTGAGTTGATCTAGAATTTTTGTTTATTTTTTCGTATGTTAGCAAATGTGTGTTTTATGGAAGAGTGAGACCTGTACACACAGAACACTGCTGCTATGGCCACTGCTGAGGTTAGAAGCTCACTCAACCTTATACATGTCCAGCAGCAATGTTCTGTGCAACTATCTGCAACCTGTTGCTGTTGGCAACGTACACTAAGGGGGTTATTTAAGAATGGCTAGCGCCAGGTAGTGTCTCGTAGCGGCATGTAGCGTCTGGTGAACGCTGGGCGCTGTACGCAATACCACTTTCAAGAAAGCGAATCTGGTGAGCAACCCTAACAGCGCCATGTAGTATCACATGTATTATTACAGGCGGCTCAGCGTATAGCGCCGGCTCTCTAGCTTCCAGAGTGCCAGGTATTACCTTTCGCTCAGTGTCGCTCTCCCATACATTTCCATGGCCGTTCATTTGCTTGTGTTTAAACAGCGTGTTTGACATTTTTTTTTGCTCAGATCATTGTCTGACCTCTACTGGCTGCAAACAAACACTTTTAGAAACTTTTTGGACTTTTTATATTTTTATGCAGAATTGTCATTACAGGTCTGGCACTAAAGTATTAATGTCACAGTGTTACAACAATGTCATTCCATGTGATTTCACACAGTGTCTGGCACTCTATGCTATAGCGACCAGATCCAGAGCGCCAAAGCTGTGTGTGTCCTTTACTGATAAGGTGTGGAGCACCGAGAGTCGGTCGCACTGAGCTGGCACTACCTCTCGCTCCCTGCAGCGCTGTACTGTTGTTAGAGCGCCCAACATACATCACATTCATCAATGCTGGTCAGGTTACTACACCTCTGTTAGAGCGCCCGATACCCTCTTACAGCGTCTACTAGTGGTCGCTCTAAGCGCAGCTATACAGATGCTCATTTGCTGATACCTGGCATTAGTAATGAATCAGCCTCCAAGACTGCACTTGGTGTACGTTGCCATTAGCAACAGATTGTAGAGAGTGAAACCTGCTTCCATAAAACAGACATTTGCTAACATTAGAAAATTTGCTCAGTTCAGCACCTTTAAGACATTATTTTTCCGCACAAAAATATACACTTTCAAAAATTCATTTGAAAGTGGACTTATTCTTTAAAGTGGACCAACACCCAGGATTTTGACTATCCTGGGTATTGGTCCACTTCCCCGGGGCACCCCGATAGGGGGTGCCCCGCTGTGTGAAACCCCCCAGAAAGCCCCAAATTCTTACCTGTCCCCGCTCCCACGTGACCGCAGCAGCCAATGCCCGCCGACGGACAAGTGACGTCCGTCGACGGACAAAAGCAAGCGTGGCCGCCGCCGCTCGCGCTTCCCTCTAACAGGGCGCGCGCCCGCGCCGGCCATTCACAAACGGCCGCCGCGGGTGCGCGCCCTGCTAGAGGGATGCGCGAGCGGCGGCGGCGGCTCGCGCATGCGCCGCTGGAACGGGGATCAGGTAGGAATTGCGGGCTTTGTGGGGGGTTTCACACAGCGGGGCACCCCCGATCGGGGTGCCCCGCATCCAGGGGACTGATCGTTCCGGGAATCTTTTAGATTCCTGGGCCGATCACGGGAGGGTGCTGGTCCACTTTAAGAAATGTGCGTTGTAAGGGAAGAAAATGTTTTTTCTTTTACAACTCACAAACAGCCTTATCTTTTTTATTAATTTATTTTTTTACCTTCATTCTGTAGGTGGGGTGTGTTTTATTCCTATTGCTACATTATTTTCTATGACTATAATAATTATAGGGGTAAAGATGGCTGCTTACTGCAGAGCGAGGGCTTGTGGCCTTCTATTTGCAGAGAGATCAGACGATGGTTGTATATATTTATTACTAGTTCTATACTGTGTAGAAATGTAGTTTAGAAATATGTTTATATATTATATATATGTTAATATGTGTTGAATGTTGGTACATTATATATATATAATGATTATACTCCTATTATTGCTACCTTGTATGTACATACTTCTATATCATTGCCAAACTTACGTCACCATTATCTATAAAGACATTGATGAAAATTCAAAGATAAAGTCGTAGCTAACGGGCCCATGAGGTCAGGATGGCGCACCCTGATTGGTCCAACTCATTGTTCAGCAGCCATTGATGTTTAAAAGGACAGTCCATGCAATTAAACATATCAGATCTCACTTACTTCCGGCCCTCTGTTGTGCTGCAGGTTAAGCAGAACTTTCAGATCTGAAGCTGAATGAGTGTTCATGACTAGCCCAAAAGGCCTTGACCAGTCACATGATGTGCCCCCTGCTGCCAATCAATGAAGGAGCATGCTCCCACATGATGAGGTGCACAGAGGGCAGCAGAAGAGCCAACAGAACTGGATGGCTGCTGCAAGCAGGGGATCGAACCTGTGGGCTGGCAGGTGAGTAACGTTTCTCAAAGGCATAATTCAATGTTACCAGGCCCTGGAGCAGACATTAAAAAGCTGAACTGGATACAATTAGGTCACCAAAGCAGAGACAACTAGTGATTCAATTTTGTCCATATGCAAAAATCTAAAAAAACAAATAAGGTTGATGAGCAAAAGTCATGAGGCCCGTTACCTCCTGGGCTCTGATGTGGTCGCTACCTCTACACACCTTGTTATTACACCCCCGATGTTTGTTATTTTCAATTGCCTCAATAGGACTTCAAAGTGGACCTAAACCTTTCATGGAAACACTGTGCAGAGGGACACTAAACTACCCAAGCACCCCCTTACACCATTAGTATGGTACTCACCTTTTCTAGTGGAGCTCCATCTAATTGGAACAGAAAATACCTGTACACATGTGCAGCAGTCATACCCTCACCAAGGGGAGACATGCTTCCAGGGCGTGTGGTGATGGCCCCAGATACAGTATTTTTTCCTTTAAAATAATAGTCCAGCCAAGTAACTGATTGGTGGTTGTCTGGCACCCGCCTACTTACTGGAATGTCAGTCCCTTGTGTGGGTGTGCGTGCTGCTCAGGAACTCCTGCTTTGCCATTCTGGGTGGGGGGTAGTGCAGTCCCTGTTCCCTGCATTGAGCTGCCAGTGGCTGTGCTTGGTGGCTTATGTGCAGTGAGCAGCCGCCGATTGACAGCTCTGCACCCATCAATGTAGCGTTGCTGATGGTGGCTTTGCTCTAGACTCTCCATCCCGCCCTGTGGTGGCTTTGGCTGCAGTGAGCTTTTTAGTGTTTGTTTTTTCTACTTTTTTCATCCAAAATGACCTGTACATGTAGGTGCATTGTTACAGGTTGGGTACATCATTTTCCAATCAGGTAAGAATATTTGTTTTTATGTTTGGAAACAACAGCACCCTATGGGCTATGTAGAATAAATTGGTGAAATATTTAGCATAGCTCATAGGGTGCTGTTATATCCGAACTTTAAAAATATATCCTTACATCACTGGAAATAAAGCTAACCGGGATGCAGGTTGCAATCCACACCGGAAGTCACACTGGCTTTGCCGAATATTTAGCATGACCCCCAAGTATTACCTGGCCAGTTCCTGCATACCCAGACTAGTCAGCACTGTATGGCTGCTCAGGGCACTCATCCCTACCTCCTCTTACTAGGTAGTCTGTCATGTTGGCAGCAGTCATCGCTGCATAGGCTGAGATCCAATCATATTCGATTCATTGCACTGTGGTCTTGAATAGCAGCAGCATGCATTTCCTGTATGTTTTTGCCCTCCATTTTCTGAAATAAGCTACACATGAAAATGTGGGTCAATACAATACAACACACCTGAACACACATTTTGGGGTGAACAAAGCCTAAAATAATTAAACTAGTATTACTTTGTCCCAATAGCTATGTAAGTATAGTGTTGTATAAAGTGTAACTGAGAAGGAAAATAAAATAATCCTCATGGATAAGCGAAAAGATTATTTTTGCATGTATTCTTTTTGATTAAAACTAAAGGACATAGGCATAACTATAGTGGGTGTAGATGTGACAGTAGAGGGGCCCCATCATTGTTGTCCTCCACCTTATTTATCATATTTGTGCTCACTTGGCATCATTTGGAGAAAGGAAGCACCTGCTGTTTCAGGCTTTAGTTGTCTTGCTGCACACAACCAAGTTATAAAGTCAGACAAAACGTTGTGTGTATGAGCCTCGAAAGGGCCCCAATTAATAAGTCACATTTAGTTACACCACTGCTACAGGATGTAGACACGCAATGAAATCGCACATCAAACATCCACGACTTGGATAGAGAGGAGTAGGATTATCACCTTTAGTAGGTTCCTGTAGAGTGTTGAATCTGAATTATTACCTGGTTTGCTATCCTCCAGCGGGCCTTCAGAGGAGTAACTGCAGTGGGCAGGGACAGCATTAGGTGATGGCAAACTGGGCAATGGCCCAATGCCCCCTTGCTTCAGTGTTGGAAACCTGCTATTGCTTGGGATATCAGGCAGCTTTTACTGATCCCCAGACTGTTCCTACTGCCTGTGGTGCCCCTCTTCCCACTCTCCCTTCTGTCCCAGACTGTTCCTACTGCCTGCGGCACCCCTCTTCCCACTCTCCCTTCTGTCCCAGACTGTTCCTACTGCCTGCGGCACCCCTCTTCCCACTCTCCCTTCTGTCCCAGACTGTTCCTAATGCCGGCGGGACCCCTCTTCCCACTCTCCCTTCTGTCCCAGACTGTTCCTACTGCCTGCGGCGTCCCTCTTCCCATTCTCCCTTCTGTCCCAGACTGTTCTTACTGCCTGTGGAACCCCTCTTCCCAATCTCCCTTCTGTCCCAGACTGTTCCTACTGCCTGTGGAACCCCTCTTCCCACTCTCCCTTCTGTCCCAGACTGTTCCTACTGCCTGCAGCACCCCTCTTCCCACTCTCCCTTCTGTCCCAGACTGTTTCTACTGCCTGTGGCACCCCTCTTCCCACTCTCTCTTCTGTTCCTACTGCCTGTGGCACCCCTCTTCCCACTCTCCCTTCTGTCCCAGACTGTTCCTACTGCCTGCGGCGCCCCTCTTCCCACTCTCCCTTCTGTCCCAGACTGTTCCTACTGCCTGTGGAACCCCTCTTCCCAATCTCCCTTCTGTCCCAGACTGTTTCTACTGCCTGTGGCACCCCTCTCCCCACTCTCCCTTCTGTCCCAGACTGTTCCTACTGCCTGTGGAACCCCTCTTCCCAATCTCCCTTCTGTCCCAGACTGTTTCTACTGCCTGTGGCATCCCTCTTCCCACTCTCCCTTCTGTCCCAGACTGTTCCTACTGCCTGCAGCACCCCTCTTCCCACTCTCCCTTCTGTCCCAGACTGTTCCTACTGCCTGTGGAACCCCTCTTCCCAATCTCCCTTCTGTCCCAGACTGTTTCTACTGCCTGTGGCACCCCTCTTCCCACTCTCCCTTCTGCCCCAGACTGTTCCTACTGCCTGTGGAACCCCTCTTCCCAATCTCCCTTCTGTCCCAGACTGTTTCTACTGCCTGTGGCACCCCTCTTCCCACTCTCTCTTCTGTTCCTACTGCCTGTGGCACCCCTCTTCCCACTCTCCCTTCTGTCCCAGACTGTTCCTACTGCCTGCAGCACCCCTCTTCCCACTCTCCCTTCTGTCCCAGACTGTTTCTACTGCCTGCGGCGCCCCTCTTCCCACTCTCCCTTCTGTCCCAGACTGTTCCTACTGCCTGTGGAACCCCTCTTCCCACTCTCCCTTCTGTCCCAGACTGTTCCTACTGCCTGTGGCACCCCTCTTCCCACTCTCTCTTCTGTTCCTACTGCCTGTGGCACCCCTCTTCCCACTCTCCCTTCTGTCCCAGACTGTTCCTACTGCCTGCAGCACCCCTCTTCCCACTCTCCCTTCTGTCCCAGACTGTTCCTACTGCCTGTGGAACCCTTCTTCCCAATCTCCCTTCTGTCCCAGACTGTTTCTACTGCCTGTGGCACCCCTCTTCCCACTCTCTCTTCTGTTCCTACTGCCTGTGGCACCCCTCTTCCCACTCTCCCTTCTGTCCCAGACTGTTCCTACTGCCTGCAGCACCCCTCTTCCCACTCTCCCTTCTGTCCCAGACTGTTCCTACTGCCTGTGGCACCCCTCTTCCCACTCTCCCTTCTGTCCCAGACTGTTCCTTACTGCCTGCGGCACCCCTCTTCCCCACTCTCCTTTCTGTCCCAGACTGTTTCTACTGCCTGCAGCACCCCTCTTCCCACTCTCCCTTCTGTCCCAGACTGTTCCTACTGCCTGCAGCACCCCTCTTCCCACTCTCCCTTCTGTCCCAGACTGTTCCTACTGCCTGCAGCACCCCTCTTTCCACTCTCCCTTCTGTCTCAGACTGTTTCCACTGCCTGTGGCACCCCTCTTCCCACTCTCCCTTCTGTCCCAGACTGTTCCTACTGCCTGCAGCACCCCTCTTCCCAATCTCCCTTCTGTCCCAGACTGTTCCTACTGCCTGTGGCACCCCTCTTCCCACTCTCCCTTCTGTCCCAGACTGTTCCTACTGCCTGTGGCACCCCTCTTCCCACTCTCCCTTCTGTCCCAGACTGTTCCTACTGCCTGTGGCACCCCTCTTCCCACTCTCCCTTCTGTCCCAGACTGTTCCTACTGCCTGTGGCACCCCTCTTCCCACTCTCCCTTCTGTCCCAGACTGTTCCTACTGCCTGTGGCATCCCTCTTCCCACTCTCCCTTCTGTCCCAGACTGTTCCTACTGCCTGTGGAACCCCTCTTCCCAATCTCCCTTCTGTCCCAGACTGTTTCTACTGCCTGTGGCACCCCTCTTCCCACTCTCCCTTTTGTCCCAGACTGTTCCTACTGCCTGTGGCACCCCTCTTCCCACTCTCCCTTCTGTCCCAGACTGTTCCTACTGCCTGTGGCACCCCTCTTCCCACTCTCCCTTCTGTCCCAGACTGTTCCTACTGCCTGTGGCACCCCTCTTCCCACTCTCCCTTCTGTCCCAGACTGTTCCTACTGCCTGCGGCACCCCTCTTCCCACTCTCCCTTCTGTCCCAGACTGTTCCTACTGCCTGCGGCACCCCTCTTCCCTACTCTCCCTTCTGTCCCAGACTGTTTCTACTGCCTGCAGCACCCCTCTTCCCACTCTCCCTTCTGTCCCAGACTGTTCCTACTGCCTGCAGCACCCCTCTTCCCACTCTCCCTTCTGTCCCAGACTGTTCCTACTGCCTGTGGCACCCCTCTTCCCACTCTCCCTTCTGTCCCAGACTGTTCCTACTGCCTGCAGCATCCCTCTTCCCACTCTCCCTTCTGTCCCAGACTGTTCCTACTGCCTGCGGCACCCCTCTTCCAACTTTCCCTTCTGTCTCAGACTGTTCCTACTGCCTGTGGCACCCCTCTTCCCACTCTCCCTTCTGTCCCAGACTGTTCCTACTGCCTGTGGCACCCCTCTTCCCACTCTCCCTTCTGTCCCAGACTGTTCCTACTGCCTGTGGCACCCCTCTTCCCACTCTCCCTTCTGTCCCAGACTGTTCCTACTGCCTGTGGAACCCCTCTTCCCACTCTCCCTTCTGTCCCAGACTGTTCCTACTCCCTGGAGCCCCCCCCCCTCCCACTCTCCCTTCTGTCCCAGACTGTTCCTACTGCCTGTGGCACCCCTCTTCCCACTCTCCCTTCTGTCCCAGACTGTTCCTACTGCCTGTGGCACCCCTCTTCCCACTCTCCCTTCTGTCCCAGACTGTTCCTACTGCCTGCGGCACCCCTCTTCCCACTCTCCCTTCTGTCCCAGACTGTTCCTACTGCCTGTGGCACCCCTCTTCCCACTCTACCTTCTGTCCCAGACTGTTCCTACTGCCTGTGACATCCCTCTTCCCACTCTCCCTTCTGTCCCAGACTGTTCCTACTGCCTGTGGCACCCCTCTTCCCACTCTCCCTTCTGTCCCAGACTGTTCCTACTGCCTGTGGCACCCCTCTTCCCACTCTCCCTTCTGTCCCAGACTGTTCCTACTGCCTGTGGCACCCCTCTTCCCACTCTCCCTTCTGTCCAAGACTGTTCCTACTGCCTGTGACATCCCTCTTCCCACTCTCCCTTCTGTCCCAGACTGTTCCTACTGCCTGTGGAACCCCTCTTCCCAATCTCCCTTCTGTCCCAGACTGTTTCTACTGCCTGTGGTACCCCTCTTCCCACTCTCCCTTCTGTCCCAGACTGTTCCTACTGCCTGTGGCACCCCTCTTCCCACTCTCCCTTCTGTCCCAGACTGTTCCTACTGCCTGTGGTACCCCTCTTCCCACTCTCCCTTCTGTCCCAGACTGTTCCTACTGCCTGTGGCACCCCTCTTCCCACTCTCCCTTCTGTCCCAGACTGTTCCTACTGCCTGCGGCACCCCTCTTCCCACTCTCCCTTCTGTCCCAGACTGTTCCTACTGCCTGCGGCACCCCTCTTCCCACTCTCCCTTCTGTCCCAGACTGTTTCTACTGCCTGCAGCACCCCTCTTCCCACTCTCCCTTCTGTCCCAGACTGTTCCTACTGCCTGCAGCACCCCTCTTCCCACTCTCCCTTCTGTCCCAGACTGTTCCTACTGCCTGCAGCACCCCTCTTCCCACTCTCCCTTCTGTCCCAGACTGTTCCTACTGCCTGCGGCACCCCTCTTCCAACTTTCCCTTCTGTCCCAGACTGTTCCTACTGCCTGTGGCACCCCTCTTCCCACTCTCCCTTCTGTCCCAGACTGTTCCTACTGCCTGTGGCACCCCTCTTCCCACTCTCCCTTCTGTCCCAGACTGTTCCTACTGCCTGCGGCACCCCTCTTCCCACTCTCCCTTCTGTCCCAGACTGTTTCTACTGCCTGCAGCACCCCTCTTCCCACTCTCCCTTCTGTCCCAGACTGTTCCTACTGCCTGCAGCACCCCTCTTCCCACTCTCCCTTCTGTCCCAGACTGTTCCTACTGCCTGCAGCACCCCTCTTCCCACTCTCCCTTCTGTCCCAGACTGTTCCTACTGCCTGCAGCACCCCTCTTCCCACTCTCCCTTCTGTCCCAGACTGTTCCTACTGCCTGCGGCACCCCTCTTCCAACTTTCCCTTCTGTCCCAGACTGTTCCTACTGCCTGTGGCACCCCTCTTCCCACTCTCCCTTCTGTCCCAGACTGTTCCTACTTCCTGTGGCACCCCTCTTCCCACTCTCCCTTCTGTCCCAGACTGTTCCTACTGCCTGTGGCACCCCTCTTCCCACTCTCCCTTCTGTCCCAGACTGTTCCTACTGCCTGTGGCACCCCTCTTCCCACTCTCCCTTCTGTCCCAGATTGTTCCTACTGCCTGCGGCGCCCAGGGAAGATGGCGGTGCCCGGCGCGATGACCAGACGACGGTCACAGCTGGAGTATGGCAAAGGTAAGAGCATTAGCGCTGCTTTAGCGCTTTTTAAGGGAGGCAGGGTGGGGGTGGTTTACGATCGGGCTGTGTGGCTGGACTGGCCCTTTAAACCCTTCCCCATCAATTTTAGCCATTGGCGCTGTTGTGAGTGGAAGGTGATGTCATTGCTGCACCTGTGCAATGACTGATGGCCTGCCATCTCTAATTGTCGCAGCAGAAATCTCACAGCAGTTTCTCTGCTAAGTCACTCCACCCAGTCTCCTCATGGTATGGCACATGCACAACATCTGGCCAGTGACTGGAATTGAGCAAACTCCCATGTAGGGAGCACTCTGTGTCGTATAAAACCCCATCTTTATTGAATCCAGTAAACGCACACATTTTGGCAGGATACAGGTAAAAGCATATACATAAGCATATACATAAGCAGATGCCCCAACCAGACACGTTACGAGTTTCAGGACAACACAGGGCCTTTACTCACACAAAGAAAATGTGGACACTTACATATATATATATATATATATATATATATATATATATATATATGACTCTTTGTTCAAAAGCACCTGGGCCCAGGAAAAGTGCGCTCAGGTGTACGCCGTGATCCTCCAGCTGCTCTCGCCAATGTAACCAATCAGTGGTAGCCTCCTGTCACTGAATTACTGGGGCAGATTGCTCCCGCTGGCAGATCCTGCCCACTCCAGACCTGCCACCAATGAGCCGCCACAACATGGATCAGGGAAACGCCCTTAAGTGTATCTCCTATAGCCCCAGCACGGCCTCCAACCCAGCGGCCAACCCAAGGGAGAGGGAACGAAAGCGGGAACGTCCTGCCCAGAAGATGAAATAAGCTTTTCAGTCTTTGGTCTGACAGCCGCGGGGCCAGCAAACGGTGACAGTGGGGACTACAGTGATGGGTGGGTGCAGAGCTGTCACTGCACATAAGTCGCCAAACACAGCCGCTGGCAGCTTAATGCAGGGAACGGGGACTACACTACCCCCCACCCCCCCCCACCCAGAATGGCAAAGCAGGAGTTCCTGAGCAGCACGTACCCACACAAGGGTGGCACAAGGGATTCGATCTGGCATTCCAGTAAGTAAACGAGTGCCAGACAACCAACAATCAGCTACTTGGCTGGACTATTATTTTTGTTTAATCTCTTTTTATTAAGTTTTCACAATACAAGAGCATACATAATACACAAAATACAAAAACAGAAAAAAACAGTAGCAGAAGGAGACCGTGTAAACGAATATGTCACATCAGAGTCTAACCTCTCCACCCATGCCCCACTATGGGACCGTAGGACGCTTGATGAGAGACATGTCCCCATAAAAGGAGAGAAAAGAGGAAAACCCAGCAGACCATCAGTGTTAGCGTCCCATACCCCCGCCGGCAGACATATAAAGAGGCAGGATGTGAGTGCATATGACATCGTCCCCATGCCCCTAGCAAGCAGGACGGAGCCGGAATCTGAGTATGAGCCCAGGATAAAAGACATTAGGCAAGTACTACTCCCCTGCCCCTCACCAGAGTCCCCCTGGGCGCGGGGCGGTAGCTTATGGCTGCAAATGTAATCAATTCGGGCGTGGATTCTGGATATAGACTAACATGACCCGATGGTCCCGGGGACCTGGCGTGGGTAGACCATCCTTCTGAAACACAAGTACACGGGAAAGAGGAGGGCTGAATCACAAACTGGGGTTAGGGTGGGACAAGGTAGGGGGCATAGAATTAGGAGGGAAGGATGCAAGGGGATTAAACAAAGAGGTATTGAGGAAGAGCAAGTGTAGGGAAGATATGGAGGGCTTGAGAGAATGCAAGAAGCAGAGGGATATACGAAGGGAGAAAAAGGAGAAGAAAAGAAAAAAAAAAAAGGGGGGAGGGGACAGACAGGTGAGGGCGACGGCCAGACCCCGGCGCTTATGGTGCTGGGGGAGGGCAGGTCGTTAGAGGAGGACGGCAAGTCCCTCCACGATGCTACTATGAAGTCATTATGCCACAGTATCGATGTCTTAGGACCCACTCCCCTGCCCCTGGGTTGCCCCCATCACCAGGTAGGCCTTCGCCTCCATCGACTCCCTAAATCTGATCCAATTCGCACAAGTTGCCAAGAACGTCTCAGCAGAACAAGTGGCGCTCTGCGTTTTGCGCTTGAAGATCGGCCAGGGTAGGCAGTCTCCCCCCAACTAGGATATCTCGCAGCCTAGTATCCTCCGTCTCCCTCCAGATCAAGAATCGAGTGGTTTGCTGCCTCGGCGCAAAATCGGGGGTTATGAAATATCGGGGTGAGAGGGCCCGGTCTACTCACCAACTCTCCCTGCCCCTGAAGTCTGGTCCAGCAGGAGAGAAAGTGCTGTGTCAGGAAGGTGAGCCCATTCCTGTCTGCAGCTCCCGGGGCAGACCACCACGGGATAACGCGCGGGTTGAAGCCTACTAGTTCTCGCTCCATCTGGACCCAGAGTTTGTCCCCTTCCCTATACGTCCAGTCCGACAGCCTTGTGAGGACCGCCACCGTGCGGTAAAGTTTGGGAGCCCGGTTCCTCCGTCTTTCTTTGCTCTGGTAAGTACGTCAAACCTGACTCAGGGTTTTCCGGTTCCCCAGATGAATTTCAGGAACGCTGACTGGATAGTTTTAAAAAAATGTCTAGGGAGGAGGATGGGGATTGTTTGGAACAGGTACAGGAAACAGGGGAGGATATCCCTCTTCAATATGTTGATCCTCCCAAACCAAGAGTATCGCCGTCTGTCATATTTTGCGAGATTGTACAGGCTGCAAAGGTTGGCTGGAATGTGGATTCCAAGGTATTTTATTGCATTGAGTTGCCACCTAAAGGGAAATGGACTATTATTTTAAAGGAAAAAAAATACTATATCTGGGGCCTTCACCAGATTTTGTGCCCAGGGGCCTCCACCACGCTTAATCCGGCACCGGTGCCACTCAACAGCCTCAAATGCAGTGAGACTGGGGATCAAACCGACAGACCAACTTATATTATATAATAAAATAAAAATGTGCCACATAAATATGTATGGATGTATATATGAACAATATTGAGGCTGAATATATTGCTTATTCTATCTGTTGGGGATAAGAGAATGATAGTAAAAAAGAAAATATAATGCAATAAAGCAGTGCAAATGAATATAAAGGAAATTAATATTAATATATCTTAATATAGATGGTAACACATTGCTATAATAAATGTAATAGATGTATGTATAATATATAGATATATCAATATAGACAACATATATAGTACATCACTAAATGCCCACTACCCTAAATAATTTAATTACATGTCATAAATACATCAATAAAAATCCAATTACACTACTTATACTACCTGATAATATAGGGGCCAGCATAGAGGACAGCAAAAAATCACATCACTTGACCTATCATGATTAGTGATGAACGGGTCTGTAAAAGTTTGGGTTTCTCAAGTTTGGCTGAACTTGCAGCCAAAGTTTGCTTCACGAACCCGAACTTGACCCGAACTCCATTGAAATCAATGGGGACCCGAACTTGGGGGCCCAAAATGGCTGTAAAGTGGGAGTAGCAAGGACTAGAGGGCTGCAAATCATGGGTAACACTAGGTTGTTTGCACTGCACAAAAAATGGTTAGCAAAAGCACTCAAAATAATAAAATAAAATGAATAAATTAAATACACAAATAAATAAAAAATAAAAAAAGGTGAATATTAATTTTTAAAGAGTGTCGGAGGCCAAATCAGGGGGTAACACTGATTTGGTTGCCCTGCCCAAAATGGGGTAGAGGAAGTGCTCAAAATAATCCCACAAATAATACAATAATAAATAAATATATCAATAAATATATACATAAATAAATAAATAAATAACATCAATATATACATAAATAAATGCATACAAAAAGAAATACATACATAACTAAATACATACTTGAATGAATAAATAAATAGATGAATAAATAGATAAATAAAATATTACATTTTTTACAGGTGTCAGAGGTCCAGGGGGAGTGGGTGGAGGTGGATGTGGCAGTGAAAGCAGAGGAGGTGGATGTGGCGGTGTAGGTATAAGAGGTGGAGAAGGAGGTAGCAAACAATGAAATCACTCACACACACTGGCACACCCAAGTCCCCTAGGATTCACTCCTGGTTTATTTTAAGGAATGTATGGATGACCACCTTGGCTGTGGATAGGCGGATCCTTTTGTCTGTTAGTCTGCCTCCCATTACTATGGGCCATATCCGATGGTGGTGAATGTGGGGAACAATTAAATAAGGTGTTCCACAGTGTGGCCATGCTCACCCTTCCTTGTGAGGGTGGTGCTGGTGCCCCTGCTGCATTAGCGACCTGCTCCTCCTCATCGGCCATGTGAGCCACAGAGCCCTCAAATTAATCTGACTCTTTGCCCGAACAGTTGTCAGCTGTTCTTTACTCTGCAACCCTGCACTTACGCTTCTGACTTTACCCAAGTACAATTTGCCATCGCACTGCTTCAACGAGACCCACAATCCTGGGCTCACAGCCTCCTGGAGTAGGAGGATCCATCTTTAATTACCTTGGACAGTTTCTTCATGGCACTGGGTGATTTGTATGATGATCCAGGCTGCATGGCTTCCGCTGAGTTTGCTCTGCATAAGCTTAGACAAGGAAAGAGGCCTGTTGAGGGTTATGCTGCGGAATTTCGATGACTGGAATGACAATGCTTTAAAATTCCAATTCATAATGGGACTTTCTGACTCCATTAAAGATTAGTTGGATAGAGTTGAGGCCCCTGATATCGTTAAACAATGGTTGACTTGTTGATACAGATTGACAGGCATTTTCGTGAACGTCTTTCTGAACGCTCCCTCTGCCTCAAGAGGACCCAGTTCTGTTACTGAATCTGCACCTGAACCAATATAGCTGGGCACCTTTGTCACCTGAAGAACGGGTCCACCACTGCATTCAAAACTTGTGTCTATACTGTGGACATTTCGTGGTCAATTGCCCTGTCAAACACCCGGGTGGGAGAGTTTTCAACCCCTGCCCTGCCAGTTTTTGTCTCGCCCTGTGTGAAGCTTATATCTGTCCCACTTCTTTTCCAGCTGCCCGACAGAAAGATTAAAGTATAGGCCATCTTGTATTCAGGGATATGCAGCTGTTTTTTGGACGCTAGATTTGCTGCTGAACATAAGATCCCTATCCAACCAAGTCCAATGCACTTGCTGTCACTGTGGCAGATGGATCACCCATGATCTCTGAACCCATCTGCTTTGTGACCCTGGCTCTGCCCATTCTCATCAAACCCCATCAACCCCAGTTGATCTGTTTTGAGATTCTGCCATCAACCCAGTCGTCTTGGGCATCCTTTGGTTAAAAGCATATGGATGTCAATTGGACCCAGGGCATCATCACGTCCAATTCGGACTACTGAAATTGTGAAATTCCAGAATCTGCTTCCCCCTCACAAGCTATTTGTGTTGTTACCTCAAATACTTCCCTGCCAGAGCCATACCTTGAATTCCAAGACCTGGCTGACGAAAAGGGGCGGATACATTACCACCACATAGCAAAGATGATTGCCCAATTGATCTGTTACCCGGTGTAGCCATTCCCTGTTGGTTGTCTCTTCCAGTTATCGGAGCCTGAATACATCGAAGAGAACCCGCAAACAAGGATTCATTCGTCAGTCCTCTTCACCAGCTGGCGCAGGGCTCTTTTTCATGGAAAAAAAGGACAGGTCCCTTCACCCCTGTATAGATTATATTAATAAAATTATATTTAAAACAGATATCCACAGATATCATTAATTCTGGGACATTGCCAAGATCTCCATGCTGCCACGGTTTTCACCAAAGAAGGGGATGAATGGATAATGATTTTTCGTACTCGCTATCAGCATTTCGAGTATTTAGAGATGCACTTCAGACTGTGCAATGTCCCTGCTACTTTACAGCATTTTATTAATGATGTGTTACGTAAATTCCTGCTTTTTTTCGTTGTTGTGTATCTGGAAGATGTATTATCCTCTTCACCAACCTCCAGCTTCATCATGTCCACATCAAAAGAATTCTTTAGTGTCTTCGAGATCACCACCTTTACATCAAGTTGGAAAAGTGAGAATTTTAGAAGGACAATTCCTGGGATTTGTAATGTCTGCCAGCGGCATAGCCAAGGATTCCAGCAAGATCTCCGCCATTCTGGAATTGCCTTTTCCCAGCTCCCGCAGTGCTTTGTGGGATTCCCTCATTGTTACAGAAAATTCATTGGTGGATTCTCAAAGGTTATTAGGCCAATCGATTCAAATGGATTGAGGCAGCGCAGGAAGCCTTTGATAAATTAAGACACCTTTTAACCTCCGCTCCACTTTTGAAACTCCCTGAATTTGAACGTTGTCATGTAAGTGGATGCTTCTGAATCAGCGATGGGGGCCATCTTTTCTCAAAGAAAGGGTGAAAAGAATACATTTTATCCAGTAGCCTTCTTTTCGAAGAAACTCAGCCCTTCAGAAAGAAAATATGATGTGGGAGACAGAGAGTTGCTAGCAATTAAAATAGCATTGGAGGAGTAGTGGTATGTCAGTCCAATCACAAAAATCTAGAGTATCTGCATTCTGCAAAGAGACTGAGGCACAGGCAAGCCCAATGGCCACTCTTTTTCTAGTGATACTTACTCGTTTCATATAAAATACCATTCAGGGTCTAAAAATGGAAAGGCTGATGCCCTGTCCCGTGTCCATGCAAGGCCGAAGGATGAATCCTCCACTCAACATGCCCCGATTCTCCTGAGCAATCACTTTTTGGCTATCTTGTCCCAAATCTTTGCAGAAATCAAACAATGACCCTTAAGTGGTGTGAGCAAGAGGACACTCCACTAATATGTGTTATTAAACAGCAGTGACCCCAAGTGGCCTGAACAAGTGGACACTCCACTAATATGTGTTATTAAACAGCAAAGCCCCCCAAGTGGCCTGAAAATGTGGACACTCAATTACTATTTGTTATTAAACATAAATAACCCTGACCTGGCCTAAACAAATGGACACTCCACTAATATTTGTTATTAACCCTTTAAATGCCAAGCACGTAACTCTCACGTGGTTGCCTCTCCTGACATTAATCGCCAAGCACGTGAGAGTTACAGGCCTGGCTTTCCCCCCCGCTAGCAGCCAAATAAAGATAGAATAAGAACTCACCCGACCCCTCTATCAATTTGGCTGGGTCTCCTCTTCACCTGATCTTTATCTTCATCTGATCCCCCGGGGCTATTTCTGACTATGAAAAAAATTACATTTACTTACCTGCGACCACAATCCCTCCTGCCGAGTCTCCTCTTCACCAGGGGGGGCTCCGATCCCCCTGGGCTCTACCCCTGTGAGGCGAGGGCCTGAAGTGGGCCCTCACTTCCACAGTAACCACCACTAGCCCTGCCTTTTGTGGGTGGCACTGAGCTGCCATATGCCTGAGGTGATCGATGGAGGGAAGTGGGAGGGGCAAGGGGCTGTGATCTCCCCAGCACCCCTCCAGAGATCACTCCCGACAGCTGTCATCGGATCGCCATGGGACAGGATTGCCGCGGGACACAAGAGTGAGTGTTAAATAATAAATATTTCTTATTTAAATAAATAAAAGTCATTTTTTCCGTGTCTTTTTTTTAAAGTTAACCCTTTGTGGACTGATAAGGAATCCATGAGACCCCTATACCAGGTCACATGGCTTGGGGTGCTGGAAAGTCCCCCCCAGTCCCCCCATTACCTACTTCCCCTAGGGGGGTCAGAAGAGCCCAGGGCCACAGAAGCTATGCAGGCTTGTAACCTGCAGGGTGGGGGCCACCAAAGCCCCCAAAGCTTGTCCATTGGGCCGTTTATGCTGTTTTTTTTTTATTCAACCCTTTATAGCGTGGATAATAGTTGTATTTTATTTGTAAATGTTATAAAGTGCTCTTTTTAGCTTGAGGGAGTCTCCTGGGCAGGAATGGCGGGCTACCAATACATATGTGGTACCAAAATTTGGGAGAAATGGGACTTTCACATTCAATATGGTTTTCTTTAATAAAAAATAATAAAAAAAATAAAAAATAAAATCAATATTTTATTTAAAATAAACAATACAATTTATATATATATATATATATATATATATATATATATATTTTTTTTTTTTTTTTTTCTTTTACTTTTTTAACTGATATAATTACAAACAAGACATTAAAACGGACCAAAACCCATATTTTTTACTATTATCCCCTGAATTACTCACATCATGAAGAGCACCTTTTGTGAATATTTAGTGCTCCTGATTCACTCTAATCCAAGATAATGGCCCTTGTTTTAGCAGTATAGCCCCGCCTCCTCCATTCATTGCCATTGTTGTATGTGGCAATGATGTCATTGCCACACCTTTGCAATGACTAACCCCCTACCAAACGTGAAAATAACCATTTCTAGTTCTATACCCTAAGAAAGGAGTATCTGCAGGGGCTTTGGCCAAATGTATTTCACCATCTCAGTGGGGTTTGCTTTAAATTGGTTTAATATTAAAGTCTTAACTCTGCCACAAAAATAATATATAATTTTCCTGGAAATTCCTACAAAAATCACAGTTAAACAAGGGTTGTTTTTCTTGAAAAACTGAAAGGTGCGCATGGCAGTCGTATTTTATCTGAAAATCTTCTAAAGCACTGTTTCAGTTTGGGGGAGTGTCCTGTGCAGGAAAGGGAGTCTACCAATACATATGTGAAAATGAATGAGGAATGGGGCCTGAACAAGTGTCCCTTTTGTTGCCTAAACAACAACTCAGCTACTATCTGTTATTAAACAAAAATGAGCCTCACATGGCCTGAACAAGTGGACACTACACACATATTTTGTTTAATTTTATTTTATTTGCTAATGATCCTAATGTGGCCTGAACAAGTGGACACCCAATTACTATTTGTTGTAAAACACAAATGACCCTCATTAGCCTGAACAAGTGGCCACTCAACTACTATTTGTTATTCAACACAAATGACCCTCACTGTCCCTCACGCCAGAGGCTATCACTTATTAACTGCCCTAAAAAGGACATTTTCTTTTGTTAAACAACTTCCTCACTGTCCCTAACTGTCCTGAAAAGGACAATTTAGTTTTTAACAACAAGTCCCTCTCTGTCCCTCACTCCAGCAACAATCCCTAAATAAATGCCCTGAAAAGGACAATTTTTGTTTTTAAAAATGCCCTGTCCCTCACTTCAAAGACGACCTCTCCCTATCTAATGCATCACACTCTAAAAGCCCCGGGAGGCGTGACCCCTCCTTTTATACAGCAGGGTCTCGTGTCCCACCTGGCCAGTCACAGCCATGGCCAGAATGCTGTGCAGCCAATCAACCTTCTTGCTGGGTTTGGCTGAAATTCCAACTGAAACATGAACTTCTATTTGAAGTCCGCGTTCAGGGACCCAAACTCGCAAAGTTCGACACATACCTGAACATTCCTGGGTTCGCCCAACCCCTAAGTATGATCATCCACTGATATGTGCTATGACAGCTAAACATTGAGGTTAGAGGGACAGTCCAAGCAGCTACCCCACAAGGACTGAGTCCTGCGGGATGGCAGCATGAATTGTCACTCTAAACCTCAATGTTTAGCCATCGATAACATAATTTCCTTCAAGTTAGGTATTTGAACCACTTTAACCCCCTGCACCCCGCCCCCATGGAGCATCTGGGATGTCACTCAGTTTATAGATAATTAGGGAGCTCAGAAATGGGCTAAAACACTTACCAGGTCTAACCTCTCACTCCCTACATGACCCGTGCCAGCCAACTGGATTTGTTGGGGACATGGGGAACCTTCTGTCTAGTCCACTTTAGGCCTGTCTGCCAGGTATGAGGGGACTTGAGAGGCTGGGAATATTTGAAATCAATACACAGGTCTCACTGCCATTCCACAGGTGAACCCTGCTATTTTTCCTTGATTTAGAGGTCATGTCTCCTAAAGGTTTGAAGGTAAATTATTATTATGGTTGTTTATTTATAAAGCGCCATCATATTCTGTGGCATTGTGCAAGGTAGAAAGAAGGGTAGTACAAGTAACAGGGCATTATAAGTGACATGGAACAGAAATATGACAACAAATGCATACAATACAGATGGAATAATGAATGTAACAGAAATGCAACAAATCACATTGGTACATTGTGGGAGAGAGCCCTGCCCTTGAAAAGAAAGTACATCAAAACTTTCTAGCCCGAATGGGCAACCTATAATGGCCAATAAATAGGAAAGGCCACCAGCTAAAAGGAGTGTCGGAATAGATAAATCCTTGGAAAATCCAGGACAGGTCCTTTCAGTCTCTTTCCATATTTGTCGCTGTAATTTCTCGGTCAGCAGGTCGACGCTTTCAAAACTCTCACTAGATGTTTATCTTGTTCTTGTGAAATTGTTAATAGTTTATTATAGCAATAATGACCTCTGCCAGTATGTAAAATAATAGGAACTTTCTTTCCTGCATTGTCCCTCTCGTCTGCCAGGAAATGCCCAACCCAAGGTCATTCTTACCACCGGCCACTAGTTCATTTGCTGTATACAGTCGGCACGTATCGGCCAAAAACACAGCGTCGTGGTGGAGTGACATCATATAGATTTAAGCCACATAATAGTTAAAGCCCCATAAGGTAAATTCTAAAAGGCCTGTGCAAGAAGCTTACAGAAATACGATAAACAGAAAAAAGATTGGACAATGATACACCTGACCTGGCCGGCTTAACAAAAAATCCAGCTAAAATCTTTTATGGAAGGAAGACGAATGGGGGGGTGACGTGTTCTATTATGGGGGAAACTGCTCAGCTCTACTGGCATTTCCCTGTAACTAGTCTGCTGGAAAAACAGCTTATTGCTACTGCAATTCTTCAGATGTGTGTAGACACCTTTACCCATCATGCAATACTTTGGGGAGATGTTAAAGTGATAAATGCTGCTGCCCCCACAGGCTGGCTCTGGAGACATTAGAATAAGCACGACAATGTAAATGATAAGCCCTGTGAAAGTGGAACGGTGCACTCAAAAACCTTTTAGTCCCAGATTCTGTTCCCACCAAAAAAATACAAGACTGATGAAAGTTTTTTTTCAGTTGGGTGTATCCCTCATCTTACTATCCAGCATGTTTATATGGAGCTTTAATATTTAAATTTTTCTCAGAATGGCTCCTATATGCAACTCATTTCACAATCTCCAACAACCTTCGGACACTCCTATACTCGGTACATACTATTTCTGACCTCCACACTAAGTCCTCATCCATCCCATTCCCAGGGATCTCACCGAGCTGCATTCCAGCGCCTCCTTTTCTGACCATCTCCAAGGGCCCAAGCCGGTTCCTCTTCCTCACCTGTAACTCTACAGGGGTCCCGGACACTAGGGCCTATCTCACCGAGACTGGGGGCAGTTGCACTCTTCATAGTAATGTTTGGGGGTCTGGGGATTTTTTTATGTGCTCTACTATTTTAATGGGGTCTGTTGTTCTGCCATACTCTACATATTAAATTGGATCAAAACCCAGGCCCGATGGCCCTGGAATCTACAAGAATCCTTGGGTGCTTAATTCCCTCCCACCCCCACGGGGCATCCAGATTTGGTATGACCCATTGCGTACAACCCCAAGGTTGGCTGGTAAACTCACTTTCTCCCCCGATCCATTGACACATGAGCAAGCAAGGGGTGCTCCCTGCTATACCTTTATGGGCACCCGCTCCAGGCATTTGAGAGCGGCCAGCGCGGGCACGCTCCCTATTAGAAGGTAGCTGGGATGTGGCTGCCGGCATGCTTGGTTGCACTTGGCTAGACTTGGCCGGAGCCAAGTCCTTAGACTAACCTAGACAAGTTTGCGTCAGCACAGTCGAGCTCAGTGATTGGACCATAGGCTGTGCATGTGCCGTAGAACCGGAGAAAGTTGGGTTGGAGTGGGCAACCTTGGGGGTCTCGCACATCAGGGTGCCCTGGAGGCACAGACCAAAACCCAGGATAGTCAAAATCCTGGGTTTTGGTCCATTTTAATGATAGATGAATAATATAGGGGCCTGGGGGCTACTTACACTCTGCATATGCATATGTTTTGGGAGCTTATACCCTCTGCATAAAAGTGCTGAACACATGTACTGTGTATATAAATAGTTGGAGGTTAGGGATCACTTTAGGTCGATTTCTGTTTCTACATGCTGACCGTAATAAAACAAGTGATACATTTTATGCCAGTCTAAACTATACCAGTTGACTGACCCAACCATTTCCATGGAGCAATTATTGTTGATGATTGGTTTAATCTATTGCTGGAGTCACTTTAGCTAGATTAATTCAGTTTACAGTTAGGACACTAGATGTTGCTGTTACCAATACTTAACTGTAGTCTCCGTTGTACATTTTTCTGATGTGTTGTATTTCCTGTATATTCAGCTGCGCTCCATGACTTCTTTTTCCTGTCTGCGTTAGCCACCATGTAAGGTGACATTCTCTTACTGCATTCATGTTCCAGTAAAGCCAGTTCCTGTTACACCACAAATGTCTATCTGGATTTGACTTTGCTACACCCTGCACTCACACTCTGCAACAATTATTGCCTGATTGTGGTTGCTTTAGCGATATTTCTTTTGAAAATTGTTCCATGGAAATGGGCCATAAGGGCTACTAACTTTCTGCATATTCATTTTTGGGCTTTGGGTGCACTTTACTTTTTATATGCAGAGCTTTGGGGGTGAGGGGTCACATTATACTTATTGATGACTGTTACTATCTACATACTGTTGGGGGTTTGGAGGGCACTCTGCATATTAATGCTTAGAGATCTTGGGGCTGCATGTACTCTATTTGGGTGGTCTCCCATATTAGATAAGTGTGTGAATATGCATATGCCTGGGTGTCTGAGTGGCAGCATATGACATCTGGCGGGGTGGTGATCACCGCCAAATTTGGGGGCTCCAGTATTGCACAGGTCTCCACCAGTGTATCATTTGGACCATATTATCTAACATCTAGTTCTATGATTATGATGAATATTTCTTATGTATTTGCCTATGGATGAGCTTCAGATTTGAATACTGTGGACTGCACTGGTCCCGGTGCCTATTAGTGATGCCTGGAATTAAGGGTGGCTCTGACATTTCTCCCTCTCTGTGCCAATCCTAGGACATATTTCAGGCAAGGTCTCATTTCCGGGCCCTGGCTGATCAGTGAGGTCATCACACATGACACTGTGCCTTGTGCCTCTATTGTTCTGCTGTCCTCCATTGTTACTGGCAGCTGAGTCAGCCTCACCGCACTGTGCTGTAAATTATCCTCACCCACAGAATTCTGGGTAATCGTGGTCTCCCTATCTTATTTTATATTCAGTTACTATCACAATGTTTACACTTCAGACCACTAATTATTGATATTTAATGTGGATTTCTAACCTTGCAATGACATGGTCACAGTGATCACGACTGGTGCGGCAGAGATGGCAGTTGGTGGTAAGTAGCCACAATTCTTATAGAAAAAATGATTCCTATGTTATGAACAGAGACACAAAAAGTGAGGGGGCTATTTATTTGGCAGTTAGTAATATGCAGGATCTCTGCTGTATTTATGTTACTGAACCAATCAATACTGGGCCTCTGAAATCATCAGCAGGGGGCATCTGATTGATGGATACCCTGCACCTCATAACAGCCTGAGAACTGGCCCAATACTTACCTAAAGCTTAGATCACAACCCCATGTGACTGCGGGCGCCCAGTGGGATTTTGCTGGGTGGCCACACAAACAACACTGTACAAGCACCACTGGCTGCCTGTGTTCACATGGGGCCGCAAAGTAGGTAAGTTATGGGGTTGAGGGAACAGGTTTTTGCGGCTAATATTCAGAGCAGGGAATTTGATTGATTCCCGGTGCTGATTTTAGGAGGATTGTACTGGTCCTCTAGTCCGCTCTTTGCACACTGACCTTACCCAATCCCTGGGGCATCCCAGTTTGGAATGTATGTCCATGAGAAATCATATAGAAAGCCCGAAAGTTCCCCCGAAATATGCGATGAAATGGGAGGCCGACTTAAACACAACCCTCTCGGGAGGCATTTGGAGAGCGTCTTGGAGGCATTCATTCTCTTGGTTCCTGAATGCTGGTGTCAACACCAAAGTATTGCTCAGGTGGCATCTTGTCCCGGAAAGGATTCATAGATTTTGCCCATCCCCCAGAGTGTTTTAGGGGTTGTCAGCATTCTGGAACATATTTTCACATTTGGAGGGAATGCAGGGTGGTTAGGCAATTTTGGGGCAAGGCATTCTATGTTATAAAGAAGGCCTCTGGGATGCAATTGACCTCCTCGTCACAGCTGGTTCTACTCAATTTAAAGCCACAAGGCTGCTCAAGGCCTCAATTTGAGCTCATTAGCCATATTCTGAAGGCAGCCAAGTTGATCATTGAGCATTCTTGGAAGAAGTGGGACATACCTAGGGGGAGTCTGATTCCCCGAGTCAATGAGGTCATGTTCTTCGAGAAGTTGGCAGCCTCGATGCAGGGAGACCTTGTCCCCTTTCTAGCTACTTGGGAGGGTTGGATTACCCACTTCCAACCAAGACATTTTTACCGAGATCTTCTTACGATTTAAAGTATTAACCAGCCCACTGTTGGTTGGGGCAGAGACCTGGTACCCATTCCTTCCTCTGTTCTCTTCTCTTTCCTTTCCCTGTGTCTATGCTTTTCTTTTCTCTTGTTCTCTTAACTTTGTGCTATCCTTCGACTGGTAGATATTTTTAGAGGTTGTTTTGTTACTGTACTTTCGGCATCCCTCGATGCCGATACTATAGTTTACATACAATACGTTTTGGATGCTGATTTCTGTTAACTATTGTTTAAAAAAAAGAAAGCCCAAAAGTTGGGCATTTTTACAGATTACATTCTTAGGCCCCACATACCCAGTAGGGCTCACTGGGTGCACACTGCTTAGGGGACCCTATTGGTTGCAGCCTAAGGGTATTTGGACCGGTTTTATGGCTGCCTAGGTTGGATTTATAGAGGTCCAGCCAAAAAAGACAGGACTCCCCTTAAAGCAGACCAACAGTCAAAAATGACTTAAACCAGACCAACACAACAAACAGTGCTCCATATGCATCGATCCCCATGGCAATTTAGATTGCTGCACATAAAAAATAATTTACCTTTTTCTAACTCCTGCTGTAGTAAATTTTAGAAACAAAATGGCGGCTCATGCATTTGCAGGTCACCTGCAAACAGGAAGTGCTGCTGGGCCTCCTGTTATCATGCATTGTCAATTATGACAGTTGAATCAAGGCAACAGAATGGCTAAGATGCTGGGAGAGGAGGCTGCAAAATGGTCACTGCCATTTTTTTCCAGCTGTGCCAGGCTGTTGGTTCGGTTTAAAGGGGTGCCCCAGGGGTGAAACTTTGTTTCATTTTGACTTTAGGTCCATTTTAAATATTAAATAAATTGAATATATCATAAAATATGATTTCATGGACTACTTTTCCCAAAATGTCCTCTCTGGAAAGCAATTGATCCCCTTTAATGGTCTGTTTCCCCATAAGGTTTCAGACAAAACATGGCGCTGTTCTTCGCGTTACAATTCATAGTAGAGATCTGAGTTTTGATTCTGTATCTTGGCCGAGATTCAAAGCAATGGCAGCAATGGCGGAAGCAGACTATGGCGTCACCTAACAGGAGGTGGAATATTCTGTGCGGCGCAGACTCTACGGCTACAGCAGGCGACATGGCGGAGGGATTAGGGGCAGAAAGAGAAAGCCTCAGTAGCCGTCTAGGAAGAGCCGTTATCAGAGCGCAAACTACAGCCGCGTCAGACAGAAGAATTCTTAAACAAAATACTTATGTTTCCCCTTCAGGCCCACTGACAACAAAGGGGGTCCCCATGGCGCCATGTGCGAGGGTCACGGCTGATTCGAGGCACGGCGGGGAAGGAGAGGGCGTCCAGGCTCGGGACTGGGCAGAGGGCCAGGCCGCAGTTTCCTCACAATACACAGCACAGGAAGGCTGCAAGCTCTGCAGGGCGCTTTCAAGGACAAGACTGAGCGGAAAACATTAAATATTTTATATCCAAATGCCAAACTGCAGACAGGGCTTCACTATAAACACCCTAGCTTATAGAGGCCGCTCTCATCACCCCGACCCTTTACCAGCTGCTATACCAGTAGCACCAGGGCCTTAATAACAGCAATAATAGTTACTAATAGTGTGGCTATGATAGTGCTCTATTTGCTCAGAAATGTGGGATTCTGAATCCAATTAGAGGCTATAGAGGATATTGCCCGGAAAGAGCACAAAAGAGGGGCGTGCAACTGCACTGGGGCCTCATTATTGTTGCTCCTTCACCTCAATTATCAAATATGTGCTGACTTGGCATTATTAAGATATAGATAGATAGCTAGATAGATAGATAGATAGATAGATAGACGTACACATATTGTGCTACTTATCCAGATTGTCCAGGCACCAGCAATAATAAAGCAGCTCGCCTGATTCCTGTCCAATGTGCCTCTCCTGTATTTCCTGCAGCACTGGGTAGAAGCCATTGCAGGGCTCCAAAGTTTAATTGACTTTCAATTTCATTCCTCCCGGACTACACAAAACAGTGGTCTAACAGCCTCTCTGTCCTTGTGGCTATCAGGGCAAATGAGCACGGCAAGCCACAGTGGTCCCACAGCTGGGACTCAGCTGTGGGACCACCAGCTCTGACTCAGTTTCACAGAGCCCCATAGCAAAAATCATAGTGAAGAGCAGGAACATCTTGCCAATCCAGTATTCCTCAACAACAGCAGCTTGAAGAGGCAGTTGTTGCAACTCTCCCCTGGACCAGGTTAAAAGCAGACCAAAACCACCAAGGGATTGGGGAGTGAGCCATCGTAATTGTTCAACAAACCAGTGGATTTTTAAACAGCAGGACATGCAAATCCGGATCCCCATAAAGGGCTTATACCCAGCGGGGTCATTCCAAAAAATACAATTCTGTGAAAAAAAAATTGTTTTTGAATATATTCATTCCAGGTTGTCCCAGAAGTGATGACATATGGGTAGTCCGCCACGAGGTGGCGCAGTTACTGCAAGATCCAGAGCTGTAACTCCTCCCTGCCCCCAATAAATGAGGTGTCTCAGTAGAATTCCCAGTGGTCAAAAAGCAGTAATAAAGGAGACAGGCCGGGAGGCCAAGAAACCATGTTAAATCACATAGCTTCAGCATGTACTCTCTCCAATAAAAGACTAAGGACAACGGTCCAATATAAAAGGTAATCACCATAAAAGGCAAACAAGAGATAATGAACCCAAGGGCGGGGTGGGACGACCTGGACTGGATATATTCAAAAGCAATTCTACAGGTGAGTTTCACAGAATTGAATTTTTCACTATATCCAGTCCAGGGCGTCCCAGAAGTGATGACATATGGGACATCCAAAAGCAGTGTCCATTAGGGCGGGATCCCCAGTGCGGAACAGCATGTAGTTCATTTCACTACCGCCTGAAGCACCTTTCGGCCAAAGACGGCATCAGCTGAGGCCCTAATGTCAACCTTGTAAAACTTTGTAAAGGTTTGAACAGAAGACCAAGTAGCGGCCTTACAAACTTGTTCAACAGAGGCCTGGTGCTGAAAAGCCCAAGAGGCACCAATAGCTCTGGTAGAATGAGCTGTAATACAAAAAGGGGATTCCTTGCCCTTGGCAGAATATGTTTGCACCACCGCCTGTCTGATCCACTTACTGAGAGTGGACTTGGCCGGAGGCAAGCCCTTTCTGGAACCCTCAGTGAGAACAAAGAGCGAATCCGATTTCCTGAAGGATTCAGTTGCAACCAGGTAGTACTTAATGGCTCTGACCACATCCAAGGCATGGAGGGTCCTTTCCTTAGAATTAGTCGGTGTTGGACACAGGGAAGGCAAGACAACTTCCTCATTAAGATGAAAGGGAGAAACGACCTTGGGCAAAAAATCAGGCTTAAAGCGAAACACCACCTTATCCTTATGCCGCTCAATGTAAGGAGGCTTCATACAAAGCGGGGCCAGTTCAGACACGCGGAGCACCGAAATGGTAGCTACCAAAAAGACCACCTTTATGGTCAAAATTGACAATGCAGCATCGCACAAAGGCTCAAAGGCAGGACCCTGTAGAGCAGAAAGCACCACACCGGTAATACAGGCTTACGCGGTGGACGAACATGGGTAACTCCTTGGAAAAAAGTCCTGATCAGTCTGTGATTGGCAAAGGATCTTTGGAAAAAGATGGCCAAGGCCGAGACCTGGCCCTTGAGTGAGCTCAGCTGTAGACCCAGGTCTAAGTTGTGTTGTAAAAATTTCAAAATCCTAGAAATAGAGAATGTGCGACAAGGGAAACTCTTGGATTCACACCAAGCAATGTAGGCATGCCAAACTCTGTAGTAAATCATGGAAGAAGACTTCTTCCGCGCCTGAATCATGGTCTGAACAACCGTGGCCGACAGCCCCTTTTCCATCAGGATTGAGGTTTCATTAGCCAGGCCGTCAAAGCCAGCGACTGTAAATTGGGGTGCCGCAGCAACCCCTGAGTGAGAAGCCCTGGGTCATCGGGCATGATGTAGCGACCGACTGACATCTGAACTATGTCCGCGAACCAACTCTGCCTCGGCCAGCGAGGAGCCACCAGGATGGTTGGTACCCCCTCCTGGGCTATCTTGCGCAGCACTCGCCCAGGAGTGGAAACGGAGGGAATGCATAAAGAAGCCTGAACTATGTCCACGGAATTGCCAGAGCGTCTGTGGCGAAGGCCAGAGGATCTCTTGACAGGGAGACAAACCTTGGGAGCTTGTGATTGTGTCTGGACGCAAACATGTCCACATCCGGTTGACCCCAGCGGAGACACAGAGCGTGAAAATACAATTCTGTGAAATACTCACCTGTAGAATTGGTATTATACGTACAGTACGTCCTGCTCCAGATATAATACTTACACTTGGGTTATCCTCCGCCAGATGGCGCTGTGCATTGCAGACATGCAAAAACAGGCTCCTCCCGGCCCTTCATATACCCGGGGACCTCCCACAAATCCCCAGCATTGAAAAGCAGTGAACCAGAAGCCGGGAGAATTTAACCACCAAAAACAACTGGTAAAGATAATAATGATAACAATCACCATACAGGGGATACAGAATAATGCAAAAAAACAGGGTGGGGTGGAGCAGGACGTACTGTATACGTATAATACCAATTCTACAGGTGAGTATTTCACAGAATTGTATTATTCTAAGTATACAGTACGTCCTGCTCCAGATATAATACTTACACTTGGGACATCCAATAGCAGTGTCCATAAAGTAGGGTGGGATCCCCAACAAAAAAGGCAACAGCAGACAGTTTAAAGCACTGTCACCTGCAATACCTTGCGACCAAGAGCAGCATGAGCTGAGGCTCTAACATCAACCTTGTAAAACTTTGAAAAGGTATGAATAGAAGACCAAGTAGCGGTCTAGCAAAATTGTTCAACAAAAGCCTGGTGCTGAAAAGCCCAAAAGGCACCAAAAGCACGAGTAGAATAAGAAGAGAAGTGAGTAAGAATATTCTTCCCCTCAGTGGAATAGGCCTGAGTAACAGCCTGACAAGTCCAAACGCCAACAGTAGCCTTGGCAGAAGCCGAAAACCTTTCCTAGGACCAGAAGGAACCATCCCATCCAAGTAATGACCAGGCCCAAAATCCCCCGAGAACAGACGAGATCGGGCACATACAGGATGGAGTTGGCCGTAGACCCAAAGGAGCATCAGTTCTCCTAAAGGGCACAGTGACTACCAAGGAAAGACTTCCAACACCTGTTCAAGGAATGCAGAACCCTTTCCTCAGCTTTGCTAGGAATAAGGCACAGAAGGAAGAACAATATCTTGAATCAATGAACATAAGACACCACCTTAGGCAGAAAGTCCGGCTTAAAGCGGAACACCACCTTATTCTGGTGTATCTCAAAGAATGGGGGCTAGATAGACAGAGCCGCCCGCTCAGACACACATCTGACTGAAATAACAGCCACCAGAAGGACAACTTTGAGGGTAAGAACAGCCAGACAGCATCCTGACAAGGTCCAAAGGGAACACCCCGCAAGGCAGACAGAATCAATTCAAAACCCATCAGGGACCATAGGATTACGCGGGGGACGCACATGAGTAACCCCCTGAAAGAAGTCTTACCCAAGGAAACTGAGCAAAAGACTTCTGCAGGAAGGCGGACAGGGCAGAACCTGACCCTTCAGAGTACTGAGTTGGAGAATTCCAACTCCAACCCATGCTGTAATAACTCTAGAACCCTGGGAACAGAGAACGCCCGACAGGGAGGAGACCGAGACTCACACCAATCAATATGGGTACGCCATACCCTATAATAGATGGAAGAAGAAGAAGCTTGCTCCTAGACTTCCCATAGTCTCAATCACCGAGACAGATAAGCCTATCTCCATCAAGATGGATGTTTCAGCAGTCAGGCCGTCTAGGCCAGAGTCTGTAGATCGGGGTGACGTAAAGGGGCCCCGAGTGAGCAGAGCTGGAACTCCTGGCAGAACGTACAGATCTACTGTCCTCTGTACCACGTCTCCGAACCACACTCCACTAGGCCACCCGGGGGCCACCAGAATCACTGGTCCCCCCATCCAGAGCAATTTTGCGCAGAACCCTGCCTAGCAGGGGGAATGGAGAAAAGACATACAGAACAGAATGTCCTGCCATAACATTCCTAAATCATCATGACCACGGCCAGAGAATCCTGGGACAGGGAAACAAGGGCCGAGAGCTTGTGATAGTGACGGGGTACACACAGATCCACACTGGTTGGACCTCAAAGTGACACAAGGATTAGCACATCCTGTCGCAGAGGGACCTCAACCGGAGAGAATACCACTGATATGCAGGGAACATTGTCCACCACCCAGATCAGGATCAGAGACGCTACCCGGAGGACCCTCCTGCTCCGGGTCCCTCCCTGAATATGTAATGTAGGCCAAGGCCGTCAGATAGGCCTAGCTCCCCCGAACAGGCAGGCCCTGAAGAGGAGTAGGCAAGCGAGTTAGAACTAACTTGAACGCTCATAGATTCAAACATTGATAGGTGTATAGGCCTCCTAAGGGCCCCACCTCCCCTGGAACCGTAGGGACTTCCAGAAGAAGACCCCCCTCAACCTGATAGATTGGCATCCATGGTGACCGTCTCCCAGGAAAGGGCAAGAAGGGACTGCCTCCAAACAGGTTCCTTGAGTTCATCCACTACAAGAGGGACCTCCTCACCAGGGAGGAAGGCACACATACCCTGCTCCAGGGACGCTGGGTCCTTGTCCCGTAGGACAAATAGGAGAAGTTGCAGAAGGCCCCAGGGGGGACTGAGCATAAGGGGCCTCTTCGGAGTACGCCACCAACGGGCCCACCAGCTGCATCCCCTGCCTGGTGGAGGGACGGGGACAGCTATGAGGGACTGAGCCCATACAACCAGATTGTCCACTTTATTACTGAGGAAGGAAGATCCTTGCTTGAACTGTATAAAATTCATTCATAGGAATGGAGTTACCAATGAAGGGGACAATAAGGACTTGGGGTGTTTGATCACCCCTCCAAATGACTCCCAAATGGACACCCTCCAGCCGAGTATCCAACGTAGCCAGACGTAGAGACTGGGAAGTGATGAGGACGTCCAGGTAGGTCATCCATCGGAACGCCCCTTGGTCTCATCAGAGACCACACCCCCGTCAGCACCTTGGTGAGCACTCTGGGAGCTGAAGAGAGGCAACCAACGCAAATCTGAAGAACCTCGGTGTCCAGAGGACACAGGGAAGAAAAAATAAACAGCAATGAGCTCCACAGACGGCAAGAAGCCCCCGACGTGCAAGGAGCTGATGGCCGAACGCAGTGTTTCCATTGCAGAAACCGCCTGTAATTGACGAATTGCTGAAAATCTGTGAGTCCAGATTGGGCCAGACTGACCCATCCTTTTTTGGGGAACTGTGGAAAGGTTGGTGTAGTGGCCCCTGCCTCTGCCTATTAAGGGCAATCTGCAAGAGACCCCCAGACCCCGCAGGCCTTGCATGGCCTGCACCAGCACCTGAACAGAGGCAGGGACCAGGAGCACCCGGGACCCGATAATCTTTGGGGAGGCCGCACAGCAAACTCTATCTAGTAGCCGGAGGGCACTACCTCCTGAATCCACCAGTCGTGATACCTCCTGGCATGAGCAAGGTGCCGCAGCCGTCCCCTCGCCCAGGCGGGCGAGGGCGCCCCATCATGCTTGAGGGGATTTTGGTGGAAGATTTAGGCTTAGCCCCGCCAGAGGGGCCAGGGTGTTGTCTGTCGCTCCTGGGGCAGGAGTCTGCACGAGCCCCCAGGAAGGACACCCCTGGTTCTTGTTTTACACTATGGTAGGGAGGGGGAGAGTTTACCCTGCCCCGAGAGGCCACGACGGCCACCTACGTTGGGGTGATTTGCCCTTTTTTACCAAACAGGTCCAGACGGGCCCCAAACAGGCGTTGCCCTCTAAAGGGAAGCCCAGTAAGAGTCTTCTTAGCAGCATCGTCAGCACCCCCCTGTCGCAGCCAAACCAAACGACGTATAGCCACCACAAGGGCAGAAGTCCTTGCACACATTCTAATGGTGTCATCCAGTGCTAATAGGATAAATTTTACAAATACATCACAACTGGAGAGCGCATTAAACACATCCCAGGGGAGATCCTCAGGGTGATGATCAAGCATCTTTCTGATGAGGGTTCTAGCGGCCACTGCAGTAATGACCGCGGCACAGACCGGGCGCAGCGCCGTCCCTGCACAAGAAAAGGCGTGGGAGGTGACGTGCGCATGCGTGCGGGGAGCGGATGACACCTCCGGTCCGCGCTCCGTGAGTACCTGGCTCCCCGGCCCCTTACAGCCTCCTGCGACCAGCGGTTTTGGCCTCCGCCGGCTGGGGCACCCCTCAGGACCCCACACACCAACTTCCAGCCAGATCTGAGGTGGGTCCCAAAACGCTCCTCCCAGACAGGCACAGAGGAGCGCTCGCCGCCATTCTCAATCCGGCAGCTGCCTGGCTCCCTGGCCCCCCTAGCCCTCAAGCGTTGGCGACATCGGGCATCTCTAACTGGGGCAGTCCCCACGGCACCACCTACCTACCCTCAGCTTGTTCTGAGTGGGGTCCCGGATCTGCATAGGACGGCAGGCAAGGAGGAACGGCCGCCGCCATTTTGATTTCTCTAGCTGCCAGGCTCCCAGGCTCCTCACAGTCCCTAAGGACAGGCGGTTTTACACCCTGCTGATTGGGGCAATCCCCGGGACCCCATACATTCGATCCCATTCACAAACAGTGGAAACCCCCTAAATGTGTTGGGCAGCAAACTGAACAGAGCAGCCCCTGACATCTTTGACTTTGCCCTTATTTAAGCTGCCAGAGTCATTCATGGTCCAGATACCATATTAGGAGAGCAGGCTCCGTCTAACTGGGGGCTCAGGTGAATGCATCTGCGACGACCTCCTGCAATATGTTTTATAAAGCACCTCATAATTCCCAAGGGATGCCACACTAGCCTCATGATCGGTTTCATATCTCTGGATAAGTGCACAAGTTGAGCGCACAAGCTTACAGCTAACCCGCCAGTCCTGATACACTTTTGGGACATTATGCCTGGCTAAATTCATTACTCACTTCAGCATTGAAGGGGCGATATTCCTTGGCTGACTGCAACGCAGCCCCCAGTAAGCGCAGCAAGTACCATCAGTTTCTCCCCTGCGTGTCTTTTGTTATCGCTCACTATAGAAGTGACTTTATACTAGTCTTTGAAGAAGTAAAGTTCTCATATGTACCCTGATGAATGCGGGTCTTCCTTTGGCTCTCTTTTAAGGTCCGCCGCACTTCTTCAATTTCCCCACCTATTTAAGCTATTCACAAAATCTGACGGCACTGCAAGTCTTCTTTTTCCGTGACCTTGCTACGTGGCCCCAATCTTCCTCGTCATCAAACCTACCCGCGCCCTCTAAGATGGAAACGTCTGCGCCTTCCCAGGACGACCCTCAAGTCCCAGCGGATCTTCTGCCAGAAGATGAGTCCTGGATGGACGAATCCCTGCAAGGGTCGCCTTCTAAACCGCAAGCGCCGCCACTGGATAGATATGAGGCCATGCTTGAGAAAGCCCTTGAACGCTGGGCCCTGAACATTACAACTCAGATCTCTGCCAATCTTTCAGCGGAAATCAAAGAACTGGGCCAAAGAGTTGATGACCTTGAACAACAACAGTCAGCACATAACTCTGAGCTCTCTTCCTTTGGAACAGAATTAGAGGCCCTGAAAAACAAAACCCTCACCCTTCATCACAAGATCGAGGACATATGGGTTGATTCAAAGAAACATGTAACAGCTTGGATTTGGCTCACGATCATCCTATTTTTCACGTCCGCTCGTGCGTTCGTATGAACTTGCGAGTGATTCAATAAGCAAATACGTTTCTATCCTAAAAGATACGTCCGTTCGTATGGCAGTTCGGGAATCAGACCTATGTCAGTTTCCATCCTGAATTTTCCGTTTCATTTCTCAGGTTGCAACATTGGTTTTGCCCTTTTTCCTTTTTCCTTTTTTGTCTGGACGTAAATCCTTCTGATCTTGCGGCTCCGCACTACAAACTTACCTCATTAAAGTGCATTCTAAATATTTGGTCTTTTATTTTTCTTTATTTCATTCATTTTGTAGTAACCAACCATTAATGAATGCATTTGCATAAGTAAATCTTACTTTGTTTAATTTGTAGGTAACTTGCATTTTTTACTTGTGGATTTAATTTTAATATTTATGCTTCAAATGGTACAACTTTAAATTTTTAGTGTGGTTACCCACACCCTCTACATACAGATTGCTCACAAATATTAAAAAACACCCAGCAACTTCTGCATGTTATGAGCCTAGAAACAGCCAAGATGGCGGCTCAGGTATTATCGGGCAGCCTGCAAACAGAAAGGGCCTTGTGACTGTGTTGCTCTGGATTCTTTGATTTCTGACCTTTCCATGCCCCCAGCTCTGCTGTGTCTGTGCAAAATACAGCAGTAACCCACATCCTGCACTTTATCCCGCTCTCCTCTCCTCAGTAAGTGTGATGCATCTGACCAAAGATGTGCTTAAATAATTAAACAAAGCAAAGGTAAACAACTACACCAATAAATGCAATCTAAAAATATTATTCTAGTACCTCAATTTTAAAATAAATAACAAAGGACATAAGTTTCTTTAATTAACGCAAATATATTGCAAAATAAAGGTTTACATGCAAAGGACTAATTAAGGTCCACATTAAAATGCTTTTATAAGGCATACATGAATCAGGTATGCATTGCCATACAATTTATGGCCTCGGCCATGCTGATACATGCAGTTCATTGGAGCACAAGACGCGCAGACTCCTCCACATAGCCAAAAAACCTGTTCACGAACAGCAATCCGGCTGCTAAAAGGTGTCGGCTGTGGCTTTCTTTTAAAACGCGTTTAGAGGTTTCTCTGAATCACACCTAAACACATCCAATTAACCTAAGTTTTACGTTTTGATCGTAAGTTTTAGGATTTGATCCTAAGTTTTACGTTTTGATCCTAAAATTTAGGAACGAACTTCCGCTGATCGTAAGAGCATATACGCATTCGTACGTAGGCTCGTGCGAGTCGTAAATGGCCAAAAAAACAGGAAAAAATGACTAACACCCACCCAAACTTACGATTCTCGATACGAAATCAATTAACTTTTGCTCTTTGAATCGAGGGGATAGAGAATAGTTCCCGCAGAGCAAACATTAGAATCAGGGGTATCCCAGAATCTGTTATTGATTTACAATCCACAGCAACGGCCCTCTTCCAGGAGCTTGCCCCGTCCATCCCTCTTGAGAGATTGGAATTCGACAGGATACATCGAGCCTTGCAAAAGAAAAGAGTAGATGGTCTTCCGCGGGACGTTTTGGTAAAATTCCATTTTTTCCGCACAAAAGAATTGATTATGACGACTGCGAGGGATCAAGCCTCACTTAAATTTCAGAACTTTGACTACCAATTGTTTGCCGACATCTCCCCACAAACCATCAGTAGGAGGCGGGCTATGAAACCGTCTCTTGAAATTTTGCAGACCAAAGGAATCCGATATAAATGGGGGTTTCCTTTCAAAATCTCATTTTTATACTCCGACCAGAGGTATGAGGCATCCACGCCACAAGAGTTGGAGAACATTCTGACATCATTGGGTTTGAAAGCCCATGTTGTAGTAGCAACCCCCCCCCCCCCCCCCCCACAGAAGAAGAGAGCACTTTCCTTCTCGCCAGTGCCGAAGGACAAACGCGGTCCAAGGAGAAGCACCCCCTCTACGAGCAAGTCAGCGACTGGACTGTCCCATAAGTTCACTAAGCCGGCTTCGGGTGAGGGGTGATGAGTGAGAATCTCGGTGTGTTTTGCAGGGGCTCTCATTCTCTCCTCGACCCTTGGGAGATCGTGCCATGCGTTTATCCTGTTGTTCCTGTTGAGTGATGATTACATTTTATTCTAGTTATGGTTTTAAGATTGGAAAATATCCTTACAACTGTACCCTAGCCTTAAGTTCTATAATTCAGTTTTATGAACAAAGGAGCTTCCTAAAATTTAAATGCTATACTCAGACGAGTAACACTACCCTTATCCTATAGATTGATGTTAATATAAATTGATGCAGTTTAAAGTTATGCAATTGTTATGCGGGCCGGAAGTCCAGGTTCTAGGCCTTGCGCACTCCAAGCTCCCCAACCCGTCGCCGTCTCGCCGAGTTGGGAAGTTATTGATACTGACCCCCTTTTGTGGGTCAGCAAATCCGCAAGTTTTGACTGTAACCTCTTCGGAGGACTATTATTGCGATAGCATTCCCCATTGGGGCTGAAGCCTATAGCCCCAGTGGGAAATCCAGTTCTCAAGTTGGGAGACGTTCCTCCCTCTCTTAGGTTTTTTTTAATATAATATGTCTACATTATACTTTTCCCTTCTTTCTTCCTTTTCGGCTTTTCCTTTTTCTCGTCCTAGGGTGTCCATCCTCTACATAGTAACAGCTCTTAAATTGCTTCAAAATGGCAGTTAAATTGGTTTCGCTTAATGTACAAGGCTTAAATGTTCCCCAGAAAAGAGTTAAGGCCTTTCGACAGATGAGATCCCTTCATGCGGATATTGTATGCTTTCAGGAGACCCACTTTACCAAAAACAATACCCCCAAATTTCTAAGTGCGGATTACCCCCTCTTCTTTACGGCCTCTGCCGATGCCAAAAAAGGAGGAGTTCTTATCGCCTTTAAGCGCTCACTTCCCTTCTCATCGGAGCAGACAATACGAGACCCACAGGGTCGCTTTCTTATAATTGTAGGTACAATCCAAGATCAACCAATTACGATAGCTACGTACTACGCTCCGAACCATAGTCAGAACACTTTTTTCGAGGAGTTTCTGAAAACCCTGGACCCCTTAGTGAAGGGGTTCTTGATTGTTGCTGGGGATTCTAACCAAATTATGCACCCGACCCTAGATCGCTATGCGGTCGATCGTCCGGTGGTTGCGGGCAAGGATGGCTCCTCGGGAAAGGCATTTTGCTCCCTACTTAGCTATTATCATTTAGCTGATGCATGGCAGGAACTTCACCCCACTAAGAGAGACTATACTCACTATTCTAGTCCGCATAAGGTGTTCACTAGAATTGACCACATTTTACTACAACTTCCCTCCTTACCTCTCTTGGCCCATTCCTCTATAGTACCAATTGTTTGGTCTGATCACGACTTAGTCTTGCTCGAATTAAACTCTCTTACGCAGAGATCCCCACAAAAATCATGGAAGTTGTATGATCCTATGCTATCAGATGATATCCTGCTTGAACGCACAAGAAAGGTGATTGAGGATTTTTATTCGGATAACATAGGGTCTGTAAACTCAGACGTACTGCTTTGGGAAGCCCATAAGGCTGTCCTCCGGGGTCATTTTATTCAAGAATCAGCTAGAAGAAAAGCTATGTATAAGAAGCAACTCAATACATTACTTGATGCATACCACTTAGCCTCTTCTGACTATAAGACCCGCCCATCCAGGCGAAATAGGGTCGCCCTTAACCAGGCCAGCGACCGGCTCAATATGTACCTCTCAAGTGAGGCCGAACGTCAAATTAATAGATCAAGGTTCAAGTGGTACCGTCTGAGTAATAAACCTAATACCCCCCTGGCTAGAAGGCTCAGAGGAGTTACACAGAGGGTTAAACCACTCCGTATCAAAACCCTGGATGGCTCAATTTCAAGCAACCCTGCCAAGGTAGTAGCGACATTTAGTAAGCACCTTGAGGACCTTTATAAGCCTAAGGCAGCACTGGATGAGCGCCTTGCCGAGAAAATCTTGGACCAATTACAGCTACCCTCCCTTTCTGAAGCAGATAGAGCATCATTAGAGAGGCCGGTTCAGCTCACTGAGGTCCACGATGCAATTAGTTCTTTAAAAATTGGAAAGCAGCCGGGACCGGATGGTTTCACCGCCCTCTATTATAAAAAATTCTCCCAAATACTTTCCCCACGTCTGGTTTGTACTTTTAACTCCCTTAGGGAAGGTGAATCGTGGAGTACGGATGCGCTTACCGCAGCCGTCTGTATGATACCCAAACCTAACGCTGACTCGACCCTTTGGTCCAATCATAGACCCATTTCTCTACAAAATATTGATGTTAAGCTTCTCGCCAAAGTTCTGGCGACAAGGCTTAACAAGTTCATAGGGACTCTAATCTCCAAAGAGCAGACAGGATTTATTCCCCACCGTCAGGTGGGGGATAATATCCGTAAGGCTATTAATCTAATTCATCATGCTAGGAGGGAAGGCAGTAGGGCCATGTTACTGACACTGGATGTCCGCAAAGCATTCGATACTGTGGCATGGGACTACTTACACTTTATATTAAAGAAGTGGGGTATGGGTTCCTCCTTTACGACATGGATTGCCTCGTTGTATTCCAATCCGGGAGCTTATATCAAATATTCGGGTTACTCCTCTAATAGGTTTACCCTTGGCAGAGGCACGAGACAAGGTTGCCCCCTTTCCCCTATATTATTTGCCCTCGCCATCGAGCCCCTCTCCAAATTGCTGCAGAATAACATCAACATTAAAGGAGCAGTATCACGATTTTTTCTTGGTGACTTATATTTAAATGGTACTTGGAATGTAGGTAGGTGTTGGAGTAAGAATTACAAATGTAGAAAAAAATTATGTGTGTGATGAACAGCTGGAGACTAATAGCTGATGTTTATGTCTTGTCAGTGTCAGGAGCCGACACTCCTGGCCTGTTCCATGCTGAGGAGAGGGGAGAACAATGTATCAGTTCCACACTGAGGAGAATGTATCAAAGTCTCAGCTGTTCAGTGCTGGCAGCCGTCCAGCATAAGATAACAACATTGCAACATTGCCTGGCCAGAACTTATATATCTAAAACAGAGAGAAAAGCTCTAGAAGTCATTTAGCTGATTTTAACAGTTTTCCCTTCATGTTGGCTCTGCAGAATCTTTTTACCAGTTTTTTTTTTATCAGTTTGCCATTTTCTCTTTTATATTCTTATTTTTCTTTTTTCCATATGATCTTTCTTTCAGCTTTGTGTGTTTTGAGCAAAGCCCAACCCAGGATTTTCACTATCTGGAGTTTTGTTTTGTGCCCCTAGGGGCATCCCTACTTGGGATGCCCTGATGTGGGAAATCCCCAAGTTCGCCTGTGAAAACGTACCTTTCCCTGTCCCACAGCGCATGCGTGGGCTCTCATCCAATCAGCTCTGTTTGCACGCAGATGGGAAGCCTGAGCAGTAGCCTTCCTGGCCGCCCGGCCTGTCTAAATGACTATCTGCGTGAGTGCACCAGAAAAATGGGGGGATCTGTGGTTATCCAGGGATCGTTTCACACAGTGGGCATCCTGATTTAGAATGGGGTTTTGTTCCACTTTAATACCTTTAGATTTTCCTGAACAGTTATTCAAAGAAGAATTTCAGTCAGTTTAGTTTATTTTGTATAGATTTTACACATTAGAGTCACCTGGTCTCATAACAAAAGCAGCACCTCACACACACACAGCCGTTACCACTGATTACAGTGTCAGCCTCTGAGGTAAAGTGTTGCTAGGAGACCAGTGGGCTAAATGAAGCAGCTCACTAAATACAAGCCAGCAGATCCCCCTATTCAGCAAATGGACTGAGCCATTTTAATTATACAATTTAAAAGAGAGGCATATATTTTTTTCATTTTCTATCGCCAGATTATTCATACACATGTTAGCTATTGTGTGGCTATTTAATTATTTATCTTTTTTAATGCAAATTTCGCGATACTGCTCCTTTAAGGGGATAGAGATAGGAGGATATGACCATAAAATTTCCCTATTTGCAGACGACATTTTAATGTTGGTGTCCGACCCTATAACGTCCCTTCCAAACCTCCTCCACACCTTAGATGAATTTACTAGAATATCTGGACTACAAATTAATGCCTCAAAATCTCAAGCACTCAACATCTCTCTTCCCGAGGGTACACTGACCACGCTTAAATCTTCCTTTAGCTTCTCCTGGCAAGATCACCACATCAAATATCTAGGGGTCCGCCTTACAGCAAATTATGATTCCCTTTTCCCTGCTAACTACCCTGCCATGGCCAAGGATCTTCGCGACCTTCTGGTCACATGGACCAGGCTGAATTTGTCATGGCTGGGAAGGATAACGGCGGTCAAAATGACCTGGCTCCCTAAACTGCTTTATTTTTTTCGGGTTCTCCCAATCTCAATTCCGGCTTTCTTCATTAGAGGTCTACAGGCATCTTTGAACTCCTTTATTTGGGGGAAGCAGAAACCGCGGGTTAATCGGGGGACACTATACAAATCGAAGCATCAGGGGGGCCTTGGGGTTCCCCATTTAATACAATATTACTCTGCTTGTCAGATCGCCCAATTGTCTGCCCTCCATGCTGGTATAGATAGACCACTGTGGGTGGACATCGAGCAGACTAGCTGCTCTCCGATAGGCATAGCGAACTTGTTATGGCTTCCACCATCGACCCACAAGAATATTGACAACCCCGTCCTGAATCACTCCCTCAAAATATGGAACACAAATAGAGTGAAAGCTAACCTTTCCTCCCCTCAGACCCCCCTGCTCTCTATATTTGGTACCCCTGAATTTCTCCCAGCCTTTCAAGAGCCGCCAGCTTTCTCCTGGTGGAGGACACACAACTTAACAAAAGTTAAGGATTTTTTATCGCACAGGGGTATGATAACTTTTTCCGACCTCCAATCGCTTAGGGATATTTCGAGTAAAGAGTTTCTACGCTTTCTGCAAATTACTCATTATATCGGGACTAAAAAATTATTGGGGTCAGAACCAAACCCCTCCTCGCCCTTTGAAGCCATATGCGAGAAGCAGCCTCTCGGCAAAGGGACGGTATCAGCGCTGTACCAGGTATTAGGTGAGACAGATGGGAAATCCCCCCCGGCCTATACCACTAGATGGACTAAGGACCTTGGTATGAATCTTTCGGATGCGGACTGGAAGGTAATATGGAGGAATTCATTTACCAAATTTCTACACACAGGCGCCCGGGAGACTAATACCAAGGTTCTACTCCGCTGGTACTTGGTTCCAGAGCGGATTCATAAGTTTTGTCCTACGTACTCTGCAGAATGCTTTAGAAACTGTCGTGAGCAAGGAACCTATATTCATGTCTGGTGGGAGTGTAGGCTGGTGAAACAGTTTTGGGCTAAGGTATTCTATCTCATATGTAAGGCGACAGGCTTGCGTTTGACCCCCACACCCCAATTAGCTCTCCTAAATCTAAGACCCTCCGACTGCCCCAAAACTCAGTTTGAACTAGTGAGACATATCCTAACAGCAGCTAAAATGATTATCGCGCGGTCATGGAAGAGTAAGACCATTACCAGTGGTAGCCTCATACCTCGTATTAACGAGGTAATGCTATTTGAAAAAATGGCTGCCTCAATACAGGGGGACCTTACTCCCTTCCTAGCTACCTGGGAAGGCTGGATCACCCATTTCCAGCCTAAAAACTTCGACCGTCACCTATTTGTAACATAGTTCCCACCTTCCGTAACCTAATGTTACCATTTCGACTTGGTAGTAGAATGGACACCCACCCCGTTTCTTTTTTCCCTCCTACCCTTTCCCCAACTATCTCTTTTATCTTTGTACTATGTTATGTATTCAAATTATCAGCCGTTGTTGTTTCCAAAATGTGTTGAAGGCTCTGTACCTAATTACATTTGATCTCTATTATCTCTGTTAATGCTTTCGTCTGGACGCAGTTCTTATAAATTGAAATATAAGCTGTTTTTGGTTGTAACAAATGCTTATCTTCAAAAAAAATATTGTGGAAAAAAAAAGAAAAGGCGTGGGAGGCCACAGATCAGTGCGCCGGTCCTCAGCATCCTGAAGGGTACTATAAGCAGGGGCTGTAATAAAGGGGGGGTTAGGAACCCCTACGATCGGCGCATCCACCACGGGGGTGATGACTAACAATTGACCGCCTCAGAGGGAAAAGGGTATTTCCTATCCCAGTCCCCTGGGATTTACTGGGGAAATCCCATTCCTTGAGTACAAGAGCATGGAAACGAGCCTGCTCTAGAAATTTCAAGCGCGCTGTCGCTGTATGGAAACACTCCCCTCTCAGCTTGGAGGCCTCACCAGGGAGAGAGATAGACAGGACCTTAAAGACCTTAATCAACAAATCTCACACTGGCCCCAGTATTCAAGGCCAGAATCGTCATGACTCCTCGGCCTCTCATCAGATGAGCCTGAGTCAGAGACCAGCTCTCTTTCATCAGAAGGGGTATAGGCATGCAGAGTAGTGAACTCCTCAGTTCCCATAGGACAAACAGAAAACAGGAGGCGTCAAGGGCCACTTCTTACCAGGGCCCCTGCGCCCTGACAACCTCGCAATAATTTGATTAGCCGTAGGCAGTCTGGAAGACACAGCAGGCTGCAAATCCCCACTTGTATGCGACTCAGCAGGAGTGAGATTTAAGCATGGGGAAATAGGTGTATTGAAACGAGGTGCAGCCGCTGGCAAGACTGATTGCAGGGCCAGTGCTTGCTCGGCACATGGTGCGCAGACCCATGCCCTGTCAGCATCAGCATGGGGTTGACCACACGCTATACCCTGGTCATATAATTCTGAAATGCCTCCATATGGTGATTATCTAGGCACAATATGCCAAGCAGGGATTTACGCAATAGGCAACCCTGGATGCCCCAAAGACCCGCTAGGAAGGTGGGAGAATTTTACAAGGCCCACTATAATTTAACCCGGGCCGGGGAAGCCACTAGATTCAGCCGTCTGAAAGACATAATGGGAATAAAGGGTGTCAGAGCCATGCGCAGTAATAAAGAATCATGAAAATCGCCCGCGAGGGCACTTACAGACCAAGGGAGGAGGAGGGCCGTTACAACGTGCGCGCGACTACTATCATAATGGCGCCAAGCGAACCTCGAAGGGCGGGCCAGAGCGGGACGTGACGTGATGATTTTGCCAATGGAGACGCCGCCACCCGGTGCAGCACATCCAATAAAGGGAAGAGACGAGCGCGGCGGCGGCAGATACACAATAAAAAGTTACAAGTCAAAGACAATACTAAGGCAATAATCGTGTAATCACAGTACACTTGAGACCGCCACACCCCCCCCCCTTTCTTTCCCCCCCGAGCTATGGGGGGGGGAACGAGGGAGGATGGCGACCCTTTGGATAGGGCCACTGCTACACGGGGCACGGGGCAATAATGCGGGAGGGCATCCACTAGAGGCTCACCATCAGCCTAAACCGCCTACCCTTTGGTGGGGGACTGCGGTGGAGCATGGCTCCGTTAAGCACGCATGGTGCTGCCTACCTTCACCTGACCAGCGCAGCCCAGGTTGGGAGGCACATCACATCAAGGACGGGTGGGAATAGTCCAAGAGGGCTGCAGGCTGTAATAGCCCGCTCACCTGCGAGAGAGTGATACTTCATGTCTTTGCAGTCAGCACTGCAGAGAAATCTGGGGATTTGTGGGAGTTCCCCGGGTATATGAAGGGCCGGGAGGAGCCTGTTTTTGCATGTCTGCAGTGCACAGCGCCATCTGGTGCAGGATAACCCAAGTGTAAGTATTATATCTGGAGCAGGACGTACTGTATACTTAGAATAGATCTTGTTGCTGAGAGACCATTCCCCCTTCAGCGATTGCCAAAAACCTCCCCATCCGGTCAGACTGGCATCCGTGGTAACAATCTCCCACAGGGTAGTCAGAAAGGACTTGCCCACCAACAGATTTTTGGGGTCCAACCACCACAAGAGGGACTGTCTGGTCAGGGGGGACAGTGAAAATTCCTGTTCCAGGGACTCCTGTGTCCGGTCCCAACCGGTCAACAGATTCAATTGAAGAGGTTTCATGTGGAACTGTGCGAAGGGCACTGCCTCGAAGCATGACACCATTAGGCCCACCAGTTTCATCCCCAGACGGATCGATGGCCGTTGACAAGCCAGTAAGGCCTGCACCTGCATCTGGAGGCCCGCCACCTTCTGCTGGGGCAGGAATACCTTGACCTGAGGTGTCCAACATCATGCCCAGAAAGGACCTCAACATAGAGGGAGTGATAGAAGACTTGGGGTAATTGATTACCCATCCAAAGTCCTCGAGAGTGGATAACACCGTCCGGGTGTCGCTCTCGGCCTGCTGAAAAGACTGAGCTGCAATCAGCAAATCGTCCAGATAATGAAAAACACGAATGCCCGCCATCACCTTGGTGAACACACGGGGGGCTGAGGATATCCCGAACAGCAGCGCCACAAACTGGTAATGCTGATCCTCCAGCGCAAACCTCAGGAACTTCTGATGCCCCTGAAAAATCGGGATGTGCAGTTAAGCAACCTTGACGTCCACCGTGGTCATAAAGTCGCCTGGCCGGAGCGAGCTCACCGCGGACCGTAAGGTCTCCATGCGGAAACGTCTGACTGAAAAACCTGTTGAGACCCTTCAGGTCCAGGATAGGTCTCAGCATTCCGTCCTTCTTGGGCACCGTGAACAGATTGGAGTAGATTGGAGTAGAACCCTCGACCCCGTTCCTGGCGAGGCACGGGACAAATCATCCCTGACCGCAGAACACATTGGACGGCCAATCTTAGGCCCTGTGCCATCAATGGGTTCTGGGATACCTGGGACTAAAGAAATCTTGAGGGCAGCCAAACTGCCAGCTCTAACTTGTAACCGGAGGAAACCCCCTCCTGAATCCACCAATCCGAGATGTGCTGTCTCCAGACGTGAGCAAATAGCAGAAGCCGTCCCCCCACCCGGATGGGTGAGGGTGCCCCCTCATGCCTGAGAGGGCTTGGATTTAGCTCCCCAGGAGGGATTGGAACGAAGAGCCTCTTCCCCCTCGAAAGGAGCGATAGGCAGATGAACCCCGAAAGGGCCGCGCAGGATTCCGTCGCTGAGGGAGTCTCCCATCCTTCGCCAGGAGGTCCAGACGCTCCCACGACTAACCAGAGCCCCAAGAAGGGGATACTAGTGAGTGACAGGTTGGCCGCATCGTCAGCCGATCATTGTCGCAGCCAGAGCGAGTGACGAAGCGCAACAAGCAGGGCTGAAGCCCTGGCGCCAAGCCGGACACTATCGTCCATAGCTGAGACTACAAAAGCAATAAAATCCAAGCAAGCTTTGAGGTCTTTATACTCATTCGCCCGCTTGCGAGACTTGGCAGTATCAACAAGGCGCCTCACCTTCTTCCTGATGGCTAAGGAGACAATGGCCGCGGCACACACAGGCCGAAGCCCCGCGCCCACAAAGGTAAAAGCATGACAAGCCAGTTGATCCATACGCCTGTCAGCAGGATCACGCAAGGAAGCAGTATTGGGAGAGGGCATAACCGTAGTGTTGGATAACCCCAGAGGCGACCAGCTCCTCAGGGAAGGGATACCGCCTGTCCAGGCTCTTAGGCACCGATGGTAATTTATTAGATCTTTCCCATTCTTTAAGAACCATATTGGAAAAATGGGCCTGCACAGGGAAGACAAGCCTCTGTCTCTCAGGCCGGAATAAATCACCCTGCTTCCTCTTTAGGAGGGACAATATGCAAAGTCTCAAGCACTGAAGACCGCAACTATCCGTATTGTCAGGGAGCCACATATCCACTCCCGAGGGAGAACCAGGGTCGCTGTCATAGCCAACCGACTGATCCCCTGAGGAAACGGAGTCCTTAAACAACTCTCCCTCCTCCATGGAGTTCCAACTTCCAAAAAGATCATCACCGTCCTCGGCAAAATCCCAGTAATCCGGCTTGGTGTGCCGCTTCTTACTCGTGGCCTTCCCAGTAGCCGAGTGAGATAGCTGTCTCTCCAGGCTGGCCACCCGGTATGCCAAATCGGCTTAGGACCCCCTGCTGGCTTCCCCCTCGCTGAGGGCTGAATGCAGTCGCGGGGGTGTTGGCGAGGCCGTAGGTAGAAGAGGGCCAGGGGCAGATACGCCCGCCCTATCATGCTCCAACAATACACTTCTAGATGGGGCTCACCATCCCCAGAAGCCTCCATTATGGTGATAATAGTGAAAATTATATGTTACAAGGCACTAGCGGCCCAAACCTAAGAGATCCCCAATATAGTCCCTCTTTTTGTGATCCCTCTTAAGGGAAAGGGCGCGGAGAGAGAGGAGGGGGGTGGTAGGAGACTGGGAGGAACCACAACCCTCAGCTGGCAAAGGGGGCACACCTAGAAGACACAAGCAGACAAGGAGCCGTGAGAATCCCACAACACATGCATCAGAATATCATAAGAGGAAAAAAAAAAGAGAGGGGCTCACGGGACCACCAGTGATCAATGGGAACAGTAGGCAGCAGCACTCGGCCCAGGACAAGGAAGATGGCGCCGGACACCAGCCTCGTGCAAACCTCGAGGGGCGGGCTGTGCAGCCGTGATGCAAAAAGCGTCTTTGCGCGAACCCGCTACGGGTGCGAAAACGAGCGCCCCTCACATAAGAAACATGCCGCTGCGGAGTGTGGCAAGCAGGGAGGGAGGGCGGCCCACGGAGGAGTCCCCCCCCCCCCCCGATGCGGAGCGCAGCACGCCCCGCACAGACCCCGCCGAGGCCACGGTCCTCAGAGCAAGGCCTGCCAGAAGCGCCACTCCCGAACCCCCCCCCCCTCACAGCAAATCAAGAGGAGGGGAGAGGAGAAGGAGCCGAGGGAGGTAAGTATGTCAGCCAGAGTACAGCACAGTAAAAAACAGCAGATGAAACATGCACAAGACAAATAATAATAATAAAGCTTGTGGGAGACACAGGCATAACCCATGGGCATAAATGTAGTTCCTCCCCCCCCCCTCCCCAATAGGCTCACCATCGCCTATGGCCGGCTACCTTTTATGGAGAGTCTGCGGCCCAGAGCCTAGCTCTGTTAACGCCCGACCCCCGGCGTTCACCCTACCTTCACCTTTCCCGGCAGCCAAGGGGTGGGAGGCAATAACGGGTCCACGGAACAGTGGGAATAGGGATGCCGTGGCCGTCAGGCTTAGAATGCCCCGCTCAGCTGCGGTATCCAGAGAGAGTATCCAAGACGATCCTATCAGTAGCACTGCAAGAATTCTACTGAGACCCCTTATTTTATAGGGGGCCGGGAGGAGTTACAGCTCTGGATCTTGCAGTAACTGCGCCACCTGGTGGCAGACTACCCATATGTCATCACTTCTGGGATGACCTGGACTGGATATAGTGAAAATACAATTCTGTGATTACTCACCTGTAGAATTGGTACCCAAACGTAAGGAATTATCTCTGGAGCAGGACGTGCTGTATACGTATAATTCCTTACGTTTGGGTAATACATCCACAAGATGGCGCTGGACTGCAGAGACAGCAAAAAAGTGGCTCCTCCCGGCCCCCCTATATACCAGGGACCTCCCACAAATTCCCCAGTATTGACAAGCAGTTAGCAAGAAGCCGGGAGAATTATAACCATAATCAAACAATTTTAACAATGATAACAATCCCCATACAGAGGTACTAAGAACAATGATAACAAGGGCGGGGTGGAGCAGGACGTGCTGTATACGTAGAATACCAATTCTACAGGTGAGTAATCACAGAATTGTATTATTCTAAGTATACAGCACGTCCTGCTCCAGATATGATTCCTTACGTTTGGGACATCCAATAGCAGTGTCCGTAAGGTAGGGTGGGATCCCCAAAAAGCAACAACATGCAGTTTAAACCACTGCCGCCTGCAGAAGTTTGCGGCCAAAAGCAGCATCAGCTGAAGCCCGAACATCAACCTTGTAAAACTTATAAAGGTATGAACAGAAGACTAAGTAGCGGCCTTGCAAACTTGTTCAACAGAAGCCTGGTGCTGAAAAGCCCAAGAGGCACCAATAGCACGAGTGGAATGAGCAGTAAGGCGGAAGGGAGGATTCTTCCCTTTAGCAGAATAGGCCTGAATCACAGCCTGACGAATCCACTTGCTGATGGTAGACTTAGCTGGAGCCAGACCCTTCTTAGGACCAGAAGGGACCACAAAAAGAGCATCAGTCTTCCTGAAGGGTTCAGTAGCCACCAAATAGAACTTCAGGTTCCTGACCACATCCAAGGAATGTAGAGCCCTCTCCTTAGGGTTACTAGGATTAGGGCACAGAGAAGGCAGAACAATGTCCTGATTGAGATGAAAAGCAGACACAACTTTAGGCAGAAAATCCAGTTAAAAGCGAAACACCACCTTGTCCTGGTGTCTCTCAAAGTAAGGGGGCTTGATGGAAAGCACCGCCAACTCAGAAACACGCCTAACAGAAGTGATAGCCACCAAAAAGACTACTTTAAGAGTAAGAATGGACAAAGCAGCCTCATGCACAGGCTCAAAAGGAGACCCCTGCAAGGCAGAAAGGACCAAGTTCAAGTCCCAGACTGGTAACATAGGCTTACGTGGGGGACGCACATGGGTAACCCCCTGGAAAAAAGTCTTGACCAGATGATGCTGAGCAAAAGATCTCTGGAAGAAAACAGCCAAGGCAGAAACATGACCTTTCAGAGTGCTGAGCTGAAGCCCCAGATCCAAACCATGTTGAAGAAATTCCAGAATCCTAGGAATAGAAAACACATGACAGGGAAGAGATTTAGACTCACACCAGTCAATGTAGGTACGCCAAACCCTATAGTAGATGGAAGAAGAGGACTTTTTCCTAGCCCTGATCATGGTGTTAACAACAGAGGCAGGCAGGCAGCCCTTTTTCCATTAAGATCGAGGTTTCAGCAGCCAGGCCGTTAAAGCCAGCGTTTGTAAATTGGGGTAGCGTAGCTGCCCCTGAGTGAGCAGGTCTGGATCCTTGGGCAGGGCGTACTGATCTACCGCCAGCTGCACGATGTCTGCGAACCACACTCTTCCTGGCCAACGGGGGCCACCAGGATTGCTGGCACCCCTTCCTGAGCTATCTTTCGCAGAACCCAACAGGGGAAACGGGGTGTCATGAATGACTTGCCTTCAGCCCGTGCCCGTAGTGTCCCTAGGCAACTGGCTGGGGATCCTCCTGCCCAGCAGCCGCTTCTGCCTCGGATGCCATCCCCAGCGGCGCATGTGTCTCCAAGCAAGCCCTCCTCACTTGCCCACTGTCATTCAACTCGTGCTTGCACGCATGTACAGTCAGCTCATGTCCTCCGGTGGTGCAATACACAGAATGGCCACTGGAGGCTGTTTAAAAGAGAGAAACCTAGGAGGTGCAGCTCTGAGCAGTATGCCTGTGGAGTTCAGCTGGGGCAATCAGCCCAGAGCTCTCTGAGTGCACCAATCAGACCACAGGGCCGAAATGCACAAATCAGCTCACAGATCCAAAGTGCACCAATCACAGCCACTGCCTCCCTGTCCAATTCAGCTGGGTCTACCCCTATATAGGGATTGCCACTGCAGTGTGTCAGTGCCTGTTATAGCGCCTAGTACCAAGCTTGTCTTGTGCATTGAAGCTCTATTGATTTCCAGTTGCCGATCTCTGCCTTCCCGTTATCAACCAATTGCCTGTCTCTGGACTTCCGTCATTCACGCTCCAGTTATTGGTTCTCCAGATCTCTCCATATAAGCTAGCATCCTTTGAGCCAATAAGTCCTGGGGGCAACCGATCCCGGGTAGGCGTACTTGCGTCCCGGCAAGCGTGGGCTCCTATAGGTGAAGCTGGCTGCGGAGATTGGGGGTTGCAAGCTCAGTAAGAGGTCTGGAGTTACCCCCTAGCGTGACATTATAACAGGCCCAAAAAATGGATGACCTGGTACAGCAGGTGCAAGCTATGGCCACAGCGATAAACCAACTCACTCAAAGAGTGGCCACTCAGGAACATTTTGATATGAAGGGACTTGTACAACAAGTGCATGGCATGACTTCCGCCATAAACCACCTGACCCAACGTGTGGCAAATCAAGAAAATCGCCAGCCGGCTGCACCACCTTCATCCTCACCTCCTGTCGAGCCGAAGGTTCCCCTTCCTGAGAAATTTGATGGGGACCGTACAAGATTTTCCAACTTCAGGAACTCCTGTGAACTTTATTTCAGACTACGGCCCTACTCCTCGGGCACCGAATTGCAGAGGGTGGGCCTGGTTATCTCTCTGCTCCAGGGTGATCCACAGTCCTGGGCGTTTGGCTTAGCGCCCACAGATGAGGCCTTGCAAACTGTCTCAGCCTTTTTCTCCACTATGGAGATCCTGTATTCGGACCCTGACAAGACTTCGACCGCCGATGCCAGGCTTCGAAGCCTGAAACAGGGGAAGCGTTCAGCAGAGGAATATAGTGCCGAATTCCGCCGCTGGGCGATTGAATCCCATTGGAATGATCCTGCTCTCTGTAGTCAGTATAGAATTGGTCTCTCAGAGGGTGTTAAGGATGTTCTTACAAATTTTCCTTACCCCAGAAGTCTGGATGAACTCATGCCTATGGCCATTAAAATTGACAGACGGCTACGGGAGAGACATATAGAGAAGAATCACTTTCACTTCCGAGAATCCTCCCACCAGGAGTCATCCCCTGTGGGTGTTATCTCATCTTCGCTCCCTGAAGAGCCTATGCAATTCGGTGCTACTCACCTTTCCCCAGATGAAAAGAGTAGACGTCGCACCTTAGGCCTGTGCATGTACTGTGGGGCTTCTGGTCACCTGGTTAGGACCTGCCCCAATAAAAGACCTTTGGCGGGATTGCAACGTCCTGACAAGATAGAGAAAGTTTGTCAGGACGGTCAGGTAACTTCCCTTCATAGGAATAAAATGTTGTTACCTGCTACTGTGGGTTGGGAGTTGTCCAGGAAATCCATCCCCGCTTTTGTCGATAGCGGAGCAGTGGGCAACTTCTTGGATAAATCCATAGTGGCCGCCTTAGGCATTCCAGTTACTCCCCTTGGGAAGCCCCTTCAGATTTTGGCTGTTAATAATACTCCTGTTCGTGGAGGAACTGTAACCTCCAAAACCCCTTTTATCAGCCTAGTTGTGGGACCCTCCCATTCTGAGAATCTTGAATTTTTTGTATTTGACTGCCCTGAAACCCCGGTTGTCTTAGGGTTCCCCTGGTTGAAGGTGCACAACCCTACCCTTAATTGGAAAACTGGGGAATTGACAGGATGGGGCCCACACTGTGTAGAACACTGCTCTAGCATTACTGTTGGGGCAACCCAGGTCTCAGAGTGTGTTTGTCCGCCTGCCTCTCCATCCAGGAGGGTACCTCGTGTATCTTTGTTGAAGTCTGTCGGATCTACTCGGGGCGTTTGTCCTGTGGATTCTGGTGAGGGTCCGGAGGCCCCTCGTGAAGGGGGGGGTAATGTCATGAATGACTTGCCTTCAGCCCGTGCCCGTAGTGTCCCTAGGCAACTGGCTGGGGATCCTCCTGCCCAGCAGCCGCTTCTGCCTCGGATGCCATCCCCAGCGGCGCATGTGTCTCCAAGCAAGCCCTCCTCACTTGCCCACTGTCATTCAACTCGTGCTTGCACGCATGTACAGTCAGCTCATGTCCTCCGGTGGTGCAATACACAGAATGGCCACTGGAGGCTGTTTAAAAGAGAGAAACCTAGGAGGTGCAGCTCTGAGCAGTATGCCTGTGGAGTTCAGCTGGGGCAATCAGCCCAGAGCTCTCTGAGTGCACCAATCAGACCACAGGGCCGAAATGCACAAATCAGCTCACAGATCCAAAGTGCACCAATCACAGCCACTGCCTCCCTGTCCAATCCAGCTGGGTCTACCCCTATATAGGGATTGCCACTGCAGTGTGTCAGTGCCTGTTATAGCGCCTAGTACCAAGCTTGTCTTGTGCATTGAAGCTCTATTGATTTCCAGTTGCCGATCTCTGCCTTCCCGTTATCAACCAATTGCCTGTCTCTGGACTTCCGTCATTCACGCTCCAGTTATTGGTTCTCCAGATCTCTCCATATAAGCTAGCATCCTTTGAGCCAATAAGTCCTGGGGGCAACCGATCCCGGGTAGGCGTACTTGCGTCCCGGCAAGCAGGGGCTCCTATAGGTGAAGCTGGCTGTGGAGATTGGGGGTTGCAAGCTCATTAAGAGGTCTGGAGTTACCCCCTAGCGTGACAGGGGGAAAGACATACAGCAGCTGAAAACCCTGCCAGGGCATTGTCAGAGCATCCATGGCTAAGGCCAGAGGGTCCTGGGACTGAGACACAAAGACTGGAAGCTTGTGATTGTGACGAAACGCAAACAGATCCACATCTGGATGACCCCAACGGTGACACAGAGAGCGAAACACCCTGTTGCTGAGGGACCATTCCCCCAGGCGAGAATCCCCCTGCTCAGAGAGTCTGCCTCCAGATTCTCCACCCCGGGAATGTACACGGTTGAGATGCAGAGAACTCCACCCAGGACAGGATCAGAGCTCTCAGCAGAGCCATAATGCCCACCAGCACCTTGGGGAATACCCTGGGAGCCGAAGTGAGACCGAAAGGCAATGGCCCAAACTGTTAATGCTGATCCTCCAGAGCGAACCTGAGGAATCTCTGATGACCTGGAAAGACTGGAATACGGAGGTAAGCATCCTTGATGTCCACAGAGGTCATGAAGTCCCCTGGGCGTAGTGAACTTACGGCTGAGCGCAGAGTCTCCATGCGAAAACACCTGAATCTGACAAATTTGTTGAGAAGTCCAGGATGGGTCTGACGGACCCATCTCTTTTGGGAACAGTGAAAAGTTGGAATAATAGGCCTTGCCCCTTTCCCTTAAGGGCACCTGGCAGATGACCACCAGCTCCAGTAAGTTCTGCACAGCAAGCAACAGGCCCTGAGCTGACAGGGGGTTTTGTGCCATCTGGGATCTGATGAATCTTGGGGGCGGCCAGGCTGCCAACTCTATCTTGTAACCGGAGGACACTACCTCCTGAATCCACAGGTCTGAGACATAACGCCTCCAGGTGTGACCAAAGAGCCGAAGCCGTCTCCCCCACCCAGATGGGTGAGGGCGCCCCTTCATGCCTGAGGGGGCTTGGGGGAAGACTTAGTCTTGGAACCCCAGGAGGGGCTAGGGCGGCCACGCCCTCTGCCCCAGAAATCTCCACGGGCCCCTGCAAATGAAGCTCCCCTTCCCATTCTGGACCCACGGTAGGAGGAAAGAAAGGAACCTGAACCCCGAAAGGGCCGAGACTGTCTTTTGCGCTGGGGTAACTTGCCTCCCTTAGCAAACAGGTCCAGGAGATCCCCAAATAGACACAGTCCTTTAAAGGGAAAACCCAATGAGAGCCTTCTTAGCAGCGTTGTCAGCTGCCCACTGGCGCAGCCAAACCGAGCGGCGTATAGCCACCACCAAGGCAGAAGCCCTGCCACACATTCTAATGGTATCATCCAAGGCAGAGAGGATATATGCAACAAATTCCTCACAACGCAGAAGGGCTCTATACTCTTCACTAGCAGCATCATCAGGAGCCCCATCTAAAATACTTTGGAGCAGAGTCCTAATAGCCACAGCTGTAATGGCAGAGGCACAAACCGGACGCAGCGCGGACCCCACACAGGCAAGGGCACGGGAAGCCAGCTGATCAATGCGCCGGTCCTTACCATCCTTCAGGGTAGTAGAGTCAGGGGAATGCATGACAGAAGTGTTGGACAACCCCAAAATTGGTGCATCCACTTCGGGAGGGGATGACCAACGCTTAACCGCTTCAGCAAGAAAAGGATACCTCTTATCCCAACTCTTAGGCACCCCAGGAAACTTGCTAGGTCGCTCCCACTCTTTGAGCATGAAATTATTAAAGTGAGTTTGCTCAGGAAACTCCAAACGCAGCTTAGCAGTGTGAAACAACTCCCCCTGCTGCCGAGGAGCTGCGGCAGGAGGAGAGATAGAACGTACTTCAAAAATGTGAGCCAAAAGCCTGTCAGTATCATCTGGGGCCCATGGGTCAGAGCCAGAATCAGCATAACCCTTAGGCTGCTCAGATGATTCTGAATCAGAAAACTTTTCCCCCTCTTCCAGGGGGGTATAGCCGGACAGGTCAAAAAATTCCTCAGCCTCCATAGGAAAAAGGGTAACGCCAGGCGCCAGATGCCGCCTCTTAGCAGTGGCCCTACAGGCCGTAGAGCCAGCAATCAGCTTCTCAATGCTAGCCACCCTGGTAGACAAAGCAGGCTGAGACTCCCCACTGGTATGCACCTCACTGGGAGTCAGATGTAAGCGTGGGGGAGTAGGCGAAGCCCTAGGGGGCGCAGGCCCAGCCACAGGTAACCCTGTTTGCAGCGCCAGCACCTGCTGGGCACAGGGTACACAAACCCGCACATTGTCATCACTTGTAGGGGACACCCCGCACACCACACACAGCCGGGCTTGTCCTGAAGGAACCCCGAGCACATTATCCTGAGAAGACTCCATATGGTGATTATCGCAGCCCAACCGGCCAATAGGGATTCACGCTATAAAGCCACCAATGGCCCGCTAGGGAAGTGGGAGGTAAAAAGCAGAATAGGCCTCGAGTAAACTAAGAGGGGATAGCCGGGAGAAACCACAATTAAGTTTGACCCGCCTGCAAGACATAAACAGAAAAGTCCTGTAAGCGGCATGCATACATAAAATTTAAAAATAAGCCAGCCCGCTGGGGCACTTACGGACCGTGGTAGGTAGACGCCAGCCACGCAGCACAAGGAGAGCAAAATGGCGCCCGCAGATACCTCAAGGGGCGCAAAGGCGCCCACGTGACCATGCCAGCCAATGATGGTGCAGCAGCGTCTGAGGTAAAGTCGCTGACGACCGCGGAACGCCGTACAAGCACGCGTGGCGGCGGCGGCATATTTAAAAAAGCAGCCAGTGCAACCAATACACGCGGTGACACAAAGCCAAAGTATACCAAGGCATACAATCACAAGGAGTGAAGAATACACCCCCCCCCCCCCCAGAAATACCAGGGAGAGCAGCGGCCAACCTAACAGGAGCCCACCGATGGACAGGGGGCGAGGGGCAATAGCGCGGGAGGGGCATCACATAAGGCTCACCATGGGCCTATACCGCCTACCCTTTGGTGGGGTGGGGGATTGCGGTTGGAGCAGCGCTCCTTAAGCACCTGGCAGCGGTGCTGCGTACCATCACCCGACCAGTGCAGCCAAAGCTGGGAGGCAGAAAAAAAGAGGAATGCGTGGGAGGTCCCTGGCATATAGGGGGCCGGGAGGAGCCACTTTTTTGCTGTCTCTGCAGTCCAGCACCATCTTGTGGATGTATTACCCAAACGTAAGGAATTATCTCTGGAGCAGGACGTGCTGTATACTTAGAATAAACGGTTCGGTCTTCTTTAACATCAACACTATCAATCCATTGGCCACCACAGTGTGGGATGACCCCTGACCACCCAGCAACTGTAGCAGCAGAAGTTAAAGCACATGACAGCATATAATGGAGCAGATCCTCCATTGCCCCAGTGTGAGGTGGTGTGCCTATAGAGCACGTGTCAAACTCAAGTCCCAGATGCGGCGCTCCAACCCTTCAACCCTTTTTACGTGCCCTTTTTATGTCAGCAGTGGTTGGAAGGGGCCCCTTCTAGCTGGCCTTGTCACTCCAAGGCTTCCGACTGTGTGTGGTGCTGTTAAATACTGTGTTCCACTCTAATCCTGTCCCCAAAGGCAGTGCCTATAAAAATGGTGCGCACCATTTCAACATTCAGTCGGAGAAGAGAGTAGTGTCTACAACAGTTCTAAGTCTCTGTACAACCAGATCTCACCACACAAGGAGGGACCACCTAACCCATCCAACTCACTGCCACAGCAGAGGCTGAAACAGCTGCTGCATTTTCTTCTCACTTTGCACTCTGGGGTCTCCCTTGTGGTCTAGTGATTAAAATTCAGAATGCTCACCTCTGCAGCCCTGGTTTCATTCCTGGGCAGCAAAAGTCACATTGTTTTTAATCTGTACTTTGTTATCTGCCTGGTGGTCTAGTGCTTAAAGGAGCACTATCACAAAATTGTGTAACATTAAAAATACATATAAACACCTTTATATGAGTCATTATATGTCCCAAACTGAATAAAACTCCAGCCAAGCTTGTGGTTTATTCTCTCCTGGTAGGAATTAAATCCAGGGGTGACAAGTTTAGTCTCTCAGGGGTGACAAAGCCCATCACCCCAGATGTCCTTTTCATTTAGAGAAAGAAAACAAGCATGGCTGGCTATTTCTTAATGCCAGGTGTATCAGTGACCCCTCCTCCCACCATCCAGGAAATGTATATGGATTTTTATCATTGGGCCATTTTTTTGTGATAATGCCCTAGTTCAATTTCTGGACAAGAAAGGTCACTTTCTTCTCCCTTTGCTATCCCTCTGGTTGTCTGGTGATTAGAATTCAGAACTTCCCAACTCAGCAGCCCTGGGTCTATTTACAGTTAGGGAAAGCCGCTTACTTTCCTTGGAGTAGGTGGTCTTGGGAGCCTGCCCGTTTCAGGTCAGTGACAGGAATAGTGCAAATGGGAGACAGGAGGATAGCAACAGAGGGAAGCCAGCTAGTGTATGGCAACCCTACTGTCCCCAGCTATTCTATTTTATAGCATATGTGAAAGAAATACAGCTGGCACTAGACGGGTTCTGTGTGACTCCAGCTCTGCCCACTTGTGCCCCTCTTTATTCTTCAGCAGGCAGGTTGCATAAAGACATTTATCACATTTCAGCATCCAGTCACACAAGTCACCAAAGAGAAAGGAGCACACCATTCATCTAGAGGAAATGGGGAAGTGAATTAAACATACTCTCAGAATCTGCTGGGATATGAAATAAAAAGTTGCATGGAACTTTCGGCTTTGAACTTCAAAGAAGCCTGGAAATATCAAGGATGCCTGAGGCTAATCGTCAGCAGGTAATGCGTTGTCCTTGGCAGCCCCAGAGCTGGGTATTGGTTAGTTCCTGAAGAGTCAGCAGCCCTGGCCAAGACATTGTCTACTGGTGTCAGGTTGGGGGAAATCATGTGGCAATCACGTGTATATGTATATATAGTGCAGAAACTGCAAACCTCTCAACTTTGGATTACTACAGGAAACTGAAAATTAAGCAACCAAGGATAATTTTAAAGCAGACTTACCCTGTCCCTAATGTACCATGATTTTCTGCAGTTACAAGGTTACCCTTCTCCAGTGCCATAGAGATGTCCTAAAGCAGTCCTAACAATGGGCACTAATAAACACAGTGCCAGTTGTAACTGCATTTTTAATGGTGATCCTGTTCTAAGGTAAAAATACAGTTAGGGATTCAGATTTTTTTTAAGATTTATAATTTGTTTTTACTGCATTTTTGATATTGCTATAGCTATTCTGACTTGGTCACCAAGTGTTCGCTGCTGGCCTGGGGGTCATTTTGTATGTGTCATTTGTATGTTGGCATATATGTTTTAATTGGTTTTGGATGGTTGTTATTTAGGTTTTGTATAAATTAATGCAAAACATTGTATATTGTTGTAACTGTGCTTCTCTATACTGTTTTAGTGGTTTTGCTATACATAACTGACAGACGGCCAACCTTGTAACTTAAGAAAAGCCTATTGAAAAACAAAAAAGGGTACTTACCTTTTGTCCCCTGCCACAGTGCTAGTGGCCAGTGATTAGTAACTAACTGGATCGCTGGATCCAAGCCCCTGCCACATCCCTTGTCTGACCATGCAGTAACATTTGATAGCACTGCCAGAACCTCTACATTCATTACATTGGTAGTGAGCCGAGGTCTGACACGGCATCGTCCGGAGCTCAAGGCCCAGAAAGGCATTGGATCACAGTGATCAGATAAGTTTCTAATAGCCGGATTAGCACTGATCATCAGTGTGGGACAAAAGGAGAGTACCCTTATATTTTTCAATAGGCTGCTGAAAGACCTGATCAGTCAGCTAATAGGTAGCAGGAGTAGATCAAGGGTCCTTGCAGACCTGAGCCTGACACAACGTTGCTAGGGAGTATTGAGGCCCACGCTAAATAATTAAACTATGGCAAGCCCTTTGCTTACCCCAGACCTACTATGCAGGCCTCCCTAGGACCAGTCGTGCATTTTACCATCGACATCTAAAGTGAACACTGTTCTTCCTTTTACCAAACAAGGTGGTCAGCTATATTTACACTACAAAAAGCACATGCAGCAAGGGGGCATTTGGCCACATTAGGGTATAAATACACCCTCAAATCATGGCACCATGCATTGAAACCATAGAAGGTAATTCGTTATCCCTGCCCTTTGCCTTTACTGTACAATATACTTAAATATACAGATTTCCTGAAAGACTCAGTAGCAACCAAATAAAACTTCAGAGCCTTGACAACATCCAGAGAATGAAGGGTCCGCTCCTTGGAATTAGCAGGGTTAGGACACAAAGAAGGCAAAACAATGTCCTGATTGAGATGAACAGCAGACACAACCTTAGGCAAGAAATCCGGCTTAAGCCAAAACACCACCTTATCCTGATGCCGCTCAAAATAAGAAGATTTGATGGAAAGCGCCGCCAGCTCAGAAACTCACCTGACCGAAGTAATAGCCACCAAAAAGGCCACTTCAAGAGTCAGAATGGGCAACGTAGCCCCATGGATAGGCTCAAAGGGAGGACCCTGCAGAGCAGACAACACCAGATTCAAGTCCCAAACCGGTAGCATAGGCTTACGTGGCGGACGCACATGAGTAACTCCCTGGAAAAATACAATTCTGTGATTACTCACCTTGTAGAATTGGTATTATAAGTATGCAGCACGTCCTGCTCCAGATAATGATTCATAACATCTGAGACATCCAATAGCAGTGTCCACAAAAAAGGGTGGGGATCCCAAAAAAGGCAACAACGCGCAGATTAAACCACTGCCGCCTGCAGACCCTTACGGCCAAAAACAGCATCCGCTGAGGCCCGATCATCAACCTTGTAAAACTTGGAAAAGGTATAAACAGAAGACTACGTAGCAGCCTTACAAACTTGTTCAACAGAAGCCTGGTGCTGGAAGGCCCAGGACGCCCCAACAGCACGGGTAGAATGAGCAGTAACACGGAAAGGAGGATCCTTCGCCCTAGTAGAATAGGCCCTATCAATGGCCTGACGGATCCATTTGCTAATAGACTTATCAGGAGCCAACCCCTTCTTGGGACCTGATGGAGTAGCAGTAGCCACCAGGTAGTATTTCAAATTCCTGACAACATCCAGAGTGCAAGGCCCTCTCCTTGGGATTACCAGGATTAGGGCACAAAGAAGGAAGCACAATATCCTGATTGGGATGGAAGGCAGAGACAACCTTAGGCAAGAAGTCTGGTTTAAATCGGAAAACCACCTTGTCCTGGTGTCTCTCAAAGTAGGGGGCCTGAATCGACAGAGCCGCCAACTCAGAAACACGCCGGACAGAGGTGATAGCCCCCAAAAAGGCAACATTCAGGGTAAGGAGAGACAAGGCAGCCTCATGCACAGGTTCAAAAGGAGGACCCTGAAGGCCGGACAAAACCAAAATTCAAATAAGGAATAGGAATTACGCTGTGCAGCTACCCGGGATGCCCCTTATCTGTCCACTAGGATAGTGGGAGGATTTTGTTGTTTTTAGGCCTCTAATATAGTAACTAGACTAATAGAAGGCACAGGACCGGGAGAAACCTCTAATTAGTTTTTCCACCTGAAAGACATAAGAAGACAAGGAGCGGAAGGCAAGTAAAATATAAAAGGGGGCCCGCAAGGGCACTCACAGACCGCCGAAGAGCTTACAATCGATCCGAGTGGAGAGACAAGATGGTGCTGCAGGGCTCTGAAGGGGCTGGCCGCATGAGGAAGCACCGCGGAGCGCGCCCAGCGTTAAGCCACGCCCCCTCCAGGAAGCGCGGGGTTACAGGCTGACAGCCACCCCGCAGCCAATCAGCAGCCATCAGGTCCCTGAGTGACGTCGCCGCTGACTGTGGACGCCGCAGGGTGCGCAAGTCAGCGGCGGGAAATTCAAAACTGAAGGGGAGAGGTGCAGAGCCGAGGAGAGAACCAGCGAGACATAAAAAAGGCATCATAACAAATAACAGTAATGTCAAAAAGGCAAAACACATTTACCCTAACAGGCACTAACCCCCCCCCCCCCCCCGACGAGCAGTATAATGGGAGAAGGGGGAGTAAGGAGCCCATTAAACATTAATAAATGTAAGGCAGGGCAATAGCAGTCAGGATCACCAGTAACCTGAAAACCACCTACCCTTTTGTGGGGGATTTGCGGTGGAGCAAGCTCCAATGAAGCACCTCTAATAGGTAACTGGGAGGGGCCTCTTTTTTGCCATCTCTGCAGTAAAGCGCCCTCTTGTGGGCTATATCCCAGATGTTATGAATCATTATCTGGAGCAGCATACTTAGAATAAAGTCTTAACCAACCGGTGATTGGCAAATGATCTTTGGAAAAAAATTGCCAGAGCTGACACCTGTCCCTTGAGGGTACTAAGTTGAAGGCCCGAATCCAAACCATGTTGCAAAAATTCCAGAATCCTGGGGATAGAAAACACCCTACAAGGAAGACACTTGGACTCACACCAGGCAATGTAAGCATTGCCTTATCCCTTATCCATCCAAGATGGAGGTTTCAGCAGCCAAGCTGTTAAAGCCAGCGTTTGTAAATTGGGATAGGGCAGCTGTCCCTGAGTGAGAAGGTCTGGATCCTTGGGCAAGACATACCGCTCTACTGCCAACTGCACAACGTCTGCGAACCACACCCTCCTTGGCCAACAGGGGGCCACCAGGATGGCTGGTATCCCCTCCTGGGCTATCTTGCGCAGCACCCTGCCCAGCAGAGGAAAAGGAGGGAACACAGAGGAGCCGAAACTCCGTCCAAGGCATTGCTAGCGCATCAGTGCCAAGGAGGATCCTGTGACAGCGAGACGAATCTGGGAAGCTTGTGATTGTGGCGGGACGCAAACAGGTCCTCATCCGGCTGACCCCAGTGGAGACACAGTGAGTGGAATACCTCGTTGCTGAGGGACCATTCCCCCAGCCGAGACGTCCCCCTGCTCAGTGAGTCTGCCTCCTGGTTCTGCACCCCCGGAATGCAAGGGACATTCTCTTCCGCCCAAGACAGTATCAGGGACACTTCCTTGAGGGCTCGCTTGCTCAGAGTCCCCCCATGATGATTGATGTAGGCAACCGCCGTCTGGTTGTCCGAGCGGATCTGAATAGCCTGAGCCTGAAGGTGCGTGGTCAGCTGAGAAAGAACCAACCTGATCGCACTCAGTTCCAGGACATTGATGGGAGCATGGGCCTCCTGGGGGCCCCACCGACCCTGGAACTTCAGAGACTTCCAAAAGCCCCCCCAACCGGTCAGACTGGCATCTGTGGTGACAATCTCCCAACACTGAGTCCAGCCACCACAAGAGGGACTGTTTGGCCAGGGGGGACAGAGCAAATTTCTGATCCAGGGACACAGGGTGGACCAGAAAGGACCTCATCAAAGACGGAGACAGGGAAGACTTGGGAAAGTTGATCACCCAGCCGAAGGACTCGAGAGTGGAAGTCACTACCCGAGTATCCTTCTCGGCCTGATGAAGAGACTGAGCCGCAATCAGAATGTCGTCCAGGTAAGGGAGGATGCGAATGCCCTGATTCCGCAGCAGAGCCATCACGCCCGCCAGCACCTTGGTGAACACCCGAGGCGTCGAGGTGATACCGAACGGTAAAGCCACAAACTGGTAATGCTGATCCTCTAGAGCAATGAGAAATCTCTGATGACCTGGAAAGATTGGCACGTGAAGTCAGGCATCCTTGATGTCCACGGAGGTCATGAAGTCGCCCGGGCGAAGGGTACCGACAGCCGAGCGTAGCGTCTCCATGCGAAAGTGCTTGAACCTGACAAACTTGTTGAGATCCTTCAAGTCCAGGCCTCAAGGACCCGTCTTTTTTGGGGACCGTGAAAAGATTGGAGTAAAACCCCTGACCCCATTCCTGGGAAGGCACCAGGCAAATGACTCCTGACTCCAACAGACGTTGAACCGCAAGGTGCAAACCCTGAGCTGACAGAGGGTTTTGAGACATCTGGGATCTGAGAAAGCCTGGGGGCGGCCAGGCTGCAAACTATCTTGAAACCGGAGGACACCACCTCCTGAATCCACCGGTCTGAGACGCGGAGCCTCCAGACGTGAGCAAATAGCCGAAGCCGCCCCCCCACCCGGATGGGTGAGGGCGCCTCCTCATGCCTGAGGGGGCTTGGGAGAAGGTTTGGGCTTGGAACCCCATGAGAGACCGGGACGACCACGGCCCCAAGAATCTCTGCGGCTACCCAAGAAGAGGGAGCCACGACCTCCTCTGGGAGCACAAAAGGAGGGGAGGGAAGCGGAGGGCCCCCGAAAAGGCGGAGGCAGCCTACCACCCTTGGCTAGAAAATCCAGACGCTCACCAAAGAGCCGCAGCCCCTCAAAGGGGAGCCCAGTGAGAGCCTTCTTAGCAGCAGCGTCCACTGACGCAACCAAACAGAGCGGCGCATAGCAACCAAAAAGGCAGAGGCCCTACCACTCAGCCGCACCGCATCATCCATGGCAGTAAGGACAAAGGAAACAAAATCAGAGCAAAGCAAGAGAGCCCTATAATCCTCCCCCCTCCTACCAGCCACAGCGCCATCAAGGAGACGCTTGAGCTGTTTCTTAAGGGCAATAGCTGTAATTGCAGCGGCGCAGACTGGACGCAACACAGCCCCCACAAATGTAAAAGCACGGCAGACCAGCTGATCCATACGCCGGTCCTCGCTGTCCCGCAGTGTAGTAGTGTCAGGGGAAGGCATGACCGAGGTGTTGGACAGCCCTAGAACGGGAGCGTCCACCTCAGGGGGACATGACCATCGCTTGACCAGGTCGGCAGGAAAGGGATACCTCTTATCCAACCCTTAGGGCACCGCGGGCAATCTACTAGGACGTTCCCACTCCTTAAGCACCATATTAGTGAAATGGCCCTGCTCAGGGAACTCCAGACGCTGTTTATCAGGACAAAATAGCTCACCCTGCTTCCTCTTAGCCACCTCAGGGGGTACAATTTCAAAAGATTTAAAAAAATGTGAGCCAACAGTCTATCAGTGTCATTAGGGAACCATGAGTCCTCCCCAGACGCAGACCCAGGGTCACTGTCGTAACCCTCCTGCTGGTCCCCAGAGGAGTCAGAGTCCAGGAAAAGCTCCCCCTCCTCTAGGGAGTAACGGCCAACAAAAATACCATTTTGTGAATACTCACCTGTAAAATGGGTATTATAAGTATGTCACACACCCCACTTCAAACATTAATAATTACACTAGGGTTAACGCACCGCTAGGTGGCAGTATTGCAGAGAATTCTCCAAAAACTTCAACAGGCCCCTCCCGGTCTATACATACCTGGTACCTCCCAAGAACCTCCCAGTATTAGAACAGCAGTAAGACAAGGTACCAGAACCAACAATGTAACCCTCAACGTAAAGAACTAAACTTCACCAAATAAAGAGCCAGGATACCGAAAAGGGCGGGTGAAGTGGGGTGTGTGACATACTTATAATACCCATTTTACAGGTGAGTATTAACAAAATGGTATTATTCTAAGTATGTCACACACCCCACTTCAAACATTAATAATTACACTAGGGACATCCAACAGCAGTGTCCAGAAAAGGGTGGGTATCCGAGCAGGCAATAACGCAGAAAAAACTCAAACCACTGCAGCCTGCAAAACCTTACGGCCAAAAACAGCATCCGCTGAGGCCCGCACATCAACCTTATAGAACTTAGAAAAAGTATGAACAGAAGACCAAGTTGCAGCCTTACACACTTGTTCAACCGAAGCCTGGTGCTGAAAAGCCCAGGACGCACCAACCGCACGAGTAGAGTGAGCAGTAACTCGGAAAGGAGGATCCTTCCCCTTAGCCGAATAAGCACCAACAATGGCCTGACGAATCCATATACTAATGGAAGATTTGGCCGGAGCCAAACCCTTCCTAGGCCCACATGGCACAACGAAAAAGGCATCAGTCTTACGAAAAGAAGACGTAGCACGTAGATAGTACCTGACACAACGTACCACATCCAAGCAGTGCAAAGCACTCTCCTTGACATTCTTAGGCTTAGGACACAAAGAAGGAAGAACAATGTCCTGGTTAAGATGAAAAGCAGAGACCACTTTAGGGAGAAAATCTGACTTGTAACGAAAAACCACTTTGTCCTGATGATCCTCAAAATAAGGAGCCTGAATAGACAAAGCTGCCAGCTCTGAAACACGCTGAACCGAAGTGATGGCCACCAGAAAGGCAACCTTCTGAGTAAGAATGGACAAAGCGACATCCCGCAAAGGCTCAAAAGGAGGAGCCTTAAGAGCAGAAAGAACCAAATTCAAATCCCACACTGGGAGCAAAGGCTTCCTAGGAGGCCGCACATGCGAAACCCCCTGGAAAAAAGTCTTGACCAAGGAATGACTAGCAAAAGATATCTGGAAAAAAATAGACAAAGCAGAAACCTGCCCCTTCAAGGTACTCAGCTGAAGACCGGAGTCCAGCCCCGACTGAAGAAACTCCAAAATCCTAGACACAGAAAAGACCCGGCAAGGCAAAGACCTAGCCTCACACCAATCAATATAAGATCTCCAATACCTGTAATAGATGGAAGAAGAAGATCTCTTCCTGGCACTAATAAGAGTCTGAATGACCGCATCCGAAAGACCCTCCTCCTTTAAGATGGAGGTTTCAGCAGCCAAGCCGTCAAAGCCAGCGTTTGTAAACTGGGGTAACATAGTTGACCCTGAGTGAGAAGATCTGGCCGAAGAGGCAGATCGAACTGATCTACGGCCAGACGAACGATGTCCGCGAACCACACCCGCCTTGGCCACCTTGGAGCCACGAGAATGGCGGGAACTCCCTCCAGAACCAACTTTCGCAGAACCCTGCCTAGCATGGGAATCGGAGGAAACAGATAAAGAAACCCCAGGTCCCTCCAGCTCAGGGTCATGGCATCCACCGCCAGAGCCAGAGGGTCCCAGGACAGGGACACAAAGGACGGAAGCTTGTGATTGTGACGAGAGGCAAACAGATCCACCTCCGGCGTCCCCCACCGGAGACACAGTGACCGAAACACCTGGGGATGGAGAGACCACTCCCCCCGACGGGACGCACACCGGCTCAGAAAATTCGCCTCTGTGTTTTCCACTCCCGGAATGTAAACTGCCGAGATGCAAGGGACATGAGTCTCCGCCCAGACCAAAATCAGAGACACTTCCCTGTGGGCACCCAGACTGCGAGTCCCTCCTTGGTGATTGATGTAAGCAACCGCCGTCTGATTGTCTGAGCGAACCTGAACCGGCAGACCTTGTAAATGAAGCGTCAAGCGAGACAGAACCAACCTGATGGCTCGCAATTCCAGAACATTGATGGGCAAGTGGGCCTCCTGAGGGTCCCACTGCCCCTGAAATCGAAGATCCTTCCAAAAACCTCCCCAGCCTGACAAACTGGCATCCGTGGTGACAGTTTCCCAAAGTGGAGTCAGAAACGACCTGCCCTTCAAAAGGTTGTCCGAGACCAACCACCACAGAAGGGACTGCCGAACCCGAGGGGACAACCGGAAGGACCGATCCAACGACCCCGGACACCGGTTCCAAGACGCCAAAAGATGAAGTTGAAGAGTCCTCGTATGAAACTGAGCAAAGGGAACTGCCTCGAACGAGGCCACCATCAACCCCACCAGTCTCATCCCCAGACGAATGGACGGATGAGGATGGGAGAGGAGCAGCTGGACCAATTCCTGAATCATCAGAACCTTGGCCTGAGGGAGAAACACTCTGTGCTGGCAGGAGTCCAACGACATCCCCAGAAAGGTCACCACCCTGGCCGGAACCAGCGAGGACTTGGGGTAATTGATCACCCAGCCGAACCTCTCCAACATAGACACCACCGTGCTGGTGTCCCCCTCTGCTTGACTGAAGGAAGGAGCCATGATGAGAAGATCGTCCAGGTAAGGCACAATGCGAATCCCCTGAGCTCTGAGCAGGGCCATCACCCCCGCCAACACCTTGGTGAACACTCTCGGAGCAGAGGTGAGGCCGAATGGAAGAGCCACAAACTGAAAATGCCGATCCCCCACCACGAAACGAAGGAACCGCTGATGAGCAGGAAAGATCGGCATGTGCAGGTACGCATCCTTGATGTCTATGGACGTCATAAAGTCCCCCTGCCGAAGCGAACCGATCGCAGACCGCAGGGTTTCCATGCGAAACTTCCGAGGACAAATAAACCTGTTGAGAAACTTCAAATCCAGAATAGGACGGAAGGACCCGTCCTTTTTGGGAACCGTGAAGAGATTGGAGTAAAACCCGCGCCCTACCTCCGAAGAAGGAACCGGGCAAATGACAGCTAAATCTAGAAGATTCCTTACTGCCGCCAGGAGCCCCTGCGCGGCCAAAGGATCCAAAGACACCCGAGACCTGAAGAACCTTGGAGGAGGACGGGACTCGAACTCCAACTTGTAACCGGCCGAAACCACCTCCCGGATCCATCTGTCCGGGACCTCCTGGTCCCACACCCGGGAGAAAAGTTGCAACCGTCCCCCCACCCGAACGGGTGAGGGCGCCCCCTCATTGCTGGGTGGGCTTGGCAGCCGGCTTGGGCTTGGCACCCCAGACGCGAGTGGGGCGGCCACGGCCTCTGCCCCTATTCCAACTGGCGCCCCTGGGGGCCGAGGAGCCCGCACCTCTACCGGCTCCGACTCCTCGAAAGGACGGATTGAACGAGACCATCCCCCGAAAGGAACGGCAAAATTTCTTGCGCTGAGGTAACTTACCTCCCTTGGCAACAGAATCCAGCCTCTCACCAAAAAGCCTCAAACCCAAAAAGGGCAGAGCCGTGAGCGATCTTTTAGAATTAAAATCGGCCGTCCACTATCTCAACCACACACAGCGCCGGATAGCCACCAGCAAGGCAGTAGCCCTGCCACACATCAGCATGGCATCCTTCTGAGCGGCCAGGATAAAAGACAAAAAAGAATCGCAGCGCTTAAGCCCAAGGGACTCATCACTGGTGGGCTCGAGATCCACCCCCAAGTCCCTGACAATAGACCTGACAGCAAAAGTCAAAAGAGCCGAAGCACAGACAGGCCTTAACACCGAACCCGCACATACAAAACCATGATGGGCAAGCTGATCAACCCGGCGATCCTCGCCATCCCTGAGCGAAGTCGTGTCAGGGGAATGCACGACCGCCGTGTTGGACAGTCCCAAGACCGGAGTATCTACCTCAGGGGGAACAGACCAACGCTTCATCAATTCCGCCGGAAAGGGATACTTCCTATCCCAGCTAGACGGCACACCAACAAGATGTGTAGGTTGCTCCCATTGCTTGAAAACAATTTCTTCAAAATGCTGTTGGCTGGGAAACTCCAAACGCTGCTTGGACACCCCAAAAAGCTGACCCTTAGGCCTAGGAGCAACCACCGGAGGCTCCAAATCCAAAACCTCAAACATCTGGCTCAGAATGGTAGAGGAATCGAGAGGGAGGCCATCAGCCTGATCCCCCTCAGAACCCAGCAACTGCTGAACATCAGAATCTACTTCCTCAATGAGCTCACCTTCTTCACGGGGACGATCCGACCAATCCAGATCTCCCACCACTTCCTCATCTGAATCCGGCGGAGGCGGAGACAGATGCTTCCGCTTAGCTGAAGCCTTCTGAGCGGCTATAGCAGAAAACCGCTTCTCAAGGCTGGTCAAGCGGGCACATACTTCAGACTGCGAATCCCCGCCCAGGACAACGTCACACAGGGTCCGGAATAAGCGAGGGGGAGAGGGAGATGGCGCGGCTGAAGAAGTGCTAGGCACCGGAGTACTGGACTGCCGTGCAATGTTCTGCTGTGCACAAGGGATACACAAAATGACATCATCTCCCTGGAGCGGAGTCCCACAACCCCCGCACACCTTGGATTGTCCCGAAGAACCATTCCCGGTATCTGTGGCAGCCTCCATGTGGTGAATTTTATGGTATTCGCAGAACCCAGGGATTTATGCGGTACGCGACCCGGGATGCCCCTTAATAACCTAACAATTTGTCTAAAGATTGTCACAAGATCCTGACCCAGGGGAATAGCATAAGACCCTTATAAAAATATATAAAGATATATATATATATATATATATATATATATATATATATATATATATATATATATTGCAATGAAAAAACACCCCCCACGAGCCAGGTATATAAGACCGGGAGAGCCCTGCCAGACGGGATCCCAGGATCTGAAAGACACAAAGGGAGAGGGACAGGCGTCAATCCAGTACAATAATACCAAAACCAACATACAACGTAACATACAAAAACCCCCCTTCCCCCCCCCCCTCATTAACCAGAGATACAGGAAATGGTTAATACAAACCAGCACATTAAAGATGTGCAGGAGCGAGGAGGCAGGAGGAGGAGGAGGAGGGGACGTAATACGAGGAGCCAGGCCAAACTCTATGTGAGCATCCCGCAAGAAAACTAAAAACGCCTACCTGAGAGGGAGAGAGAAACTGCGCATCTAGGCACCGCAGAAGATGGCGGCCCGCAACACAGCGCAGAGACGTGAGGGAGGGGAAGACGAGCTCCGGGAGCGCGGGAGCCGAGAAGGCCCCGCCCCTCCAGGACATCCAATCAGTGCGCGGCCCGCGAGCGTGCGACCCCGCCCCCTTGCAGCGTCAGCGTCTGCCCGCGGAGACCGCGCTCAGACCTCTAAGACGGGACCGGCGGAGCAACCTGCCGGTTCCCAAGTGCGCACCAGAAAACAGACCCACACACTGATCCTCTGTTCCCCCCCCCCCCTGTGCAGACCGGACACGCAGGCTGCAAGCGCCGAACACGGCGCTCAGCCACAGGCGGGACCGCGGTGCAGCGCGCCGCGAGGCCCCACCCCCCCCGGCTCCTGAGGGGAGAGAACCATACACACAGACAAGGAGACAAGAGGGACACACAGGCAAATCTTGCAATAAAAGTTAGCCACAGTAAAACCGCAAAAAGCACTCACAATGTAGCAGCGCAGCAGCCACACTCACACATCATGTCACCGTCCCAAGCGCGCCCCACACCGCGGAAAGAGAAATAACAATATCCCAGGGCTAGGCACATCCTGACCGCTAACCTCCTATTAAATGGGGCATCCCACATCCGGATCACCACTCCGGGAATCCCGCTATGCCCCGCAATGAAGGGTCGAGCGGAGGAGCTAATCTCCTAGGCACCAATGGTGCCGGCTACCTTTTGCCCGGCCTACAGCCGAGGCTAGGAGGCTGCCATTAAATAGTATACTCTCAAACAAGAGCCGGGCAGAAATAGACCACGGGGGGGGGGGGGCGGGGGGATACCCCGGCTACCTGCAAGCAGGAGACTTCTTTCTTCTGTCTTGTCGCCACCTTGCAGAGAACAACACTGGGAGGTTCTTGGGAGGTACCAGGTACGTATAGACCGGGAGGGGCCTGTTGAAGTTTTTGGAGAATTCTCTGCAATACTGCCACCTAGCGGTGCGTTAACCCTAGTGTAATTATTAATGTTTGAAGTGGGGTGTGTGACATACTTAGAATAGCATAAATTCCCTCATACTCCTCAGTAAAGAGGGAGGGCGTGGGAGCCAGGTGCCGCTTCTTGCCAGAAGCCTAATGTGGAACAGGCCTGGCAAGCTGCCTTTCAATGCTGGCCACACGAAGTGCCAGATCAGATTGTGATCCCCTGCTAGTATCCCCCTCACTGGGGGCACACGGCACACACACACCGCGGCACTATCACTCAAAGGGGATGCCCCGCACATGGCACACAGCCGGGATTGCCCCGAAGGACCCACAAGCACGCTATCCCCAGAAGCCTCCATATGGTGATTAACACAGGCACAATAGGCCAGCACAGGGTAAGGGCTAATAGAAAGACACCCGGGATGCCCCCCCAAGGGATGCCCCCAGACCAGGAAGGGGGAGATGAGGGAGGGGAGGGGAAGTAGATCCGGGAGAAACCACAACCCACAGTTGTCCCACCTGAAAGACATGAATAAAATGCACATAAACATCCCGCAGTCCATGCCCCAAGTCAACAAAAGACCCCCCCAAAGGGGACTCACGGACCAAGTAGACCAAAGGATCACCAAGCCACCAGACAGCAGTAGGAAGCGACACAGGAGGAGATCACCGCCGCAGCCCGGGGAGGAAGAGAGACCCCAAACGCACAGTAGACTAAAAATGGCACGGCCGCGGGGAGACGCAATATGCGTCATCCCTCGCCCCCGCCGAGCGCGAAAACTGCGCTCACGTGACCGCTCCGGCGCCATCACAATACAAAAAAAGCCTCACAGATATAGCGCCGTTCGCCGCGGAGCAAAGTACAAAGCGCCAACGGCGGCAGAAAAGCACTGTAACACCACTCGCCGCTACCACCCGCCCCCCCGAACACACGCCTGGGAGAGGGGGGGGAGGAGAGCGAGCAGGCAGCGGCGAGAGCCGGGCCAGGGGGGGGGGGGCCCAGAAACCAGGACTGTGGAGTTGGTAGATAAATGTTCCGACTCCTCAGCTTTTTGTACTTCCGACTCCAACTCCTCTGTATTAATATGCGAATGTATTTTATACATTCCTTGAAGGAAAGAAAGGCAACATACATGTCATTACCACAGGACTACTGGCTGGGAAGCCAACAGTCTACTGTATTGAACAGTTTAAGCAAAAGACAAACACAATAAAAAAACAGTTTTGAAAAAAAATTTTTTTATTAATATTATTAATCAAGTGGCTGGATAGTAGCAGCAGGCATAAACATCAGGAACAGAAACTTTACCAGTTCAAAAATACAAACCACATTATTTTGGTTGTCTTAGAACAAAAACAAAAAGCTTATCTATATGAACCAAAAACAAAATTAGTAAAACCTAGAAATGGTGTATATTAATCTTGAAATGTAGTTATAGGCTTAGCAAATGCAAATCAATTCAAAGTAGAGTTCTAAGGAAGAGAATTTCCGCTGCCAGATCCTCTTTCATAGAGGCTCTTAAGTCAGACTTTATTATTTTTAGGGCTGAAAATAATCTTTCGACACTGACTTGGGTGGGTGGCATTGCAGTAACTATTCTGGCCACATCACTAACGATCTCTGGATAAACAAGGATAGCTTCTTCAACAGTAAGTTTTGATGAGCGATCATACTTTTCAACTTCTTTTAGTGCTTTATAAAACTCCTGTTGGAACTTTTTTATTTGGACATTTACTGGTTCTGTAACGCTTATGCGACGTCGCTTTCCTTTAGCAACTTCCATTTTGTCTAATAAGGAATCAAAGTCTAAATCTTCGTTTGAAGAAGATGATCCTGAGTTACCACTATTGCTTAAAAGAACTTCATCCTCCTGTGGAGGTATTTCAGGTCGTAATCCCTTCATGCGAACTGCTACATCATAGAGGGCCTTTTTCCCAGTAGCAGTCTGTTCACTGTTCAACAAAAGTCGGCTCATTGGGTCGACATAAATAGCCGCTAACAAGATTTCATTTTCCAGAAAAAGACTCTCTTTTCATCATTGAAGATGCAATGCCCTCAGCTATTAACCCTCCATTTTTGTTCAGGCAATATAACAGCCTCTTCCATTCCAAGAGGAATTTACCGGGGGTTAGATCGTCACATTGCAACCTCTTGCTGACAGTGAAGGGGTGAGAAAGAAGGTTCTCTAGCTCTTTTGTTTGTGTCCACTGGCTTTCAGTTAATGCAATATTTTCATTGTCCATTTCTTCTATGAAGTCTTTAAGTTCAAGCAAACGCTTCACCATTAAAATACTATTCTGTGAAGTACTCACCTGTAGAATTGATATTTGTATACAGTGCGTCCTGCTCCAGATATAATACTTACACTTGGGTTATCCTCCACCAGATGGCGCAGCACTGCAGAGACATGGAAAAACAGGCTCCTCCCAGCCCTTCAAATACCCAGGGACCTCCCACAAATCCCCAGCATAGAAAAATACAATTCTGTGAAATACTCACCTGTAGAATTGGTATTACTGGTATACAGTACGTCCTGCTCCAGATATAATACTTACACTCGGGTTATCCTCCGCCAGATGGCGCTGTACTGCAGAAGCATGCGAAAACAGGCTCCTCCCGGCCCTTCAAATACCCAGGGACCTCCCACAAATCCCCAGCATTGACAAGCAGTGAACAAGAAGCCGGGAGAATTAAACCACCCAGAACAACTGGTAAAGATAACCATGATAACAATCACCATACAGGGGATCCAGAAAAAGGCAACAACAGGGTGGGGTGGAGCAGGGCGTACTGTATACCAATAATACCAATTCTACAGGTGAGTATTTCACAGAATTGTATTATTCTTAGTATACAGTACGTCCTGCTCCAGATATAATACTTACACTCGGGACATCCAAAAGCAGTGTCCATAAGTAGGGTGGGATCCCCAACAACAATACGACCACAGCAGACAGTTTAAAGCACTGTCACCTGCAGAACCAGACAGCCAAGACAGCATGAGCTGAGGCCCTAACATCAACGTTGTAAAAAGAAACCTTGCAAAAGGTATGAACAGAATCAGTTCAACAGCAAAACCGGTGCTGAAGCCCAAGAGGCATCAAGCACACATAGAAGGAATCAAGGCGACAAGGGAGGTTCTCCCCCTTGCCTGAATAGGCCTGAGTAATAGCCTAACAATCCGATTAGCTAATGAATTTGGCAGAAGCCAAGGCCAAAAGAACAAGGTACCAGGAGTAACATCCATTAAGATAACAACCAGGACCAAACCGCCCAACTCCCGAGAGCAGGTGAGATTGAGCACATTCAGGATGTAATGAACCCAAGCCCCAAGGAACCTCAGTTCCCTTAAGGGACACAGTGACTTCTGAGAAAAAACTGCCAACACCTGCATAAGGAATGCAGAACCACTTCCTTGACGTTGCAAGGAAGGGGGACAGCCGTGGAAAACAATATCTCAGATAATTGAACATACGACACCTACAGATGTAGAGAACCTTATCCTGGTGTATCTCAAGGAAGGAGGGCTAGGTAGACCGAACCGCCCTCTAACACACGCCTGACCAAGGCAACAGTCACCAGAAGGACCACCTTAAGGGTAAGGACATCCAGACAGTGTCCTGAATAGGACCAGGAGACAACCCGCAAGCAGACGGAATGAATCAATTTCAATCCCAACAGGGGACATAGGAGTAGATGGAGGGCGCACATGAGCACCCCCTGAAGGAAGTCCTAACCAAGGAAGACTGAACCAGAACTGTTAAGGCAAGGTGGACCAGGCAGAGCCTGACCCATCAGAGAGCAGAGCTGGGGGACCAACTCCAATTTATGCTAAAGGCCACACTGGAGCCCTGGAACCCGAGAACGTCCAACAAGAGGACTAGGGTATGCCATACCCTACGACAATAAAAGAAGACGCAGAGGAGGCTCACTCCAAGACATCCACTAGTCACAACATCGAGGCAGCTAAACTTGTCTCCATCAAGATGTATGCTTCAGCAGACAGATCCACTTAGGCCAGGGACCATGAACTATAGTGATGTAAAGGGCCCTGAGTGATATACTGGCACTCCTTGCAAGGTGCAGAACTACTGATCACAGTACCATAACTGCAACCACACCCTACTAGGTCAACTGGGGGCCACCGGCATTACCGGTCCCCTTACCAGAGTAATCTTCCGCATAACCCTGCCTAGCAGAGGGAATGGAGAAGGGAATACAGAAACAAAAAAATCCTGTCAAGACGGTACTAAGGCATCCGGACCACTGAGATAGGATCCTTGGACAGGGAAACAAGGCCGATAGCCAGTGAAGGTGACATAACCCAACAGAGCCATGACTGGATGGATTCCATAGCGACACGGGGATTAGCACATCCTGTCGCAGAGGGGCTTAGCCGGAGCTAATATCACTAACATGCAGGGGGCATTTTCTCCCCAGAAGGGAACAGACACTCCCTGGAAGGTCCGCCAGCTCCAGGCCCCTTCCGATGGTTAATGTAGTACGCCTGTCAGACGGACCAAACACCCCCAGCCTGGCAATTCCGGAGGGGGAACGGTCAAGCGAGAAGGACCAACTGAAAAATGCTTTCTGCTTAGACTTCCATAGTCGTAAGGACCCTCTAAGGGCCCCACCAACACCAGAATCGCCGGGAGTTTTTGGCCGTTTTCAGGAAGGCAAGAGGGAACTGCCCCCAGACAGGTCCCTCGAGTTCATCCACTTTCAAGAGAAAACAGTCATACAGGAGGGAAGGCCCACAGGCCCTGCTCCAGGGGTCCTGGATCCCTGTCCTATGCTTACCACTAGAAGTCGCAGACGGCTCAAGGGAACTAAGCATAAGGGACCTCTTTAGCTGCTCGGGTTCCTGCCGAGCAAGTTAACAACGGCTCACCAGTTGCATCCCTGCCTGGTGTTAAGAACCGGAACAGTAGTGAGGGACCGGGCCCATGAGACCAGAGTGCCCACCTAATTGCTGAAAGGGGGAGAATCTGGTTTGAACCTGATCCAGCATCATTCCTATTAATGGAGTCACCACTTTAGGGAACAGCGAGGACTCGAGGTGATTGAACACCCATCCAAATGACTCCCAATGGCCCACCAGCCAGGTATCCAACTATCCTGACTCAGACAGGGAAGTGAGGAAGGGCGTCCGGGGAAACTCGCGGACGTCCCTTGGTCTCATCAGAGACATCACCATCGACAGCACCTGAGTGACACTCCAGGAATTGAAGAGAGGCCAGATAGCAGGGCCACAATTAACAGTGTTGGACTTCCAACACGAACCTGGAGAGCCTCAGAGATCTGAGGGCACAGGGATGTAAACCTAAGCATTGAAGAGTGCCCCGGGCGGCAAGACGCCCACTGGGCGCAAGGTGCTGATGGCCCAACTCAAGAGTATCCATGCAGGAAACTGCCTGTAATTAGAGAATTGCTGTGAATCCAGAATGGGTCACCTGACCCATCCTTTGGGGGGCTGTGGGAGGTGGTATATCGGCCCTTGCCTCTGCCTATTACGGACAATCTGCAAGAGACCCTCAGACCTTGCAGGCCTAACATGGCCTGAGCCAGCAACCGAACGGGGGCAGAGACCAGGCGTACCTGGGGTCTGATAAAAAACTGGGGAAGGCAGTGCAACAAACTCTCCTGTATCTGGAGGACACCACCTCCTGATCCGCCAGAGGCAAAATTCCTCCTGATAAGAGCAAGGTGCTGCAGCCATCCCCTCACCCAGCCGGGCGAGGGCGCCCCATCATGCTTGAGGAGGTTTGGTGGAAGATTTGGGCTTAGCCCCGCCGGAGGGGCCAGAGCGTTGCCTGCTGCTCGTGGGGAAGGAGTCTGCCCCAAAAATCCGGAAAGACACCCCTGGTTCCTGTTTAACACTAAGGTAGGGGGGGGTGCTCCTGCCTCGAGGGGGCCGGGACGGCCGTCTGCGAAGGGGTGATTTGCCCTTTTTACCGAACAGGTCTAGACGGGCCCCAAATAGGAGTCGCCCTCTGAAGGGGAGCCCAGTAAGAGTCTTTTTTGTAGCATCATCAGCACCCCACTGTCGCAGCCAGAGCAGGCGACGAATAGCCACCGCAAGGGCGGAAGTTCTTGCACACATTCTAATCTCGTCATCTAGCGCCAATAGAATAAACTTCACAAATACATCACAATTGGAGAGTGCACTGAACACCTCCCAAGGGAGATCCTCGGGGTGATGATCGAGCAATTTTTTGATGAGGGTTCTAGCCGCCACCGCAGTAATGGCTGCGGCACAGGCCGGACGCAGCGCCGTCCCGGCACAAGAAAAGGCATGGGAGGCCAGCAGCTCAATGCGTCGGTCCTCAGCATCCCGAAGGGCGCTATAGGCAGGGGTTGTAATAAAGGGGGGGGGTTAGGGACCCCTATGATCGGCGCATCCACCACGGGGGGTGACGACCAGCAATTAACTACCTCAGGGGGAAATGGGTATTTCCTATCCCAGTCCCCTGGAACCCCTGGAAGTTTACTGGGGCATTCCCATTCTTTGAGGACAAGAGCATGGAAATGAGCCTGCTCTAAAAATTCCAAATGTGCAGTCGCAGTATGGAAACGCTCCCCTCCCCTCTAGGCTTGGGGACCTGACCCGGGGGGAGAGATAGACAGTGCCTTAAAGACCTTAAGCAACAGGTCGTCAGTGCCCCAGTATTCCGGGCCAGAATCATCGTGACTCCTCGACATCTCATCAGAAGAGCTTGAGTCAGAGAACAATTCCCCTTCTTCAGAAGGGGTATAGTCACACTGAGTAGCAAACCCCTCAGTTCTCAGAGCATACAGAAACATGTGGTGACAGGTGCCGCTTTCTACCAGGGCCCATATGCTCTGACAACCTAGCAATAATCTGTTCCGCCGTAGGTAGCCTGGAAGGGCCGGCAGGCTGCAATTCCCCACTTGTAGGCGACTCAGCAGGAGAGAGATTTAAGCCTGGGCAGATAGGTGAGTTGAAGCTAGGTGTAGCCACTGGCCGACCTGATTGCAGGGCCAGTGCTTGCTCGGCACAGGGTACGCAGACCCGTGCCCTGCCAGCATCAGCATGGGGTTGTCCACACGCTATACACCGCCGGTCTTGTCCCGGATGGACCCCGGTCACATAATTCTGAGATGCCTCCATATGGTGATTAATCAAAGGCACAATATGCCAGTAGGGATTTACACTCTTAACCCTGGGTGCCCCAAGACCCACTATGGAAGTGGGAGAATTTAACAAGGCCCGCTATAATTTAACACCGGGCCGGGAGAAGCCAATGGTGTTCACCAGTCTGAAAGACATAATGGGAATAAAGGGTGTCAGAACCATGCGCAGTAAGAAGGATCATGAAAATCGCCCGCTTGGGCACTTACAGACCAAGGGAGGAGGAGGACCGCCACCACGCGTGCGTGCGGCCAGCATCAAAATGGCGCCAAAGCGAACCTCGAAGGGCAGGCCAGAGTGGCTAGTGACGCGGAGCACGCCAACCTATGTCCCCGCCCCCCCGAAGCTCTGAGGTGGATACAAACTGTTATAGGCGCGGAGTGAATGGGGCACTAGAGGAGATGATTTGCCAATGAAGACGCCGCAGCGTCTGAGGCGACGTCACCGCCCGGCGCCGCACATCCAGCAAAGGAAGAAGTGCGCGCGGCGGCGGCGGCAATTACACAGTAGGAACTAAACAGCGCGGTTCTGACCCCTGGGATACTAGTCCGGGCAGACTAAGGCCATAACGTGTAAAACATACACAAGACCTTGCTACACACACACATACCCCCCCTTTCTTTCCCCCCGGACTACGGGGGGAACGAGGGAGGATGGCGACCCTTTATATAGGGCCCACCGCTACACAGGGCATGGGTTAATAGCGCGGGAGGAGCATCCTCTAGAGCAGACCTGGGCAATGTACGGCCCGCGGGCCGTATACGGCCCTTTGCTAGGCTCTTACCGGCCCGGGCTGAGCTGGCCAGTAAGAGACGCAGAGGAAGGGAAAACATGCCAGACTCGACGAGCCGAGTGACCAATCGGCTGCTGCTTAACTTAGGTAATCGCCTGTGTACAGTGCGAGAGGCTTAGGTTAAGCAGCAGCTGATCGGCCGCTCGGCTCGTCGGGTCTGGCACATTCTCCCTTCCTCTGAGGAAGCCAGACCCGATGAGCAGGTGATAGAGACCTGGGGACTTTGGAAGGACAGAGTAGGGGCTCCAGAGCATCAGTAAGTCTGCTCAGAAAGATTATGTAGTTTGCTTGTGTTTTCCCTTCCTGCCTGCTGTCTCTTTTTCACCATGTACCTGCCCACCATGCTCTCACCATGCCCCCTTCCTGCTGTCCACCATGCTCTCACCATGCCCCCTTCCTGCTGTCCACATGCTCTCACCATGTCCCCTTCCTGCTGTCCACCATGCTCCCCCAGCTGCCCACCATGCCCCCTTCCTGCTGTCCACATGCTCTCACCATGTCCCCTTCCTGCTGCCCACCGTGCTCTCACCATGCCCCCTTCCTGCTGTCCACATGCTCTCACCATGCCCCCTTCCTGCTGCCCACCGTGCTCTCACCATGTCCCCTTCCTGCTGTCCACATGCTCTCACCATGCCCCCTTCCTGCTGTCCATCATGCTCTCACCATGTCCCCTTCCTGCTGCCCACCATTGTTACACTTTGCCCCAGCTGATATGAGCTCTCCTTCCAGACTGCCAGAAGCCAAGGGCTTCTCTGATTGGCTGGGAAATTATCACATCAGAACGTTTGAAGTGGACCAAAACCCTGCTTTATCAGCCTGGGAATCTTATAGATCCCCTCCCCGCGGGGCATCCAAAATCGGGATGCCCCGCTGTGTGAAACCCCCAGGTCGCCCATAAACTCACCTTCTTTCCCAGTTCAACGGCGCATGCACGAGCTGCGGCCGCATGCCTGCTATCCCTCTAGCAGGGCGCGTGCCTGTGTCAGCCATTTGAGAATGGCCAGCGCGGGCGCGCTCCCTGTTAGAGGGAAGCTCGAGATGCAGCCGCCAGCGCACTCAGAGCCGCTGAGCTTAGACGTCGCTTAGACGCCCATAGCTCAGCGGCCCTCCACAATATTTTTAGTTTCTCATGTGGCCCCATGGAAAAAATAATTGCCCACCCCTGCTCTAGAGGCTCACCATCAGCCTAAGCCGCCTACCCTTTGGTGGGGGACTGTGGTGGAGCATGGCTCCATAAGCACACAAGGTGCTGCCTACCTTCACCCGACCGATGCAGCCCAAGCTGGGAGGCACATCACAGGGAGGACGGGTGGGAATAGTCCAACAGGGCCGCAGGCTTTGATAGCCCCGCTCACCTGCGAGAGAGTGATACATCATGTCTTTGCAGTCAGCACTGCAGAGAAATCTGGGGATTCGTGGGAGGTCCCTGGGTATTTGAAGGGCCGGGGGGAGCCTGTTTTCGCATGCTTCTGCAGTACAGCGCCATCTGGCGGAGGATAACCCGAGTGTACGTATTATATCTGGAGCAGGACATACTGTATACTAAGAATAGCAGTGAACAAGGAGCCGGGAGAATCAACCACCCAGAACAACTGGTAATGATAACAATGATAATCACCATACAGGGGATCCAGGATAATGCAACAACAGGGTGGGGTGGAGCAGGACGTACTGTATACAAATAATATCAATTCTACAGGTGAGTACTTCACAGAATTGTATTATTCTTAGTATACAGTAAGTCCTGCTCCAGATATAATACTTACACTTGGGACATCCAATAGCAGTGTCCATAAAGTAGGGTGGGATCCCCCAACAAAAGGTGACAACAGGCAGTTTAAACTACCGCCGCTTGCAAAACCTTGCGGCCAAAAACAGCATCAGCTGAGGCCCTAACATCAACCTTGTAAAACTTTGAAAAGGTATGAACAGAAGACCAAGTAGCAGCCTTGCAAACTTGTTCCACAGAAGCCTGGTGCTGGAAGGCCCAAGAGGCACCAAAAGCACGAGTAGAATGAGCAGTAAGGCGGAAGGGAGGACTCTTCCCTTTAGCCGAATAGGCCTGAATCACAGCCTGACGAATCCATTTGCTAATAGTATACTTGGCAGGAGCCAAACCCTTCCTAGGACCAGAAGGGACCACAAAAAGAGCATCAAACTTCCTGAAAGCCGCAGTGACTACCAGGTAGTACTTCAGACACCTGACCACATCCAATGAATGCAAAACCCTTTCCTTAGCGTTGCTAGGATTAGGACACAAATAAGGCAGAACAATATCCTGATTCAAATGAAAAGCAGACACCACCCGTGGCAGAAAATCTGGCTTAAAGCGGAACACCACCTTGTCCTGGTGTCTCTCGTAGTATGGGGGCTGAATAGACAGAGCCGCCAGCTCAGACACGCGCCTGACCGAAGTAATAGCCACCAGAAAAACAACTTTGAGGGTAAGTACAGCTAGAGCAGCATCCTGAATAGGCTCAAAGGGAGCACCCTGTAAGGCAGACAAAACCAGGTTCAAGTCCCAAACAGGGACCGTAGGCTTACGTGGGGGACGCACTTGAGTGACCCCCTGAAAGAAGATCTTAACCAAGGGATGCTGTGCAAAAGACTTCTGAAAGAAGACAAGACAGGGCATAAACCTGACCCTTCAGAGTACTGAGTTTTAAACCGAACTCCAATCCAAAATTCTAGGGATTAAAGAATTCCCTGCAAGGGAGAGACCTAGACTCACACCAGTCAATGTAGGAACGCCATACCCTATAAATAGATGGCAGAAGAAGTTTTCTTCCTAGCCTGTACCATGGTATCCACCACTGAGGCAGACAAGCCTTTCTCCATCAAGATGGAGGTTTCAGCAGCCAGGCTGTCAAAGCCAGAGTTTGTAAACTGGGATGGCGTAAGGAGCCCTGAGTGAGTAGATCTGGCTCCTCTGGCAGGACGTACTGGTTTACTGCCATTTGTACCACGTCTGCGAACCACACTCTTCTTGGCCACCTGGGGCCACCAGAATCGCTGGCACCCTTTCTAGGGCAATCTTGTGCAGAACCCTGCCCAGCAGGGGGAACGGGGGGAAAGCATACAGGAGCCGGAATTTCTTCCATGACAGTGACAGAGCATCCGTGGCCAAGGCACACATCCGGTAGGCCCCACCAGTAACACAGGGACTGGAAAACCCTGTTGTAGAGGGACCACTCCCCCTGACGGGAAGTCCCCCTGCTCAGAGAGTCTGCTAGAAGATTCTCTACCCCCGGGATATAAACAGCCGAGATGCCTTGAACATTGGCCTCCGCCCATGTCAGAATCTGCGACACTTCCTGGAGGGCACCCTTGCTCCCTCCCTGATGGTTGATGTAGGCAACCGCTGTCCTGTTGTCTGAGCGCACCTGTACAGACAGACCCTGCAGGTGATCGGTCAACTGCTCCAAAACCAACCTGACCGCCCGTAGTTCCAGAATGTTGATGGGTAAATGGGCCTCCTGAGGGCCCCACCTCCCCTGGAACCTCAGGGATTTCCAGAATCCCCCCCCCAACCTGACAGACTGGCATCCATGGTGACCGTCTCCCAGGAGGGGGCTAGAAAGGACCTGCCCTTTAGCAAGTTCTTGTGGTTCAGCCACCACGAGAGGGACCTTCTGACAAATGGGGGAAGCACGCAAACCCCGTCCAAGGACGCGGGGTCCTTGTCCCATACTGACAGGAGGTGAAGCTGCAGAGGCCTTGAATGGAACCGAGCAAAGGGCACCGCCTCGAAGCTCGCCACCATCAGGCTCACCAGCTGCATTCCCTGTCTGAGGGATGGCTGGGGGCACGAGAGCAGGGACCGCACCTGCGTAGTCAGATCTTCAACCTTCTGTTGGGGAAGGAATATTCGTGACTGAACCGTATCCAGAATTATCCCCAGGAATGGGGTCACCGGTGAAGGGGACAGGGAGGACTTGGGATGATTGATCACCCAGCCGAAGGACTCCAAGGTGGACACCACCAGCTGAGTGTCCAGCTCCGCCTGCTGTAGAGGCCATGAGGCGATGAGAATGTCGTCCAGGTAGGACAGCACTCGAATGCCCCCTGACCTTAGCAAGGACATCACCCCCGCCAATACCTTGGTGAACACACTGGCCTCACTTCAGCTCCCAAAGGGTATAGCCACAAATTGGTAGTGTTGATCTTTCAACTCGAATCTGAGAAACCTTTGATGCCCTGGGAACACAGGGATGTGAAGGTAAGCATCTTTGATGTCCACAGACGTCATAAAATCCCCTGGTCGTAGAGAGCCAATGGCCGAGCGCAGGGTTTCCATGCGAAAGCGCTTGCTCTTGACAAATTTGTTGAGGATCTTTAAATCCAGAATGGGCCTGACTGACCCATCTCTTTTGGGTACTGTGAAAAGGTTGGAGTAGAAACCTTCTCCCAATTCTCTCAAGGGAACTTTGCAAATAACTCCCAGCTCCAGAAGTCCTTGTACTACCGCATCAGGACCTGAGCTGACACCGGGTCCTGGGGTATCCGGGACCTGACGAATCTTGAGGGGGGCCGCACAGCAAACTATCTTGTAGCCGGAGGTAACTACCTCCTGAATCCACCGGTCTGAGACTTGATGCCTCCAGACGTGCGCGAAGTGCTGCAGTCGTCCCCCCACCCTGGCGGGCGAGGGTGCCCCATCATGCCCGAGGGGTCTTGGGAGGGGGTTTGGGTTTGGTGCCCCAGGAGGAGCCAGGGCGTCGCCCCTGCTCCTATGCCAGGAGTCTGTGCGAGCCCCCGCGAAGGACACCCCTTTTCCCTGCTTAGCGCCTCTGTAAGGGGCTGAAAGGGGGCCCTGGTTGCGAAAGGGCCGAGGCTGCCGCCTGCGCTGTGGTAACTTACCTTCTTTAGCATAGAGGTCTAGGCGGTCCCCAAACAGGTGTAGTCCCTTGAAAGGGAGCCCAGTAAGGGCTTTCTTAGCAGCATTGTCGGCCGCCCACTGTCTCCGCCATACCGTGCGGCGTATAGCCACCGCCAAGGCGGAAGATCTGGCACACAGCCTAATAGCATCGTCCGATGCAGACAGGATAAAGTTCACAAATACATAACAGACAGTGCATTAATAGTATCAGCAGGCAACTCGTCTGGGGCGTCAAGTGCATTCCTGACCATGGCCCTGAGCACCACGGCAGTAATGGCACGCCAATTGGTCAATGCGCCGGTCCTCAGAATCCCGCAGTGTAGTAGTGTCGGGAGAGTGCATAATAGAGGTGTTAGACAGCCCTAGAATAGGAGCATCAACCTCGGGGGGCGATGACCAGCACTTGACCATGTCAGCAGGACCATGTCCCCTGTCCAGACTCTTAGGGATCCCGGGAAGTCTACTGGGATGTTCCCACTCCTTAAGCACGAGGTTATTGAAATGGGTCTGCTCAGGAAATTCCAATCGAGCCTTAGCAGTATGGAATAGCTCACCCCTTTGCCTGGGAGCTGCAACAGGGGGAGAGATGGACAAAACCTCAAAAATCTGAAGCAATAGCTTATCAGTATCATCCGGGGTCCAGTGATCAGAACCAGAATCGTCATGACCCCTAGACTTCTCATCAGATGACTCTGAGTCAGAGATCAGCTCCCCTTCGTCCGAAAGGGTATGGTCATATAGGTGCGTAAACTCATCAGACTCCGTAGGGAATGGAGCAGAGTTTTTTGCGGTAGCCTTGCGCGCTAGAGTACTAGCAAGCAATTTTTCAACACTGGCCAGTCTAGTAGCCACATCAGGATGAAAATCCCCGCTTGTATTGGGGGTTAAACTCAGGCTTGGGGAGGGTAGGTGAAGTGAGGCGGGGTGCAGACCCAGCCCCAGAAGGGGTGGGAAGTACCAGTAACGCCTGCTGTGCACAAGGGACGCAGACCCGAGCATTGTCACCGTTGATAGATGAGACCCCACAAGCTACACACAGCCGGGCTTGTCCCGAGGGAACCCCGTTAATATCCTGGGATGCCTCCATATGGTGATTAATGGGCACAATAGGCCAGTAGGGATTGACGCTATAAGCTACCCTGGATGCACCAAAGACCCGCAGGGAAGTGGGAGTAATTATACTAGGTCCAACAGGGAATTACACCGGGCCGGGAGAAGCCACTGGATTCGACCGTCTGAAAGACATAATGGGAATAGAGATGTCAGAGCCATGCGCAGTAAGCAAGACAAATGAAAATCACCTGCGAGGGCACTTACAGATCAAGGGAGGAGGACGACCGTTACCGCGTGCGCGATGAGCATTGAAATGGCGCCAAGCGGACCTCGAAGGGCGGGCCAGAGCAGGCTGTGACACGGAGCGCGCCAAGCCAGGTCTCCGCCCCCCGAAGAGCGCGAAGCTCTGAATACAGTAGTCAGCGCAGACAGTAGAGTGAATGACACTATAGAAGCAAAAACGGGGATTACTTCCAGATGCGCCCAACAACAAATACCAATAAAGACGCTACAGCGTCTGAGGCGCCGCCGCCGCCTGTTCACACGCCCGTCCAATAAGGGCAAGATAATCGCACGGCGGCGCCCGATAGACAATGAAGAACAAACAGCGCGGCTCTGACACCAGGTGTATGAGTCAAGGACAATACTAAGGCCATAACGTGTACTGAATACACAAGACCACCACACAAACCCCCCCCTTTCTTTCCCCCCGAACTACGGGGGGAACGAGGGAGAATGGCAACCCTTTGAACAGGGTCCGCCGCTACACGGGGTATGGGGCAATAGCGCGGGAGGGGCATCCACAAGAGGCTCACCATTAGCCTAAACCGCCTACCCTTTGGTGGGGGACTGCGGAGCACGACTCCATAAGCGCACGTAGTGCTGCCTACCTTCACCCGACCAGCGCAGCCCAGGCTGGGAGGCACATCACGAAGAGGACGGGTGGGAGTAGTCCAACAGGGCCGCAGGCTTTAATAGCCCCGCTCACCTGCGAGAGAGTGACACATCATGTCTTCGCAGTCAGCACTGCAGAGAAATCTGGGGATTTGTGGGAGGTCCCTGGGTATTTGAAGGGCCGGGAGGAGCCTGTTTTTCCATGTCTCTGCAGCGCAGCGCCATCTGGCGGAGGATAACCCAAGTGAGTAAGTAAGTATTATATCTGGAGCAGGACATACTGTATACTAATATAAGTGCTTCCCCAGCGAGTAGTTTGATCCAAAATGGCTCCTTTTCCTGCACGTCTTTTCAAAATTGCATCTGTTTTCGGGGCCCTGGCTGCAACAGTTACTTGCCGTAATTTGCCATTTAGTGTAGCTGCATGGCGATCTTTTAATCCATCTCTTATGGCAAGTTGCAGTGTATGAACAGCACATCGCATATGATGAATAGTAGCAAGATTCAATGCTTCTTAAACAAAGTTGTCTAAAAAAATGTCAGCATTCTCTTCAGTTTCTAAACTTTCTCCAATACTTGCAGAGCTTTCTTCCTCTAACTCTATATCTGTTTGTTACCTTCATCTGCATTCATCTTCTCAATTGTGCTCAACATGTTAGAAGCGTTATCTGTCACAACACATAAAATCTGTTCCTTATTAATTTCAAAATCTTTTAGAACACCCTCCACTAACTTCTGAAGGTAATCACTGGTGTGATGTGCTCGAGTGTCCTTTAATCCGAGGGGCTGTGTTATTGTTTTATTAACTTGTTATTTTCATCCACAAATCTAACATTAATAGCAAACTAATTGAATCTGTGACGTGTGCAGGCATCCATTTTAAGGAAGACAAAACGTCCTTTCAGAACTTTCTGTAGTTCTTTTTTACATTTGGCCTCCTCAATTATAAGTTTCCTTATACTTTCTCTTTCCAGAGAAACACAAAGTTTTTTTGCCATTTCTCCATTTAGGCCCAAAAATGCTGTTTGTGAAAAATACAATTCTGTGATAACTCACCTGTAGAATTGGTATGAGTATACAGTACGTCCTGCTCCAAATCTAATACAGGGGATCCAAGAAAATGCAAACCAAGGGTGGGTTGGAGCAGGACGTACTGTATACTCATAATACCAATTCTACAGGTGAGTAGTCACAGAATTGTATTATTCTTAGTATACAGTACGTCCTGCTCCAAATCTACTACTTACAGTTGGACATCCAATAGCAGTGTCCATAAAGTAGGGTGGGATCCCCAAGAAAAATCAGCAGCAGGCAGTTTAAACCACTGCCGCCTGCAGAACCTTTCGGCCAAAAACAGCGTCAGCTGAGGCCCTAACATCAACCTTGTAAAACTTTGAAAAGGTATGAACAAAAGACCAAGTAGTAGCCTTGCAAACTTGTTCAACAGAAGCCTGGTGCTGAAAAGCCCAAGAGGCACCAATAACACGAGTGGAATGAGCCGTAAGGCGGAAGGGAGGATTCTTCCCCTTAGCAGAGTAGGCCTGAATCACAGCCTGATGAATCCACTTGCTGATAGTAGACTTGGCAGGAGCCAAACCCTTCCTAGGACCAGAAGGGACCACAAAAAGAGCATCAGTTTTCCTGAAAGGTGCAGTAGCCACCAGATAGTACTTCAGACACCTAACCACATCTCCCCTCTCCTTAGCATTGCTAGGATTAGGGCACAAAGAAGGAAGAACAATATCATGATTCAAATAAAAGGCAGACACTACCTTAGGCAGAAAGTCAGGTTTGAAACTAAATACCACCTTGTCCTGGTGCCTCTCTAATAGGGGGGCTGAATGGACAGCGCCGCCAACTCGGACACACGCCTGACAGAAGTGATAGCCACCAGAAACACAACCTTGAGCGTAAGAATGGCCAAGGCAGCATCCTGCACAGGTTCAAAAGGAGCACCCTGCAAGGCTGACAGAACCAAGTTCAAATCCCAAACAGGCACCATAGGTTTACGTGGGGGACGCACGAGTGAACCCCTGGAAAAAAGTCCTGAACAGAGGGTACTGAGCAAAGGACTTCTGGAAAAAAAATAGCCAGGGCAGAAACCTGACCCTTCAAAGTACTGAGTTGGAGCCCCATCCCCAACCCATGCTGCAGGAACTCCAGAATCCTGGGAATAGAGAAGATACGACAGGGAAGAGACCTAGACTCACACCAGTCAATGTAGGCACGCCAAACCCTGTAATAAATGAAAGAGGAAAACTTCTTCCTAGCTTTAATCAAAGTATCCACAACTGAGGAAGACAGCCCCTTCTCCATCAAGCCGTCAAAGCCAGAGTTTGTAAATTGGGATGGCGTAGTGGGCCCTGAGTGAGCAGATCTGGCACCAAGGGCAGAGCGTACTGATCTACTGCCAGCTGTACCACGTCTGCGAACCACACTCTTCTTGGCCACCTGGGGGCCACCAAAATTTCTGGCACCCCTTCCAGAGCAATCTTGCGCAGAACCCTGCCCAGCAGGGGAATTGGGGGAAGACATACAGGAACTGAAAGTCCTTCCATGACATTGCTAGTGCATCCGAGGTCAGGGCCAGAGGATCCCTGGACAGAGAGACAAAAGCTGGAAGCTTGTGATTGTGGCGGGATGGAAACAGATCCACATCTGGATGGCCCCAACGGTGACAGATTGAAACACCCTGCTGCATAGGGACCATTCTCCCTAGCGAGAGGTCCCCCTGCTCAGAGTCCGCCAGGTGATTTTCCATCCCCGGGATGTACACAGCTGAAATGCAGGGGACATTGGCCTCCGCCCAAGTCAGGATCAGAGACGCTTCCTGGAGGGCCCCCCTTGCTCCGGGTCCCTCCCTGATTGATGTAGGCAACTGCCGTCTGGTTGTCCGAGCGCACCTGAACAGGCAAGCCCTGAAGATGAGTAGTCAAGCGAGCCAGAACTAACCTGATCGCTCGCAGCTCCAAGACATTGATAGGTGTGTGGGCCTCCTGAGGGCCCCACCTCCCCTGGAACCGCAGGGACTTCCAGAAAACCCCCCCCCCCCAACCTGACAGACTGGCATCCGTGGTGACCGTCTCCCAGGAAGGGGCAAGAAAGGATCTGCCCCCCAACAGGTTCCTTGAGTCCATCCACCACAAGAGGGACCTCCTGACCAGGGGGGAGAGCACACAGACCCTGTCCAGGGACGCTGGGTCCTTGTCCCATACAGACAATAGGTGAAGTTGCAGAGGCCTCAAATGGAACTGACCATAAGGGACCGCTTCGAAGCACGCCACCATCAGGCCCACCAGCTGCATCCCCTGCCTGATGGAGGGATGGGGACAAACTAGGAGGGACTGAGCCTGTGCAATCAGACTGTCCACCTTCTGCTGAGGAAGGAAGATCCTTGCCTGAACTGTATCCAGATTCATTCCTAGGAATGGAGTTACCAAGGAAGGGGACAGTGAGGACTTGGGGTGGTTGATCACCCATCCAAATGACTCCAGAGTGGACACCACCAGCTGAGTATCCAACTCTGCCTGATGTAGAGACTGGGAAGTGATGAGGATGTCGTCCAGATAGGGAAGCACGCGGACGCCCTGACATCTGAGCAGAGACATCACGCCAGCCAGCACCTTGGTGAACACCCTGGGAGCTGAAGTGAGGCCGAAGGGCAATGCCACAAATTGTTAGTGTTGCTCCATCAGAGCGAATCTGAGGAACCTTTGATGACCTGGGAACACAGGAATATGAAGGTAAGCATCTTTGATGTCCACAGAAGTCATGAAATCCCCTTGGCGCAGGGAACTGATGGCAGAGCGCAGAGTCCCCATGCGAAAGCGCCTGCCCCTAACAAACTTGTTGAGAATCTTTAAGTCCAGGATGGGCCTGACAGAACCATCCTTTTTGGGTACTGTGAATAGGTTGGAATAAAAGCCCTTGCCTTTTTCTCTTAAAGGGACCCAGCTCCAGGAGGCCTTGCACTGCTTGCACTAGCTCCTGAGCTGACACAGGGCCCTGAGGAATCCGGGATCTGATGAACCTTGGAGGGGGATCGGCAGCAAACTCCAACTTGTAACCGGAGGACACTACCTCCTGAATCCACCGGTCGGAGACATGAAGCCTCCAGACGTGAGCGAAGTGCTGAAACCGTCCCCCCACCCGGATGGGTGAGGGCGCTCCATCATGCCTGAGGGGGCTTGGGAGAGGATTTAGCTTTGGGACCCCAGGAGGAGCCAGGACGTCCACGTCCTCTGCCTCTACCCCAGAAATCTCCCCGGGCCCCAGGGAAGGACACCCCCCTTCCCTGTCTTGCTCCACGGTAAGGGGAGGAGAAGGAACCTTGACCCCGAAAGGGCCGAGGTTGCCGCCGGGTTGGGGTAACCTGCCTCCCTTAGCAAAAAGGTCCAGACGGTCTCCAAACAGACGCAGTCCTTTAAAGGGAAACCCAGTGAGGGCCTTCTTGGCAGCGTTGTCAGCAGCCCACTGGCGCAGCCAAACCGAGCGGCGTATAGCCACCATGAGGGCAGAAGTTCTGGCACACATTCTGATGGTGTCATCCAATGCTGATAGGACAAAAAACATCACAACTGGAGAGTGCATTAAACACCTCACAAGGCAAATCATCAGGCGCACTATCAAGCATATTTCTGATCAGGGTTCTAGTGGCCACAGCAGTATTGGCAGCGGCAGACTGGGACAGCGCCGTCTCCGCACATGCAAAGGCGTGGGATGCCAGCTGATCAATACGCCAGTCTTCGGCAACCCGCAGGGTAGTAGAATCAGGGAAATGCATGATAGAGGTGTTAGATAGCCCTAGGATCGGGGCACCCACCTCGGGGGGGGGGGGGGGATGACCAACATTTAACCACCTCAGCAGGAAAGGGATACTTCCTATCCCAACTCTTTGGAACCCCGGGAAGTTTACTGGGGCGCTCCCATTCCTTGAGCACAAGGTTATGGAAATGAGCCTGCTCGGGAAATTCCAAACGTGATCTTGCTGTATGGAAAAGCTCCCCTCTTTGCCTGGGAGCCTCCACAGGGAGAGAGATAGACAGAACCTCAAAAATCTGGGTCAATAATCTGTCAGTGTCATCCAGGGCCCAGGGGTCAGAGCCAGAATCGTCATGACCCCTCGGTCTCTCATCAGATGAGCCTGAATCAGAAAAGAGCTCCCCTTCATCAGACGGGGTATAGCCACACAGATTAATAAACTCCTCAGTTCCCATAGGGAAAACAGTAACATTAGGCGTCAAGTGCCGCTTCTTAGCAGGGGCCTTACGCGCTAAAGACTTCGCAATAATCTGTTCAACAGTAGCCAGTCTAGAAGACACATCAGGCTGAGAATCCCCACTTGTATGCAGCTCAGCAGGAGTGAGATTTAAGCTTGGGGGAGTAGGTGAAGTGAGACAAAGTGCAGCCACTGGCAGGCCAGATTGCAATGCAAGCACCTGCTCAGCACAGGGTACACAGACCCGCGCCTTGTCAGCGTCAACATGAAGCTGCCCACACAGCCGGTCTTGTACCAAAGGGACCTCGGTAACATTAGCCTGGGATGCCTCCATATGGTGATTATAGCGGCGCTATATGCCAATAGGGAATGACGCTATATAGCAACCCTGGATGCCCCAATAACCCGCTAGGGACGTGGGAGTATAATTTGTACAAGGCCTACAAGTAATATACTAAAAACAGGGCCGGGAGAAGCCAAGAAGGGTTCGTCCCGCCTGAAAGACATAAGCAGACAAGACCTTAAGTACATCGTAACAAAAGTGAAGCAGATAAGGCCGCCCGCGAGGGCACTTACAGACCGTGGTAGGTAGGAGTCTGTCGCGCATAGGCCAACCAAGTCAGAAAAGATGGCGTCGGTATACCTCGAGGGGCGGGCCAGTAATAGCGATGACACGGAATGCGCCAAAGACGGGCCCCGCCCCCCCGAAGAGCGCGAAGCCAGAAGGCGCACCAGCAGCTGAGGTAATGCCGCCGCCAAGCACGGAGCCAAGTCAGCACACGGCGACGGTAAATTTAAAAGCAATACAGACAAGTCAGCGCAGCGGCTGACACAAGAATAAAGAAATGTGAAAAGTGAAAGTACAGACTGCATAACATACATATCTATACACATACACCCCCCCTCTTTTCCCCCGAAGACTACAAGGAGGATGAGGGAGGACGGTGGCCAGTTAAATAGGGCCCACCAATAGGCAGGGGCAATAGTGCGGGAGGGGCATCCCATAGAGGCTCACCATAAGCCTGAACCGCCTACCCTTTGGTGGGGGATTGCGGCGGTGCTGCCTACCTTCACCCGACCAGCGCAGCCAAGGCTGGGAGGCATACTACTAGTGGAATGGGTGGGAATAGTCCTACAGGGCCGCAGGTTAATAACCCCGCTCACCTGCGAGTAGAGAGCCAATTTTTCGTCCACAGCCAGACTGCAGAGAAATTCTGGGGATTTGTGGGAGGTCCATGGGTATTTGAGGGGCCGGGAGGAGCCTATTTTCGATGTCTCTGCAGTCCAGCGCCATCTGGCGGAGTATATCCCAAATGTAAGCATTAGATTTGGAGCAGGACGTACTGTATACTAAGAATAGAAGGATAGTGGTACACTATTCTTTACCACCATTTCAATAATGTGGTGTTTGAATTTTTCTGGTGTCATCCTTATGGTAACTTTGTCAGATAAAGAATTTTCTTATTAAGTGGTCTTGCTTGCCAAGATCACTTATTGTTCTTGCTGATATATTAAGTGGTCTTGCTTGCCAAGATCACTTATTGTTCTTGCCGATATATTATTCTTATTCAAGCGATTTTTGCACTGTAACTCCTCCCACAGTTTTTACACTACATAGACCATAATATACCAAAATGTGCGGATCGTTCCTGAATGGTGTGCTACTATTTTGTGGAACGTTTCGCCAAACGGTTTCCGAAATATTGGCGTTTTTCTGGCGCAATTTTCCCATAGGAATGAATGGGAGGAATGTTCAAAACTAGAGTGGGAGATGAGTGTGAAGTGAAAAATCAGGAAATTTCTAAACTGCGACCTCTCCCTCATTTTTAAGCCCACCTACACAAATCTTATATCAAAACGTTCAGCTATCCATGCTGCCGCTAAAAATGTCCAAGGCTAAGCCATAGCCCGAACAGTTTTCACAATATGACCTTTTGTTTGCAACTCACACCTCCCATTGACATTCATTGAAACTCCACTTCACTTTTAATATTTCAGAGACATGCATTGCAGGCCTGGCTCTTGTGATTCTTACAGTATAAAGCTCTTTGCTGTAGGATGTATACTTTTTAAGCTACAGCCATTTGAATATGGCAACCACCAGTGCATTAGAAATGTGTTTTAATGTGGATTCTCTGGTTACCTCAGAGTGAGTTGCCATAGCAACACACCTGCAGCCTGGCTCGTTACATTCATTTTACAGCTGAAATCATGTTATGGAAAACAGCTTAGACAAATGACATAGCCAGTCATTTAGCAAGATATAAATACTTCATAATTTAATGCCTACTATCTTTACTCACTCCAAACAATCCATATAGTTACTCTGCCCAGTCAAACCTTTCCACAGTTAATCCAGCCCCTCCAACCACACAACAGTTAATCCAGCCCCTCCAACCACACAACAGTTAATCCAGCCCCTCCAACCACACAACAGGTAATCCAGCCCCTCCAACCACACAACAGGTAATCCAGCCCCTCCAACCACACAACAGGTAATCCAGCCCCTCCAACCACACAACAGGTAATCCAGCCCCTCCAACCACACAACAGGTAATCCAGCCCCTCCAACCACACAACAGGTAATCCAGCCCCTCCAACCACACAACAGTTAATCCAGCCCCTCCAACCACACAACAGTTAATCCAGCCCCTCCAACCACACAACAGTTAATCCAGCCCCTCCAACCACACAACAGTTAATCCAGCCCCTCCAACCACACAACAGTTAATCCAGCCCCTCCAACCACACAACAGATAATCCAGCCCCTCCAACCACACAACAGATAATCCAGCCCCTCCAACCACACAACAGATAATCCAGCCCCTCCACCCAGTTACTCCGCCCAGTTACTCCACCCACTCCACCCAGTTACTCCGCCCACTCCACCCAGTTACTCCGCCCACTCCACCCAGTTACTCCGCCCACTCCACCCAGTTACTCCGCCCACTCCACCCAGTTACTCCGCCCACTCCACCCAGTTACTCCGCCCACTCCAGTTGTAGAGAACTGGTGGAGGCAAGAACACTTCACGCAATTTCCCCAGAAATTGCACTTTGTCTAGTTTGTGATTGTTCTCCAATAGATTTCTGAACGTTTTTTGTCACAGAAGTAGATGCAATGTTTTCATTGCTATCTTTCTCATTCACGGCTTCTAACACTTTGGGATGAAAACGCTGTAAGTGTCTTTTCAAATTTGATGCTCTTGTAGGTGCATTTTTATCAGGCCCACTGAAACTGCTAATTTTTGCATCACATTGTTTTTCACCATCATCATCTTTTCGAATACATTGGCACACGCAATGTTTTCCATCACTTGATAATGCAAAGTGCTCATAAATTGTAGACTTTGTCGTGTTTGTTGTTAGCAGTCTTTTTGCCATTGTTTAGGATGCCTCTTTCCCTAAAATATAAAATATGTTATACTAACTGGCATATAATTAGATTTTTAATAACATACACAGTCCTGTAAGTTTTACATACATGGCTTTATACAAACAAATAAGCTATATATCCCAGCACTAAACCTACACATGATTTGTCCTATACAAAAAAACATGCACAGACATGTACTGAACACACACACAACACAGAGCCTACATTTTAGTACTCAGAGCATAAAAACTATACATAAACATTCATACATTCCTGCACCACACTTACAAACCTAGGATAGACAGTTTCTTCCAAAACATGTACACATGTCTTCCCTCATACATACCTAGACACACAATTCTTCATTACACAGGCATGCAGGTTTTAAAATAAATCTAAACACTTACAGTTGAATCCAAGAAGCTGTTCCACCAAGTTCTAAGCTCTTCTAGCAGAGAGAGGTAGTTGGGCAGAAGCTGCCTTCTCCTTTCTGTGTGCTGATCTTCTGCTGAAGATAGGGCAGTGGGAGGATCCAGAAAGGGGCCTTTATAATAAAACATGATTTCCCTAGTAGAATTCCATAGTCATGTTTAAAGTTTAAGCTAACAATCGAAGTTTACAAGTTTTTATAGCCTTTTGCTGAATGACAGCAGTTATTTCAATGGTACAGCTTCAGTCTTGAACTATTGATCCTCCATTCCCTTCACTTATACAAGTGTCTCTAGTCCTGCAAAAACATATTTACTTAATCCCTTATCAGTGAGAGGCTAGGTTACCCATGGGTTCCCTGTAACAGCAGAACACAACACTATGCAAAGTATAAGTATTGCCGCTTCTAATTGTGCGTTGCGTGCCATATAGTGAAGCACATGAAAAGCATGCTTCTTCACGGTCACTTAACGTGTTCGTTTTGTGGTTACGTGAGGCACTGCATGCATTGGTCTTTATTGTTACAATAGAGAAGTCATTAATTATAACTTTTTGTGAATTGGGACATTTAAACTTGCTTTTTAAATTCCAATCAAAATTTAGTAGGAGTCAGTGCATTGTTTGCCGACTCCGACTCCAGGTACCCAAAATTTACTCTTACTTCGACTCCACAGCACTGCCAGAAACCAGAGAAAAATGCACACAGTTCCCAAAACACTCACCCCCTCAGAAGCTAGGACAGGAACACCGCATCCCTCAGAAGGCTCACCATAAAGCCTATGGCCGGCTACCCTTTGTGGGACAGGGTCTGCGGCTTGGAGCAGCGCTCCTTGAGCGCCTGACCCTGGTGCTCCTCTACCTTCACCCGATCCGTCAGCCGAGGCTGGGAGGCACAGAGGGTCCGGAAACAGGTGGAAATAGCCATGCAGAGCCGCAGGCTTGGTTGCTCCGCTCACCTGCGCACTATAAAGAGCCATCTTCTATATTCGCAGTATACACTGCAGAGGAAACACTGGAGAAGTCTATTGGTGATCCTGTTTTTATAGGATACCGGGAGGAGCCACAACTCTTCTGCAGTACACTGCGCCAGCTTGTGGCGGAATATCCCATACGTAAGGACTTCTTGAAGCAGGCCGTGCCATGCAATAGGAAAAACCAACCAGAGCCAATTAGGTTCAAAAGGCTTCCCTGGCAAATGCAGCCATAGAAGCAGCACTTTTGCCAGCCAGGCATTTTATAGTAAAACTTATGTCACCCAAAAACAATGAGTAAATAGGCACGGCACTCCAGAGCATAAATTTAAATGCTTGTATTCAGTAGTAATAATCAGAGAATCCAATAGCACACAAGGTATAAAAGAAATAATCCAAATCATGGCCAAAAAGGAACAACAGTCTCATCTTCCAACGTTTCGGGGGTCGGGTGCCCCCTTTCTCGAGGAGGACTGTAAACCGGAATGTGCTGCAAACCCCATCCATATATACACACAAACAAGGTGCAGAGTTCTAGTATGCCCCATGGTAAACAGTAAACATGCACATGCAGTATTGAAAAGTAATAAAGATAGGGCTGTGACAACTTACCTGCATCCACCGGGGCTCCAAGCTGTGGACGTCCCATCACCGCCAGCCGCCCCCTCTTCCCCCCCCCCACCTTTCTGCCCCATATGACGCTTGTTCCTTAACCCCCCCATTCTTAACCCTTTTCCACACCCCCAGCCATCCCTCCCCCCCCCCCCCTTTCCACTCCCCTCCTGTGGTCCACCTATGGCCCCATTCCCGGCTGACTTCACCCCTCTATGTCCTACATGTTCTTTGTTTGTCTCTTGATCTCTTTTCCTGGTTGGTATTCTTCCTTTCATCCCTTTTTTTCCCTTTCATATCCCCTTAATTCCCCCTTTACTTCAACTGTGGTCCGCATTCCTTTAATCCCCCTCTCTTTCTATGTATAGAATGTAGATAACATGTGTTTATGCCTGCTCCAACTAGCCCTCATCTGGGCTTTCACCGCCACCCAGGGACGCTGTCAGACCCGTGACAGCTGTCTTCTACGTGCTGCAGCCTCTGCATAGAGGCTGCGGTGTCCTGACAGACGCTGTCTGTCTCACGGGCTGGTGGCAGAGACTGGGGCCGCGAACCAATCGGATCGCGGCTCCCGCCGCGTCATCGGTTACCGGGCAGCACTTTTGAGCCCGGCTGCCAGCTCCCTGTCCCCGGTGACAGACGGGGAAACCGGGACGTCCACAGCTTGGAGCCCCGGTGGATGCAGGTAAGTTGTCACAGCCCTATCTTTATTACTTTTCAATACTGCATGTGCATGTTTACTGTTTACCATGGGGCATACTAGAACTCTGCACCTTGTTTGTGTGTATATATGGATGGGGTTTGCAGCACATTCCGGTTTACAGTCCTCCTTGAGAAAGGGGGCACCCGACCCCCGAAACGTTGGAAGATGAGACTGTTCTTTTTTGGCCATGACTTGGATTATTTCTTTTATACCTTGTGTGCTATTGGATTCTCTGATTATTACTACTGAATACAAGCATTTAAATTTATGCTCTGGAGTGCCGTGCCTATTTACTTACTGGGACATATAGCGGCGCCACCGCGGCTCTGGCACCCACCAATAATGTGTCTGTAAGAGTGCACCAGCAACATTGGACTTTTCCAAAAACAATGAGGGTTGATAGATTGCAGTTTTTGAATGTCAACTATGTAAAAATGTGGAATGTAAGCGCAGAAGGCAGAGATGTGTTCCTGTATAAAATAAGCTGGTGCAAAGTAAGTGCACTCCTCCTGTACTAGATTTGCTTTATATCCGATACATAACCCCAATAGGCTAACATGTTTGTGTGCTCTGCTTGGCAGGGCTCGATAAAACTGCTTCATTTAAATAAACCACACCAGCGCCCCCCAATGGACAGACATAGAATGAATTAATAAGGGAAATAAAATAACAGACAAGCTATGTTAATAAATATTATTCTGCCAAAAGGAAATAAAAAACAAACAAGGCCAGTCCCCTAATTTCCTCCCACAGAACAGTATGTCAGGACTATCATCATCATGTGTTACAGTAATCTGGTACAAATTTAAAACAGCAGCCCTTTACAAAAGAGCCTGGTCCGGAGGTAATAATCAGCATTCCCAGAAGAGGCTGGGTGACACCAAGATGATGGCGGCTAAGAGGTTAAACCCCATCAGGCAGCAATGATTAGGATTCCCGTTCAAGTAAATGATAAGTTGAGAAAGATGGTACCCCTGTTTACTGAGTCAGGGATTGGTCTAGCAGCTTTAAAGCACCGCCCACTAGATGGAGGCTACCGGTGATGAGGATCTGGATTTGGGCTGCTTCTTGGAGCAGGACAGACCCAGAGCTGGCCACGGGATGGTGGTGGAGAAGATTCAGGTCCAGGCAAGGGAAGTTGGGGTCCCGTCCCTGGGTGGCCCACTGCAGGGCGTGCGAGATACTGGGGAATACCAGCGAGTTACAGTTTAGAAGACGGTCGGAAGATGGCACGAGAAGCATTGGAGAACCGCGTTGGCTGTCCTTAATTAGTGTGTCTACGGGCAGGGAGGAGGCCCACGGGTCAGAGCAGCTCCTCTCCTCCAGCAACATGTTCCACTTCTTCTGATTTTCCAGACATCGGGTAAGAATGTTTTCCAGGGTGACGTTGTAATTCTGCTGATCTGAGGACAACAGGAAAAAAGGAATCCATGTGAATGGGGTCTATAGCAGACCATGTGGTCAACATGAGCCTAAAGCATGACAACCACTACAATTGCTGTACATTATATAAAGGGTCTGCCCAGTTTCCATCAGGTGTGGTGCAAAGCAAGTCATAAGACGTAGTTCTAAAAGTAGCCCTAAACCCTCTTTTACAACTCTGTGTCAGGCTAGATTATTGTCACTGTTGACCAGGACCCAAACATACCCCTTCATCCCATCAGTGAGCCTTGCTTTAGAGATATACTCACATTTACCTAACAGAGCTCCACCAAACAAGGGGAAGAAAAACAGCATGCATGGCAAAGAACATACTTCACAGCAGTGTGCAGCTGTTTATTGCCCCGTCATAACCCTCCAAAAGCAGAAGGTGAGAAATGTGCTTACTTTAACTGGATCAACAGCCTGGCAAAGTTGGAAAAGAAAGGTAGCGGCCATTTTGGATCTTCCTTTCCCAGCATCTCAGCCATGCTGCTGCCTGAATTCAACTGACCATGCACAGTAACAGGGAGTCCAGTAGCACTTCCTGTTTGCAGGTGGCCAGAGTTAGAAAAAGGTAAATTAATTTTTATGTGCAGCAATTTAAATTGTCCGGGAAGGGATGCATATGAGCACCGTTTGTTGTGTTGGTCTGCTTTAAATAACCCTTTACCCAAAGCAGACTAAACAAGAATGGGGCCCTGGTGCAGACATTAAATATGATTTCATCATGGCTTGCATAATTACCCTTTTTTTTTTTTTAATTCATTTTAGCTGAATTAGATACAATTAGACTGAAACATTATTATATCGTATAAGTACAAATCCGATAAATATGGAAGACAGAGGAGCAACAATGATGGTCCTCTTACTTCAATGGATAGCAAGAAAGAAAAATACAATTCTGTGAAATACTCACCTGTAGAATTGGTATTATACGCATACAGTACGTCCTGCTCCATATATAATACTTACACGTGGGTTATCCTCCGCCAGAGGGCGCTGTGGCACTGCAGACATGCAAAAACAGGCCCCTCCCGGCCCTTCATATACCCAGGGACCTCCCACAAATCCCCAGCATTGAAAAGCAGTGAGAAAAAGAAGCCGGGAGAAACCAACCACCAAAACTGGTAATAATAACAATGATAACAATCACCATACAGGGGATCCAGAACAAAGTGAAACCAGGGTGGGGTGGAGCAGGACGTACTGTATGCGTATAATACCTATTCTACAGGTGAGTATTTCACAGAATTGTATTATTCTAAGCATACAGTACGTCCTGCTCCAGAGAGAATACTTACACTCGGGACATCCAATAGCAGTGTCCATAAAGTAGGGTGGGATCCCCAACAAAAAGGCAACGGCACGTAGCTTAGACTACAACCGCCTGCAAAACCTTGCGGCCAAAAGCAGCATCAGCTGAGGCCCGAACATCAACCTTGTAAAACTTTGTAAAGGTGTGAACAGAAGACCAAGTAGCGGCCTTGCAAACTTGTTCAACAGAGGCCTGGTGCTGAAAAGCTCAAGAGGCACCAAAAGCACGAGTGGAATGAGCAGTAAGACGGAAAGGGGGAGTCCTTCCCTTAGTAGAATAGGCTTGAATCACAGCCTGACGAATCCATTTGCTGATGGTAGACTTGGCGGGAGCCAAACCTTTCCTAGGCCCGGAAGGCACAACGAAGAGAGCATCAGTTTTCCTGAAGGCCTTAGTGACAACCAGGTAATACTTCAAGCACCGGACTACGTCCAAGGAATGCAGAACCCTCTCCTTGTCGTTGCTAGGATTGGGACACAGAGAAGGAAGAACAATATCCTGGTTCAAATGAAATGCAGACACAACTTTAGGCAGAAAATCCGGTTTGAAGCGGACCACCACCTTGTCCTGGTGTCTCTCATAGTATGGAGACTGAATAGATAGAGCAGCCAGCTCAGACACAAGCCTAATAACCGAAGTAATAGCCACCAAGAAGACAACCTTGAGAGTGAGAACAGCAAGAGCAGCATCCTGAATAGGCTCAAAGGGAGCACCCTGCAAGGCAGACAAAACCAAGTTTAAATCCCAGACAGGGACCATAGGTTTTTGAGGGGGACGCACGTGAGTGACCCCCTGAAAGAAGGTCTTAATCAGGTGATGTTGGGTGTTCTGAAAGAAGATAGACAGGGCAGAAACCTGACCCTTCAGAGTACTAAGTTTGAGACCTAAGTCCAGACCATGCTGTAAAAACTCCAGAACCCTAGGGACGGAGAATTCCCGGCAGGGAAGAGACCTGGACTCACACCAGTCAATGTAGGAACACCATACTCTATAATAGATAGCAGAAGAAGTCTTCTTCCTGCCCTGCACCATAGTAGCCACCACAGAGGCAGACAAACCCTTCTCCATCAAGATGGAGGTTTCAGCAGCCAGGCCGTCAAATCCAGAGTTTGTAAATTGGGATGGCGTAAGGACCCTTGAGTTAGCAGATCTGGCACCCTTGGCAGATCTAACTGATCTACTGCCATTTGAACCACGTCTGCGAACCACACTCTTCTTGGCCACCTGGGGGCCACTAGAATCACAGGTAACCCCCTCCCGGATAAATCTTGCACAGAACCCTGCCCAGAAGGGGGAATGGTGGAAACACATACAGGAGTCGAAACTCCCTCCAAGACATGGACAGGGCATCCTTGGCCAAGGCCAGATGATCCCGAGACAGGGATACGAAGGCCGGGAGCTTGTGATTGTGACGGGAAGCAAACAGATCCACATCCGGTAGGCCCCAACGGTGACACAGGGACTGGAATACCTTGTTGCAGAGGGACCACTCCCCCTGACGGGACATCCCCCTGCTCAGGGCGTCCGCCAGCAGGTTCTCCGCCCCCGGAATGTAGACAGCCGAAATGCATTGGACATTGGCCTCCGCCCATGTCAGAATCTGAGACACCTCCTGGAGAGCACCCTTGCTCCGGGTCCCTCCCTGATGGTTGATGTAGGCAACCGCCGTTCTGTTGTCTGAGCGTACCTGGACCTACAGACCCCTCAGGTGTTGGGTCAATCGCTCCAGTACCAACCTGACTGCCCGTAATTCCAAAATGTTGATGGGTAAATGGGCCTCCTGAGGGCCCCATCTCCCCTGGAAGCGCAGGGACTTCCAGAATCCCCCCCAGCCTGACAGACTGGCATCCGTTGTGACCGTCTCCCAGGAGGGGGCCAGAAAAGACCTGCCCCCTATCAAGTTCCTGTGGTCCAGCCACCACGCAATGGACTGTCTGACCGAGGGGGGAAGCACACAGACCCCGTCCAAGGACGCTGGGTTCTTGTCCCACACTGACAGAAGGTGAAGCTGCAGAGGTCTCAAATGGAACTGGGCAAAGGGCACCGCCTCGAAGCTCGCCACCATCAGGCCCATTAACTGCATTCCCTGCCGGATGGAGAGCTGTGGGCTCAAGAGCAGGAACCTCGCCTGCGCTGTCAGAGCTTCCACCTTCTATTGAGGAAGGAATATCCTTGACTGAACCGTATCCAGAATCATTCCCAGGAACGGAGTCACCGAGGAGGGGGACAGAGAGGACTTGGGGTAATTGATCACCCATCCGAAGGACTCCAGGGTGGACACTACCAGCCGAGTGTCCAACTCTGCCTGCCGCAGAGACCGAGTGGTGATGAGAATATCGTCCAGGTAGGGCAGCACACGTATGCCCCTTAGCCTTAACAGGGACATCACCCCTGTCAGCACCTTGGTAAACACCCTGGGAGCCGACGCGAGGCCGAATGGCAAGGCCACAAATTGGTAATGCTGATCTTTCAGTGCAAATCTGAGAAATCTTTGGTGTCCTGGGAACACCGGGACGTGAAGGTAAGCGTCCTTTATATCTACGGACGTCAAAGTCCCCTGGGCGCAGAGAGCCAATGGCCGAGCGCAGAGTTTCCATACGAAGGTGTTTGTTTTTGACAAATTTGTTGAGGATTTTTAAATCCAGAATGGGCCTGACTGACCCATCCTTCTTGGGTACTGTGAAAAGGTTGGAATAGAACCCCATGCCCCTGTCTCCTAAGGGGACCTTGCACATGACCCCTAGGTCTAGGAGGCCCTGCACGGCCAGCAACAAGACCTGAGCTGATGCAGGATCCTGTGGGATCCGGGACCCAACGAATCTGGTGGGGGGCCGTACAGCAAATTCTATCTTGTAGCCGGAGGACACTACCTCCTGAATCCACCGGTCTGAGACGTGGCACCTCCAGACATGCTCGAAGTGCTGCAGACGTTCCCCCACCCTGACGGGCGAGGGCGCCCCTTCATGCCTGGGGGGTCTTGGGAGGGGCCTTAGACTTGGGTCCCCAGGAGGAACCGGGACGGCGTCCTCTGTTTCTGTGCCAGGAATCTGCGCAGGCCCCAGCAAAGGACACCCCTCTACCTTGTTTAGCCCCACGGTAGGGGGTCGATAGGGAGCCTTGGCCACAAAAGGGCCGAATCTGCTGCCTGCGCTGGGGTAACTTGCCTGCCTTGGCGAAGAGGTCTAAACGATCCCCAAACAGGTGCAGCCCCTTAAATGGAAGCCCCGTAAGAGCTTTCTTGGCGGCATTGTCTGCGGCCCACTGGCGCAACCAGACCGCGCGGCGTATAGCTACCACCAGGGCAGATGACCTGGCACACATCTTAATAGCATCGTCCGATGCAGACAGGATAAAGTTCACAAACGCATCACAGCTGGACAGAGCATTGACAGTATCAGAAGGCAACTCATCTGTGCCATCGAGAGCACTCCTAACCACGGCCCTGAGCGCTACTGCCGTAATGGCTAAGGCGCAAACAGGGCGCAGAGTCGCTCCCCCAAATGCAAAGGCATGACACACCAGTTGGTCAACACGCCGGTCCTCAGAGTCCCGCAGCGTAGTAGTGTCAGGAGAGTGCATAATAGAGGTGTTGGACAACCCTAGAATAGGAGCAGCGACCTCAGGTGGCGATGACCAGCACTTAACCAAGTCAGCAGGGAAGGGATATTTCCTATCCACGCTCTTAGGGACCCCATGAAGTCTGCTGGGATGCTCCCATTCTTTAAGCACGAGGCTATTGAAATGGGTTTGCTCGGGGAATTCCAAGCGAGCTTTAGCAGTATGGAAAAGATCACCCCTTTGCCGGGGAGCCGCAGCAGGGGGAGAGAGGGACAAGATCTCAAAAATCTGAACCAGCAGTCTATTAATATCATCCGAGGACCAATGCTCGGAGCCAGACTCATCGTCATATGACCCTGAGTCAGAACAGTTCCCCTTCGTCTGAGGGGATATGGGCATAGGAATGCAACAAATCATCAGGTTCTACAGGGAAGAGAGCCGATTCAGGGTTCAAGTGTCGCCTCTTGGCGGTGGCTTTACGCACTAAGGAATTAGCAAGCACGTTTTTAACACTAGCCAGTCTAGTGGCCAAATCAGGATGAGAATCCCCGCTGGTATTGGGGGTTAGACTCAGACTTGGGGGAGTAGGTGAAGTGAGGCGGGGTGCAGGCCCAGCCTCAGAAGAGACGGGAAGCACCGATAGTGCCTGCTGTGCACAAGGAACACAGACCCGTGCATTGTCACCGCTGCTAGGTAAGACCCCACAAGCTACACACAGCCGGGCTTGTCCCGAAGGAACCCCATTCACAATATCCTGAGATGCTTCCATATGGTGATTTAATCGGCACAATATGCCAGTAGGGATTGACGCTATAAGCTACCCTGGATGCCCCAATAACCCGCGGGGAAGTGGGAGTAATTTTTAATGGTCACGACCGGGAGCTACACTGGGCCGAGAGAAGCCACCGAAATCCACGGTCTGAAAGACATAAGGGGGAACAAGGATGTCAGAGCCATGCGCAAGGGAGTATAAAAACGAATGAAAAGTCGCCCATGAGGGAACTTACAGACAGAGAGGAGAGGACGGTCTTCACCACGCGCGCGTGAGTAAGAAATGGCTCCAAGCGAACCTCGAAGGGCGGGCCTGAGCCGACCGCGACGCGGAACGCGCCAAGCAGAACCACGCCCCTCCCCAGCGAACGCGAAGCTCGAAAAAGCGTAGCCAATCAGGACAGTAAGGCAATAACGCCTGAAGGAATTGACGTGAATGACCTAAGAGCCACTACAGGCTAAGAAGAAGAAGGAAAGAAAGGAAGAAAAAGACACCGCCGTACATGCGATGCAAGGAGAAACATAAAATAAAGGCGCTGCGGCTAACAATACAGATAAAATAAAAGCGCGGCTCTGACCCCCGTTCCCAGTAAAGCATAAAACCAAGCCATAAGCGTGTAATAGGATACACTGAGGCCGCCATACACACAACCCCTCCCCCCCCATTTCTTTTCCCCCTGGCTAAGGGGGGAACGAGGGAGGAAGGCGACCCGTTACATAGGGTCCACCGCTACCCAGGGCATGGGGCAATGATGCGGGAGGGGCATCCCCTGAAGGCTCACCATCAGCCTTGACCGCCTACCCTATGGTGGGGGATTGCGGTGGAGCGTGGCTCCGTAAGCACACATGGTGCTGCCTACCTTCACCCGACCAGCGCAGCCCAGCCCAGGCTGGGAGGCATGTAACACAGAGGAGGGGTGGAAATAGTCCCACAGGCTGTAATAGCCCCGCGCACCTGCGAGAGAGTGATACTTCATGTCTTCGTAGTCAGCACTGCAGAGAAATCTGGGGATTTGTGGGAGGTCCCCGGGTATATGAAGGGCCGGGACGGGCCTGTTTTTGCATGTCTGCAGTGCCACAGCGCCCTCTGGCGGAGGATAACCCACGTGTAATTATATATGGAGCAGGACGTACTGTATGCTTAGAATATACAATTCTTGGCCAAGTTCTTTGACCCAAATTGGTATATTGCAGAGTAAAAAACAGGCAGATTTGATCTGACCTGCTGTTGCTGACTGTAGGTCTCACCTGATGAGTCATTCACAGAGATGCCCAACAGCTTATTCAACTCAATGCATGCTCCAGCATTTGTTAAGATGACACCGTGATAAATGCCCAGCACTTTTGTAGTAGGTTACAATAAAGCAATCCCACACCAAGGATCACAAAAAATTAAGCAGCACGTTGTTGCTCCTTACTGAGGGGACAGCCTAAATAGTAATGCCCACCTTAAGCCCAGAGTCCCAATCACGCCAGCCTTGTTCCCCAGGATAGTACATTAAAAGTGCACCTTCCACCAGTAGCCATGACACGAGGTGATGGGATCCTGAAATGAGTACAGGGGTACCAAGACACACCCGTGGGGGCATCATCCATTGTGATGCCTCCACCCCACTGTCAGGAGCAGTGGTTCTGTCCCTATTGAATAGGCATAGGCCTACTTTAAGGCAGAAGGAGTCTGCCCCTCTGGTTAAGAGTCATTAGTTCAGGGTATAGATGTCACTTTGGCATTTCTGGTAAATATTATAATGATTCTTTTATTGTCCAATAGGTGATTTTTTTAAATATATGCTATATCTAGCAATAGTACTTCTTTGAATTTCTTATACCTCTTGCTGTCCTTACCTTGAACATTGATCTGTGACCTGCGCTTACACAGCAGTAGACTGCCAAAGCACGAAATACCTGAATCTGTTATGGCTGCATCAGGGAAAGGGGAGGTGGGGGAGATTATTCTCTATTAAGTTCACCATTTGATCCTTTGCACAGGAAGGCCTAGATTTTTTGCCAAGTGTCTGATCCACTTCCTAATGGCTGGATGAGACAATAGCTGGCTGCCGTTTATGCAGGCTCCAAAATAACCCCCCTGAGCACCGACTGCTCTGGAATGTCAAGTAAATACCAGATTTGACATTAAAGGAGACCACGGCACAATTGCTATGCACGGCTGTTTATAAAGCATACAGCATATGTTTTTTAAAAATGGGATATTCTAGCCTGCCATAGCAGACAGGAAGATGGGGCAGAGGGACATGCTGTCCATCTACTTACCTGCTATCCCCACTCCAGACACCTCACTGATATTGGGGCAGAACACGGCATAGTCAAAATGGCAAGGCTGCAAAATAAGATGATCAAACAATGAGTTGGGAGGTATGCCTTTAGAATTCATCTGCTTCCATAGTGCTATACAAAGTTGTTATTACAGATTACAGGGCAAAACAAACAGTGTATACAGAGCATCAGAGTTTAAAATACAATTCTGTGAAATACTCACCTGTAGAATTGGTATTATAAGTATACAGTACGTCCTGCTCCAGATAGATTACTTACACTTGGGTTATCCTCCGCCAGATGGCACTGCACTGCAGAGACATGTAAAACAGGCTCCTCCCGGCCCCTCAAATACCCAGGGACCTCCCACAAATCCCCAGCATTGAAAAGCAGTGAACAAGAAGCCGGGAGAATTCAACCACCAAAACTGGTAACTATAACAATGATAACAATCACCATACAGGGGATCCAGAATAATGCAAAAAAACAGGGTGGAGTGGAGCAGGACGTACTGTATACTTATAATACCAATTCTACAGGTGAGTAATCACAGAATTGTATTATTCTTAGTATACAGTACGTCCTGCTCCAGATAGATTACTTACACTTGGGACATCCAATAGCAGTGTCCATAAAGTAGGGTGGGATCCCCAACAAAAAAGGCAACAGCAGACAGTTTAAAGCACTGTCACCTGCAATACCTTGCGGCCAAGAGCAGCATGAGCTGAGGCTCTAACGTCAACCTTGTAAAACTTTGAAAAGGTATGAACAGAAGATCAAGTAGCGGCCTTGCAAACTTGTTACACAGAAGCCTGGTGCTGGAAGGCCCAAGAGGCACCAATAGCACGAGTAGAATGAGCAGTAAGGCAGAAGGGAGGACTCTTCCCCTTAGCAGAATAGGCCTGAATCACAGCCTGACGGACCCACTTGCTGACAGTAGACTTGGCAGGAGCCAAACCCTTCCTGGGACCAGAAGGGACCACAAAAAGAGCATCGGTTTTCCTGAAGGCCGCAGTGACTACTAGGTAATATTTCAGACACCTGACCACATCCAAGGAATGCAGAACCCTTTCCTTAGCATTGCTAGAATTAGGACACAATGAAGGAAGAACAATATCTTGATTCAAATGAAAAGCAGACACCACCTTAGGCAGAAAATCTGGCGTAAAGCGGAACACCACCTTGTCCTGGTGTCTCTCAAAGTATGGGGGCTGGATAGACAGAGCCGCCAGCTCAGACACATGTCTGACCGAAGTAATAGCCACCAGAAAAACAACCTTGAGGGTAAGTACAGCCAGAGCAGCATCCTTAATAGGCTCAAAGGGAGCACCCTGCAAGGCAGACAAAACCAAGTTCAAATCCCAAACAGGGGCCATAGGTTTACGTGGGGGACGCACATGAGTGACCCCCTGAAAGAAAGTCTTAACCAAGGAATGCTGAGCAAAAGACTTCTGAAAGAAGTTAGACAGGGCAGAAACCTGACCCTTCAGAGTACTGAGTTTTAGACCAGACTCCAACCCATGCTGTAAAAACTCCAGAACCCCGAGGACTGAGAACACCCTACAGGGAAGAGACCTAGACTCACACCAATCAATGTAGGTACGCCATACCCTATAATAGATGGAAGAAGATGTTTTCTTCCTAGCCTTCACCATGGTCTCAACCACCGAGACAGACAAGCCCTTCTCCATCAAGATGGAGGTTTCAGCAGCCAGGCCGTCAAAGCCAGAGTTTGTAAATTGGGATGGTGTAAGGGGCCCTGAGTGAGAAGATCTGGCACTACTGGCAGAACGTACTGGTCTACTGCCATCTGCACCACGTCTGCGAACCACACTCTTCTTGGCCACCTGGGGGCCACTAGAATCACTGGCACCCCTTCCAGAGCAATCTTGCGCAGGACCCTGCCCAGCAGGGGGAATGGAGGAAAGACATACAGGAGCCGAAATTCCTGCCATGACATGGACAGAGCATCTGTGGCCAAGGCCAGAGGATCCTGAGACAGGGAGACAAAGGTCGGGAGCTTGTGATTGTGACGGGATGCAAACAGATCCACATCCGGTAGACCCCAACAGTGACACAGGGACTGGAATACCCTGTTGCAGAGGGACCACTCCCCCTGACGGGAGGTCCCCCTGCTCAGAGAGTCTGCCAGTAGATTCTCTGCCCCCGGAATGTACACAGCCGAAATGCATTGAACATTGGCCTCCGCCCATGTCAGATTCCGCGACACCTCCTGGAGGGCCCCCTTGCTCCGGGTCCCTCCCTGATGGTTGATGTAGGCAACCGCCGTCCTGTTGTCTGAGCGCACCTGCACAGCCAGACCCTTGAGGTGATGGGTCAACTGCTCCAGTACCAACCTGATCGCCCGTAGTTCCAGAATGTTGATAGGCAAGTGGGCCTCCTGAAGGCCCCACCTCCCCTGGAACCGCAGGGACTTCCAGAAGCTCCCCCAACCCGACAGACTGGCATCCGTGGTGACCGTCTCCCAGGAGGGGGCCAGAAAGGACCTGCCCCCCAGCAAGTTCCTGGGATCCAGCCACCATGAAAGGGACCGCCGGACCAAGGGGGGGGGGGAGCACACAGACCCCGTCCAAGGACGTTGGGTTCTTGTCCCATACTGACAGAAGGTGAAGTTGTAGAGGCCTCAAATGGAACTGAGCAAAAGGCACCGCCTCGAAGCTCGCCACCATCAGGCCCACCAACTGCATTCCCTGCCTGAGTGAGGGCTGAGGACACGATAGCAGGAACCTCACCTGCGCAGTTAGAGCTTCCACCTTGAGGAATGGGGTCACCGAGGAAGGGGACAGAGAGGACATGGGGTGATTGATCACCCAGCCGAAGGACTCCAGGGTGGACACCACCAGCTGAGTGTCCAACTCTGCCTGCTGTAGAGGCCGAGAGGTGATGAGTATGTCGTCCAGATAGGGCAGCACGCGTACGCCCCTTGACCTTAACAGAGACATCACTCCCGCCAGCACCTTGGTGAACACTCTGGGAGCTGAAGTGAGGGCAAATGGCAAGGCCACAAATTGGTAATGTTGATCTTCCAACGGGAATCTGAGAAACCTTTGGTGTCCTGAAAACACAGGGATGTGAATGTAAACGTCTTTGATGTTCACAGACGTCATGAAATCCCCTGGGTGCAGGGAGCTGATGGCCGAGCGAAAGCGCCTGTTCTTGACAAATTTGTTGAGGATCTTTAAATCCAGAATGGGCCTGACTGACCCATCTTTTTTAGGAACTGTGAAAAGGTTGGAATAGAACCCTTTGCCTCTTTCTCTTAAGGGGACCTTGCAAATGACCCCCATACCCAGAAGGCCTTGCACGGCCTGCATCAACACCTGCGCTGAGACAGGGTCCTGGGGGATCTGGGACCTGATGAATCTTGGGGGGGGGCGCACAGCAAACTATCTTGTAACCAGAGGACACTACCTCCTGAATCCACCGGTCTGAGACGTGGTGCCTCCAGACGTGAGCAAAGTGCTGTAGACGTCCCCCCACCCCGACGGGCGAGGGCGCCCCGTCATGCCTGAGGGGGCTTGGGAGAAGATTTGGGCTTAGACCCCCATGAGGAGCCAGGACGTCGTCCTCTGCTCCTATGCCAGGAATCAGCACGAGCCCCCGCGAAGGACACGCCTTTTCCTTGTTTAGCACCACGGTAGGGGAGTGAGAGGGAGCCCTGGCCCCGAAATGGCCGAGACTGCCGCCTGTGCTGGGGTAACTTACCTCCTTTAGCAAAAAGGTCTAGGCGGTCCCCAAACAGGCATAGCCCCTTAAATGGAAGCCCAGTAAGGGCCTTCTTTGCAGCCCACTGGCGCAGCCAAACCGCGCGGCGTATAGCTACCACCAAGGCAGAAGTTCTCGCACACATCCTAATGGCATCATCCAGGGCGCCGTCGCCACAAATGCAAAAGCATGGCCCGCCAATAGGTCAATACGCCGGTCCTCGGCATCCCGCAGAGTAGTAGAGTCAGGGGAGTGCATAATAGAGGTGTTAGACAGCCCTAGAATAGGAGCATCCACCTCGGGGGACGAAGACCAGCACTTGACCATATCAGCAGGAAAGGGATACTTTCTGTCCCAACTCTTAGGTATACCGGGAAGTCTACTGGGACGTTCCCACTCCTTAAGCACAAGGTTATTGAAATGGGTTTGCTCTGGAAATTCCAAACGAACCTTAGCAGTATGAAAAAGTTCACCCCTTTGCCTGGGTGCCGCAACAGGGGGAGAGATGGACAGAACCTCGAATATCTGAACCAGCAGTCTGTCAGTATCATCCGGGGCCCAGGGGTCAGAGCCAGAATTGTCATGACCCCTGGGTCTCTCGTCAGATGACCCTGAATCAGAGAACAGCTCCCCTTCATCCGAGGGGGTGTAGCCACATAGATGCAAAAACTCATCAGACTCCGTAGGGAAAAGAGTGGCATCAGGGTTTAAGTGGCGCTTTTTAGCGGTGGCCTTGCGCGTTAAAGCGGACCTTCACTCTAAATAAGAGTCTATCTTATATGTTTCCCACACCCTGTACATACAGATTGCTCACATTAAAAATCATCCTACCTGCATCTACTGCATTTTATAAGCCTTTAAACATCCAAGATGGCGGCTTATGGAAGCTGCCATTTTTGCAGGCAGCCTGCAAACAGGAAGTGCCTGCAAACAGGAAGTGACTGTGCTGCTCTGCATTCTGGGACTGCTGACCTTTCCCTGACCCCAGCTCTGCTCTGTCTGAGCAAAGCACAGCTATAACCCGCCCCCCTGTACCTTATCCCACTCTCCTCTCCTCAGTAAGTGTGATGCTTCTGAGTCAAGATGGCGGCGCCCGTATCCTAAATTCCCGAACAGAGTTGCAGCCCAGTGGGGGAAAGTATAATAAATTAGTGACTAAACATGTAAAATATATTAATTTTAGATGCTGAGGAATTGTTTTTTAAGAGTTTGGGCTTTTCATTAAATCATGGTGAAGGTCCGGTTTAAGTACTAGCAATCAATTTTTCAACACTGGCCAGTCTAGCAGCCACATCAGGTTGAGAATCCCCGCTTGTATGCGATGCAATGGGGGTGAGACTCAAGCTTGGGGGAGTAGGTGAAGTGAGACGAGGTGCAGGCCCAGCCACAGGCGGGGCGGGAAGCACCATTAACGCCTGCTGTGCGCAAGGAACACAGACCCATGCACTGTCACCGCTGATAGGTGAGACCCCACAAGCTACACACAGCCGGGCTTGTCCCGAAGGAACCCCGGTCACATTATCCTGGGATGCCTCCATATGGTGATTAATAGGCACAATAAGCCAGTAGGGATTGATGCTGTAAAGCAACTCTGGATACCCCAATGACCCGCTAGGGAAGTGGGAGTAATTATACTAGGCCCAACTATCAATTACACCGGGCCGGGAAAAGCCACAGGATTCACCCGTCTGAAAGACACAATGAGAAGAAGGGACGTCAAAACCATACACAGTAAGGAATGAGCATAAAGCCGCCCGCGGAGGCACTTACGAACCGCGGTAGGTAGAACCGTCACACACGCGCGACCAGACAAAATGGCGCCGGGCGAACCTCGAAGGGCGGGCCAGAGCGGGCCGCGACGCAAGGCGCACCAAGCCAGGCCCCGCCCCCCCGAAAAGCACGAAGCCCACAGACAAGCAGCCAATGAGAATGCAGAAGCGTCTGAGGTAACGCCACCGCCCGGCGCGGGACATCCAAATGAAGGAAAAGATGCGCGGCGGCAGCATATGTAATAGTAAGAAAGCCAAGTCAGTGCGGCGGCTGACACCACATATACAAGTCAAAAACAGACCAAAGCCAATTGTACAAAACACTGACACACTCACCCACACCCCCCCCCCCCTTCTTTCCCCCCCGAAGGCTACAGGGAGAATGAGAGGATGGCGGCCCTCTGTACAGGACCCACCGCTACACGGGGCAATAATGCGGGAGGGGCATCCCATGAAGGCTCACCATCAGCCTATACCGCCTACCCTTTGGTGGGGGATTGCGGTGGAGCAGCGCTCCTTAAGCACACATGGTGCTGCCTACCTTCACCCAACCAGCGCAGCCCAGGCTGGGAGGCACATCAAACGAGGAACAGGTGGGAATAGTCCAACAGGACCGCAGGCTAATAGCCCCGCTCACCTGCGAGAGAGTGATAACTTCATGTCTTCGCAGTAAGCACTGCAGAGAAATCTGGGGATTTATGGGAGGTCCTTGGGTATTTGAGGGGCCGGGGGGAGCCTGTTTTACATGTTCTGCAGTGCAGCGCCATCTGGCGGAGGATAACCCAAGTGTAAGTAATCTATCTGGAGCAGGACGTACTGTATACTAAGAATATTGAATTCTATGGAAACAGAATAAAATAAGAGAGAGACCTGCATTTATGAGCTTACAGTCTAAAACAGGGGCTCCCAGTTTTTCCCCCCCAAGTATCACTTTCTATTTTCTAAGTATCTAAAGTAAAACCCAGGTGGTCTGTATGGATTGTCAGTCAGCTAAAACTGTGTTAAAGTAGACCTAATAACAGGATTTTCACTATCCTTGTGTTTCCCCATTTGGGATGACCCACTGCGTGAACCACACACACACACCTCGCCTATCTGTCTTTCCCACAGTGCACCTCCAATCAGCGGTTTATTAATATATTTATAAAGTGTCATCATATTCCATACAATTGCACAGCATAAAGTTTTAAACAGAGCACCGGCAAAGGAAGCAGCAGCATTCCCAGTTTCCCTGCAGTCAAGTACCACCACCTGATATGATCTTGCGTACCACTGGTTGGGAACCGCTGGTCTAAGGGAAAAGGGGTGGAGATAAAAGGATCACAATGGTTTGTATTGAAGTGTGCCCTGTGGAGGATATGAAGCTTGGGAATTCTGGCTGTTTGAGTGGGGAGATTATTCCAGAGAAGTTGAAGGGTACATGAGAAGAGGTGTCCAGAGGTTGTGCCTGTGTTGGTATCGCTGTATTAGAGATGAAATGTGGGTAAACACCTGGCGCCGATGCAGCAAGAGACCTGGATGAAGCCTTTCAAGTAGGCGCTGCAGCCCCAGACTAGGAACTTTTTTTTATTTTATGCCTGAGAATGTACATTAAGCTTAGTATATTTTAACAGATCTTTCTTAATTGTTTTCCATAAGGGGATAAAGTTCAATTGGCAAATGTCAGTCATCTTGACAGGGAGGTTAATGCCCAGATACCTCAGACTGATCATGCCATGATAAAAGGGAATTCTTTCCCGACGTGCTCCACCTCTTCATCCTTTATCGTGAGGTTGATTGCTATATATTTTATGTAATTTACTTCTAGATTGGAGAGTGTCCCAAAGGTTTTACATTCCTCAATCAACACTAGCAGGGCAGTTATAGGAGATATGAAACACAACATATCATCCGTGTAAGCAGCTGCTCTGTATTATTTTCCCCCAATCCACATTCTCTTTATATCCTTATTTTGTTTTATCTTAAGAAAGGGTTCAAGCATCAATGCAAATATTAGCAGGGTTAAGGGACATCCTTGCCTTGTAATATTATTTATGCCAAAAGGGGTTGAGAGAAGTGTTATTTGTGCACTTGTGCTGTGGAGTTGGAATATAGGGACATGATTCTATTAATTGTGGCTTGGCCAATGTTAATGTGAGAAAAGAGGTTACCTATTGCTCTATCAAATGCATTTCAGCATCTGTGGATAAAGAGAAGGCTTGGATCTTTTTCCTTACTATTCAGTGATGGATGTTGAGGGCTTTGAGAGTATTGTCTCTCACTTCTCTCTGTGGAACAAACCCTCCTTGGCCTCGGGCGACCAGATTCAGCAGAGAATCAGCGAATCTGCTTGCTTTGACCTTGGCATAAAGCTGGATGTCAACATTAAAGAGTGAAATTGGTCTGTAATTTGAAATGGTTTAGGAATTACAGATATATGGGCCTAAGGTTCATTATAGTCTAAAATGCCTTAGCTCGATGTGGGAGAAGAATACCCTGGTAGGTTTTGTAATACTGTGTTGGAAGACCATCAGGTCCTGGTACCAGCTTTGGTATTTGTCAGGACTAGCCAGTTCGGATGTGGTTATCAGTGCATCCAATGCCTCCCCACTCAGCAGCTGAAAATACCATTTTGTGAATGTCACACACCCCCCTTCAAGACATTCATTACACTTGGGTATACTGACCTGTAGATGGCAATCTTGCAGAGATGATATCAAAAAAAGGTAAGACCCTCCCGGCCCATAAATACCTGGGACCTCCTACTCATTACCCAGTATAAAGATAGCAGTAAGATCAAGGGACCAGGAAAGCCAATTAAAACTACCAAAGGTTCACCATATAAAGGATCCAGAATACAAAAGGGCAGGGTGAAGGTGGGTGTGTGACATACTTATAATACCCATTTTACAGGTGAGTATTCACAAAATGGTATTATTCTAAGTATGTCACACACCCCGCGTCAAGACATTCATTACACTTGGGACATCCAATAGCAGTGTCCAAAAAGGGCGGGGATCCAAAAAACAAGGCAACAAGGCACAAACTTAAACCACTGCAGCTTGCAGAACTTTGCGGGCAAAAACAGCATCCGCTGAGGCCCGCACATCAACCTTGTAAAACTTGGAAAAACTTGAACCGAAGACCAAGTAGCAGCCTTACAAACCTGCTCAACAGAAGCCTGGTGCTGGAAGGCCCAGGACGCCCCAACAGCACGAGTAGAATGAGCAGTAACACGAAAAGGGGGAACCTTCCCCTTGGCAGAATAGGCCCCAACAATGGCCTGGCGAATCCATTTACTAATGGAAGACTTGGCAGGAGCCAAACCCTTTCTAGGCCCAGAGGGCACCACAAAAAGGGCGTCAGTCCTACGAAACGGAGAAGTAGCCACCAAATAGTACTTCACACAGCGAACCACATCCAAAGAATGCAAAACCCTCTCCTTGTCATTGCTGAGCTTAGGACACAAGGAGGGAAGAACAATATCCTGTTTCAGATGAAAAGCAGAGACCACCTTAGGAAGGAAATCTGGCTTGCAGCGGAAAACAACCTTGTCCTGATGCCTCTCAAAGTAAGGAGCCGAAATAGACAAGGCTGCCAACTCCGAAACACGTCGAACAGAAGCGATGGCAACCAGAAAAACAACCTTCTGAGTAAGCGTAGAAAGTGCAATATACTGCAAAAGGTTCAAACGGAGGACCCTGCAAGGCAGACAAAACCAAATTCAAATCCCACACTGGGAGCAAAGGCTTCTTAGGAGGCCGCACCTGCGTAACCCCCTGGAAAAAAGGTTTTAACCAGAGGATGAAGAGCAAAAAAGACTTTTGAAAGAACACGGCCAGGGTAGAAACCTGCCCTTTCAGCGTACTAAGCTGCAAACCTTGGTCCAGACCATGTTGCAGAAATTCCAAGACCCTAGGGACAGAAAATGCCCTGCAAGGCAAGGCCCTTAACTCACACCAATCAATATAAGACCTCCAAGTCTTATAATAGATGGCAGAGGAAGACTTCTAGCCCTAACCAGAGTCTGAATGACAGCATCAGAAAGACCTTCCTCCCTCAAGATTGAGGTTTCAGCAACCACGCCGTCAAAGCCAGCGTTGGTAAATTGGGGTAGAGTAGTGGACCCTGAGTGAGCAGATCTGGCAAAAGAGGCAGGTCTAACTGATCCTCTGCCAACCTTACCACGTCTGCGAACCAAACCTGTCTTGGCCACCTTGAAGCCACCAGGATTGCTGACGAGCCCTCTAGGGCCAGCTTGCGCACCACTCTGCCCACCATGGGAAACGGAGGGAACAGGTACAGAAACCCCAGAGACATGGCATCTGCTACCAGAGCCAGCGGATCCCGCAAGAGGAACACAAATGCCGGAAGCTTGTGATTGCGACGAGAGGCAAAGAGGTCCACCCCCGGAGTCCCCCACCGGTGGCAAAGCGACCCGAAACACCTTGGGGCTGAGCGACCATTTCCCCCGGCGAGATGACCCCCTGCTCAGGGAATCCGCCTCCATGTTCTCCACTCCCGGAATGTACACCGCCGAGATGCATGGGACATTGCGCTCTGCCCAATCCAGGATCAAAGAAACTTCCCTGAGGGCACGCCTACTGCGAGTCCCTCCCTGGCGACCGAACTTGAACCGGTAGGCCCCGCAACTGATGAGTCAAGTGAGCCAGAACCAACCTGATGGCTCTGAACTCCAGAACATTGATGGGATCGTGAGCCTCCAGAGGCCCCCACAGGCCCTGAAACTGAAGATCCTTCCAAAATCCCCCCCAACCTGACAGGCTGGCATCCGTGGTGACCATCTCCCAACGAGGGATCAGAAAGGATCTGCCCCTCGTCAGATTGCTTGGTTTCAGCCACCACCGAAGGGAACGCCGCACCCGGGGGGACATCGGAAAAGACTGATCCAATGACAGCGGGGACCCGTCCCAGGCCGCCAAGAGATGGAGCGTCCTTGTGTGAAACTGGGCAAAGGGAACCGCCTCGAACGACGCCACCATCAATCCCACCAGTCGCATCCCTAGACGTATGGACGGGCAGGGGACGGATAGGAGACGCTAAGTCAATTCCTGAATCAGAAGAACCTTGGCTTGGGGGAGAAACACCCTGGCCTGAGAAGTATCCAGCGACATTCCCAGGAACTCCACCACCCTGGAGGGAGTGAGGCAGGACTTGGAATAGTTGATCACCCAACTGAAACTCTCCAGAGTGGGACACCACAGTCCTGGTATCCGCCATGATGAGAAGATAGTCCAGATAGGGCACGATGCGGATACCCCTGGCTCTGAGGATGGCCATCACTCCTGCCAACACCTTGGTAAAAACCCTTGGAGCCGAGGTAAGGCCAAACGGAAGAGCCACAAACTGAAAATGCTGATTGTCCACGACAAACCTGAGGAATCTCTGGTGTGCCAGAAATATTGGAATATGCAGGTAAGCATCCTTGATGTCTATGAACGTCATGAAGTCCCCCTGACGAAGTGAATGGATGGCTGAGCGCAGTTTCCATACAGAACTTCCGGGGACGGACAAACCTGTTAAGCAACTTCAGATCCAGAATGGGACGAACGGAACCGTCCTTCTTGGGCACCGTGAACAAATTGGAATAGAAGCCCAGGCCCCGGTCTGAGAGGGGCACAGGACAGATGACAGCCATGTCCGCAAGACTTGCTACTGCCGCCCGAAGCCCCTGGGCGGCCAGAGGATCTGACGGCACCCGAGACCTGAAGAATCTGGGAGGGGGCCGGAACTCGAACTCCAGCTTGTAACCGGAAGACACCACTTCCTGAATCCACCTGTCTGAGACCTCTTGGACCCAGACCTGGGAGAAGAGTAGCAACCGTCCCCCCCACCCGCAAGGGTGAGGGCGCCCCCTCATTGCTGAACCGACTTGGCAGCGGCTCTAGGCTTGGAGCCCCAACCCCTGCCCCTAGGCCAGGAATCACCTCTGCTCGAAGGGAAGGCCAAACCCCTGCCAACTCTAGCCCCACGAAAGGACTGAGAGAAGGAAGCCGCCCCCCGAAAAGGGCGACGCTGCTTCTTACGCTGAGGTAACCTACCTCCCTTTGCCACTGAATCCAATTTTTCTCCAAAGAGCCGCAGTCCCACGAAGGGAAGGGCCGTGAGTGACTTTTTGGACACAAAATCAGCCGCCCACTGACGTAACCAGACCGACCGGCGGATAGCCACAAGCAGGGCCGTAGCTCTGCTACACATCACCAATGTGTCATCCAGGAAGGACAAAAATAACTCACAGCGCTTAAGGTCGGCAAATTCATCACTAGCCGGGTCAAGCCCGGAAGAGGTCAACAGTCCTCTAATAACCGACCTGGCAGCTACCAATACAAGCGCAGAGCACAAACCGTCCACAAGGCCGATCCAACACTAGCAAAACCATGACAAGCCATCTGGTCAATGCGTTTATCCTCACCATCCTTGAGGGTAGTGCACTCCGGAGAATGGAGGACTGAGGAGCTGGACAACCCCAAAACAGGAGCATCCACCTCGGGGGGAGACGACCAGTGCTTCACTGCGTCCGCCGGAAAGGGATATTTCTTGTCCCCAACCCGGTGGGACACCCGGAAGCCGCGTCGGCCTCTCCCATTCCTTGCGAATGATACCATCAAAATGCTTTTGATAAGGAAATTCCAAGCGGGGCTTCGTCACTTCAAAGAACTCCCCCTTCAGCGGAGGAGCTGCCTCGGGGGGAGAAATAGCCAGGACCTCAAACATATGAGCCAGGACCCTAGAGGTATCCAAGGAATCCCCCTGGCCCTGCTCGGTATCAGCGTCCACAAATTGCTGATCGTCGGAGTCCTCAGACTCCTCATACAGCTCCCCTTCCTCACACGGGGAACAATCAGACCAATCCAGGGAGTCAAAATCCTCCCTATCAAAGGCCTGCGCAGCCGAATACAAATGTTTTCTCATTGCCGTGGCCTTCTTTGCGACGGCACTGGAAAACAATTTTTCAAGATTGGCCAATCTGGCACACACCTCAGATTGCGACTCCCCGCTAATGACCATATCACAAGCACGTGTCAAGCGAGGGGAAGACGGGGAGGAGACTGGCGGAGCAGAACCAGACGCCTAAGATCCGGTCTGCCGCGTAATAGACCACTGGGCACAGGGTACACATAGAAATACATCATCCCCCAAAAGGGATACCCCACACCCCAAACACAGCCTGGATTGCCCCGAGGAGGGCACAAGCCCAGTATCCAGGGAAGCCTCCATATGGTGATTTTTTATATAATATATGTACAAATATATGTGTACAATGCTCTTTTTGGGAATTACGCAATAATGCAACCCGGGATGCCCCTTTAAGTCCCGAGTAGGAGGATTTTAAGCCAGCTAAAATTTTAACCAGGGACCCTTTGGACCGGGAGAACCCCCCTTTCATATGCTGAATGGTCCACCTGGAACACAAAGACAAGCACACGCTCAGACCATGCCAGTATAAAGGGTTAAAAGAAAGATGAAGCTGATGGCTATCAGGCCACTCACCAGACCTACAGAACCGCACGTCCAGGCACAATGACGACCGCAATGTGCAGTAGGAGGAGGGAGGGCGAACCGCGCCCGGCCAGAAGCCAGGACATGACAAATGCGCCCGCAGCACGGGGGCGGGCGAGCCCATGTTTAGTTTGAGCTGTTAGGAATTATATGTAAACTGTATGATCAAACCTGAACTCCACTGGCTACTCAATCACGGCTTCTTCACCAATCCCAACAGCCCCAATAAGGCCCCTACCTATCCCAGCTCCACCGTAACAACGTCATGCTATATGTAACTTTTATTCTGACCACCTTTTATCCCTGCCTTTCATTCTCACTTCCAGAATTAATCCTGGGTTTTATTAAGTAAGTCTTCCATAATTCTTGTTTCTAGACTTCATATCTTTAGAATGTAAGCTCAAAACAAGGGGGCTCTCTCCCTTTGTGTATTTTCTAACCACTGGGATTTTTTTTTTTTTGTTTATAGACCTTGTACTACTACATGCAGAACAAAAAAGGAAGGAATACATCTAATGTACAAATCAAACCAGACCAAAAGTTACTTTTGGGCAGGGCAGCAGCCTTTCACTACGATGTGTAAAAAAAATAAGGGTATGTACACTTACCTGGAGCAGTTTTAATAAGGCCGCAGTGTCCCGCTCACCAGTGGCATTAAACAGCAGAACCCGAACCACAGCCCCCCTACAATAATATAACAAGAATATCACATTTTGAACCCGGTCAGAACTAAAAAAAAAAAAAAAAAATCGAGGAGCAACCCCATTTCGGCTGCCACTAGCGTCATTCTCCGTCCTAGGGGAATCCCGATATGGGATGTTTCACAGTGTAAAAACACTCGGATTTCCCCTGTATAATCATCTTTGCTGTTGATCAAGATTCAAGGACAGTTTATTGGGAACCAATGGGGTTTTACACAAGGGGTATCCTGATTTGGGATGCCCCTGAGTAAAACCCCTTGGTTCCTCATATTTGTATACCACCAGGATTTTCTGGATAGATTCTTTTTAAAGAATGAAAATGAGAACAGGTAGTTCAGGTTTTATTGAAGACCTGTGAGCAGTGAGTAAACTGGGAATTGGCAGCTGCACAGAGATCCCCTCTAAGTAAGTGACATGGCACCTCACTGGGCACTCACCCTCCAGATTTCTCCTTATTCAGCGCCACCTGCTGGAACCACCTAACACACGCCTTCACGCTGCTGCTAGTGTGAGCACCATCGATATAATAGGATATAGGACCACGCTGCAGGACCTGAGTGCGACCCAGCCATAGTGTATCCTGTAAACCTACAAAGACCAAAAATATGAAACACATGCTGAAATATACAATTTCAAAAACAGGTTGCAGGACTAGCCAAGAAGTGCAGGTCTATTTCTTTGCAGAAAACTGTCAAAAACATAACTACTCATATTAGTAAGGAAGCCTGTCCATATAATGCCATTTTTTCACCAAAGGGTCTATGTATATGGACTCTACATCCTCAGTCTTTAATAGGAGGCAGAAACTACAGTAGTGTTTGTTACAGTTTTCAGTAGCCCTGTTACACAGAGACCTTTGCTGGAATAAGTAACTATAGGACTGCTGAGTGTTTAAAGAAAAGTCAGCCCTTGTTGGCCTTTATCCAGAAAGTGGGTCCGTTTTTAAATTAAAATTATTCTCCTCTCAGCTACTCACAATATCTCAATTTAACTTTCTGGAAGTGCAGATGGCCGAGGATCTCTAGTCATACTGAAGTTATATGCAACATAAAACAATTACTTTCTATCTTCTTACCTTCGATTAAATTAAAATATCATATAATAAAAAACTATCGGCCTATCTCCCTCCTGAACACCGACATCAAGGATTGCCCCACACCTGCACTCAGTAATTGGTCCCGATCAGGTGGGTTTCATGCCTCTGAGGGAGGCAAGGGACAACACCTCCAAAGTGTTAAATGTGATCCGTCTGGCCCAGAAACAGAAGATACCCGCCCTTCTGCTCTCTACCGACGCTGAAAAAGCGTTCGACAGAGTCAATTGGCAGTTCATGAGATCGGTCCTAAGGCATATCGGCCTCGGCCCAAACATGCTGAGTTGGATAAAACCTCTGTACAGCTGCCCTTCGGCGTCGGTGAGAGTAAACGGGCTCTCGTCGGGATCGCGAACGGGACAAGACAGGGTTGTCCGCTGTCATCGCTGATATTTACTTTGGCGCTGGAGCCTCTCTTGCGCAGGGTGAGGGGGAATCCAGATGTTAGAGGGGTCGAAAATGTGTTAGGCCATTATAAGGTGGCGGCCTACGCCGACGATTTAATCTTCTTCCTGTCCTGCCCAGAAGTGTCCCTGCCGAACCTCATGAAAGAACTAAGATTATGGGAACCTGTCAGGATACAAAATAAACTACCAAAAAAGTCCGAGGCCCTAAATGTTAGCATCCCAACAAAAAGATTTGAAAAACTGCAGGGTTCTTGTTTCGATGGTCTGAGGGCAGCATTAGTTACCTGGGAACAAAGATAAGCAGTGACCTTTCCAAAATATTTGTCCTTAATTTCCCCCCGTTGTTAAAGCATTTTGAAGAAGAAACCATCAAGTGGGCAAGAGGGAAACTTTCGTGGCTCGGGAAGTGCAACGCGGTCAAGATGACCTTTCTGCCCCGCTTACTTTACCTTCTTCAGGCGTTGCCAGTAACAATCCCACGCTCCTATCTTCAGAAGGTGCGCGCCATATTTATCAATTTCATTTGGGCTGGGAAGAGGCCGAGGCTGAGGGGGAACCTCCTGATGAGAGCCAAAGAGAGGTGGCGTAGGAGTTCCGGACCCGACGCTGTACCATATTTCAGTGCACCCAAACAGGGTGGTAGATTGGTGCATCCATGGCCGACACAAACAGTGGGTCAGTCTGGAGCAGAGCTTCCTGGAGTATTCAATTAAAGGAGCCCCCTGGTTGGCAACAGACAGAAATATACAGGCAAGGCAGCATCCCACCATAGGCCCGACTCTGCAGATCTGTAAGACTGCGCTGCAACGCAAGGGGATCTCGCCTTCCCCCTCCCCCATGTATCCAATCCTAGGAAACCCGAATTTCATGCCGGGGAGTAGAGGACAAACAGCTGCAGCCTGGGCCAGAGCAAACGTGTATAGGGCAGGCCACTTTAGGACACAGGATGGATGGGCCCCCCCTGGTGGAACTGGCGCAAAGATCATGGGTCCCTGAGTGGTCCCCCTGGCAATGCATGCAGATAGGGCATTTTCTGGCGTCCCTGCAGGAGCTTAGAGATGGTAGGTGGGAACTCACGGCCTTTGAGGAACTGTGTCAAAGTAGTGAAGTAGAGAGGCACACCCTCTCAAGAATATATAAGTCGCTAATAGACCCTCCAGACGCTGAAGAGAAATGGGAAAGGTATCTCAATTAGACATGGACACCCAAACAACGCCAGAAAATCATGGCGGTACCACATAAAACGTCAGTTTGCACTAGGTACCAGGAATGTGGATACAAGTTACTTACCAGCCGCAATTCGATAACATGTCACCTGTTGAATGCGGCCAAAGCCTGCATCCCCCAGATGTGGAGGAGCAAGGACCCCCCCAGACATACCTACATGGTTTCTGTGTGTGAATGACATTATGAGGTTCGAGAGCCTTATGGCTTCCCGGGACGACACACACGAGAAGTTTGCTATGACATGGTATGGCTGGATGGTCTTTTCTGAGTCCATGGAGGGGGAAGAGTCTTCTGGGTCTGACCTAGGCGCTATACTCAGCCCCCCCCCCCCAATACTCCCCTACCCCCCTCCTAGTTGTCCTTCCCCACCTTTCAAGTTCCACAGCGCGTTATGTGAGGCTTGTACGCGCTTGATGTCCACATCTATAGGTTCTCCCGACAGCCCAAAAAGTGTCATAGCAAATGGTCCTAGAGCTGGCATGAGTGCTGACACCATAAAGGACATACATTAGATGGTACAAACCGGGGTAAGAGACAAACTCGCTGGTAAGGGAGAATCTTTATTATTAATATATGTACAAAATGTCAAGTGCTTTGGTCGAGCCATTTCTGTATCACTACATTGCTGTGATGTTATGTGCTTAACTTAAATCCCTCTCATCAGTCAGTGAAATAAATGTCTTACCTTTAACCATTGGAAGGCTAGGTCGGAAAGCAGACGCCAAGGGAAGAGGCCACTTTAATAGAGAAAGCCCTTGACCTGGATTTTTTGGCTCACCGAAACCTGCAGAGAGGAAACACAAGACACTTAAGGACTTTACATTTGGACTCAAAAGGGTACACATATATAAATCAAGATTATGAGTGGTTTGAGGTCTCAGGAGAATCTAGCATAAATTGTAACTCATCTCTTGACCATCAATTATGGCACTAACATCTTAAAACTGCAACCCTTCTTATTCTGAATAAGCAAAGATCCCACAAGAAAAAAAAAAAAAGACAATTCTGTGAGTACTCACCTGTAGAATTGCTTTTACTATGCATGGCACGGCCTGCTTCAAAAAGTCCTTACGTATGGGATATTCCGCCACAAGGTGGCGCAGTGTACTGCAGAAGAGTTGTGGCTCCTCCCGGTACCATATAAAAACAGGATCACCAATAGACCTATCTAGCATTGACAAGCAGTTATTCAAGAAACCGGGAGATAAGAAAGGTAAAAAATAAAAAATAACAAACCCCAACTAACTTGGAACAATCACCATAAAGAGGCAACCAAGAATAACAACAAGGGTGGGGTGAAGCAGGCCGTGCCATGCATAGTAAAAGCAGTTCTACAGGTGAGTACTCACAGAATTGTCTTTTTCCTATTGCATGGCACGGCCTGCTTCAAGAAGTCCTTACGTATGGGACGTCCAACAGCAGTGCCTGTAAGGTAGGGTGGGATCCCCAAAGAGTAACAACAGGCAGTTCAAACCACCACCGCCTGTAGTACCTTGCGGCCAAAAGCAGCATCAGCTGAGGCCTTAACATCAACCTTGTAAAACTTGGAAAAAGTATGAACAGAAGACCAAGTTGCGGCCTTGAACAAACTTGTTCAACAGAAGCTTGGTGCTGAAAAGCCCAAGAAGCACCAATAGCACGAGTGGAATGAGCAGTAACCCTAAAAAGAGGAACCTTCCCCCTAGCCGAATAGGCCTGCTCCACCGCCTGGCGGATCCACTTGCTGATAGTGGATTTAGCCGGAGGCAAACCCTTCCTAGGTCCAGCAGGAAGAACAAAAAGAGTCAGATTTCCTGAAAGACTCAGTAGCAACCAAATAAAACTTGAGAGCCCTGACAACATCCAAAGAATAAAGGGTCCGCTCCTTGGCATTAGCAGGGTTAGGACACAAAGAAGGCAAAACAATGTCCTGATTGAGATCAAAAGAAGACACAACCTGAAGAAGGAGGCAAGAAATCCTGCTTAACCTGAATCACCACCTAATCCTGATGCCGCTCAAAATAAGGAGGTTTGAAGGAAAGCGCCGCCAGCTCAGAAACTCGCCTGACCGAATTAATAGCCACCAAAAAGGCCACCTTAAGAGTCAGAATGGGCAAAGCTGCCCCACGGATAGGCTCAAAGGGAGGACCCTGCAGAGCAGACAACACCAGATTCAAGTCCCAAACCAGTAGCATAGGCTTACGTGGCGGACGCACATGAGTAACTCCCTGGAAAAAAGTCTTAACCAACCGGTGATTGGCAAAGGATCTTTGGAAAAAAATAGCCAGAGCTGACACCTGTCCCTTGAGGGTACTAAGCTGAAGGCCCGAATCCAAACCATGTTGCAAAAATTCCAGAATCCTGGGGATAGAAAACACCCGACAAGGAAGAGACTTGGACTCACACCAGGCAATGTAAGCATGCCAGACCCTGTAGTAGATAAAGGACGAGGACTTCTTCCTAGCCCGAATCATGGTAACAGAAGCCAGCAACCCCTTGTCCATTAAGATGGAGGTTTCAGCAGCCAAGCCGTTAAAGCCAGCGTTTGTAAATTGGGATGTCACAGTTGTCCCTGAGTGAGCAGATCTGGATCCTTGGGCAAGACATACTGATCTACTGCCAACTGCACGATGTCTGCGAACCACACCCTCCTCGGCCAACAGGACAGCTGGTATCCCCTCCTGGGCTATCTTGTGCAGCACCCTGCCCAGCAGAGGAAAAGGAGGGAACACAGAGAAGCCAAAACTCCGTCCAGGGCATTGCTAGCGCATCCGTGGCGAAGGCCAGAGGATCCTGTGACAGGGAGACAAACCTGGGAAGCTTGTGATTGTGTCGAGACACAAACAGGTCCACATCCGGCTGACCCCAGCAGTGACACAGGGAGAGAAATAGCTTGTTGCTGAGGGACCATTCCCCCAGCCGAGACGTCCCCCTGCTCAGGGAGTCTGCCTCCTGGTTCTGCACCCCCGGAATGTAGACCGCTGAGATGCAAGGGACATTCTCTTCCGTCCAAGACAGTATCAGGGACACTTCCTTGAGGGCTCGCTTGCTCCTCCCTGATGATTGATGTAGGCAACCGCTGTCTGGTTGTCCAAGCGGGTCTGAACAGCCCGACCCCGAAGGTGTGTGGTCAGCTGAGAAAGAACCAACCTGATCGCCCTCAGTTCCAGGACATTGATGGGAGCATGGGCCTCCTGGGGGCCCCTCCGACCCTGGAACTTCAGAGACTTCCAAAAGCCCCCCCAACCAGACTGGCATCTGTGGTGCCTTCTGTCGGAGGCAGAAGGTCCTGCCCACTAGAAGGTTCCTTGAGCCCAGCCACCACAAGAGGGACTGTCTGGCCAGGGGGGGCAGAGCAAATTCCTGATCCAGGGACACAGGGTCCCGATCCCAAACAGACAAGAGGTGCAACTGAAGAGGTCTCATGTGAAACTGAGCAAAGGGGATCGCCTCGAAGCAGGACACCATCAGGCCCACAAACTGCATCCCTTGCCGGATGGAGGGATGGGGACACAAGAGCAGAGTCCGTGCCTGCTTCTGAAGGCCCTCCACTTTCAGCTGAGGCAGGAATACCTTGACCGGAGAGGTATCCAAAGTCATGTCCAGAAAGGACCTCAAAGACGGAGACAGTGAAGACTTGGGGTAGTTGATCACCCAGCCGAAGGACTCGAGAGTGGAGGTCACCACCTGAGTATCCTTCTCGGCCTGATGAAGAGACTGAGCCGCAATCAGAATGTCGTCCAGGTAAGGGAGGACGCGAATGTCCCCCAGCAGAGCCATCAAACTGGTAATGCGGATCCTCTAGAGCAAACCTGAGAAATCTCTGATGACCTGAAAAATTGGCACGTGAAGATAGGCATCCTTGATGTCCACGGAGGTCATGAAGTCGCCCGGGCGAAGGGTACTGACAGCCGAGCGTAGCGTCTCCATGAGAGAGTGCTTGAACCTGACAAACTTGTTGAGACCCTTCAAGTCCAGGATGGGCCTCAAGGACCCGTCTTTTTTTGGGGACCGTGAAAAGATTGGAGTAGAACCCCTGACCCCGTTCCTGGGAAGGCACCAGGCAAATGACTCCTGACTCCAACAGACGTTGAACCGCAAGGCGCAAACCCTGAGCTGACAGAGGGTTTTGAGACATCCAGGATCTGATGAATCTTGGGGGCGGCCAGGCTGCAAACTCTTATCTTGTAACCGGAGGGCACCACCTCCTGAATCCACTGGTCTGAGACACGGAGCCTCCAGACGTGAGCAAAGAGACAAAGCCGTCCCCCCACCCGGATGGGTTAGGGGGCTTGGGAGAAGGTTTGGGCTTGGGACCCCATGAGAGACCGGGACAACCACGGGATCTGCCACAGTCCCCAAGAATCTCTGCGGCTACCCGAAAAGAGGGAGCCATGACCTCCTCTGGAAGCACGAAAGGAGGGGAGGGAAGCGGAGGGCCCCCGAAAAGGCTGAGGCTGCCTCCTACGCTGAGGCAGCCTACCATCCTTGGCTAGAACATCCAGACGCTCACCAAAGAGCCGCAGCCCCGCAAAGGGGAGCCCAGTGAGAGCCTTTTTAGCAACAGCGTCCGCTGCCCACTGACGCAACCAAACAGAGCGGCACATAGCCACCAAAAGGGCAGAGGCCCTATCACTCAGCCGTACCACATCATCCATGGCAGTAAGGACAAAGGCAACAAAAATCAGAGCAAAGCAAAAAGGTCAGGGGAAGGCATGACCGAGGTTTTGGACAGCCCTAGAACGGGAGCGTCCACCTCAGGGGGACAAGACCATCGCTTGACCAGGTCAGCAGGAAAGGGATACTTCTTATCCAACCCTTTGGGCACAGCGGGCAATCTACTAGGACGTTCCCACTCCTTGAGCACCATATTAGTGAAATGGCCCTGCTCAGGGAACTCCAGACGCTGTTTATCAGGACGAAATAGCTCACCCTGCTTCCTCTTAGCCACCTCAGGGGGGACAATGTGCAAGATTTCAAAAATGTGAGACAACAGTTCCTCATACTCCTCAGTAAAAAGGGAGGGCGTGGGAGCCAGGTGCCGCTTCTTGCTAGAGGCCTTACGTGGAACAGGCCTGGCAAGCTGCCTTTCAATGCTGGCCACACGAAGTGCCAGATCAGATTGTGACCCCCTGCTAGTATCCCCCTCACTGGGGGCTAAATGCAGGTGCTGGGGGGTAGGCGATGCAGAAGGGGGCACAGAACTGGGGAGAGAAGCGGGCAGCCCAGTCTGGGCCGCAATGATACCTTGGGCGCATGCACACAGTGACACTGTTACTCACAAGGGATACCCCGCACATGGAACACAGCCGGGATTGCCCCGAAGGACCCCCGAGCACGCTATCCCCAGAAGCCTCCATATGGTGATTAAGGCAGGCGCAACAGGCCAGCACAGGGTAAGGGCTAATAAAAAGCCACCCGGGATGCCCCCCAAGGGATGCCCCCAGAAGCCAGTAAGGGGAGATGAGGGAGGGTAAGGGGCAGGACCAGAAGAAAACAGAACCCACAGTTGTCCCGCCTGACATAAGTACATACACATAAGCACCCCGCAGGCCATGCCCCAAGGAAACCAAAACCCCCAAGGGGGACTCACGGACCAAGCAAGCCAAAATCACCAAGCCGCCAGACCACAGGAGGAAGCGACACAGGCAGAGACCGCCGCAGCTCAGGGAGGAAGAGAGGCCCCAGACGCGCAGCAAAATCATAATGGCACCGGCAGAGGAACCTTGAGGGGCGGGCCGCGGGAGGACGACACAATATGCCTCATCCACAGCCGCCCCCCCCCCCCCCCCCGAAGAGCACGAAAATGGCGCTCACGTGACTGCGCCGGCGTCATCACACAGCAAAAAAATACCATTTTGTGATTACTCACCTGTAAAATGGGTATTATAAGTATGTCTCACACCCTGCTTCGGAAATAATCATTACACTTGGGTTATAGTCCACAAGAGGGCGCTTTACTGCAGAGATGGCAAAAAAAGAAGCCCCTCCCAGTCCACAAACACCCGGGACCTCCCACACACTCCCCAGTATAAGAAAGCAGTAAGGGGACCAGGAAGAGCAAATAAAATCTATGAGAGAAACAGTAACACCAAACAGAGGATCCAAGATACAACTCAGGGTGGGGCGAAGCAGGGTGTGAGACATACTTATAATACCCATTTTACAGGTGAGTAATCACAAAATGGTATTATTCTAAGTATGTCTCACACCCTGCTTCGGAAATAATCATTACACTTGGGACATCCAATAGCAGTGTTCAAAAAAGGGTGGGGATCCCAACAGGCAAAAGTGCACAAAATAAACCACTGCAGCTTGCAGAACTTTGCTAGTCGAAAAAACAGCATCCGCTGAGGCCCACAAATCAACCTTATAAAACTTGGAAAGGTATGAACAGAAGACCAAGTAGCAGCTGTACAAACTTGTTCAACAGAAGCCTGGTGCGGAAACGCCCAGGAAGCCTCAACAGCACGAGTAGAATGAGCAGTGATCTGGAAAGGGGGATCCCTCCCCTTGACAGAATAGGCCCTAATAACGGCCTGACGAATCCATTTACAAATGGTAGTCTTGACGGGCGCCAAACCCTTCTTGGGCTCAGAGGGCATCACAAAAGAAGGCGTCCATCTGGTGGTGAAGTAGCCACCAGATAGTACTGTAACCATCTAACGACGTCCAGAGAGTGCAAAGCCCTCTCCCTGCCATTATTAGGTTTAGTACACAAGTAAGGAAGCACAATATCCTGAATGAAGTGAAAAGCAGAGAGAACCCTTGACAAGAAGTCTGGTTTTAAGTGGAAAACCACCTTGTCCTGATGTCTCTCAAAGTAGGGGGCCTGAATGGACAGAGCTGCCAACTCAAAAATCCGTCGAACAGAATTTATAGCCACCAAAAAGACACTTTAAAGGTGAAAAATGTATAGTGCGGCATCCTGCACTGGTTCAAAAGGAGGACCCAGAAGGGCAGACGATGCCAAATTTAAATCCTAAACAGGCAACATGGGTTTGCGAGGAGGGCGCACATGAGCGACCCCCTGAAAACAAAAGGCCTTAACCAAAAGGATGAAGAGCGAAAGATCTCTGAAAGAAAACCACCGGAGTGGACACAAGCCCCATAAAGGTGCTAAGTTGAAAACCCATGTCCAAACCACGCTGAAGAAAATCCAAAATCCAAGGAATGGAAACACCTGACAAGAAAAGGCCCTAGCCGCACACCAATCAATGTAGACCCGCCAGGTCCAGTAGAAGATAGTAGAAGATTTCTTCCTATCCCCAACGAGAGTCTGGACAATGACTTCATATAAACCCTTTTCCTTAAGATGAAGGGTTCAGCAGCCACGCCGTCAAAGCCAGCGTTTGTAAATTGGGGTAACAAAGCTGACCTTGTCTAATCAGATCCGGAAGCAGAGGCAGCCTATACTAATCCAGCTCTCCAGTAGCCCCCCCAAACTGACCGACTGAGATTCGTCGAGACAGTCTCCCAGCGGGGCAGGAAAATAATCTGCCCCACCAGAAGGTTTTTCGAGTCAGCCACCCCCGAAGGGACCGACAGACCAGAGGAGACAGAACAAAGACTGATCCCAAAGACAGGGAACACTTGTCCCAGGCCGATAGGAGAAGGAGCTGAAAGAGCCTCATGTGAAATTAAGCAAAAAGGTACCGTTTTGCAAAAACAGGCCACCATCAGTCCTACCAGTCTCATCCCTAGCCGGATGGACAGATGAGAGTTCGTAAGGACAATCCGAATCGGCGTTTAAACGATCCAGGTGATGCACGAAGTCACAATCACGGTATTGCTCAACAGATACTGCCTTATAAGTCCTGCGCGCTAACCAAAAGCGCCACTGGAGCACACTTGAAGAGCGTCCACCTACGGCTAAAGGTAAGGAAATCCTGGCCTGAATGGTATCCCGCGACATGCCCGGGACAGAAGACACCCTTGATGAGGAAAGTGAAGACATGGGGTAATTGATTACCTACCCAAAACTCTCCAGTGTCGCCACGACCGGCCAGGTATCCAGCTCCGCCTGACAGAATGAAAGAGACGTAATGAGAAGGTTGTTCAAATAAGGAAGAATGTGAATGCCCTGGACTCATGAGAAGGGCCATCACACCCGCCAGCACCTTGGAAAATACCCTGGGTGCAGAAGTGAAACCGAAAGGGAGAGCCATGAATTAGTAGTGCTGCTCCCCTAACGCAAACCTGGGAAACCGCTGGTGCCCTGGAAGGCCGGCACATGAAAGTAAGCATCTTTGATATCTATTGATGATATAAAGTCCCCCGGGGGCAGGGAGCTGACAGCGGAGAGCAGCGTCTCCATGCGAAACCATTTTGTTCAGATGAACCGGATGAGATCTTCAAGTCCAGAATGGGCCAGATGGGACCATCTTTCCTGGGGACTGTAAAGAGATTGAAATAGTAACACTGACCTCTTTCCCCTGGGGTGAACCTGACGAATGACCCCCATGGCCAGACGGCCTTGTACTGCCGTAAACAGGCCCTAAAACTGCCCAGGGATCCGAAGAAACTCGTGAAGAGAATCTGGGAGGAGTGAAGAACAGCAGCAGCCGTCCCCCACCAGAGGGGTGAAGATGCCCCCTCAATGCTGAGCGGGCTAGCAGAAGATTAAGGCTTGGCACGCCAGAAGGATACAAGTCGGGCACGGTAACAGCTATTGCCCCGGAATCTCCCCCTTCTTTCCCGCAAAGGGTACCCCCCTGCCTGACCCAGGCCCATAAGGGAGGGAATGAAGGACCTTGACCCCCGAAAGGGTCGTGGCTGCTTTTGCGTTGGTGTAACTTACCTTTTTAGCCAGAGCTCCACCATCACCAACAGGCGCAACCCAACAGGGGGAAGCCCTTCGAACGCCTTTGTGACAGCCTAGTCAGCTGCCGACCGGCGCCACCCGACCGAGTGGCTGGAATCAGACCACCCAGCCGAGGTCAACAATACCTTTGAATAGTGCCAACCAAAGCAGAGAGGACATAGGTGTTCCCCCACCGTGATAATTAGCTCACAAAGTGACAAGCTCTAAATCCAGCACCAGAAGGATCCAATTGGAAACCTTAAAGATGACCCCCAAATAAGGTCCTAATAGGCGTGGCCGTAATAGCGAAAGCCTCCACCGGGTGCAAGGCCACACAGACAAGGACATGGGAGACCCGCTAGTCGATACGTCAGTCCTCACTATCCATCAGGTAATGAGACGGGGGAACGCACCACATACACAATATACAACCCCAGGATGGCATCCACCTAGAGGGGTCAATGACCAGAACTAGACCAAACCGCGGGGAAGGGATACCTCCTATTCCACCCCTTAGGTAGCATGAGGGAGACGTCAGCATCCCACTGCTCTGAAGGCATCAGTGCAATGGCAGGCTGATCATCAGAGGGAACAGAATCTGAATAATATCCCTTTACACAAGGGGTGTACCGACAGGCAATAATATTAAACATATTGTTAATGTATAGACCGGTGCAGCGAGCGCCATGTGCCGACATTCAGCTGGATTCTTCCGGCCACAAGGCTAGCAACCCAACACAGTGTTGCCCTCTAGCGCAAACATCCATTGCGACTCCCCGCTAGTGTTAACGTCACTAGGGGTCATACCCAGGTGCGGGGGTGTGAGTGACAAGACCAGCTGAGCTAACCCGGCCGCACGGGCTCAGATTGCCGTGCCAGCTCCCGCTGTGCACATATACTCACTCTAGTACAATGTTGCCCACCAGGGATGCCTCGCATCCCACACAGAGCCGGGCTTGCCCCGAGGGGCCCCGAGCACAGTATCCTGGGAAGCCTCCATAAAGTGGTTTTGGTAGCCGCAATGACCAATGGGAATTACGCTGTTGAGCTACCCAGGATGCCCCTTAAATGTCTGTTAGTGGGAGGATTTAATATATGGTAACACATGTCAAAGAAAAGGCCACAGGACCAGGGGGAAGCACTAAATTTGGAAGACCCCCGGAAGACATAAATGTCATCACACGCATACATAAATACATAAAGATATACATATAATGCAATTAGCATAAAATGCAGCCCCCCAGCCACAGAGGATGCACATACCTTACATGCACTTAAGATAGACAATCATCAGCCCGGCAGGGGACACTCACCAATTCTATGGGAGGCAGGATAGCGCGAGACAGTCTCCCAGCGGGGCAGCCGGAAGGTGTGACAGTAGGAAGATGGAGAAAAAGGGGGTGAGCCACCTGCACAGTGCGCCGAGCGCTAGGCTCCGCCCCCTCCAAGCACGGGGAAATTACAAGCGGCCGAGCTCCCCAGCAATGCGGGAGCCAGCCGTTACGTTATGAAAAATGAAAGAGAGAGAGGGGGTGAGCCACCTGCACAGCGCGCCGAGCTCTAGACTCCGCCCCCTCCAAGCGCAGGGAGATCACAAGCGGCCGAGCTCCCAGCAATGCGGGAGCCAGCCGTGACGTGAAGAGAAGGGGGGGCGAGCCACCCGAGTAGCGCGCCAAGCGCTAGGCCGCGCCCCCAATCAACCATCCAAACCGCCGCGCTCCCCAGACACGGGGGAGCCGGGCAAACATCACCCGGCCCTCTGCCGGCAAACAAAAGCAAGAAGGAGCAAAGGGGGCGGGCCTGCCGGTCAGCGCGCTGAGCGCAAGGCCACGCCCCCTCCCCCTCAGAGAACCACAAGCAGCCGAGCTCCCCGCCATTTTGCGGGAGCCGGCTGTAACGGCACCGGCCCGCCGCCATGGAAGAGTAGAAGAGTGATGCGCTGGACGGCGCCAGCGCCATAGTTAAAACACATTCACACACACAATTAAATAAAAATATATACATATATATTACACACAGCCCCCCCCCCCAACTAACCGGGACCAGGGAGGAGGGAGGATAGGGGTGTGTAGCGAGGGCCTCAACGGACAGGGCATCCCAAGTCAGGATCACCAACAAACCTGACGACCGCCTACCCTTTGAAGAGGGCCACACGGTGGAGCAAAGCTCCTTCAAAACACCTCTAAAAGGTGCTACCTATCCTCACCCAGACCCTGCAGCCATAGCTGGGAGGCTTAATGTTATTTAAAAAAGGGTCCAGGCGGAATTAGGACAAATTGGGGGCCGGGTGTTACCCGGCTTACCTGTAAGGAGAGAAGAGCCATCATCTTGAGTGTCGTCGCCTTCACTGCAGAGACTATACTGGGGAGTGTGTGGGAGGTCCCGGGTGTTTGTGGACTGGGAGGGGCTTCTTTTTTTGCCTTCTCTGCAGTAAAGCGCCCTCTTGTGGACTATAACCCAAGTGTAATGATTATTTCCGAAGCAGGGTGTGAGACATACTTAGAATAACGCCTCACAGTTATAGCGCCGTCCGCCGTGGAGTGTAGTACGAAGCGGCGACGGCGGCAAAAACAGCTAAAAGCACTCGCCTTGAAACTGACTTGAAACTCTGCAACAGTGTTCAGGGTACCCTGCCGTAAACTGCCGACTGCATCCCTGGGGCAAAAAGAAAGAAAAAAGGCTGAGGCTGCCGCCTCAAGCCAGCACAGGTACCCTTGGTAAAATGCAGTAGCACATGCCGCCACTGCTACCGGACGGGATTTAAAGGGGACAGCCCTGGCTGCCTCCAGACCTTGGGTGAACTACATTCGAAGATAAAGTGGTCCGGGGCTCAGCTTAACAACAACAAAAAAAAATTGGCTGCAGTCCATCTGTCCAGTGGTTTCCTTATGGAGGAAACACAAACAACTGAGGTGGAGAGGAAAGTTCAGTTTGTGTTTCATCCCAAGGGGTGGGACCGCTCTGTGGGTCGCCCTGATCTCACATAAAAAAAAAAAAAAAGAAACCGATTTGCACCAAGTACATTACATGTATTGAAACGCTCATCCAATCAGCGCTAAAGCCGCTGATTTAAACTTCGCCCCGGCTTCCCTGTACAGCATGCGCTCCCGCGTCCCTATCCTATCTGAATGGCTGGGCACAGGGGGCGCACACAGCTACAGGAAAGCCGGAGATGCAGATTGTCGTGGGAGCCAGCGCAGCTTTCCATGACTTACAAAAAGGGGGAAGCCTCTGTCACACACTCTAAATCCAACCAACCTACCCTAAATCCAATCCAACCAAACCCAACCTAGACAACAGTGAGGCTGCTCAATGTAATCTAGTATCTGTGGCCAATTGACATTTGGGTAAAAATAAGGCAACAATGAGGTCCTCCTTGCGCCAATCCAGAAGCAGCTTTCTTTAGGGTCACTGAGTTGAGCAAGCTGAATCACTGTGGCCACTTTGAGTACCTGCTTCGAGGTAATAGTCCGACAGCCTAAATCTGCCAAAGCGTCACTTTATTATGACCTGAAGCACTAGACATTTGTTTTTCCTAGATTACCCTCAGTCAAGTTGCCAAGTGTATGGATAGCGTTAGCCAAGCCAAATGAATTTTACCAGGGCATCCCCTTTGCTGAAGCCACATCTGAGCTAGCTGTAGTGCCAGGGATGCATTTGTCTTCTGATGATCTCCAGCCAGGCCAAGTTGCAGAGAGCGGCCCTCTTCCTCGTAGTCACTCAAGTCTGGGCACAGGTATAAAGGACACTATGAAGACAAAAGAAATGTTTGGATAAATATATGCTTAACAGGCTGGGCAGACCTTTAACTGCATGTTAGAAATTTACCCCAATATCCTGCGCTCTGTTCTTCAGCACTTGGAGAGGACTTGGAGGCTGTGGAGCTGTGAATGCTGGAACTCCTGGCTGTAAGACAACAAGCCCGAAGAAATGAAAGGGGTAAAACTCAGTCTAGATTGACCAAACAGAAGTAAACAAGAAAAACAGTGACAGAGAAAGCAGCAACTTCTGCAGGTACCCAAGAAGAGACTAGTAACAAAGAGTTAGACTCTGATCTTTCTTGTCAAGAGTCCCAACACACAATGACCTCTGCAGTGACCCCAGCCCACTATCATGCATATGTAATTAGGGTGTCGTCAATAAATAGATGCCATGGGAGTCGGGCATGTGGAGAAGTGTGCTTTTATTTCCTAGCCTTCTGGGGTGGTGTTTGAGTTACATTCTTGGGTTGCACAGAGGTCAGAACACCTTTTCTGCTAAACTATCTATAACCTATTTGAGCTGGGGCTCTGCTGGCGGGGGTCAAGTATTTTAAGGGCCGAAAGGATCCAAATTAATTTTTATTATATATAAAGGGATAAGTGTAGGGGATCAAAGAATACTCTACTGATTTACATTTTGGGGACTGGGCAGAGGTAACTATTATACACTGCCTATTTTTGAGGAATAAGAAATAACCCATGTACACACTGCTATTAAAAAAAAAAAAAAAGTGGGTTAGAGAGAGGAGTTGTCGGTCATCTAAGCTTGTAATACTTTTAAATTTGACATGGTGAACAACTATTTCTTGGTACTGAATGTGGTTCTTAAGTGAAGAAAGGTTAAGTGCCCCTTGCTATAGTGCGATTTCCGGAAAGGTATGTGGTAAAGTGAGTAGGGAATTTCTAACCCTTTTACAGAAAATATAATAAAACCAAGCAATATTTTCCAAACCTTAAATATGCCACTTTTTTGCCAGGCAATTTTCTCAATGGTGTCCCCTAGGATGGCAGTGTGGTCAATACCAAGTGAGGAGATCCCACAAACAATTGGTTTCCTAAAAAAAAAGGTTTCATGTGTGTTAATGAAAGTTAAATAGCTTGGCTAAACACTTGGAACATCAGAATGTTGAACATGAGCAAAGAACAGGATGATAGATTGCAGGGCCCGCCACTGCCCTTCCCCTGGGGCAACGTTGCCCTTCCTCCCAACAACTTTCACTGACTTAAAGCAGACCTTCACCCTGAATAAGAGTCTATCTTATATGTTTCCACACCCTGTACATACAGATTGCTCACATTAAAAATCATCCTACCTGTATCTACTGCATGTTATGAGCCTTTAAACATCCAAGATGGCGGCTCATGGAACATCAGGCAGCCTGCAAACAAGAAGTGCCTTCTGGGATTGCTGACCTTTTCCTGACCCCAGCTCTGCTCTGTCTGAGCAAAGCACAGCTATAACCCGCCCCCCTGTACTTTATCCCACTCTCCTCAAGTCAAGATGGCGGCGCCCGTATCCTAAAGTCCTGAACAGAGTTGCAGCCCGGTGGGGGTAAGAATAATAAAGTAACTAGAAACTTAAAATATATTAATCTTAGATGCTGGGGAATCGTTTAAGGGTTTGTGCTTTTCAATAAATCATGCTAAAGGTCCGGTTATACCATGTCAATACAAGCAGCACTTATACTGACGTTATCAGTATATCAGCAGCAATATGGTTCCCAACCCAAACTTATATATTTTAACCTTTAGCAGGTAATTCAGGCAGTGACTTGCAAAGTGTGCTGCAGTTTCCCAATCATGCCACGTCAGTGGGAACATGATGCTAGAGAAGCTGAATAAACCATAGAGGGGAGCATGGGTGGCAGGAGGAGAGCTCTAGGGTGCAGTGAAAAGGCCATGGTTTTTACATTAAAGCAGGTCTACATAGCCCTGGCAACTTTTCACAAGAAAGTGAGATTTTGGTTGTGCTTAGAATGTTGTGCTGCGGACCACTGGAGAAGTTTGGGGCAGAACTTAAAACTCTGTAGGCAACAGGTTGAACACTGCTGCTTTAGACACATGGCAGTTAGTCAGAACACCAGATCGCATCTAAAAAACTTAAGTTAGTTATCTGGTAACTTTTTTTCTAAACATCCGAAAGGGCAGCATACCACTGAGATAGTAAGGCTCCGCCCCAAGGTAGGAACACATGACCACCAGAATACACAAAAGCTTCAGCTCCTTCTCCAGACAGCAGTAGTTTAAAGAGAACCAAAAAAACAAAGGCAGGCAAAGCACCAACTGGTAAATCAGTAAGAGAACATAGCTTGAGGGAGGAAAGCCTGTATGCTGCTCTTTCAGATGTTTAGAAAAAGACGTTATCGGTTAACTAACTTAAGTTTTCCTAAAATATCCTTAGGGCAGCATACCTCTGAGAGGATAAGCAAGAAACTACCTCCACTGGGTGGGAATGGCTGCCTGCAACACACTCCTGTCAAAAGGATTGGTCTTGCAAGGTTAGCAGACCCAGGCGGTAATGATTAATAAACTACAAATCTGTTCAATAGAGACAGCTTGCTCCACCCATATAAAAATACTTCTTGTTGAAAGCTGTAATCTGCCTGGGAGAAGGAGATCCGTTGGAAGCAAAGCTAAAGGTGCTCTTCATCCATCTTGCCAATGTTTCCGTGGAAACATGCCGACACGCTGACGGATGGAAGGACAAAAGTCCGAAGAACTCTTAGGAAGGAAGTAAGGATCCACTGTAATATTATACGATCCTGGAAAACTTGAAGAAAGGGGTGACTGCAGGATAGAGATTGGATATCACTGATTCTGCAGGCTGAGACCAAGAGAATCTGAAGATTTGAAAACCATGGTCTCTTCGACCATCATGACGCCAGCAATAGAATTGTGGCTGAGTGGCAGGATATGTTGTTTAGAGCATGAGGGAGGATCCAAACTGGAGGAAAAGTGCAAGCCAGAATGAGACACAGCTGGTGAGCCAGGGCGTCTATTCCTAGAGCTTGACTGGAGGGATCAAGGGAGAAGAAGAAATTCCTTAGCTTGTTGTTTCGGCCGGAGGTGAAAAGATCCAAATCCTGAGTTCCCCTCAGAAAACAAATATGATTGAATACCTCATGGATCAGCGACCATTCTGCTTTCCATAGCGGAAAGCGACTTAATTTCAGCAACCTTTCAGGTGGATGGCTGACCGGGATAAAAAGGTTCAGTTCTGCTCAGATCAGAAATTCCTTTGCTGTTCGTTGCAGGACGGGTGACCTCGTCCCTCCCTGGCGATTCAGATATGCCATAGTAGTCGCATTGTCCATTCTGATTTATACGAGATGACCCTTGTGGTGGGGAGAGAAGGCTAGCAATGCCTCCTTCACAGCATCTTAGAGAATGGATAGCTGTGAAGGATAGGCTCAGTCTTCTGGACCCTTTCCCTTGAGCGGTCAGGGATGATCTGCAATGGGCTCCCCCACCCCCATGAAGAGACGTCCATCATCACTAACATGTCCTTGGTGTCCGACCAGGATAGGCCACTGACAAACTTGTGCTTGCCTTGCCACCAACACAGAGATTCGTTCACTAAATCTGGGACTTTGATTATCCTGTCTATGGACTCCTGAGACCCTGAGTGTAGCTGACACCATCTTACAGCAGGGAAGGACAAGGTCATTAGCCCCAAGACCCGCATAGCTTGACAAACTGAAATCGACTGACTAGAATACAGGGATTGCACGGCTTCCTGAAGGGTCATTATTTTCGACTGAGGCAGAGAGATTTAGTAAAGATTGTATTGATCTCGAACCCCAGATAAGTCATGACCTGTGTCGGGACTTCTGGTAATTCTGGATCCAATCCTAGCAAAGAAAAATCAATTCCAGATTCTGGAGCAACTTCTCCTGATCTGGTGCAAAGAGGAGGAGCCGACGCCAGCCCGAAGGGTAGGCATACAAATTGGAAGTGGAGTAATTGGTCCCCCAAGATTACTGCAAATTTCAAAAAGGCTTGAGCCGACAAGCTCATCAGTACCTGCCAATCGTCATCCTTCAGGTCTATTGAGACCATGAAGGAGCCAGGTGGGAGCAGATTCCTCAAAGAGAAGATGGATTCTATGGGGAAGCGTCTGTAGCATATCGACAGATTCAGCTTCTCCAAATTGAAAATGAAGCGGAACCTCTGTATGTCGTCTGTACCAAAAAAAAAAAAAAAAATGCTCAAGTAGAATCCTTCCCCTTATTGGTGGCGGGAAACTAGGATAACTTAGACTTCCCTCCCTGCCCCATGGGAAAGGAGTAACCTAAAATTTCCTGGGAGGAAAATCTCACTGATTCTGCCATGGCATCAGACAGAAAAGAGGCCACTGAGAAGAGAATTGGTAAAGCCTTCATAATCTGATTAATATGCGACGAGACATGCGAGACATGATTTAAGTAGCTGAAGCCAATAATTAAGATTCCTGGCAACGCACGTAGAGGCTAGAATCTGTTTGAGAGTACAATCAGCCTGCCATGCTTTCTTCAAGAGAGTATCCATCGTCTTGTCTAAAGGATCTTTGAGGATACCAAGTCCTCAAAGGCTAAATCCATCCCCTTGGAGACCTTAGAAAAAAGGGGTCATCCAGTTTGGGGCATTTATCCCAAATATGTGAGTTTCCTCAATGAACAGATAACGCCTCTTATGAGCCCCTGGTCTATAAACTTTCTTAACTGGATCCTTCCACTCATTAAGGATAGCTTTCCTTAACAGAGTTATAAACAGGGAAGGTCATAGGGGAATCTGGAACAAAATCAGGATAGAACCCATCAGGGATAGGGGAATCTGGCCTATCCCCTGGGAGTCACCCGAGTCCCTGGCAGGGTGCCCCCAGAGCCAGGAAAGGGGTCAACCCTATCAGACCCACAGCGACCTGGATTATTCAGGAGCTGGTGGTGAACTGCAGTCTGGAGGAGGAGCTAAAGCTTTTGTGTATTCTGGTGGTCATGTGTTCCTACCTTAGGAGGGAGCCTTAATATCTCAGTGGTATGCTGCCCTAAGGATATTTGAAGAAACTATAGTTGCCTTAATTAAACTAAGCCTGGTCTTTTTCCATTTCAGAGCCATTGTGCATATCACATACCGGATGATATTTGTGCAGTCATACGCTCCACCAATTCCAACCTCCAGTACAGCCAAATCTACCTGTGAGAGACCAGAAGATATTAGCCTAACACAACAGCAAAGCAAGAACAAAAAGTCTTCAATTATGCAGCATACAAACCTTTTCCTGAAGGAACACGTGGAATGCCATGATGGTCAGGAAACGGAAATAAGCAGGCATAGAACAGTAGTCATCAGTCTAAAAACAAAGCAAATGATAGCAGATATGTCATAATTAGAATTACAAATAAAAAAACGTCTGCTCTAAAGATCTTATCGGGTCGCGCTCATAACAATATTACACCAAGCTTATCAAAATTATATAAAAATAATTAAAAATTAAGTATACCCAGTCTATCACTCACGCACCAGGATTAATTATGTGCAAATGGAGGAATCTGAGGTTTTGATCTCATCGATCAAAGATCTCAATCCCACGCAATAATCTATTAAAATTCAACTTTAAACATTTCGATCAACATATTAAACACAATACTTTACAACCACATTTATAAAGGAATGATGAGATAGAGTCTCATGAGAGCAAGGAGGGGTTGTAACTCTTTTATCCACCCCGTGTGCTTGAACTTCTTATCCACACATGACTTCCCAGTCACCATTTCTCAAGATTAAACTACTGCTCCCCCCCCTCACCTTGGTCTCTTCCAAACGATTGTAAACTTGCCAAAAGTATTTGCTAAACATCTCCTTGCTGATTGGTTGCCCATTGATCCGGATACGTTCTCTTACTTGTACCAAATGTGGAGAGCTGAAATGAAAGAATTGTTAGACATTGACACCTAGTGGCTGTAAAAGGAAAACAATACACAATATTGCACACCAAGCTGTATGCTTTTTTTTTTACTCAAATGCAACTAAAGCACAACAAACATCTGCTTGTATAGTTTCAGTCTCACCTGGGATGCCTCGCCTAAGAGAAACAACACCTGGGAAAGTAAAAATCCAGGGTGGTATTGCCCTAATGACCTCTGGTGCTCCATGCTAATGTATGAAGGGGCATCATGAAATGCCCAGAGTGCCGATCACTGCTTCTGCAGACCTGGGCCCACCAATAGCATCTGGTCCCTCACATCACCAGTGGTGTAACTAAATTAGACAGGACCACGTTGCAAGCATTAAAGGGGGCCTATTCACGGCTCATATTTTTCTGTCTTCAGTTCAATTGGATGCAACTAGACGACTAAAGACTGAAATGCTGCTTCCTTTTTCTAAATTATGCCAAGTGAGCACAAATATGACAAATAACGTGGAGGAGCTACAATGATGGGGCCCCAGTGTGGGTACACCTCCCTCAAGTTATGCCCTTGACCATCACCAACCCTGGTCCTGCTACTGTTGACCAGGCCCAGACGGGAGGGCAGCTTAAACAGGGCCCCCTCCTGCCATCAGCACAGTAGCTGGCATCTCCATTGTCTCTATGATATGTAGACTCTTGGAGACAGGTGCATTGCCCCTTAGGGGCATCTATATTTGGAGGGGGCATGCCAAATAGGGATCCACTTTAAAGTTTTACATTTTGGTCTACTTTAATAATGCAGGTAAAGAGCAATACACGTGAAGACCGTGCCAAATAGCTTGCAATGCAGCACTTAGATGTGAACCTTTCATTTCACTACTTTCCTTAAAGTGGACCAAAACCCAGTCTCTATTCCTTTACCCCCCCCCCCCCCGGGGCATCCAGAATCGGGATGCCCACTGTGTGAAACCCTCCAGGTCACTTGCATTCCCCCCTGGTCCAGCGGTGCCAATGCAAGCAGCGGCCACTTCCCCACTATCCCTTTAGCAGGGCGTGTCTCCAGGGCACACTCCAGTCAGAGGCTAGTGGGGATGTGGCCGCCGGTGAGCTGCACTAGATTCGGCTCCTTAAATGATCCTAGACAAGCTTGTGTTAGCGCAGTCGAGTGCGCTGATTGAACGGGAGGCCGGGCATGCATCGTAGGCCTGGGGAAAGGCAAGTTGGAGTCGGCGACCTGGGGGGGCGGTCACACAGCGGAGGTTCCCGCATTAGGGTGCCCTAGGGGAAAAGGGCAAATCCCCAGAATGGTCAGAATCCTGGGTTTTGGTGCACATTAAGATAGAGTAATTCAACTCTAGTGTAACAAAAATGGTGGCGATGAAAAAAAAAAGCGCTCACAAGAAAAGAAATGTATGTTTAGCATGAGCTAAAATCAGCCTCCTTGACAACACCTCATACTAGATTTACCAGGCCACTCAAAAGCTGGGGACGCATTTTCTGACCTGGAGGCAGACCTGGGCACTGTTAAAATTCTCACAAACATCTTTTAATCAATATCGTTGTATATTTTTTCTCTTTTAGTTTTAAGCCATTAAGGGGATACACACAACATCCAATAGGTCCCCACAGGGCATTACCTATAGAATCCAGTTTTCAGGCCACAGTTTCGAAGAATTTGTTCAGCAAAAGCACACGTGGACCCCTAAAAAAAATGTAAATGAGTATGTATTTAGAGACATAAGAGAATTGTATTAACGCAAAGTAAACTGCACATTCCTTTGTGCTGAATCTGCACTCCTACTCAATTTCGACTTACCTTGCCCTTTGTTCCAGTTACATGAATAATATTGAGCTGATCCAGGTCCTCCACCTACAGACAAAACACGAGTAAGACAAATTCAAGGTCAGGACATTTAGAAACATTAGAAAATGCCCACATCTTGATGACCATAAATGTAAAGCCAAACTCATATCCATTTTAGATATTTGTGGGCGAATCCTCCAAAGGGCTAGATTCTCTAAAAGCTAAAAAAAACAAACTCCTCCCAGTGTTAAGAAATCATCTCTCACATTTCCCAGTAGTAGCAAGCAGTTGGGTAGTAAAAATACTGGAAGGAAAGCAGCTGAATTTTGCTTTACATAGATACTTGAGAACAACAGACCTACAAATGGAGAGACTCCTGAGATTCTTGCCCTCTGGAGGATTAACCCATGAGTATCTGGATACTGTATCTGTGCCGCAGAATGTATTGGAAGAGAAAGCTTAGTTTGTGGAGCAAGACTGTGACCCCCCAATATTAAGCTTTTTTTTTTTTTTATAAATGCGAACACCAAAGTATCCTAATAAAAAACTCTACATTCCAACCCCCTCTGGCACCAGCTACTCTACCAATACCCACAATGACGACGTTCTTATCCTGGTGGGTATATTTATCATGCCCATTACATGGCAGTGAATTGGGGGATCATATGTAAATATGAGGTTACTAACCATCAGGCCGCTCCTTTCCAAAAAGCCCTTCATTGCAGCGAGTTGCTCCTGGGGATCTCTTCTCTGCCTCTTGACTTCATCTAGGTAACTGGCATTGGTCTGCAGCGTGTTCAGCGTTCGAATTGCATCCTGCGAACAAACACGTCATTTAGCAATGCTGTCTATTGAGTGATATGTATACATTGTACTGTAGCACAATACACAGTGTCTTCAAAAGACAAAGTACATCACCTGGATGAATGTTCTCTATACTTACCTGCCCTGCTTAACCCCATTGTGAAGTCTCAGACAATGTTCTGATAAGCTGCTCCACCCCTGGCCATTTTTGCATCAGTGGACATCCTTGCAAAGAATTGTCAAGTGTTCCCCATAAGCAACTCAACATAGTTCTGTGCTGCCAAATGTGGAGCTGCCTCACATCAGCTATAGTAGGGCTCCAAATGCCCTTCCTTCGCATTTTTCCGCAACCATGGACGAAATGTGCTAGTGGACTCTCCCCACAGAACTCAATTTAGGGGTGCCAGGAAGGACAAAAGTGGAGTTTCCCTTCGAATGAGCTTCCTTAATAATTTGATTAACTGGACTGTTCCTTAAGATGAAAATAATCCTCGCGCCCTGAAAACAGTCACGTGACCAAACATCGACTGTTTTCAATGTGAGCACTGGTGCCATCAAGAATCAGTGATTAGACCTTTCCTTCACAGGACTGCTTTAGCTCCAACATCACCTTTTGCCTTAGTGGAGGAAGACGGGGGGATTCCCTCCACAATGGTGAGGATAATGTTCGGAGGTTAAAGATTGTATTTGATGAGTCTCAAAGAACACATGCAACTGACCATTCAAGGAAGAAACTTACTAGCCTTGTGTGAAGTGCTTTGGAACCATCAAGAGAAGTATTCCTGACTACTAGAACTGGGTTTGCCTCTAGCTGGTCTAGTGTACCCTATGTGTGTGCCCTCTAAGCAATAAAATTATTAGTGTCTCATTGCAATACTCATTAACTCCACAGACTGAGCCATAAGATGTACAGCTCCTACCAGCAGGGTGACTAGTGACATCCTTCCAGTCAAATCTAGGGAAGCCAACCTGTCTGTTAGTTCCAAACCACTTTCATGACAGACTCATGCACTTGGCCTGTTCCACAAACTTAACCTGCCCAGCAAAGACCAGGTAGGTAATTCATCCAATGTTCCTAAAAACGCTTTGCTGGAAACCCTGGATGTGCACCTACCAAATCATTGTCAGTTGGTTGCTTTTCTGGCTTGAAGAACCATAGTTATGGCGGCAAAAAGTGTACCAGGAGTCCCAGTGCTTTCCAACCTGTCACACTTGTTCCATTCCACTCCCAATTAGGGAAACAATTTGTGTTCTTTAGGAACAAGACATCTCCAAGTCATTCTTGGACTAGGCAAATTATACATAAACTGACAGTCCCGGTCATGCAACAGTGATCATTCTCCTGTAGCCCTGATATATAGCCAATAGCCACACTAACAGGTTCCATTGTAGGAGGCAGGAAAAAAAAGCACCCAGTATCCTCAATGGGCACCTTGACTGCACCAAAGCCAATCGCCTGGTCTCAGGTGGGACCAGGACCAGGACCCAAGAGAGTGATCACTGCCCCACCATGACCAGGTGAAAGGTCTGAGGTCGGTTAGTAAATCCATAAAAGCAGATATCCCATTTAATAAGTTAACGTTTATGTCTCCCTGTCTTAGTGGCTTTGGGCCAGGCATACCATGAAGGATTTACATTCCCCAGCTAGTGAAGCTCAGATGGGTCGATTACAGGAGAGATTGTTTATGGCAAAATGTATTGTATCATGCTCAGCCATCCATTAACCTGCCCGACTGGTTTTCAGTATTAAAGAAAAAAAATAAATAAATGATAAGAGTCAAAAATACAATTATTAAGAATACATTACCAGCCATGAGTGATGACCACCCAGCATCCTGCCTGGGAGTCTCTGATCAGCTAGTGGTGCAGTGCCGACAGCCTCCTGAGCTTGTTTAAAAAGCGAGTGAGCAATAGGGGCCCTGTGAATGGCTCGTGACATATCAGAGAGAGCCGGCATGTCTCTGTGTGGTCAATATTTACACTGTGCTATGTGCAGGGTCCAACATATCTCTGCCAGCACTACCCAGTGCAAACTGGGACAACCCCATGACCCCACACAGACCACTGGTTACAAACATCGGACAAAGCTCAGCATCAACTAGACGTTTCCCTTAAAGGGGATCTACACCGTTATCGAGTCTGCACAGGCTTCCCCTAAACATTGGAAACACCTCTTCCGTAGGAATGTAGGTGTGCTCTGTAGCCTCCACTACCAAACCTGGCAAGGAAGAAGTATTGCTCATCACAGGTTTTATATGATGAAGGGAAGCCTGTTCCTATAGAGAGAGGCTTCCCCTGTAGGGTGCAGTTCTGCTGTAAAGAAAACTCTTCCCAGCATTCATATATAGGAGTTTGGGGTAACAAAGCTAGTTTTACAGAAACAGACTTCACTTTATCATTGTAGGTTCACCTGAACGAGGAACTACACTCACAGTATCAGTCAATGATAAAAGCCTCTTCCCTGTCATTAAAAGGAAGAAAGGTTCCTAGTTTGGAATGCAGCGGCCACACACATTACTGGTAGCTCATGGGCAATGCAGCATCCTACTGTAGGAGGGTAACTCAAGCAGAGTTGTAAGAGGGTTAAGGTCCACTTTAAGCTTGCAGGAAGCAGCGTCACATGACTGGATGGGGTCCACACCAGACATTACTAGGAGGTAATCAGAGGTGACTAACCAGGAGAGCAACAACCTTGTCCTGCGTCATCAGCTATGTGACAACAGGTGTCGAACAAAAACACCCATTCCATGGAGGGGAGGTAGTTTCTGAGTTAGGCTTCATGCTGAAATTATTTATACAAACAAAAAGTCAATTCAGAGAAATCTAATCAAACCAAACGAATAGCTCTCGCTATGGCATCCTCTTGCCCAGATCGCCCAGTGTATGCTCAGCATGACTGACCCATCAGATCGTCACGGGCAGGGTGGATAAAAATCAACGTTTTTTTTTTAAAAATCAAAAATCGGATTTTTTTTATTTAAATCGGATTTTTTTTCAATAAACTGCTTTTTGAGGAAAATATTTTACCATCCAAAGGTTCTTCCATCATGAGATAAAGCTGAGTTGTTTAAAGTGGACCAACACCCAGGATTTTGACTATCCTGGGTCTTGGTCCACTTCGGTGGGGCACCCCCGATCGGGGTGCCCCGCTGTGTGAAACCCCCCCTAACCCCCCGAAAAACTCACCTCTCCCCGCTCCCAGCGCCGACGTACAAGGGAAGAACTGGAACGTCTAAGCGGCGGCGGCCGCCGCCGCCGCCTCCCTCGCGTAACTTTTGACGCGCGCGCGCCCGCGCCGGCCATTCGCAGACAGCCGGCGCGGAGGCGCGCACGCCTACAGGGGCGCGAGGGGGCGCGAGGGAAGATAAGGTAGGTGAGTTGGGGTGTTTGGGGGGGGTTTCACCCCGCGGGACATCCCGATCTCGGATGTCCCGCGGGGTGGGGGGTGATCGGCCCGGGAATCTTATAGATTCCCGGGCCGATCACCCGTGGGTGTTGGTCCACTTTAACTCAGTAGAATAAAGGCTGTATATGTGTAACATTCACAATGCCATGCTCTTCCAGAGGTTTCTGTAGGATTAGTGGGCAGTTTCTCTCCTATATTATCACAGACGCTCGCTTTACTTACGCAGTTCTCAAAACTGAATTTGACTCCGCAGAGGTCCCAGCCTCTTCTTCACAGCAAAAATGTTACAACATGAACAGAGTTGAGAAAAAGACCTTAATCCTATTGTTCTACAAACCTATGACTAGTGAGCTACAGAGGACAGCAGGGACAGTAGTATTTAAGTTTTTCATGTGTCGGCTGGGCTGACAGTCTAAGTTTCTTAAAATATACATATATTTTGTTTAGCCAAATTAGTTAACAAAACATGGATGTTTGTTTAAGCAAATAACTTATGCTGTTGTTGTTGTTTCAGTTGGATAAATCTATTTAAATTGTTATTAAGGTCAGGATTATTTTTCTCCTTCCTAAGTACAACAGAACAGTGGTGTCCAAATATGAATGATTAACCCATTAAACTGGGGAGAAAAAAGTAATATAAAAAGTGATTCTAAAAATCTTCATCTACTTGCATGTTAAAATAGCAAGAACTAGTTTAGGTAGAAACTTTGATTTAAATCACCGATTTAAATCAAGCCTTACTGACTAGTGATTTAAATCAGTTAGATTTAAATCAAATCCACCCTGGTCACGGGTGTGTGTGGCCGGCATGACTGACCCATCAGATCGTCACGGGTGTGTGTGTGACCGGCATGACCGACCCATCAGATCGTTACGGGTGTGTGTGGCCGGCATGACCGACCCATCAGATCGTCACAGGTGTGTGTGGCCGGCATGACTGACCCATCAGATCGTCACTGGTGTGTGTGACCGGCATGACCGACCCATCAGATCGTCACGGGTGTGTGTGGCCGGCATGACCGACCCATCAGATCGTCACGGGTGTGTGTGACCGGCATGACCGACCCATCAGATTGTCACAGGTGTGTATGTGACCGGCATGACTGACCCATCAGATCGTCACGGGTGCGTGTGGCCGGCATGACTGACCCATCAGATCGTCACGGGTGCGTGTGGCCGGCATGACTGACCCATCAGATCGTCACGGGTGCGTGTGGCCGGCATGACTGACCCATCAGATCGTCACGGGTGCGTGTGGCCGGCATGACTGACCCATCAGATCGTCACGGGTGCGTGTGACCGGCATGACTGACCCATCAGATCGTCACGGGTGCGTGTGACCGGCATGACTGACCCATCAGATCGTCACGGGTGTGTGTGACCGGCATGACCGACCCATCAGATTGTCACAGGTGTGTATGTGACCGGCATGACTGAGCCATCAAATCGCCATGGGTGTGCGTGTGACCGGCATGACTGAGCCATCAGATCGTCACAGGTGTGTGTGACCGGCATGACTGACCCATCAGATCGTCACAGGTGTGTGTGGCCGGCATGACTGACCCATCAGATCCTCACAGGTGTGTGTGGCTAGTATGACCGACCCATCAGATTGTCACAGGTGTGTATGTGACCGGTATGACTGACCCATCAAATCGCCATGGGTGTGTGTGTGTGTGTGTGTGTGTGTGTGTGACTGGCATGACTGAGCCATCTGGTCGTCAAGGGGGTGTGTGACCGGCGTGACTGAGCCATCAGATCGTCACGGGGGTGTGTGACTGGCATGACTGACCCATCAGATCGTCACGTGTGTGTGTGTGGCCGGCATGCCTGACCCATCAGATCATCACGTGTGTGTGTGGCCGGCATGAATGACCCATCAGATCCTCACAGGTGTGTGTGTGGCCACCATGACTGACCCATCAGATCCTCACAGGTGTGTGTGTGGCTAGTATGACCGACCCATCAGATCGTCACAGGTGTGTATGCCTGGCATGACTGACCCATCAGATCCTCATGGGTGTGTGACCGACATGACTGACCCATCAGATCCTCATGGGTGTGTGACCAGCATGACTGACCCATCAGATCCTCACAGGTGTGTGTGTGGCCACCATGACTGACCCATCAGATCCTCACAGGTGTGTGTGTGTGGCCACCATGACTGACCCATCAGATCCTCACAGGTGTGTGTGTGTGGCTAGTATGACTGACCCATCAGATCGTCACAGGTGTGTATGCCTGGCATGACTGACCCATCAGATCCTCATGGGTGTGTGACCGACATGACTGACCCATCAGATCCTCATGGGTGTGTGACCAGCATGACTGACCCATCAGATTGGCATGTGTGTGTGGCCGCCATGACTGACCCATCAGATCATCACAGGCGTGTGGCTGTCATAACTGAGCCATTAGATCGTCCCACGTGTGTGTGGCCGGCATGACTGACCCATCAGAACATCACAAGTGTGTGTGGCCGGCATGACTGCCCCATCAGATCGTCACGTGTATGGACGGCATGACCGCCCCATCAGATCGTCACGTGTGTCAATAACTCTTCACTGATCACATATGACAGGCGCACGGCGGGAGAAGCTTGCTGGGATTTGTAGTGCCACGTGTTGCCTGGCACCGGCTGGCAGTGAATCTATATTACACCAAGAGGGCAGGGTTTGTCGCTCGCGTGTCCTGGCACATGTTCCCCTCACCTGATACTCCATCCTGACCGCGGGGGCCGCCTGAGCGCTGAAATGGCGGGAGCACAGGGCGCCAGACTCACACGGCAGCAGCCTGAGCAGCGCGTGTAATGGCCCGAGCCACGGAGCCATGCTGCAGCCGCCAGACACTCCCCCTGACCCCGCGCTACCCTGTACAGCAGCAGAACACCGGCGCCATCTTGCGTGTGGCGGAGAGAACTAAACCTGGTGGGCGGAGCTAAGCTGCAGGTGCCCCATGACATTTAACCACGCCCCTTAGAGGCGCCTCACTGTGGCCGCCGCGCGGAGGGGGAATTGCAGGAGAGCGGAGGGCTTGTAATATGGCGGGTTTTCGGTGGGCTGTGAGGGCTTAGGTGAGGTAGTGCTGGACATAATAAAAAGAAAAACGCTATTTACTACCAGGAAATCTGCGTCCACTAACAAGTGACCTAGGTCTTGCAGCAAAGACCTCTAGGGATAGGAAACTGATTCTCCCCGACGCATCATAAGGAACTCTGCTTGGTATCGGGATAGCTCTGTATGCAGGGCTCACGTAAAGCAGACCTTCACCCTGAATAAGAGCCTATCATGTTTCCCCCACCCTGTAAATACAGCTTGGCCACATTAAAAATCATCCTACCTGCACCTATTGCATTTTGGAGTCTCAGGCTGCCTGCAGACAGGAAGTGTCTTCTGACTGTGTTGCTCTGCATTCTGGGATTGCTGTTCTTTTTTTCTGACCCCAGCTCTGCTCTGTCTGTGCAAAGCACAGCTATAATCCCACCCCCTGTACTTTTAAACCCCTCTTCTCTCCTCAATATGTGATGCTTCTGAGGTAAGATGGCGGCACCGGTATCCTCGAGTCCCGAATGGTGTTGAAGCCCAGTGGGGGAAAGCATAATAAGCGACTAAAAACTTAGTTTATATTAATCTTAGATGCAGGGAAATAGTTTTTTTAAGGGTTTGGGCTTCTCAGGAAATGATGCTGAAGGTCCAGTTTAAACTGGAATGACAGCCTAACATTTCTGTATCTGGATAGGGAACCCGCACTATTAAAAAGGAACAACGGCCCCTACTGACCCTTTGGATGTCGTGCTGCCTGCTGCGGCAACATTCGGCTGCTTTAGGGCCCAGTCGCTGCCCCCTGTGCTGTCTTAGCCGCCTGTTAGTGAAGCACAGCTTTAGTCGTGCTTTTCAAAAAGTCCAGCTCAGCGAAGTTTCGTGGGATTTTGGGTGGCTCCACTGCATCCTATTCATGGGCACTGCACAGGCGCGAGATCGGGGGCCATGCACAGTGCCTGATGGGATACAAGATGGTGCCGCCCCTCGGAAGGTCCAAGGGACCCAGTAGTGCCCAAAGGTAAAACCAGAGGAGGGGGCAGCAGATCAGTGAGGTTTGGTGGAGGTGTTCCTCTTTAAGCACCTGCGCTATCCATATTGCTGCAAAAGAAAAATGGCCCACATGTTTAGTATGCTGTGAAAACACATACACACAGATAACCACATAATGGCGACCCCTGTGCTTATAGTGGCCAGTAACACGGAAACCACTTTGGCTGAGGCTTCTGCTTCACTGGCCAAAGTGGTTTCCGCGTTGTTGCCCGCTATGAGCACAGGGGCCACCGTTATGAGCTACAATGTGTTTTTAAAGCATAATAAACGTGAGCCATTTTTCTTTGTGAGGATGCGCTATCCAGATACAGACATTTTAATTTCAGGTTGTTCCAATTTAAAGTAGCGCTATAGGGAAAAATGGCTCAATGATAAAAAACCCATATAAATATGCTGGATGGCAGAAGCAAAGGGCACTTATAGACCCAGAATCATATCCAGACCTGTTTTTTTATTTTTATGGAAGAAAGAGGACATCTGGGGTGACATGTTCTGTCTCCCCTGATACATTGAACCTGTCATCCCTGGATTTTATTCCTATCATGAGAGAATAAACCACAAGTTTTATTCAGTTTGGGTGTATAAGTGACCCCTCCTCTCGTTAGCCAACGTGTTTATATGAATTTTTAATATTACACAATTTTGCGAGAGTGCTCCTTTATGTTGGTGGTTAGTTTAGTTTCCCTGTGGGGCACTAAAGCAGACCTACACATTCAAATTGGGAAGTCCTACAGTGTAATAAAAAAAGGTATCGTGCTAAAATACCATCTCGCTGAGAGGAACACCGGCTTTCATGGAAGATTTCCCCATTCCTGAGGCATCCTGATTTGGGATGCCCACGTGCTATTAGAGCAAGGGGACCTCCAATAAATTTTTATTGGCGGCCTTCTTAAAGTGGATCAGCCATGTCTTATGGAAGGTTAAATTAAAAACATGCATCAACTCCCCTTAGTGTCCTGGTAATGAATTTGGTAAAATACTCGTAATTTTGGCTTCAAGGGTAAAATTGGGGGAGAAATTAATGGAAAATTACTGTAAATCTTCTTTTGGCTCTTATCTTCTTTCTATCATATCCTTCTGGCACTATTTTCAATAGGTTCTAATTGCTCCCAGCATGCGCTTGCAAGGAGGGGGGCTTAAATAGCTAGTTTAGAACAATGGTATCCTGTCAGAAACTAACGACATACAATGGCATAGCTGGGGAAAACAGAAATTAAAATCACTGTAACACGAATGCCAGCATTGAGGGCAGAAAACATCCAAATGGTAATGTACCTGGGATAGGGGAGCAAAATAGATTAAGTTCTTTTGGGGGGTTTTGGTCCGCTTTAGGCATGCCGCCCGATTGCAAGCATTGTGGTTGAGGCACATTTCATGCTGCTGGGTTGCAGGTAGGGATCAGCGAATCGATCCGGACGAACCCGGAGTCGTTCCGAATTTCATGGAAAATTAGATTCTGAACGAATCCGAATTTCCCCGCGATTCGATCGATCGAAGTTTTCCTTTAAACTCCATTTATTTCAATTACAGGCATTCTAAAATGGTGGATGAACATGTCCAGACATATCCCCTGGGGCAAGGTATCGTGGGTAAGTCACATGCAGCCTATCAGCAGCCAGGAAGCCCGGTGACGTCACCGTGCTATATAAAGCGGCGGCCATCTTCCTTGTGCGCATTTCAGCCTTGCATTGCGGCCAGAGCACAGCTCGTTAGAGACAGGGACAGAGAGTTAGAGATAGGTAGGGAGAGTCAGAGAGGCAGACAGAGAGGTAGACAGAGCCAGGGAAAGATAGGGAAAAACCGGAACCATCCAGCCAGGGACAGCTTAGAAGTGACAGTGAAAAATTTTTTTTTTTCATTAGCCAGATCAGTTTTCAATTCAATTTCAGTTCTTTGTGCTGTAAATCTGCCGTGCCACTGTGCATGCCATCTATGCAGTGGCTTATTTAACCCTATCTGTTACACACAAGCATTTATCATCATAATATAACTGGATTAGTTTATTTTTTGGTCTGCCTTTAACAAAAAAAACACCAGCCCACCTGGGTATCCCAAACCTGCACTTAGCAGCCTATAGGGTCGATTCAAAGAAACATGTAACAGCTTGGATTTGGGTGCCGATCATCCTATTTTTCCTGTACGCTCGTGCGTTCGTATGAACTTGCGAGTGATTCTATAAGCAAATACGTTTCTATCCTAAAATGTACGTCCGTTCGTATGGCAGTTCGGGAATCAGACCTATGTCAGTTTCCATCCTGAATTTTCCGTTTCATTTCTCAGGTTGCAACATTGGTTTTGCCCTTTTTCCTTTTTTGTCTGGACGTAAATCCTTCTGATCTTGCGGCTGCGCACTACAATCTTACCTCATTAAAGTGCATTCTAAATATTTGGTCTTTTATTTTTCTTTATTTCATTCATTTTGTAGTAACCAACCATTAATGAATGCATTTGCATAAGTAAATATTACTTTGTTTAATTTTTAGTTAACTTGCATTTTTTACTTGTGGATTTAATTTTAATATTTTGGCTTCAAATGGTACAACTTAAAATTTTGTGTGTGGTTACCCACACCCTCTACATACAGATTGCTCTCAAATATAAAAAAACACCCAGCAACTTCTGCATGTTATGAGTCTAGAAACAGCCAAGATGGCGGCTCAGGTATTCTCGGGCAGCCTGCAAACAGAAAGGGCCTTGTGACTGTGTTGCTCTGCATTCTTTGATTTCTGACCTTTCCGTGCCCCCAGCTCTGCTGTGTCTGTGCAAAATACAGCAGTAACCCACATCCTGCACTTTATCCCGCTCTCCTCTCCTCAGTAAGTGTGATGCATCTGACCAAAGATGTGCTTAAATAATTAAACAAAGCAAAGGTAAACAACTACACCAATAAATGCAATCTAAAAATATTATTCTAGTACATCAATTTAAAAATATATAACAAAGGACATACGTTTCTTTAATTAACGCAAATATATTGCAAAATAAAGGTTTACATGCAAAGGACTAATTAAGGTCCACATTAAAATGCTTTTATAAGGCATACATGAATCAGGTATGCATTGCTATACAATTTATGGCCTCGGCCATGCTGATACATGCAGTTCATTGGAGCTCAAGACGCGCAGACTCCTCCACATAGCCAAAAAACCTGTTCAAGAACAGCAATCCGACTGCTAAAAGGTGTCGGCAGTGGCTTTCTTTTAAAACGTATTTAGAGGTTTGAAAACTGTTCTCTGAATCCCACCTAAACACATCCGATTATCCTAAGTTTTACGTTTTGATCCTAAGTTTTAGGATTTGATCCTAAGTTTTACGTTTTGATCCTAAAATTTAGGAACGAACTTCCGATGATCGTAAGAGCATATACGCATTCGTACGTAGGCTCGTGCGCGTCGGAAATGGCCAAAAAACAGGAAAAAATGACTAACACCCACCCAAACTTACGATTCTCGATCCGAAATCAATTAACTTTTGCTCTTTGAATCGAGGGGTATCTGTTATACTAAATACGCTTGTTAATCCTTCCTCAGCTTAAAGTATTGTATTTTGAATTGGCTTTTGGTCTGTCTTTAACAAGAAAAACACCAGGCCGCAGGGCATCCCAAACCTGCACTTAGAAGCCTATCTGTTATACTAAATACGCTTGTTCATCCTTCCTCAGCTTAATCAAAGTATTGCATTTTGAATTTTTTTGTCCTGCTGCCAAAACACTAGGCCGCAGGGCATCCCAAACCTGCACTTAGAAGCCTATCTGTTATACTAAATACGCTTGTTCATCCTTCCTCAGCTTAATCAAAGTATTGCATTTTGAATTGGTTTTTGGTCTGCCTTTAACAAAAAAAACACCAGGCCGCAGGGCATCCCAAACCTGCACTTAGCAGCCTATCTGTTATACTAAATACGCTTGTTCATCCTTCCTCAGCTTAATCAAAGTATTGCATTTTGAATTGGTTTTTGGTCTGCTGCCAAAACACTAGGCCGCAGGGTATCTCATATTGCCAATTTTCATAGTTTCTGGTGCAGAGAAGCAGTTCCTCACTTTATTTAGCTTTTTAAAGTAAACACATTTTTTATCGTACCTATTGTGCATTTCAAATACATAAAAATGTCAGGCAGACAAGTGCAAGAATGTTCAAAGAGGAGTGGCAGAGGCCAAGATTCAGCAGGCAGAGATCGCAGCAGACTAGGAGCAAGTGGCAGCAGGAGTCACGGTGAGAGACCTGATCTGTCAGTATCTGCTAGCAGTCGTGTCTCCACCAGTAACGCATCTACCGTGGTAGATTGGTCAACGTGCTCATCAACATCATTACAAGTTACATCTGAGACCCCCAGTCTAGGGTCGGTAGGTTCCTCTGACACAACTCTGAGTTGGCATGCCCCGAGAGCAGTCCCTGTCCTCCCATTGCCTCTGTCCTACGCCGTTCCCTCCCCCAGCAACGTATCCTATGCTTTGGGTTCAGCTCCACTGTTTAGTGAGGAGGACGATCAGATAGAGGACAGTCAGCAGCTACTGCCCAGCCAAGAAATGGAGGTGGCTTCTTTAGCTAGGCAGACAAATAATGATGTGGACAGTGTCGTGGGTGTTGTGAGCGTTCCAGCTCCTGCGCCAGACACTGTTGAGGAAACCGAGAACATCAGTGACGTGCAGCCACAATTCAGTGATGATGATGAAGCCGATCGCACTTGGGAGCCGGGTGATGAAGGGCTTCATCGTCATCATCAGGAGAAGAAGGGCGCAGGTTGCCCCGGAGTCAGCAGTTGAGGCAGCAAGGTGTTAGCAGCATGGTTGGCAGTCAGCATGGGGGCACAATTGTAAAGCCTGGAGCCAAATGGTGCCGGGGCCGAGGTAGAGCACCTGCTGCGTGGCAGGCTACCTTATCGAGAGGTAGTGGAGCAGGGGTTCCTGGAGTTGGCGACAGTAGCAGTGAATCAGTGAGACCTGTTGGTGGGAAAAGTAGCTACTCGGCAGTGTGGCAGTTTTTCCTGAAGCATCCGCAGGAGGGTAACATGGCCACATGCAAGATATGTAGGCAGAAGGTGAAGCATGACCAGGGCCCAAATGTTGGCTCCACGGCCCTGCGTCAACATATGATGCATCACTATAAAGCGGCCTGGGAGAACCGAGACTCCGAAGAGGTGGTCCAGCCTGCTTCCTCACCAAGTGGCACGCCGCTCCAAATTTCTGCCAGCCAAGGCTCCAGCACCCCAGCCGAAGGCAGCTGTGCGTCATACCCATACTCTGTCGCTCCTGCTCCTCCTCCTCCAAGTCATGCATCCCACCAGCAATCCATCAGCGAAGCCATGTCCAAGAGACAGCAGTATGCCTCCACTCATCCTACGGCGCAGAAGCTGAATGTGCTCCTGTCCAAGTTGCTGGTGCTGCAGTCGCTCCCTTTTCAGGTGGTGGACTCTGCACCTTTCAGAGAACTGATAGCTTGTGCCGAGCCGAGGTGGAGAGTCCCAAGCCGTCATTTCTTTGCCAAGAAGGCAGTACCAGCGCTGCACACTTTTGTTGAACAGAAGGTGGGCCAGTCCTTGAGCCTGTCCATGTGTAGCAAAGTGCATGGCAGCGCCGACATCTGGAGCTGTAACTACGGTCAGGGACAGTACATGTCGTTTACGGCCCACTGGGTGAATGTGGTCCCTTTGCAGCAGCAGCAGCAACTTGGACAGGTCACGCCGCTTTGGCCTCCGCGCTCCCTGACCGTTGGGCCTATGACACCGTGCGTCTCGGCCTCCTCATCCTCCGCCATCTCCTCATCCTCCACTGTAGGCTCAAATCTCAGTGCCCCTCCAGTCTACCATGTGTGTAGGGCAAGGAGGTGTCACGCTGTGCTTCACATGGTTTGTCTTGGCGAACGGAGTCACACAGGGGAGGAACTGCTTAAATTAATTCATCAGGAAATCCAAACATGGCTTACTCCAAGAAAACTTAAAATGGGAATCATGGTTACCGACAATGGGAAGAACATTTTGTCTGCGCTGCGCCAAGGAAGGCTGACCCATGCCCCCTGCATGGCTCACGTCTTCAATCTGGTTGTCAAGCGGTTTCTGAAATGTTCCCCCCATCTGCAAGACATGATTCCTAACAACTTCAAGGAAACTTTGCATGCACTTCAGCCAATCATACACCGCCAAACACACCCTTCTTGAGCTACAGCGTCAGAATGGTAGCCCCCAACATAGTCTGATTTGCGATGTTTCCACCCCTTGGAATTCCACCCTTCACATGTTGGACCAATTATATGAACAGAGAAAAGCCATCACGGATTTCCTGATGATCCAAGCGGATAGGGGAACTCCCCTGTGTAACTTCAATATCAACCAGTGGCAGATTATACGTGACACCTGCCGTTTGCTCAGGCCCTTTGAGGAAGCCACTTTATTTGTCAGTCGGCAGGATTACAGGATGAACGACGTGATTCCACTGCTTCATGTACTACAGCACATGTTGGAAACCATGGCTGGTCAGGGCACTGGAGACATGGCGTCTACATCTTACGGCCACATGAACCCCGTTGGAGCTGAACTGGAGGAGGAGGAGGATGAGGAGTGGCCCAGTGAAGCACAGTTTAGGCTTGGCGAAATGGCTGGTTTATCTAGTCAGCGGACAGGAGAGGAGGAGCAGTAGCAGCCAGAGGAGCTAGAGGGTTTTGAGGCGAGAAAGAGGACCCGGACACACCGTGGCAGTATGCAGTGGAGATGGAGACAGGTAGTCCCTCTGAGTCACTTGCGCAAATGGCAGGAAGCATGCTCACGTGCTTGCGTAGTGACCCCAGAATTGTTTCCATTTGTCGCCGGGATGACTTCTGGCTGTCCACCTTATTGGACCCTCGCTTCCGGCACAAAATGGGGGCATTTTTTAAACCCGCCGAGAGGGAGGACAAACTGAACTACTACAAAGACGTAGTCAGTTGGCCGATGCCTATGTGCGCCATTGTCCATACTCTCGCAGGTCTGACTCTGGGGGACCTCTGCGCTCACCTTCCACTGCCATGGCTGCTGGGGGGGTTGGCAGGAGCAGCAGCAGCAGCTCCATCAGCAGCAGCCTCAGTCTTCAGTCGCTAATGAGTAGCTTTCTACACCTGCATAGTGAGGCTACTCATGAGCAGCAGGAAGACCTGGAGCAGGACCTCAACCAGCAGGTCATGTCATACCTTGACATGACCATGCCAACCCACCTTGAGGATCCGCTGGACTTCTGGGCAGCCAAACTTGGCTTGTGGCCGCAACTAGCAGAGTTTGCCCTGGAAAAGCTGTCCTGCCCGGCAAGTAGCGTGCCATCTGAGCAGGTGCTTAGTGCGGCGGGGGCCATAGTTACGGCGAGGAGAACTCGTCTGTCAACTAAAAATGTGGAGAGACTCACCTTTGTCAAAATGAATCAGGGATGGATCAGCCAGGGTTTCCACCCACCAATGGCTGATGCATGCGACTAGATTCAGCATGGTGCCACATTTTACACTTTCCAAATGGTGCAAAACATATTTATGTCTTTAGACCATTTTTTGGGCTCTTGCTGATGCCAACTTCAGGGTGTGCCTTTCAGCCAATTTTTGGCCTCCTGCTACTGGTGCTGCCAACTCCAGGGTGTCTTTCAAGCAATGTTTGGGCTCCTGCTTATGCTGCTGCCAACTCCAGGGTGTACCTTCCAGCTAATGTTTGTGCTCCTGCTGCTGCCAACTTCAGGGTGCCTTCCAGCCAATGTCTGGGTTCCTGCTGCTGCTGCCAACTCCAGGGTGTGTTAGTCAATTTTTGGGCTCCTGCTGCGGCTGCTGCCAACTCCAGTGTCTCTTTAAAGCAATGTTTGGGCTCATGCTGCTGCTTGCAACTCCAGGGTGTGATTCATCCAATTTTTGGACTCCTGCAGCCAACTCCAGTGTCTCTTTCAAGCTATGTTTGGGCTCCTGCTGCTGCTGCTTGCAACTCCAGGGTGTGATTCATCCAATTTTTAGGCTCCTGCAGCCAACTCCATTGTCTCTTTAAAGCAATGTTTGTGCTCCTGCTGCTGCTGCTTGCAGCTCCAGGGTGTGATTCATCCAATTTTTGGACTCCTGCAGCCAACTCCAGTGTCTCTTTCAAGCTATGTTTGGGCTCCTGCTGCTGCTGCTTGCAACTCCAGGGTGTGATTCATCCAATTTTTGGGCTCCTGCAGCCAACTCCAGTGTCTCTTTCAAGCAATGTTTGGGCTCCTGCTGCTGCTGATTGCAACTCCAGTGTGTCTTTAGTCCAATTTTTGGGCTCCTGCAGCCAACTCCAGTGTCTCTTTCAAGCAATGTTTGGGCTCCTGCTCTTGCTGCTGCTGCTTGCAACTCCAGTGTGTCTTTAGTCCAATTTTTGGGCTCCTGCAGCCAACTCCAGTGTCTCTTTAAAGCAATGTTTGAGCTCCTGCTCTTGCTTCTTGCAACTCCAGGGTGTGATTCATCCAATTTTTGGGCTCCTGCTGCCAAATCCAGTGTCTCTTTCAAGCAATGTTTGGGCTCCTGTTGCTGCTGCTTGCAACTCCAGTGTGTCTTTAGTCCAATTTTTGGGCTCCTGCAGCCAACTCCAGTATCTCTTTAAAGCAATGTTTGGTCTCCTGCAGCTGCTGCTGCTGCTGCTTGCAACTCCAGGGTGTAATTCAGCTTATTTTTGGGCTCCTGCTGCCAACTCCAGTGTCTCTTTCAAGCTATGTTTGGGCTCCTGCTGCTGCCAACTCCAGGGTGTGTCAGTAAATTTTTGGGCTCCTGCTGCTGCAGCCAACTCCAGTGTCTCTTTCAAGCAATGTTTGTGCTCCTGCTCTTGCTGCTTGCAACTCCAGGGTGTGATTCATCCAATTTTTGGGCTCCTGCAGCCAACTCCAGTGTCTCTTTAAGGCAATGTTTGTGCTCCTGCTCCTGCTGCTTGCAACTCCAGGGTGTGATTCATCCAATTTTTGGGCTCCTGCAGCCAACTCCAGTGTCTCTTTCAAGCTATGTTTGGGCTCCCGCTGCTGCTTTTTGCAACTCCAGGGTGTGATTCATCCAATTTTTGGGCTCCTGCAGCCAACTCCAGTGTCTCTTTAAAGCAATGTTTGGGCTCCTGCAGCTGCTGCTGCTGCTGCTTGCAACTCCAGGGTGTAATTCAGCTTATTTTTGGGCTCCTGCTGCCAACTCCAGTGTCTCTTTCAAGCTATGTTTGGGCTGCTGCTGCTGCCAACTCCAGGGTGTGTCAGTCAATTTTCGGGCTCCTGCTGCTGCTGCAGCCAACTCCAGTGTCTCTTTCAAACAATGTTTGTGCTCCTGCTCTTGCTGCTTGCAACTCCAGGGTGTGATTCATCCAATTTTTGGGCTCCTGCAGCCAACTCCAGTGTCTCTTTAAGGCAATGTTTGTGCTCCTGCTGCTTGCAACTCCAGGGTGTGATTCATCCAATTTTTGGGCTCCTGCAGCCAGCTCCAGTGTCTCTTTCAAGCTATGTTTAGGCTCCTGCTGCTGCTTGCAACTCCAGCGTGTGATTCATCCAATTTTTTGGCTCCTGCAGCCAAATCCAGTGTCTCTTTAAAGCAATGTTTTGGCTCCTGCTGTTGCTGCTGCTTGCAACTCCAGGGTGTGATTCATCCAATTTTTGGGCTCCTGCTGCCAAATCCAGTGTCTCTTTCTTTTTTTTCAACAATATTTTTATTGAGGATATGCAAATGTTACATCCATAAGCAAATTACAGAAGATTTTGCAAAATAAGTAGAAAGACTTATCCAATTAACGGCATACTTGTACAGAATGAAGCACAATTAAGTTCTTATAGAGAGCATTCATCTCTATTAGAAATCGACAGCGGCAAAGAAGGTTTAAGGCGGAGTAAAATAGGAGGAATAACAAAGCATAGAAAGAAAAAAGGGGAGGAGGAGAAAGGGTGGGTGTCCATACTATAACGTCACCTGGGGCTAGGATACAAATAGTTGACGACCAAAGTTTTTAGGCTGGAAATGTGTGATCCAACCTTTCCAGATAGCTAGGAAGGGAGTGAGATCGCCTTGCATTGAGGCAGCCATCTTTTCAAAGAGCATCACCTCATTTATGCGAGGTATGAGGCTTCCGCTAGAAATGGACCTGCTCTTCCATGATTGGGCAATAATCATTTTAGCGGCTGTTAAAATATGCCTCACAAGCTCAAATTTTAGAGCAGTCGGGGGGTCTGAGATTAAGAAGGGCTAATTGAGGTGAGGGGGTCAGACGAAGGCCTGTTGCCTTAAATATAAGATAAAAAACCTTAGCCCAGAACTGGTTAACTAGCCTACACTCCCACCAAATATGAAGGTAGGTTCCTTGCATACGACAGTTTCTGAAACATTCTGGGGAGTACGAAGGGCAGAACCTGTGAATTCTTTCTGGAACCAGATACCAGCGAAGCAGAACCTTGGTATTAACCTCCTGGGCACTTGTGTGCAGAAATTTAGTAAATTAGTTCCTCCATACAGCTTTCCAGTCCTCTTCCGAGAGGTTTATACCAAGGTCATTCACCCATCTAGTGGTGTAGGCCGGAAGGGATTTCCCATCTGCCTCGTACATTAGCTTGTACAGCGCGGAAACCGTCCCTTTACCTAGAGGCTGCATCCCACAGGGAAGAAGGTCTTGATACTGATCGCGACCTAGTTCTAGTACCTATATAATGTGTAATTTGCAGGAAGCGGAGATATTCTTTGCATGGTATGTCCCTAAGGGATTGGAGCTCGGGGAAGGTTATCATACCCCTATGTGTTAAAAAAAATCTTGTTTAAAAGTTGTGTGCCCTCCACCAGGTAAAAGCCGACGGCTCCTGGAAGGCCGGGGGGAATTCGGGGTTGCCAAAGAGAGAGCAAGGGGGTCTGAGGGGAGGAGAGATTTCCTTTCAGTCTATTTGTCTTCCATATCCTGAGGGAGTGGTTCAAGACAGGATTGTCGATGTCTTTATAAGCCAGCGGAGGTAGCCATAGCAAATTCTCAATCTCTAACGGAGAGCAGCTAATCTGTTCAATGTCAACCCACAATGGCCTTTCCGTACCAGCATGGACAGACGACATTTGGGCAATCTGACAGGCAGAGTAGTAACGTGCTAAGTTGGGGACACCAAGGCCACCCTGCTTCTTAGGTCTATATAGAGTCCCCCGATTGACCCGAGGTCTTTGCTTCCCCCAGATAAAGGAGTTTAAAGATGCTTGGAGGCCTTTGATAAAGGAAGCCGGGATTGGGATTGGAAGTACCCGGAAAAAAAAAAGCAATTTAGGAAGCCATGTCATCTTTGCCGCCGCTATCCTACCCAGCCATGACAGGTGTAATCTAGTCCAGGTAGATATTAGAGTACGTAGATCCTTAGCCAAGGCGGGATAGTTAGCGGCATAAAGAGAGTCATAATTTGCTGTTAGTCGAGCACCCAGATATTTAATGTGGTAATTTTGCCAAGAGAAGCCAAAAGAAGATTTGAGCGTGGTCAAAGTACTCTCAGGGAGAGAAATATTGAGCGCCTGAGACTTTGAGGGATTAATTTGCAGGCCGGATATTTTGGAAAAGTCATCTAGGGTGTGGAGAAGGTTCGGGAGGGATGTGATAGGGTCCGTTACTAGCATTAAAATATCATCTGCAAATAGGGAAATCTTGTGGTCATAAGCTCCTATCGTAATTTCCTCAGCTTGGAGAGGGGCTCAATGGCGAGTGCAAATAATAGAGGGGAAAGGGGGCAACCTTGTCTGGTGCCTCTGCCTAGGGTGAACCGGTTAGAAGAATATCCTGAATATCTGATAAATGCTCCCGGGTTGGAGTATAATGAGGCAATCCATGCAATGAAGGAGGGACCCATACCCCACTTCTTCAGAATAAACTGAAGGTAGTCCCATGCCACGGTATCAAAAGCTTTACGTACATCCAGGGTTAATAGCATGGCTTGGCGTCCCTCCTTCCTGGCATGATGGATCAGGTTGATAACCTTACGAATATTATCTCCCACTTGTCGCTGGGGAATGAAACCTGCTTGCTCTTTAAAGATTAGGGACCCTATAAACTTATTGAGTCTTGTCACCAGGACTTTAGCAAGGAGCTTAACATCAATATTTAAGAGGGAAATAGGTCTATGATTGGACCAAAGGGTAGAGTCAGCATCGGGTTTGGGTATCATACAGACGGCCTCAGTAAGCACGTCTGTACTCCACGAGTCACCTCCACTAAGGGAGTTGAACATACAAACCAAGCGTAGGGCGAGTACTTGGGAGAATTTTTTATAATAAAGGGCGGTGAAACCATCTGGGCCCGGCTGTTTCCCTATCTTTAGGGAGTTAATAGCTTCCTGGACCTCAGAGAGCTGAACCGGTCTCTCCAGTGAGGCCCTGACCTCTTCAGGAAGGGAAGGTAGTTGTAAATGACCTATCAATTTTTCAGCAAGGCGCTCATCTAGTGCAGTTTTAGGTTTTTTAAAGATCCTCGAGATGCTTACTGAACGTCGCTACCACCCTCGCTGGATTACTTGAAAGTGAACCGTCAAGGGTCTTAATGCGCAAAGGTTTAACCCTCTGTGTGACTCCCTTAAGCCTTCTGGCCAGAGCAGTGTTTGGCTTATTACTGAGACGATACCACTTAAACCTGGATCTGTTTATTTGACGTTCGGCTTCACTGGAGAGGCACATATTAAGCCGGTCCCCGGCCTGATTAAGAGCAATCCTATTACGCCTGGTAGGGTGGGTTTTATAATCAGAAGAGGCTAAATGATATGCATCTAGTAATTTATTTAATTGCTTTTTGTATAGGGCCTTGCGTCGGGCTGATTCTTGGATAAAATGACCTCGGATTACGGCTTTATGAGCCTCCCAAATCAGGGTATCAGAACTTACCGACCCTGTGTTATCAAAGTAGAAATCCTCAATGACTTTACGCATGCGCTCAAGGAGGGTCTCATCAGATAACATAGGGTCGTAGAGTTTCCAAGATTTTTGTGGGGGTCTTTGCGTTAAAGAAGACATTTCAACTGAGACCAAATCGTGATCAGACCAGACAATTGGTACTATAGAAGAATGGGACAGATGTGGCAGGGAGGAAAGCTGCAAGAAAACATGGTCGATCCTGGTAAAGACCTTATGTGGGCACGAATAGTGAGTAAAGTCTCTCCTTGCGGGATGCAGTTCCCTCCACGCATCAACTAAATGATAGTGATTTAAGGAGGGAGCAAAACGCCGTTCTTGAGGAGCCATCTCTACCCGCAACGGAGGCTCGGTCCACAGCTTGTCGATCTAAAGTTGGATGCAAGATTTGTTTCGAATCTCCGGCTACTATTAAGAGCCCCCTTACTAGGGGATCCAGGGTCTTCAGGAACTCCTCAAAAAAAGCGTTCTGATTCTGATTCGGGGCATAGTATGTAGCAATAGTAATTGGTTGGTCTTGGACTTCACCCACAATTATGAGGAAACGACCCTAAGGGTCTCTTATTATCTGCTCCGAAGAGAAAGGGAGAGAGCGCTTGAAAGCGATAAGAACCCCTCTTTGCTTAGTATCAGCAGATGCCGCGAAGAAGAGGGGATAATCTGGGAATTTGAGAGTATTTTTCTTAGTAAAATGGGTCTCCTGGAAGCAGATAATATCAGCATGGAGAGACCTCATCTGACGAAAGGCCTTGGCTCTTTTTTGGGGGACGTTCAGGCCTTGCACATTAAGCGAGACCAATTTAACTGCCATTTTTAAGTTGTTCCACGACTGTTACTCTAGTGAAGATGGACACCCGGGGAGGGGAAAAGGGAAGAGCAAAGAAGATAGACAAAAAGAGAGAGAATGTAAAGAACATATTAACACAAACCTAATGGAGGAAATAGTACCTCCCAATTTGAAATTGAGAATTTCCCAGTGGGGTTGAGGAAACCCAAGCCCCAATGGGGAATGCTGATGCAACAAAAGACCTCAAGTGAGAGGTCTCAGTCAAAACAGGTGGATTGTCCGACCCACAACGGGGGGGTCAGTATCAAGGGCTTCCCAGCTCGGCGGAAACCTGGGCAACCGGCCCGCAGAACAATTATCAAACATTAAACAGCGACAAATAATAAATTCAGATTACATTCTAAGAAATAAGGGCAAGGGTACTTATCTGGATCTCAAAGTTAAACTTAGCAAAGCCCTTTGGTTTATGTACCAAGGGAATTATTTATGAAAGAAAGTTGTACGGGTAGAGTAAGTGCTCGGCACCACACGAAATCTCGATTAAAGATCAAACAACAGAACCGTAGAATAAACATCCAGTGCAAACACCACAGGATCAAGGTGGAGGGTAAGAGCCCTAGTATAACACACAGAGAATCTTACTCCTCACCCCTCACCATGGACCGGCTTACCAGACTTATAGGACAAAGCAGTCACTGACTTGCTCGTAGATGGAGTGCTCCTCTTAGGCGCTGGCGAGAAGGAAAGTGCTCTCTTCTTTTGCGGAGGGGGGGCGGCACTACAGCTTGAGCTTTTAAACCCGTTAAGGCCAGGACATTCTCCTATTCTTGCGGTGTGGACGCCTCAAACCTCTGGCCAGAGTAGTAAAAAGATATTTTGAAGGGGAACCCCATTTGTATCTAATTCCTTTGGCCTGCAAAATTTCGACGGAAGGCTTCATAGCTCACCGCCTGGCGATGGTTTGTGGAGAGATGTCGGCAAAGAAATGGTAATCAATGTTCTAAAATTTGAGTGCACTTTGATCCCGTGCGGCCGCCATGAGCAGTTCTTTTGTACGGTAAAAATTGAATTTTACAAGAACGTCCCGCGGGAGGCCATCTGCTCTCTTCTTCTGTAAGGCCCGGTGGATCCTGTCAAATTCCAATCTCTCGATTGGGATGGATGGGGCAAGCTCTTGAAACATGGCTGTGGATTGTAGATCAAGAACAGTTTCTGGAATACCTCTGATTCTAATGTTGGCTCTCCGAGATCGGTTCTCCATGTCCTCAAGCTTGTGATGAAGAGTAAGGTTTTCGTCTCTCAGGGCCTCTAGTTCCGTTCCAAAGGAGGACAGCTCAGAGGTGTGCGCCGAGTGTTGTTGTTCCAGATCATTGACTCTTTGGCCCAGTTCTTTGATTTCCGCTGAGAGATTGGATGAGATCTGGGACGTAATGTTTAGGGCCCATCGCTCAAGAGCTTTCTCAAGCATGACCTCATACCTGTCTAACGGTGGTGGCTGCGGCTTCGCCGGCGAACCGTGGAGAGATTCGTCCATCCAGGACTCATCTTCTGGTCTTCTGGCAAAAGGTCAGAGGGGACTTGAGGATCACCTTGGGAGGGTGCAGATACTTCCATCTTAAATATTAAGCATCGTCGGAGATAGTGCCAGGGTAAAGCGGATCAACGTGGCAAGGCTGTCAACGGCGGGAAGTGCCGCACCATATGATTTGCTAGTAGCTCGAGCAGGCGAACAAATCAGAGATTAAAGGCCAGCTTTTAAAGGACAGTCAGTGGGAGCATCAAACTCTTCACAATACAAAAGGGAACTCTTCTTCTTTAGGAGGGCCTAAGAGCTAGGAGCAAGGGCCACTATAGTAAGCAATTATAGGGAGCATGCAGGTAAAAAAAAAGATGAAATAAGTAGCGTTACTTGCCGTGGTTCAAGGCGTCCGCGCGGAGATCCGCCGAGAGAAGTCGCCCCTTCAGCGCTTTAGTGGGCTACCGATGAAGCTGTGCATGTGAGTTCAGAGGTGGGATTCCTTCATTTTCTGTTACCAGGAGGGATAGGGCCGTCCCACTGCTTGGACCCCTAGAGTGTTATGGAACCACCAAGCGGACCTCTTGAATACTGAGTTCCCCTTATGTAGTGTATCTGGCCCCAAGATGTACAGGGGAGCACTGGGGAGAATGCAGGTTGAGCCTGGCAGGGGTGGCCTTATTAAAGATGGTGGCAGCTGTCCCTGACCACCTGCTACAGGTGACTCAATTCCTGGACCTTACATGTGCTGCTGGTGGCTGGTGAGGAGAGCTGTAAAATGCTCAACAGGGAGAGGGCACAAGCTGAGCAAGGCAGGGGCCGCAATCAAGATGGCGGCTGCCGCCCCACACTGCCTGCTGCTGACAGTGGGATCCCTGAACCCTACAGGTACTGCTGCGGGCTGTTGTATGGGGTCCCGTGGTCTGTGCAGGGCATCAGTATGGACTGTGGGCTTGCAGGGCAGGGACGGCCGTATTCAAGATGGCGGCCGGCCGTCCCGTGCAGCCTGCAGCTGGGAGCGTGATTTCGGGACCCCCTTCGGATCCTGCCGAAAGTTGGTGGGGGGGGTCCTGGGGTCTGCCCGAGGCAGCGGGGCCCCAAACCGCCGGTCACTGAGGGCTGTGGAGGGCGGGGAGACAGGCTCTAGAGGAGCGCAGAGTTAAGGCTCCATCCGCGCTTCCTCGCGCATGCGCACCAACTTCAGTGTCTCTTTCAAGCAATGTTTGGGCTCCTGCTCCTGCTGCTGCTTGCAACTCCAGTGTGTCTTTAGTCCAATTTTTGGGCTCCTGCAGCCAACTCCAGTGTCTCTTTAAAGCAATGTTTGTGCTCCTGCTCCTGCTGCTTGCAACTCCAGGGTGTGATTCATCCAATTTTTGGGCTCCTGCAGCCAACTCCAGTGTCTCTTTCAAGCTATGTTTGGGCTCCTGCTGCTGCTGCTTGCAACCTCAGGGTGTGATTCATCCAATTTTTGGGCTCCTGCAGCCAACTCCAGTGTCTCTTTAAAGCAATGTTTGGGCTCCTGCTGCTGCTTGCAACTCCAGGGTGTGATTCATCCAATTGTTGTGCTCCTGCAGCCAACTCCAGTGTCTCTTTAAAGCAATGTTTGGGCTCCTGCTGCTGCTGCTGCTTGCAACTCCAGGGTGTGATTCATCCAATTTTGCTGCTCCTGCAGCCAACTCCAGTGTCTCTTTAAAGCAATGTTTGGGCTCCTGCTGCTGCTGCTTGCAACTCCAGGGTGTCATTCAGCCAATTTTTCGGCTCCTGCAGCCAACTCCAGTGTCTCTAAAATTTACGTGGCTGCCTCCCCTGCAGTTAACCGCCAGCCACGTAAATTTTACGTGCCTGACTTTCCCCACTAATAGCATAAAAAGTAAAAAAAACTTACCTGACCCCTCGTTTGATTCGTCCGGGTTGGGCTCCGATCGTCCGTCGGACCTCCTTCGGCTGCAGGGGAGGGCCTGGAATAGGGTGCCCCCCCGTTTCAGCTGCCACTGGGTTTCCTGTAAAAAAATAAAAATGACATTTACTTACCTGCGTGTGCGCTGGCTCCCGCCGACCCTCCTCTTCGCCTGGGAGGCCTCCGATCCCCCCCAGGACTTACCGATCTTCAGAAGAGAGCCCGGGAGGCTCTCTCCCCTTTCCTCCTCGATGGCTGCCGCCATCTTGCCGCTAAGCCCCTTGGGGGCGGGGCTAATGACATCATCCCGGCCCCGATCACCGGCTTCAGCGCTCTCAGCTGTCAGATGCCGGTGATCGGTGCCCGGGGAAGGAGGATCCTCTGATCTCCTGCCTCCCCCTTCTCTGGATGCCGATCACCGGCATCTGTCAGCACAGCGGCGAGGGACAAGAGCTTACAATCAGAGGTAAGTAGAGTAAAAAAATTTTTTTTTTTTTTTAATAAAATAATTTTGTGTGGTCTTTTTTTTACAGTTAACCCTTTGTGAGCTGGTAAGGGGTCTATGAGACCCCTTATACCAGTTCACAAGACTCTGGGTCTGGCAAGTCACCTGCTGCTAGCCATTAACCCCCAGCCCCCCATTACCTGCCTCTCCAACGGCCAGGGGGGGGGGCAGAAGGGCCCGAGCCACTAAGTGGCTATGCGGGCTAGTAGCCTGCAGGGCCAGAGGCCACCAACGCTGGCCCCTGCGCCCTGTTCTACAAGCCCCCATAGCTGGCCCGGGTAACGCTGGGTAGGGGGGACCCTACGTCATTTTTTTTAAGGGTTTTTAACCCTTAAAATTCCAAAAAAACTGGACCCTATGTAAATTTTTTTTTTAATTAACCCCTTATGTCCTGTCGCCCAGCTGGTAAGAAATGCTTCCAACATTTTGTGGTGTGGTGTGTTTTTTTTTTTACATTTAAAGTGGACTAACACCCAGGATTTTGACTATCCTGGGTATTGGTCCTTTCCCCCGGGGCATCCCGATCGGGGATGCCCCGTTGTGTGAAACACCCCTGATCACCCACAATAGCTCACCTCACCCGGATCCTACGGCACATGCACGGCCGCTCATCCAATCAGCGCGCTCAGAGCGGATGAGTTATGGACGTCTAAGAGACGTAGGACCGGGATTCAAGTAAGTGGTAGCGGGTGTTCCTGGGGGTTTCACACAGAGGGGCATCCCGAATTTGGATGTCCCGGGGGGAGGGAATTGAATGGTCCAGGAATCTTATAGTTTCCCGGGCCGATCAGCCCTTGGTGTTGGTCCACTTTAACCCATTGTGAACTTGTAAGGAGTCCATGAAACCCCTATACCAGTTCACAAGGCTCGGGGGCTGTCAAGTCACCTGCGGCTAGCGGGTGACTTGCCATTAACCCTGGCCCCCCCATTACCTGCCTCCCCGAAGCCCAGGGGGGGCAGAAGGGCCCGGGCTGATTTAGGCGGTGCGGGCTTGTACTTGGCAGGGCGGGGGGGCCACCAAAGCTGGCCCCTGCACCCTGTTCTACAAGCCCTGCATAGCTGATCCCCGGGCTGGTTATGCTGTATAGGGGGGACCCCATGTCATTTTTATGGGAATTTTTAAGGGTTTTTAACCCTTAAAATAAAAAAGAATGGCTGTTACCTCCCCCCCGGGAAGGGGAACCCCACGCCAATTTTTTTCTTGATTTAACCCTTTATAGTGTGGATTGTAGTTGTATTTTATTTTTACATGTTATAAAGTGTTTTTTCAGTTTGGGGGGGGGTCTTCTGAACAGTAACAGGGGGCTACCGATACATATGTGGTACCGTTGTAATCGGGAGAAATGGGGCTTTCACGTGCAATATGGTTTTCTTTAATAAAACAAATGTTTTATTTGAAATAAAGGAGACAATTTTCTAAAAAAGATTTTTTTTATTTTGTTTTGTTTAATTTACTCAAAAATATTTTAAAAAACAGTAAAAAAATTACAAACAAGACATTTCATGTTAAAGCCTAAACTCTGCCGCAAAAATAAAATATATGATTTTCCTGGAAATTCCTGCAAAAATCACAGTTAAGCATAGCGCAAAATAGTGAAAAATGACCTGTCAAGAGAGGGTGACAAAGCCTCAAGTAGGCTGGCAGTTAAAAGGGTTAGTAGTACCTATGCATGTTGGGTATTGTTCTGCACGGGGGATTTTGCGCTTTCAGATTTAGCTTGTTTTTTCTTGTTTGCATATTGATATTTTAGGAAAACTCATTTTATATTCTGCTTTATTATACATTTTTTAAGGAAACCCTGTGCGACCAAAGAATTCTTTGAGGGATTACTTCCAGAAAGATGGGCCCACTACAACAAGCTGGGTACGCTTAGAAAGCTTATCATGTGTACTTTCAGGGAATGTATGGTTTGTGGCGGGTATTCCAAATGTAAAGGGTTGTTTTGGTAGAAAAAGCACAAGGTGCCACTTTGTCTGCAGAGCTGAAATTTTCAAGCAAAATTACCGTTGTGCACAAGCTTTACTTTGGGGTGTTTGGCAACTCTTCCCTTGACAGTAGCAATGCATGTTGGGTATCGTTTTGTTCGGGGGATGTTGCTTTTTTAGATTAACTTGTCTTTTTCTTGTTTGTATCTAGTTTTCTTTAGAAAAATGTGGTTTTGATTCTGCTTTTTATCCCTTTTTAGGGGAGCTCTGTGTAACCAAAGAATACATTGAGGGAGAACTTCCAGAAAACTGTGGCAACATCAACAGGCCTGGTATGCCTAAAAAGCTTGAAGTGTGTACTTCAAGAGAATATATAGTTTGTTGGGGGTATTTCAAATGTAAAGGGTTGTTTTTATTGTAAAACTGCAAGGTGCGCATAGCGCATAGCATAGCTGTATTTGATCTGAAAATCTCTTAAAGCGCTGTTTCAGTTTGGGGTAGTCTGCTGGGCAGGAAAGGGCATCTATCAATACATATGTGGTACCGTTGTAACCGGGAGAAATTGGGATTTCACACGCAATAAGATTTTATTGACAAACTTACATTTTTTATTACAAAAAAACACTACAAATTGTAAAAAATATATATTTTTTTTTTTGCACATATCTCCCGCCAAAACATTAAGAATACACTTAAAAAATAACAAACAAGACATTTCATGTTAAATCCCAGACTCTGCTGAAAAAAACAAAAAAATGAAAAATGGTCTGGCAACAAAGCGTAACAAAAACTCCAGGTAGGCTGGCGGTTAAAGGGTTAAAGCAATGTTTGGGCTCCTGCAGCTGCTGCTGCTGCTGCTTGCAACTCCAGGGTATAATTCAGCTTATTTTTGGGCTCCTGCTGCCAACTCCAGTGTCTCTTTCAAGCTATGTTTGGGCTCCTGCTGCTGCTGCCAACTCCAGGGTGTGTCAGTCAATTTTTGGGCTCCTGCTGCAGCTGCAGCCAACTCCAGTGTCTCTTTCAAGCAATGTTTGTGCTCCTGCTCCTGCTGCTTGCAACTCCAGGGTGTGATTCATCCAATTTTTGGGCTCCTGCAGCCAACTCCAGTGTCTCTTTCAAGCTATGTTTGGGCTCCTACTGCTGCTGCTTGCAACTCCAGGGTGTGATTCATCCAATTTTTGGGCTCCTGCAGCCAAATCCAGTGTCTCTTTAAAGCAATGTTTGGGCTCCTGCTGCTGCTGCTTGCAACTCCAGGGTGTGATTCATCCAATTTTTGGGCTCCTGCTGGCAAATCCAGTGTCTCTTTCAAGCAATGTTTGGGCTCCTGCTGCTGCTGCTTGCAACTCCAAGGTGTGATTCATCCAATTCTTGGGCTCCTGCAGCCAACTCCAGTGTCTCTTTAAAGCAATGTTTGTGCTCCTGCTGCTTGCAACTCCAGGGTGTGATTCATCCAATTTTTGGGCTCCTGCAGCCAACTCCAGTGTCTCTTTAAAGCAATGTTTGGGCTCCTGCTGCTGCTTGCAACTCCAGGGTGTGATTCATCCAATTTTTGTGCTCCTGCAGCCAACTCCAGTGTCTCTTTAAAGCAATGTTTGGGCTCCTGCTGCTGCTGCTTGCAACTCCAGGGTGTCATTCAGCCAATTTTTGGGCTCCTGCAGCCAACTCCAGTGTCTCTTTAAAGCAATGTTTGGGCTCCTGCAGCTGCTGCTGCTGCTGCTTGCAACTCCAGGGTGTAATTCAGCTTATTTTTGGGCTCCTGCTGCCAACTCCAGTGTCTCTTTCAAGCTATGTTTGGGCTCCTGCTGCTGCTGCTGCCAACTCCAGGGTGTGTCAGTCAATTTTTGGGCTCCTGCTGCGGCTGCTGCCAACAACAGTGTCTCTTTAGAGCAATGTTTGGGCTCCTGCTGCTGCTTGCAACTCCAGGGTGTGATTCATCCAATTTTTGGGCTCCTGCAGCCAACTCCAGTGTCTCTTTCAAGCTATGTTTGGGCTGCTGCTGCTGCTTGCAACTCCAGAGTGTAATTCAGCTTATTTTTGTGCTCCTGCTGCCAACTCCAGTGTCTCTTTCAAGCTATGTTTGGGCTCCTGCTGCTGCCAACTCCAGGGTGTGTCAGTCAAATTTTGGGCTCCTGCTGCGGCTGCTGCCAACTCCAGTGTCTCTTTCACGCAATGTTTGGGCTCCTGCTGCTGCTGCTTGCAACTCCAGGGTGTGATTCATCCAATTTGTGGGCTCCTGCAGCCAACTCCAGTGTCTCTTTAAAGCAATGTTTGGGCTCCTGCTGCTGCTTGCAACTCCAGGGTGTGATTCATCCAATTTTTGGGCTCCTGCAGCCAAATCCAGTGTCTCTTTAAAGCAATGTTTGGGCTCCTGCTGCTGCTTGCAACTCCAGGGTGTGATTCATCCAATTTTTGGGCTCCTGCAGCCAACTCCAGTGTCTCTTTAAAGCAATGTTTGGGCTCCTGCTGCTGCTTGCAACTCCAGGGTGTGATTCATCCAATTTTTGGGCTCCTGCAGCCAACTCCAGTGTCTCTTTAAAGCAATGTTTGGGCTCCTACAGCTGCTGCTGCTGCTTGCAACTGTTTTTCAGACACTATAGGGGCCCCTCATAGTGATGCCACTTCAACTCTCTGCAATTGTGCCGCTCTGCGATTCTATTAGCGATGCCTCTGATCTGCATGTGATAATTATTTACAGTATTATTTCACTAACCCAGCACGCATCCTATGCGTGTTAGGCAGAATGGTTTACAACCATATTGAGGCTCTAGGAGGCTCAGAAATAGCCGTTTTTAATAGCGATTAATCGCAAATAAATTCGGGTCGAAACTATTTTTGTCGGAAAATTCGGTGAATCAGTCGAATCGAATTTTTCAAAAGTTCGCTCATCTCTAGTTGCAGGCTGTACCAGTCTATCTAGACATACACTGGTGTGGCTGATAAGGGCTTATGTTTCTACAACTCACAGTGACACACTCTCGCTTCCAAGGCCGCAGTGTAGTTTAGTACAAATCAGCAAATATAAGCTTGGCGTTAATCTTTGACTCCTGAACTTCCTATGTGATGCAGAGCCTCTCCTTTTCTCTTTTCATTTTACTTTCTAGATAAACAAACGCAGGTATAAAGCAGAGTGCATACATCAAAATGCTCCACAATGCTCAGCAATCCTTAGGTGCTCTTCTGCTTGGCCAACCCACACTTCCCAGTTGGAAGTCAGTGCATTGTGTGGGCTATTGTTACCAATTGGAAGGTCTTTCCTTAGCACCCTAACTAGAAGATTAACCCTAAACACGAGACTGGAAGCCACAGCACACACTATAGCAGCTGACACGGAGGAGGTGACAAAGAGCACTTCAGTCATGTCCAATGGTCGGGAATGTAACCTGCCACCCTCTAATCACAATGTCGCGTACTTACCTCTAAGCCACAACTGCCCCTTACATTTTCTCCCCTGAAGCTCATCTGTACCAGTCTGGCAGTGTAAATTGGGTCCCGAGATCTAGTCCGAGTGTGTAGGCCCGTCATCCATTCACCGGCAGCCCCCTGTCACAGAGTCTCCTAATACGCCTAATCAAACGAAAAGTACCAAGCTACTGTGGTGATCAGGAGATGATCATGGAGTCAGCATAGTTATCCAAATGGGGGGGGGGCTTTAATAATTACCCAGAGGTCCTCCTTAAGAACATTTCCTATCACATACTTCCTCTGCTGGATGCAGAACATCCTGTTCTTCAGTGATCCCAGTCAATGCTTGTTATTCCTGTTATAGTGATTTTAATTTCTGTTTTCCCCAGTTATGCCATTGGCTTCTGACAGGATACCATTGTTCTAAACTAGCTGTTTAAGCCCCCCTCCTCGCAATCTCATGCTGCAAGCAATTAGAGCCTAAAAAGTGAAGCCAGATCTTTCCTAATGAGAACACAGATAGAGATAAACACTGGACAATGATTTTGACGCCTAACCCCATCTCCGCAAAATTGAAGATCTTGACAGGAGTGTTACTGGATGATTGATCTCTCCAAAAGGAGACACTTTATATTTTAAGATGACTGTCAGCACACAAGGTGATGGTGCAAATGGCTATTAGCAGGGAGAGGTGACGACCTGAATGGGAGACACAGCTGGTCCTGGCATAGACAGCCAATCAGGTTCAGCTATACAGGAGGTGTGTACTCAGCACCGAGTGCCAGGGGACTGTTTGTTTACGCTCAGGGATAATAGTGAGTGACTGCGTGTTACTACCGTAGCAGCATGCAGATCACATAGTGAGATTTGGCCTTACGTACCCACATGCTGACCTTTGCACGGTTGTAGGACGTTGTCACCCCGTTGGCTACGGATGTACAACAGCTTTATAAAAGAAAGATATTTCACTGCTTAATCTACAATACTGTTATAAAAGGTATTCAGGTAAACAAGCCACACAGCAGTCTACAGTGATATGGCATCTCTGCTATTCTTGTGTGGACATGTATATGCCACATATATAGACTGAATAAGAATGAAGGATCCACCATCACTATGTGGACATGTATATGCCACTGCAGCCATTTATAGACTGAATAAGAATAAATGATCCACCATCACTCTGTGGACACTAATATGCCACTGCAGCCATATATAGCCTGAATAAGAATGAAGGCTCTGGCATCATTGTGTGGACATGTATGTGCCACTGCAGCCATATATAGACTGAATAAGAATGAAGAATTCACCATCATTATGTGAACATGTATGTGCCACTGCAGCCATATATAGACTGAATAAGAATGAAGAATTCACCATCATTATGTGAACATGTAAATGCCACTACAGCCATATATAGACTGAATAAGAATTAAGAAACCACCATCACTGCGTGGACATGTATGTGCCACTGCAGCCATATATAGACTGAATAAGAATGAAGGATTCACCATCGCTGTGTGGACATGTATATGCCACTGCAGCCATATATAGACTGAATAAGAATGAAGGATCCGCCATCATTGTGTGGACACGTATATGGCACTGCAGCCATATATAGACTGAATAAGAATAAATGATCCACCATCACTCTGTGGACACTAATATGCCACTGCAGCCATATATAGCCTGAATAAGAATGAAGGCTCTGACATCATTGTGTGGACATGTATGTGCCACTGCAGCCATATATAGACTGAATAAGAATGAAGAATTCACCATCATTATGTGAACATGTATAAGCCACTACAGCCATATATAGACTGAATAAGAATTAAGAAACCACCATCACTGTGTGGACATGTATATGCCACTGCAGCCATATATAGACTGAATAAGAATGAAGGATCCGCCATCATTGTGTGGACACGTATATGGCACTGCAGCCATATATAGACTGAATAAGAATGAAGAATCCGACATCATTGTGTGGACACGTATATGGCACTGCAGCCATATATAGACTGAATAATAAAGGATCCACCATCACTCTGTGGACATGTATATGCCAATGCAGCCATATATAGACTGAATAAGAATAAAGGATCCACCATCACTGTGTGGATACGTATATGGCACTGCAGCCATAAATAGACTGAATAATAAAGGATCCACCATCAACGAATGGACACTAATATGCCACTGCAGCCATATATAGACTAAATAAGAATAAAGGATCCACCATCAATGGGTGGACATGTAGATGCCACTGCAGCCATACATAAACTGAATAAGAATGAAAGATCCACCATCACTATGCAGACATGTATATGCCACTGCTGGCATTTATAGACTGAATAAGAATAAATGATCCACCATCACTCTGTGGACACTAATATGCCACTGCAGGCATTTATAGACTGAATAAGAATGAAGGATTCACCATCGCTGTGTGGACATGTTTATGCCACTGCAGCCATATATAGACTGAATAAGAATGATCAGGTATATGCCACTGCAGCCATATATATACTGAATAAGAATGAAGGATCCACCATCACTGTGTGGACATGTTTATGCCAATGCAGCCATATATAGACTGAATAAGAATGATCAGGTATATGCCACTGCAGCCATATATATACTGAATAAGAATGAAGGATCCACCATCACTGTGTGGACATGTATATGCCACTGCAGCCATATATAGACTGAATAAGAATGAAGGATCCACCATCACTGTGTGGACAGGTATATGCCACTGTAGCCATATATATACTGAATAAGAATGAAGGATCCACCATCACTGTGTGGACAGGTATATGCCACTGTAGCCATATATATATATACTGAATAAGAATGAAGGATCCACCATCACTATGTGGACATGTATATGCCACTGCAGCCATATATAGACTTAATAAAAATGAAGGGTCCACCATCAATATGTGGACATATATATGCCACTGCAGGCATTTATAGACTGAATAAGAATAAAAGATCCACCATCACTCTGTGGACACTAATATGCCACTGCAGCCATGTATAGACTGAATAAGAATAAAGGATCCACCATCACTGTGTGGACATGTATATGGCACTGCAGCCATATATAGACTGAATAATAAAGGATCCGCCATCATTGTGTGAACACTAATATAGCACTGCAGCCATATATAGACTGAATAAGAATGAAGGATCTGGCATCATTGTGTGAACATGTATATACCACTACAGCCATATATAGACTGAATTAGAATGAAGGATCCACCATCACTCTGTGGACACTAATATGCCACTGTAGCCATATACAGAATGAATAAGAATAAAGGATCCATCATCACTGTGTGGACAGTTATATGCCACTGCAGCCATATATAGATTGAATAATAAAGGATCCACCATCATTGTGTGGACATGTATATGCCACTGCAGCCATATATAAACTGAATACAAATGAATGATCCACCATCGCTGTGTGGACAGGTATATGCAACTGTAGCCATATATGGACTGAATAAGAATGAAAGATCCGCCATCATTGTGAGGACACTAATATGCCACTGCAGCCATATATAGACTGAATAATAAAGGATCCACCATCACTGTGTGGACACGTACAGGGCACTGCAGCCATATATAGACTGAATAATAAAGGATCCACCATCATTGTGTGGACTTTTATATACCACTGCAGCCATATATAGACAGAATAAGAAAGAAAGATCCGCCATCATTGTGTGGACATGTATATGCCACTGCAGCGATATATAGACTGAATAAGAATGAAAGATCCGCCATCATTGTGTGGACAGGTATATGGCACTGCAGCCAAATATAGACTGATTAAGAATGAAGGATCCACCATCATTGTGTGGACACATATATACCACTGTAGCCATATAAAGACTGAAAACGAATAAATTAATAGCTCTGTGGAAACGGCCACTGTGATCAATTGATGAACAAAATTTGGTTCATTGGTCGGCAGGGACTGACTGACCATAGGACATACCAGGCAAAATCCCGGTAGGCTGACACCCGGGAAAACTGCGGCGGGTGAGCAACCGATGCGGTAGGTCAGGTGGTGGCCAGTGAGCGCTGTACAACAAGAAGGAGGCGGGCAGGGTTACTGATTTATGCCTGCCTGACCGCCACCGCCGTTGTCTTTGTCCCTGCTCACACACATACATTTGATCCTGCTAGTTCCGGCGACCAGTGGGCTTGGCCTGTCAATGGGTGGCATCTAATGTTTAATTGGACGCCGGCCATATGGGCCACCGGAAACAAGCGCAGCAACAACTGAGAACTCTAAGTGTGTGGTGGCAGCAGGTGGAACATCAGACAGGCAAGCGTGAATTGGGTAACCCTGCCCATCTGCTACCATTATTGTCCAGCGCTGGGGGGAGAGGGATGAGGAGTAATGAGGGATGCTAGCCACTGCCTGGAATGGGGGGATGCCACTCACTGTCTGATGAGGGATAGTAATGAGGGGTGATGCACATTGCCTCTAATGTAGGATGCCCCTCACTGCCTGTAATGGGTTATGCTGCACATTACCTGTAATGAGGGATGCCCCTCGCTGCCTGTAACATGGGAGATGTTGCACACTGCCTCAAGTGTGAGATACTATACACTGCTGTTAATAAGGGATGCCCGTCACTGCCTATTGGGAGATGCTGCACACTGCCTCTAATGTGGGATGCTGCTCACTGGCTGTAATGAGGGGTGCTACTCATTGCCTGTAATGAGGGGTGCTGCTCACTGCCTGTAATAGGGGGATTCTGCACACTATCTGTAATGGGGTGATTAGGAGGGTGGGTTTAGGCACAGAATTTGGTTCAGAAAATATTTCCTTTCTAAACCCAGTGTGCGTCTTATGGAACAAAAAAATAAGATGTGTGTGTGATATTAACATAATATAGTAGGCCTGGAACAGTACAGCAGGACCGGTGTGCCCCAAAAAGTTACGGGCCGTTTTTTATCCCCAGTCCGCCCCTGTTGGTCGGCCATCGTATCGTTTTGGCTGACCAAAAAATTCTCGTTCATCGCTTGATGGTTGGAATGTGGAAGTCGTCCTGAAAAAATTGTTTTGCTATGAGAATGAGTGCCACGAGCGATCGCATCAGCGATTATTTTAGAGACCAATTGACCAACAAATCTTCGGTGTCTGATCACAGGCACACTCTCACAGAAGATTTGTATGGACACTCGTCGAGCAAACAGCCAATTGATCTGCTTGTGTAAACCCAGCATTAGTGCAAGGCAACAAAACACAGTACACACCCTATTACAGCGCAACAAACCTCACCACAAAGCAGCACAACGTTTTACCATAGACTTTACAAATCACAGGACAACAATCCTCATCATCACTACTATTTGGAATTGCAATTTACTATAAACCTATACAAATAAGGTAACACAGCACAGACAAAATGCAATTCAAACCTCGGCATAACACAACAAACCTCACTTACAGCAATAAAGGTGTTTCCAATGTCATATGACTCTTGACCTCCATTCTGTGAAAACCCCAGCAGCCCATGGAACCAATGGACCCCCCAGACACTGGACATTCTGATTTAAAGCAGAACAAAATCCAGGATTTTCACTATCCTTAGATTAGATCTTGGCCCTGTGGGCATCCTTCACCAGTCACACGGCACATGCGCAGGCTTTGCCCGTATGCCATGCATATTAATGCCCCCCATACTGCTTGGTTTAGACACAAAGCCTGGAAGTAGGGAGCGGCCGCATTCCCAGTTTCCCTTAAAACAGGGGAGTGCTCCCATACCCAACCAATCTGAAAGGCTGGGCAAGGGAGCGCGCTTCAGTCCAGAGATGGTGGGAATGAGGCTGCATTGCTTACTTCACCATGAGAGCCAAACGGTGAGATTTGCAGCGACACAGCAGGGCATCCCGATTTGGGATGGAGCCTTTTAGACTGGTCAGGTTTTTGATCGGCTTTAAGATGCCTGTCTGCATGAAGCAATAAAAAGTAGGCATTCCATTGCATGCACCCCTACCCAGCGAGCCATATCAGTCGCTGGTGGTAGAAGCTTGTCATGTGTTGATGACAAGCCAGGAACATGGATAGAGTGAGTACTATTCCCAATTCTGAGTGTTCTTCATGCAGACGGGCATCCCAAAATAGGATGAACGAAGGAAAAATTACAATTTTGGAAATAGGCAACGAAACAACCCCCCCTGCCTCATGGTGACCATTACTCTTCTATGTCTCCACCCAGCTCTATGTTCTTCAGTTGTCCAGAAGTCACATGGTGCACTGCAGTAGCATGCTGAGCTCCATCACCCAACATCAGACCCTGATGCTTTTGAATCTGAAAAAAATTAAAGGGGACCAAAACCCACTGTGTGGACCAAAACCCACTTGTGAAATATATTTGGCAAAAGCCCCTGCCGATACTAACTTCTTAGGGTGTAGAACTAGAAATGTATATTTTCCCTTTTCGAATTGTCCGGGAACACTGTTTTGCTGTCCATCTCTGTAAGATGGCAGGTGATCAGTCATTGAATAACACAACAGTGTCAATGAAAGAAGGAGGCGGAGCTTTACAGCTAAAACAGGCACCATTATTTGGGATTGTAGTGAAGCAGGAGCAGTAAAAATTGGCAAAGGGTTCTCTTCACGGAGGGAGCAATTCAAGGGATGCTAGTTAAAAATGTGGGTTTTGGTCCACTTCTGTAGCAGCAACTCTATAATGATGCCAATAGTTTTTCACCAGCAGGCTTGGGGTGTGTGCTGCTCACATGTCCATATCATTTAGCCACATGGTGCCCCCACGCAGTTCGTAAGAGGCCACTTTAGGTCTGCCTGTGTCACAGGCAGGCTAAAGATTTACCAGCATATAGACACAATCATCACAGCAAAGGGGAGATTAGCTTTTTACATACCTCGAGCTGCTGCTCCATGGCCGGAGGTGGTGCCAGGTAATGAGACGACAACAACAATCAGTCACTCCTCTGTGAATTGCCCGTTTATAGTCTTCTGTGTGACCGCCCTGGACCGAGAACTAAAGTAAAGGTCGGGTGTGACAGCCTGGGAGTCCTCATCAACGACCCAACCGTCCTGCAGGTGGGAGAGCTCACACACTGTGATGACAGAGGGGTCCTCACAGCAAAGAGGGGGGGGGGACTAACTGCAAAATGGCGAGTCAGAAGGCAAAGCTTCTGTTATCTGACGTGTCAATAAAAGCCTCTACTGAGCGTTAATAGATAAAAATGAAGTCAGACAGGATTCTTAAGCCTCAGGTCTACAGTCACAGGTTAATTTAGGTCCCTTTTAACAATACCCCACCCTGATTTGGGATGTCTCTACATGTAAGGATCCTTAGTAAGCTAAAATCAGGCATGGGGTGCTGATGGGGGACTGCAGTGAAGCATGTCATCAGATTTGAGCTGCCACATGTGTATGTAGTTATTTTCTGTCCCCATAAGATGGATTTCGGGGGTATGTGTCCAACGCAGGGCTCACTGCTGGGTGTGGCTGAATTGCAAGAGTGTCGATCTGCTTCAAGGTTGACTTCCTGCAGATCTTTTCCTCCAGAGTTGAGTAAAAACTTAAACCCTGTGCCTTACCTCACATTTCTTATATCCTCTCACACACCTACCAGTGGGTCATTTAGAATGCCTCATAGTTAAAGGGAAGGTCCACTTTCTTGTACAGAGGCACCTATTGACAGCAATGGGATGCAGAAGTCATCCCTCATTTTGCTAGAATATCTCATCGGTCCTGGGTAGACAATTGGCATGTATGGGCTTACGTGCTCTGCAAGGATGGATTCACACCCAAATCAAGTGAGTGTGGCTTTCACATGGATGAGCGGTCCATAGAATGCCACCAAAACATTACCCAGACCATAACGCGCTCACACATCTCTCACCCACATCGCCAGTATGAGAAGCGGGGCACAGCGGGTGAGATATGAGCAGCGCAGGTGTCAGGTAAGGGGGTGTCCGTTCATTCTGCAGGTCTGTGGTTACTTGCTCCCTGCTCTTCTGGCTCACGTACACATACCACCCGCACATCCCCTCTTGGCACCGGCAGTCAAGTGGGCAATAAGACCGTGAGGAAGCATTGCCTATGTGACCAATTTTACAAGATTTTAGCCTCTCTTTTAACTGGAATGGCATCCCAAGTTGTGACTTAAAAGTGCAAAATGGATGCTTATTGGCTTTTGGCCAAGGGTAGCACTTATTTCTGACAATTGAATTGTTTGTGTGATGAATGTGTACCATGAGTGGACAAACTGCACCACATGGGCACCACACTACAATGGAGTAACTCACAGCCAAAATGAACCAGGGGCTACCAGACTTCTGTCCCACTCTTAACACAATTCCAGAAACGTAACTGCTTATAGGGGTTCTAAAGCAGATGGGTGGAGTCACTTCATCTCTGCTAATCAAGCTGCATGGCAGTATCGGACCTTGTTGATTGGCAAATGGTTGTCTTCTTCATTTTCTGCTTCAATGAATGTATAGCCATGGCATGTCAGATGAGAAACATCAGAGAACAAACACCCTGCAACCACTGCAGAAATGAAAGCTTGGCACTTCCATGATTTGGGGATTTACACTCATCTGATTTGGGTATGAATCAATCCTTGCTGATCACGTACACCTTTACGCGCGGATTGTCTTCCCTGGGGTATATTCCCAGCAAACAATGCACATGTCTACAAATGTCCAACATTGGTTGGAAGAGCATGATCACCCTGGCTCCCTAGTTCTCCAGACATGCACCCAATAGTGAAATATGGATCCTCCCCGATACAGCAGCTGGGGGGTGCACCAGAGTCAGCATGGCTCCAGATATCTGTGACCACCTACCAGCACCTTATTACGGCACTTCTAGCTGCCATCCTGCTGCACACACAATACTCCAGAAATTGGTAAAAATACAATTCTGTGATTACTCACCTGTAGAATTGATATTATGAGCATACAGTACGTCCTGCTCCAGATAAGATTCTTTACGTCTGGGTATTACTCCGCCAGATGGCGCTGGACTGCAGAGACAGCAAAATTGGCTCCTCCCGGCCCCACAAATACCCGGGACCTCCCACAAATTCCCAGTATTGAAAAGCAGTTAACAAGAAGCCGGAAGAATGATAACATACCCAACCATTAACTAAACCAACAATGATAACAATCACCATACAGGGGATCCAAGAATAATGAAAACCAAGGGTGGTGGTGGAGCAGGACGTACTGTATACTTATAATATCAATTCTACAGGTGAGTAATCACAGAATTGTATTATTCTTAGTATACAGTACGTCCTGCTCCAGATAAGATTCTTTACATCTGGGACATCCAATAGCAGTGTCCGCAAAGTAGAGTGGGATCCCCAAAAGGCAACAACGGGCAGTTTAGATCACTGCCGCCTGCAGAACCTTGCGGCCAAAAACAGCATCAGTTGAGGCCCGAACATCAACCTTGTAAAACTTTGAAAAGGTATGAGCAGAAGACCAAGTAGCGGCCTTGCAAACTTGTTCAACAGAAGCCTGGTGCTGAAAAGCCCAAGAGGCACCAACAGCATGAGTGGAATGAGCATTAAGGCGGAAGGGAGGATTCTTCCCCTTAGCAGAGTAGGCCTGAATCACAGCCTGACGGATCCATTTGCTGATAGTAGATTTAGCAGGAGCCAAACCCTTCCTAGGGACCACAAAAAGAGCATCAGTTTTCCTGAAAGGCGCAGTAGCCACCAGATAGAACTTCAGATTCCTCACCACATCCAAGGAATGCAAAACCCTCTCCTTAGTGTTACTAGGATTAGGACACAAGGAAGGTAGAACAATATCCTAATTAAGATGAAAGCCAGACACAACCTTAAGCAGAAAATTTGGCTTAAAGTGAAACACCACCTTGTCCTGGTGTCTCTCAAAGTAGGGGGACTGGATGGAAAGCACCGCCAACTCAGAAACACGCCTAACAGAAGTGATAGCCACCAAAAAGACAACCTTGAGAGTAAGAATGGCCAGGGCAGCCTCCTGCACAGGTTTAAAGGCAGCACCCTGCAAGGCAGAAAGGACCAAGGTCAAGTCCCAGACAGGCAACATAGGCTTACGTGGAAGATGCACATAAGTAACCCCCTGGAAAAAGGTCTTAACCAGAGAATGCTGAGCAAAAGATCTTTGGAAGAAAACCACCAGGGCAGAAACATCACCCTTCAGAGTTGAAGCCCCAGATCCAAACCATGTTGAAGGAACTCCTGGAGACAGAGAACACACGACAGGGAAGAGACCTAGACTCACACCAGTCAATGTAGGCACGCCAAACCCTATAGTAAATGGAAGAAGAAGACTTCTTCCTAGCCCTAATCATGGTGTTAACAACAGAGGCAGACAGCCCCTTTTCCATCAAGATGGAGGTTTCAGCAGCCAGGCCGTCGAAGCCAGCGTTTATAAATTGGGATGGCGTAAATGTCCCTGAGTGAGTAGGTCTGGAACCCTGGGCAGAGCGTACTGATCTACTGCCAGCTGCACTATGTCTGCGAACCACACTCTTCTTGGCCAACGGGGAGCCACCAGGATTGCTGGCATCCCTTCCTGAGCTATCTTGCGCAGAACCCTGCCCAACAGGGGGAATGGGAGAAAGACATACAGAAGCTGAAAGTCCTGCCATGACATTGCTAGAGTATCTGTGGCCAAGGCCAGAGGATTCTGGGACAGGGAGACAAAGGCTGGGAGCTTGTGATTGTGACGAGACCCAAACAGATCCACATCTGGCTGACCCCAACGGTGACACAGAGATTGAAACACCCTGTCGCTGAGAGACCATTCTCCCAGGCGAGAGGTCCCCCTGCTCAGAGAGTCTGCCTGCAGATTCTCCACCCCCGGGATGTACACAGCTGAGATGCAGGGAACATTGTCCTCCACCCAGGACAGGATCAGAGACACTTCTTTGAGGGCCCTCTTGCTCCGGGTCCCTCCCTGATGATTGATGTAGGCAACCGCCATCTGGTTGTCCAAGTATACCTGAACAGGCCGGCCCCGAAGGTGTTGGGTCAAGTGAGCCAGAACCAACCTGATCGCCCTCAGTTCCAGAATGTTGATAGGGGTGTTCCTGAGGGCCCCACCGCCCTTGGAATTGTAGGGACTTCCAGAAGCCCCCCATCCTGTCAGACTGGCATCCGTGGTGACCGTCTCCCAGCAGGGCGCCAGAAAGGATCTGCCCGGCAACAGGTTCCTGGAGTCCAGCCACCACGAGAGGGACCGCCTGGCTAGGGGGGACAGAACAAGGACCTGATCCAGGGACGCAGGATCCTTGTCCCATACTGACAAGAGGTGGAGTTGCAGAGGCCTCATGTGAAACTGGGCATAAGGAACCGCCTCGAAGCACGACACCATCAGGCCAACCAGCTGCATTCCCTGCCTAATGGAGGGATGAGGGCAAGATAGAAGGAACTGAACCTGCACTAGCAGACTGTCCACCTTCTGCTGAGGAAGAAAGATCCTTGCCTGAACCGTATCCAGATTCATTCCCAGAAATGGCGTCACCAAGGAGGGAGACAGGGAAGATTTGGGATGGTTGATCACCCAGCCGAATGACTCCAGTGTGGACACTACTTGCTGAGTATCCAGCTCTGCCTGTTGGAGGAACTGAGAAGTGATGAGAATGTCATCCAAATAGGGCAGAATGTAAATGCCCTGAGACCTGAGCAGAGCCATCACCCCTGCCAGCACCTTGGTGAACACTCTGGGAGCTGAAGTGAGACCGAAGGGCAATGCCACAAATTGGTAGTGCTGATCCTCCAGAGCGAACCTGAGGAATCTTTGATGACCTGGAAAGATGGGAATATGAAGGTAAGCATCCTTGATGTCCACAGAGGTCATAAAGTCCCCTGGACCTAGGGAGTTTCCATGCGAAAGCGCCTGCACCTGACAAATTTGTTAAGGATCTTCAAGTCCAGGATGCGCCTGACTGACCCATCTCTTTTGGGCACAGTGAAAAGGTTGGAATAAAAACCCCAGCCTCTTTCTCGTAAGGGGACCTGACAGATGACCCCCAGCTCCAGAAGGCTTTGCACCGCCAGAATCAGAGCCTGAGCTGACATGGGGACATCCGGGATCTGAAGAATCTTGGGGGTGGCCAGGCAGCAAACTCTATCTTGTAACCAGGCACGGTTTGTTTTGTTTTGCGGGGGTATATTGTGTGTGGATTTGCCATTAAGTTGAGTATGTTGGGTGGCATTGACTTAAAATATTTTTTTTTTTTTTTTTTGTATTATGGCATCAGTATGACCCGAGAGCCTGGAACTTACACCCTCAGCCCCTCTGAAATAGGAGATGGGAGAATGTGCAGATGGAGGAGTGTCTCCCCCCCCCCCGGTGGATCTGCCCTGCTGATTATCCATGGAATTACAAAAGGTGGAGGACATCAAATAAACCATCGTTTGTGATTGACAAAGCATGAACATATGGTGGTGGACCAACCACCTCTCTGTCATGGGTTAATATGTTATACTTGGCATAATTTTTATGTATATTACTGATGGGGCCCCTGTTATTGAGTTCCCCATGTTGGGGGCTGGGGGGGGGATGACTGTACAGCACAGGTAATATACGTATTGGATAGATATGCACTCCCTTTTTCAGATAATAGATATTGAACGGAATATGTATGCAGGGTGACACCTTTTTGGCCCAGTTAGGATCCTTAGGGGTATAACATGCACAGCTTTCCTGTGCCCTCCCCTGATATATACAGTTATGATGTACATATTTGGAACAAAATTTGGTATATTTTTTTCCATTATTAGTATTGATATGCTTACTATATTCATGTTTGTATGTTTTTAACAGTCATAGTGAACAATTAGTTTGGACCCGACGGGAAGTACTCATCCTTCCGGAGGGCCAGTCCGACACCACATTCGCTGACAGCTTCTGTGCGTGGTGAGCTTCCCTCCCGACCTTGTAACAGCACTGGGAAAATGTTGTAGTTTTTAAAGTACTTTTTAGATGTGATTACCTTAAATAAAGACCATTCATTTTTACCTTTTGAGAGTGCAATTGTTAGTCCCCGGGGGCCTATTGTTGTGGGGGGTGTGTGGAGGATTCTTGGGTATTCATTGTGCTTTTGCAGGGCTGCCTATAGGGGCAATGCACATCATATCATTTGAATAATATACCATTGGTGCCATCCGCAATATTTCTTTCTTGGATTGTGTGCCTCCTACCCACCCAGGGCATTCCCAGGTGGGGTTTTGTGGCGGTGTAGGCACCTTGTGAACAGTATGGCGAGGAATTTTGAGGATAGAGAGAGGGCGTGGCTTGATAAATTACAGCTTTTAAAAAATAATGAAAATACAACTTGGACAGATAGTTCCCCTGCATTAAGAGACATTTATAGAGATATTAAGAGGGAACAATTCCGTTATACCAAGTTGTGGTGGAATATCCACAGCTTGGGTATTTACAAGGAACAGGGTTTGATTCCCAGAGGACTTAGAGTCCAAATTCTTCCCACATGGGAAATTCCGGCAGAACATAGACCCAGGTGGGAGGCACACCTACAGCGGTGCTCGATGGGTCTTATTGATGAACTTATAGAAATGGATAAAATCACATTAAATAGGGTCAAGGAGAATCTTAAGGGGTTGTATGATAGGATCCCCAGAGATGCCCCACAGTGTGATGTGGACAGGGCTGAATCCCAATTGAATGAGGAATCAGAAAAATTTGAAAGGACAGTCATGCTACAAAAAGAGGAAAAATTACAGAGGGACAGAATGGATAAGCATGCCAATCGTGTTTATAAATGGAGGCACTCGGGCAATGAGAGGTGTAGGTCCCATAATAACAGTAGGACAAGTAGGAGTGCATCAATTTCGAGTAGGACCTCTGAGGCTGGCAGTGTGCGCCTTTTTTTGGGGCAAACTGGCGCAAGGGAGGAGGCGAGGGGGCAAGGGGAGACATGGGACACACAAGAGATCCCCACTGGCAAAGACAACGCAGGTTACATCAGGGCCCTTACAAAAGGGCGAGGCGGGACCAGAGCCCCCAATAACAATCATGGATGACACGCCCTCTACAGCGATTGTGACATGTCCCAATATTTCTGAACTCACTGTTATGAATATTTCAGGCCAACCACTCTCCCCAGATGAAAGGTCTGTACTAAGTAGGGGGTTAACATTTGCCCCGGTTAGGACTATAGATAAGTTTGGCACTATTAAAGACCTATTTTTGTACTGCAGAAAGCTTCTATTAAAGAAACAATTCGAAGGACCCAGGGGTGTTGATACGAGACTTACCTGGCAGGAGGGTTTGGCCATAGATGACCTGGCATCCCTCCTACAGGAACAACAGGAGGAGCCAATTATGAAAGAACGACCACTGCACAAACCATCTAGCTATATACCACCTTGGAATTTGAGTCCGGCAGTATATACGTTTTTTAAAGTGGTAAGTCAGGAGATACAGGATATGCCGATTGCTCATAGCAAGAGAAACTTGACTAAGGGAGAGGAGATGGCCTTACAAAATTTACAAGGTCGAAGAGACATCATAGTGAAGGAGGCGGACAAGGGGGGGAATGTGGTGGTCATGTCATCCCAGTATTACAGCATGGAGATCTTACGACAATTACACAATAGGGATAACTATGAGAGACTGACCCACAACCCCCTGGGTGAGTATAAAATGGAGTTTGAATCACTCCTAAGAATAGCTTGGGATACACGAGTTATAAGTAAGCAGCTACATGATTATTTGATAGTACAACAACCTATCATACCCACCTTTTACATACTCCCCAAGGTCCACAAGAACCCCAAATGCCCGCCCGGTCGACCAATTGTAGCCGGCATAGGGGGCCTCACTGAAAAGGCCTGTATCTTCATAGACAAGTGTTTACAATCCCATGCATTGTCATTGAGCTCTTATATAAGAGACTCAATGGACTTGTTGAACCGTTTAAATGCCTTGACATTACCGGAGGACACCCTGCTGGTCACTCTAGATGTAGAGGCCCTCTACACCAACATCACACATGAGCTGGCATTACTAACGGGGCAATATTTTTTAAGGATGGAGACAACAGCAGACCATGAGAAACAAGAATTTGTAATGCAATTACTAGACTTTGTACTGAGGCACAATTTCTTCATTTTTGATGGTGTGTACTATAGGCAGACGAGAGGTGTAGCCATGGGCGCACGGTGCGCCCCCTCTGTCGCCAACCTTTTTTTGGGTTGGTGGGAGAGGGAGACAGTATTTGGGACCGAGATGAGCCTGTACCAGCCCCATTTTGGGCTGGTACAGGTTCATCGATGACATCCTACTACTGTGGAGTGGCCCGGAAGAATTGTGCATAGATTTTCTGAATAACTTGAATGCCAACCAGTACAACATCTATTTAACAATACAGGTCTCGCATAATCAAGTTGAATTCTTGGATCTGACCATCCGGCTCACTGAGGGTGGCACTTTGGAAACTACACTGTATAGAAAACCAACAGCGGTGAATAGCCTACTGCACTACACCAGCTTCCATGAAAGAGGACCAGGGATGCAATACCAATAGGCCAATTCCTGCGATTAAAGCGTAACTGCTCTTCACCTCGGGAATTTGCCCATCAGACGGAGGGTTTGATGGAGAGGTTCTATAGGAGGGGTTACCCTAAGGCAGTAGTGGGACGAGCAGTGAAAAGAGCACGTGACACACAGAGGGAGACACTACTGTTACCCAAGAGGAGAGTGAAAAAGAACGAGGAGGTAAGATTTATCTCACAGTACAACACTAACTGGACACAGCTAAGGGATCTCCTGAAGAAGCATTGGCGAATTCCCCATGCTAGCAAGATGGACACGTAGGGGGCCCCTAATGGTAGCTCAGCGTTCACCGAGTTTACGTGACAAGATCTGCAGGAGCCACTACATGGGTCCCACGGCGGAACAGGTGAGTACTTCGGTAAAGGGCAGCCACCCGTGTGGCACATGTTCAATTTGCCCATTCATGGCTACCAGTAAGGAAGTGACCAACAGGAGGACGGGCAGGAAATATCCCATTAGACAATTCTTAAACTGCCGTACAGTGGGAGTAGTCTATCTTATTTCATGTGGGTGCCCAAAGAGTTACGTTGGGGAAACCAAAAATGCCCTGAAGGCACGCATCCAGGCGCATTTGTCCTCGATACGATTAGCCAGGAGGAATAGGGACATGGGCAAGGTCATACCACCGGTGGCAGCACACTTCCTTGATGTACATCAAGGGAGTATGGAGGGACTTAAGGTTACTGCACTTGAAAAGATCAACTTGGGGCAGAGAGGGGGTGACCTCAAGAGGCGTTTACAGCAAAAGGAGCTGCGGTGGATGTTCACACTTGACACGCAGTTTCCTTTTGGCCTTAATGAGGATGCAGCATTCACACCGTTCTTAGGCTAAACAGGGTTGAGTTATCTGTTGCCAGAGTTACAGGTCACATTAGTTTCAGAATAGGGTTCACTGGGTTTGAGCACCGTATGGTTCATGGAGAGCCCGAGCTGTAGATGGTCGGGGTACTTGGTTCCTGGGTGGCTCATCTTGGAAATTTTACGTGGTCAGTCTGCATTATGGTTACAGAATGCAGACTTACAGGTTACTGCACTTGGTATGGGTAAGGGCATCTTTGAGCACTGTTTGTACACTTTGGTGAGGGTCTGGCACGGTTTGTTTTGTGGGGGTATATTGTGTGTGGATTTGCCATTAAGTTGAGTATGTTGGGTGGCATTGACTTAAAATTTTTTTTTTTTTTTTTTTTTTGTATTATGGCATCAGTATGACCCGAGAGCCTGGAACTTACACCCTCAGCCCCTCTGAAATAGGAGATGGGAGAATGTGCAGATGGAGGAGTGTCTTCCCCCCCCCCCCCCCTGGTGGATTTGCCCTGCTGATTATCCATGGAATTACAAAAGGTGGAGGACATCAAATAAACCATCGTTTGTGATTGACAAAGGACCCCATGCGCATGAACATATGGTGGTGGACCAACCACCTCTCTGTCATGGGTTAATATGTTATACTTGGCATAATTTTTATGTATATTACTGATGGGGCCCCTGTTATTGAGTTCCCCGTGTTGGGGGGCTGGGATGACTGTACAGCACAGGTAATATACGTATTGGATAGATATGCACTCCCTTTTTTATATAATAGATATTGAACTTAATTTGGTATATTTTTTTCTATTATTAGTATTGATATGCTTACTATATTCATGTTTGTATGTTTTTAACAGTCATAGTGAACAATTAGTTTGGACCCGACGGGAAGTACTCACCCTTCCGGAGGGCCAGTCCGACACCACATTCGCTGACAGCTTCTGTGCGTGGTGAGCTTCCCTCCCGACCTTGGCCCCCCTCCAGCCCCCTCTCAATGGGGGGCGGGGGTGGGGGGGGGAGGGGGTGCGTGTGTGAGTGGGGCTGGGTGTGGGATGGGGGGGGGGGCGCCGCACGGAGCTTGTCAGGCCTTTCCAGCTACGGAGGTCCTGCGTTCCATGCTGGAACGCATGGTCACTTCCGGTTTGCGTTCCATGCTGGAACGCATGGTCACTTCCGGTTTCGGCCCGGCGCACTTCCGGCCGGAGTGCATGGGGCCTCCCAGAGGTGTGGGGGTCGTGCTGGCAATCATGGATGGAGGGGTACTTAAGGGGAGCACTTCTGCTTCCCCGTCATTATCCCAGCCTTGAAAAAGAGCCCCTGGGGCTCGGAATGCGTGGGCTTGCTGCATGGTGGCTTTCCTGTCAGGTGAATAAGTGAGGATCTGTGTTGTTTGTCTCTTGTTGAATAATTTATATATTTAACTGGGCCCATTTTTGTTCAAAGGTCTGTATCTTGATAATTGATGGACACTTGCTTTAGCACATAGCACTTTAATGAATAGATATATATGTCTTACGATTTATTTTTAATCACTATTTGTCTTTCCACATTGTAATATACTGTTCCTGGCAGAATGGCTCCCCCATGTGGCTGGACTCGTAACAGCACTGGGAAAATGTAGTTTTTAAAGTACTTTTTAGATGTGATTACCTTAAATAAAGACCATTGATTTTTACCTTTTGAGAGTGCAATTGTCAGTCCCCGGGGGCCTATTGTTGTGGGGGGGGGTGTGGAGGATACCCCCATTCTTGGGTATTCATTGTAACCAGAGGACACTACCTCCTGAATCCACCGGTCTGAGACATGATGCCTCCAGACGTGAGCAAAGAGCTGAAGCCGTCCCCCCACCCAGATGGGCGAGGGCGCCCCTTCACGCCTGAGGGGGCTTGGAGGAAGGCTTAGGTTTGGAGCCCCAGGATGAGCCAGGTCGTCCATGTCCTCTGCCCCTACCCCAGAAATCTCCTTGGGCCCCAATAAAGGAGACCCCTCTCCCCGTCTTGGATCCACAGTAGGGGGAAGGAAAGGAGCCCGGGCCCGAAAGGGCCGAGACTGTGTCTTCTGCACTGGGGTAACCTGCCTGCCTTAGCAAACAGGTCCAGGCGGTCCCCAAATAGGCGTAGTCCTTTGAAGGGAAAACCAGTGAGAGCCTTTTTGGCAGCGTTGTCAGCTGCCCACTGACGCAGCCAAACCGAGCGGCGTATAGCCACCACCAAGGCAGAGGCTCTGCCACACATCCTAATGGTATCATCCAAGGCAGAGAGGACATCAAATCAACAAATACCTCACAACGCGAGTGCATTATACTCTTCACTAGAAACATCATCAGGAGCTCCATCTAGGACACTTTTAAGCAGAGTCCTAATAGCAACAGCTGTAATGGCAGAGGCACAAACCGGGCGCAGTGCCGTCCCCACACAGGCAAAGGCATGGAAAAACAGCGGATCAATACGCCGGCCCTCATTATCCTTCAGGGTAGTAGAGTCAGGGGAATGCATGATAGAGATGTTAGACAAGCCCAGAATTGGGGCATCCACTTCGGGAGGGGAAGACCAACGCTTTACCACATCAGCAGGAAAGGGATATCTCCTATGCCAACTCTTAGGGACTCCGGGGAGCCTGCTAGGACGCTCCCATTCTTTGAGCACGAGATTATTAAAATGAGATTGTTCAGGGAACTCTAAACGTGGCTTAGCAATATGAAACAATTCCCCCTGCTGCTTAGGAACCGCGGCTGGGTGAGAGATAGAAAGCACTTCAAAGATCTGAGCCAAAAGCCTATCAGTATCATCTGGGGCCCAGGGATCAGAGCCAGAATCAGCATAACCCTTGGGCCGTTCATCAGATGATTTTGAGTCAGAGAACAATTCCCCTTCTTCCAGGGGGTTATAACCAGACAGATCAAAGAACTCTTCAGCCTCCATAGGGAAAAGAGTGACATCAGGCGCCAAATGCCACCTCTTAGCAGAGGCCTTACACGCCATAGTATTAGCAAGCAACTTTTCAACACTAGCCAGTCTAATAGACACATCAGGCTGAGACTCCCCACTGGTATGCAGCTCACTGGGAGTCAGATGTAAGCGTGGGGGAGTAGGCAAAGCCATACGTGGCACAGGCCCAGCTGCTGGTAAACCAGGCTGCAGCGCAAGCACCTGCTGGGCACAAGGTACACAAACCCGCACATTGTCAACACACAGCCGGGCTTGTCCCGAAAGAACCCCGAGCACATTATCCTGAGACGCCTCCATATGGTGATTATAGCGGCACAATCGGCCAATAGGGATTCACGCTATAAAAGCAACCCAGGATGCCCCAATAGCCCACTAGGAAAGGAGGAATTAGCACACTAGGCCTCAATAAGCTTAATAAACTAATAGAGGGGGTAGGGCCGGGAGAAACCAATTGAGTTTGCCCCGCCTGTAAGACATAAAGCAAAAAACCCTGTAAGTGACATGCATACATAACATTAAAAATATAAACAAACAGCATGCGGGGGAACTCACGGACCGCGGTAGGTAGGCGCCGATGTATACCTCGAGGGGTGTGCCGCGGAGACAGTAATGCGGAACGCGCCATCCGCAGGGCCCGCCCCCCGAAGAGTGCAAAGCCGCACACGTACCAAAATCAACCAATAATGGCGCAGCAGCGCCTGAGGTAATGGTCGCCACCGACCGCCGTACAAGCGCGCGGCGGTGGCATATTCAAAAAGCAACTAGTGCAACCAAAGCTGTGCGGTGACAGGAAACGGCAAACCAAGCACACCCTACAAAAGCTGAATATACAAAGACACACACTCACCCCCCCCCCCCCGAGAACTAAAAGGGAGAGCAAGGGAGGGGAGTGGCCACCTAACGTAGGGCCCACCAATAGACAGGGGCAATAGTGCGGGAGGGGCATCCCATAGAGGCTCACCATATGCCTATACCGCCTACCCTTTGGTGGGGGATTATGGTGGAGCAGCGCTCCTAAGCACCTAACAGCGGTGCTGCCTACCATCACCCGAACCAGCGCAGCCAAGGCTGGGAGGCACATTAATAATGGAACGGGTGGGAATAGTCCTACAGGGCCGCAGGCTAATAGCCCAGCTCACCTGCGAGAAGAGAGAGCCATCTTCTTGTCCTTCACAGTCCAGACTGCAGAGAAGATCTGGGAATTTGTGGGAGGTCCCGGGTATTTGTGGGGCTGGGAGGAGTCTATTTCGCTGTCTCTGCAGTCCAGTGCCATCTGGCGGAGTATTACCCAGATGTAAAGAATATTATCTGGAGCAGGACGTACTGTATACTAAGAATATTCATGTATATAAAAGTTTATATTATTCTCTCCGTGTCTGCTGGGCTCCTCTCCGCATCCCAGGCACAAACTGGCAGGTTGTTAACCCATTTTCACTTAAACCAGACCAGCATAATTTAATGAAAAGTCCAAACTCTTCAAAAAGTATTCCCCAGCGTCTAAAATTAATACATATTACATTTTTAGTCACTTTTATTCTGTCCCCTGCGAAGCTGCAACACGGCGCCGCCATCTTGTCTCAGAAGCATCACATACTGAGAGAGGAGAGGGGGCAAGTGCAGGGGGTGGGATTATAGCTGTGCTTTGCACAGACAGAGCAGAGCTGGGGTCAGAAAGGACAGCAATCCCAAAATGCAGAGCAGCACCGTCAGAAGACACTTCATGTTCCACCATCTTGGATGTTTAAAGGTTTAGAAAATGCAGGTACAATCATTTTATTGTGGGCAATCTGTATGTACAGCATGGGGTAAACATACAAGATAGACGCTTATCCTGGCTGAAGGTCCAGTTTAAAGAGGAATATCAGACCGAAAACACGTGCCTGCTGAGGAGTCATTGGCTACTTCAGGGCCCAATCACTGCCCCCCGCGCTGGCTCAGCCTTCTATTAGTGACAGCATGGCTTAAGCAGTGCTCTTCATAATTCTTCATAATTCCCGCCGCTAAGGGTCTCACAGGATTTCAGGCGGCCCCATTGCATCCCATTCCTGGGCACTGCACAGGCACGAGATCGGGAGCTGTGTGCAGTGCCTTATGGGATGCAAGATGGTGCCGCACGTCGGAAGGTCGCCTGGAAACCAAGAGACCTAGAAGATAGATCCCTTTGGCGAGGTGAGTAAAGAATGGAGGGAGGGGCAGGAGATCATGAGGCTAGAGGGAGGTTTTAACCTCCCCCTATGTTCCTCTTCAAAGCAGAACAAAACCTGGAATCTCGACTTTCCGGGGTGTGTGCCTTGCCTCCAAGACATACAGAACTGGGGTGTACCTGTGTGAAACCCCCAGATCTGCCAGATCAACTCACCTCTTCCCAGTTCTGCAGCACATTCACAGGTTCTCGTCCATTCTGATGGATATATAATGCTCGGCCCCAGCTGCCTTCATGCAGGACTTCCGCAATGGGAGCACAGCGGCTGCAACCCCAGCAGCGCACGCGTTCCAGTCCCCAGTCATGCAGATTGCAGGGATGTGGCCACCAAATGTTTACATTTACGAGGGAACTTGGAAGAAGGCGAGTATTGCGACACCCTGAGAAAAGGTCCATATAGCAGGGCATTCTTATCTAGGATGCCCAGTCCATGCCACAAGGGTTTTGTCCTGCTTTAAAGTTGAACTACACCTATGAAGCACAGGACAGACTTTCACCATTGGCACTTCACAGCTGTTGTCTTGATTTTCATTTGCCTTCCTAGCCGGTGATTCAGTAACAGTGAAATTCTTGTGCTTTTTTTTTTTACCATAATGTGAATTTTTACTACCATGAGATTTTTTTTTTTTTTTAATACTCTTACTGCATCAACGCCGATATCCCTATCTACCACTCTACAGGCTTCTGATTCTGAAGTCAATTTATTACCTGACAAAACAGGTCAGGAAAACCATATATCTACCATACTAAACAACCTTAGAGCCTGAACGTGGGAGGCATTTGTGGAATATACTGTCCACTGGATAAAATCTTATAGAGTAAATGAGGAATCTAAAAGACCATGTGGATTGTATTGCCGAGACCTATTTTCTAGCAGACCCAGTTTAGCCATCTTTTGGCGGCGGGTGAACTTGTTCCCAGCAGCTTGTTAAAGATTTCCACTGTGGGGCATCCCCAATTGGTATGAATATGAAAATACTTTTGGTCCAATTTATCACGATATTGTGTAATATTAAAAATCCATATAAACACGTCAGCTAAAGAGAGGAGGGGGTCACACACACACCCAGACTGAATAAAACTCCCACCAAGCTTGTGGTATTGTGTCTGGTAGGAATAAACTCCAGGATTGACAGGTTTCGTCTATCAGGGGTGACAGAACCTGTCACCCCTGAATTTCTTCCTTCCATTAAAATGAAAAAGACAAGCCTGGCTGGATATTTCATGATGCTGGGTGTTCCCACCATCCAGCATATTTATATGGATTTTTAGCACCGGGCCACGCTAGTGCTCCTTTAATAAAAAATAAAAAAACTATTTTTATAGATATTAGGAATTACTAATAAAGGATTTTAAAACGTTTAAGGGGCGGAACCATCTTGAAAAAGTTATAATATATCCTTCCTCTGAAGAATTTCGCATAGGCCTCAGGCAAGTATTAAGTCCTCTCTGAAATACACAGATGCTCAGGAGAAACGATTGTTTTTTGCACTGTTTATATGCCAAAAAGAATTCCTTGTTCATCTCACGATGTATTTGGCGGACAATAAATTGAACTGAATTGACAACTGCTATGCTCGTGCTACCAGTTAGGTCACTCACAGGAATAGCAAGACAGGCTAACTAAAAGATAAATAAGCCATTACAAATGGGGCAGGGAAAGAAAACTAAATGAATAGCATTGGAAGATTTTTTTTTTTTTAGGTCAGATTTGCCAACAGGCTATAACACGCAGTTTAACCCAGTAACTATTACAGCAGTTGCCTGAAACATAGTGACCTTTAGGGTGGTATGACCTGAACTTGGCCAAAAGCAGGCACACCAGCCAGCTGACACTAAAGACTCGTTCACACAAAGACCATTGCTGGTCAGAAATCATTAAAAAAAAAAATCACTGCCCCTGCTATGTGCATGTGCTCCCCTATTCAAGTGAATGGGCGGATAAGGATGACGCTCCGTTCAGCCTCCCAAGATGGCCAAGCTCCTGCCTCGAGATGCCAGAGATCGGTTGTTGGCAATCCCAAAAAATAAGTATTTCTCCTAATAAACCTACTGCAATTTCACATGTTTTCTTTTCCTTTGTGTGCATGTGGCAGTTAGTTGGGCGAGTTAGGCAGGCCCCATTGTGTGGTTAGGGTTGGCTGCAGAGACAGGACAGTTGCAGAGACTAATCTCTTCTCCCCCAGAATCTTAAAGCAGGCCAAAAGTAAAAAAGAAAAAAAAAAAGGAAGTTCAGTAAGTTGCACACCTAAAGCCCCACTCTGTGAAACTATGAGGACTTAACTCCATGCAGATATTATGGAATAGCAGGCAGATTCTATGCTGCATCACTGCATGGCAGTGGCCATCTTGCCACGTACACGAGTCCAACTTATATAAAAACCCAAATACCACAGTCAAAATTGCCTCACATATCAGTGCAACCCTCCTTTTTTTAGTAGAAAGCCATGTGATGACCTATTGCTCTGCTGCATAGTTTAAAGAATTGTATCATTTTGTAAGGTCAGAAGAATGTGCTGTAATCTGGAGTCTGCAGTGCAGAGTGATAAAGAAACATTTTTCGTTATTCAGTGTGTGTGTTTATATAACATAATACACAAGCTTCCCGTGTTTCTGAGGCATTTATCTCATTTTGGTGTGGGCTGCTGCTGGCACAGCTCCCCCCTCATGCTCATGTGTGTGACAAGATGGCCGCTCCCATGCAGTTCTGTAGCAAAGAATGAGCCTGCTATTCCAGAACATCTGCATGGAGTTAAGCCTTCTCAAATAGTTTTTGCCAGAGAGGGGCAATTTACTAAACTTTCTTTTTTTTTTATTTTGGTCTGCTTTAAAAAGGCACACACCAGTTTTTATATGGCAGCACATCTGCAGAGACACACACAGGTGCAGGCCAAGGTCTAAAGGGTGGCAAGTCGTTTTGACACCCCAAAAGACGAGTTATTTTTTTCCGTCTCTATTTTTTTTAAAAAGACAACCATTTTTTTTTTTTCAATAAAACAGTATACTTAAGACAAAACATATTATACCATGACCACAGCCAGATGTATCAGCATTTAGCTGCTGCTCTCAATAACATTGACACACAAACTGGAGATAAGGCTCCAGTTCCACAACAGGAAGACATTGGTTATATGAAGGCCCCAATATCAGAGAGGAAGAAGTGGAGCCCAGAGCTGCTCCAAATAAAACAGCCAAGAGTCAGGTTATCTCCTGAATTCAAGCAAGCAGCAATGGCCCATAAAATAAATATAAAAATCTTCTGGCGGATAAATAGTCAGACAGGTGCTTTCATTTTGTGTGCTATGCATCTAAATTTAAGAGGGTTTTTTTATTTTAACTAAGGCCGACACAACTTATTTGGGGGTGAAATTTCTTTGATAAGACCCTAGATCAGAATTGCTGATGTTCCTGCACAGCTTTTTACCTAAAGTGGATGGTGTATAGAATAAAACAAGTGTCTTGACTACATGCCTATCCACTGCATATTATTTCCAATTAGACAAGCAGGACCTGGCATCAAGGTTGCTGCACTGTTGACCACCCCCCCCCTCCCCCCAGGAGAGCAGCAGGCAGCCTGGGACCAACCAAATGCATGCAGTGATCCTTGTCCGGCAATGGTGGTGTAGGCCAATTTGAATTTCTCACTTAAGGCAAGCAGGCTCAATCCCCACTTGCATGCTACAGCCCTTCAATTTCAACAATGTGCGCTCCGATGCTGGTCTCAGTCTCAGCCCCTTCTGTGAGGGAGCAGGATCCCCTTTTGAATGGCTGCAAGGGGTCCACCTTTAAAATGAATTCTGCAGGTGATGGCGATATGCAGGCCAGGAGCACAGAGCTAAGAGGGAATCGAGCCTGCACACTGGCAGCATGCCTTTACTGTCCCATTAAAGTTCGTCAGCAACAGATAGATGCACACTGCTTCCTTCACATATTCAAATAATAACCGTTCGCAGAAAAAAAATTTTTTTACCAAAAAGCAAATTACCTTTACTTTTTCCTAGCTGCTACACAAACAGCTCAACCCCAATACGCCATATTCTAGGTGAAAAGAAAAAAAAGTTATCCTGCCCTGTCAGTTTGGACATTTTTTTGTTGTTGACTTAATCAGCTGCTGCTGTGACAGAAAATTCCCTTTCTCAAACAGTATAAATCACTTGTTTGCACAGGATTGTGGATCAAATGAGGGAAAAATAAAATGCCAAAACAGAGGAATTTACCCAGAGTTTGCCTTTAAACGGATGTGGCACTAAAACTATAAAAAGGGGCTATGGCTGTCAATAAAGCAGGGCTAAAGGAAAGGATTCATCTGCTTTCTATTAACAATTCTTCAGTCATTTTTTTCTTAAAACAGAAGTACAGACACTTGTATAAAGAAAGATTTAGGTGGGCTGTGCCAGAGTCCTCCCTTCTGTCTTTATCCATGTTTTGACAGATGACCTGCCAGGAAATCAAGGCACCCACTGAAAATGCCACCTGACTACATACATATCCTTTTAATCCAGCCAGATGCTTAAAAGGGGTTAAATAGTCTATGGGAGCTCAGAAAACTCGATCAAACTCTGACTGGTTTGTAGCAGGGTTCCTACCCTGATTGGCTGGTGGCTGAGCCATGTGAGCTCCCCGCCGCCTGGGAGGAGCAAGGTATTCAAACATGGACTGGTTGTGAGTGGAGAGCATGTTTTTGAGATCAGAAGGCATCGGGTCAGACCAGAAAAAGTCATGGTTAAGGGCTTCATCGCTGTCAATTCTCTGTGCCGGATCCAAGACAAGAAGCTTGTCGATCAGGTTTAGGGCGTATGCATCCTTCACGTAGGCCTTCAGCCTCTCCTTCACTTTCCTCTTCTGGCCTTTGGGCAGTTCCAGTTTTTGATAAAGTTCATATTTGTCCACATTTGGCCAAACCTAAAAGGAAAATAGGGACATGGTACTAAATAGGCAAACATGACTGGTATATAAATTGCCAAAGTATATTTATTATGTGCAATGCTATTATAGGTCCACTTTAAAATGCTCAGATTAAAAAAAGGAATGTTCTAAAAAACCAAAAAAAAAAACACTGGCTGGGCTTTTTTTAGCGATAGATCCTCCAATGAACTATTCCAAAAAAGCCTTCAACCCCAGTTATAAAGGAACTGCCGAGGCAAAAACAAAGAAAAAAAGAAACCTCACCTTTTCTCCCCTGAAGCAGCTTCGTTTGGAGATAACTCGGCGTGCATGCACCCCAGGATTCCTGGGGTGTCCAACCAACACTCGCTGAAGAAAAGCCTCTATCAGTCACTGTGACCAAAGCATGCCAAACTTCTTTCACTTAAATACAGGGGCAGTGCCTGGTCCCCAAGTGATGGTACATAATAGGCAAGTACAGGCCTACCATAGGTTTCGATGTGCATTTGCATCTCGTTACTTTAGCATTTAATATATATATGTCATATAGCTGCAATATATGCATGAACTTTACAAGTGAACTTGTACTCACCAGCCACCAAATACAAGATTTGGATCATCCTGCTACAGAGCAATAGCTAAGATGTGGCCAACCTTTCAATGTCCTCACCCAAAGAGAGCACAGTGGAAGGTACTGTGGACAGTGGGCATATTCCATTTGCAGAATGACAGGCTGCAGGCAATAGTGCCTGACAAATCAAGCAGATGGCAGAAATCCCTTATTTAGGCCCAGAGAAGTAGTCATTGTACCTGGTTGTAGGGGTTTATGCCAGTAAAGGCCCAACTAGGATCATAACCTGACAGATTTCAATGGCAAAGGGACTTTTACAAACATCCACATTGCCAACACCAATTTATCTCACCTCGGGTGTAATTGATCCACACAGTTGACTGATTAGAGTTAGCTGGTGCTGTTCTGTATTGCCTTGCATGATAGGGCTCCTAGTCCACATCTCCGCCATGATGCAGCCTGCCCCCCATAAATCAATCGGAGGACCATAATCACGCTCCCCTTAAAAGAAAATAAAGTGATTAAGGAAATGAATCAACTAGCCTACGGCTGTATCTAACTCAGTTTTTATTCAGCATTATGGTTGCTTCTAAGAGGCTGGTAAAAACATATGCAAAGCAAAATGTATATTGAACATTTAAAGTGAACAAAACCCACCAGGTCCTTGGGACTGGAACAAAGCCTGTTAAAGTGGACCATCACCCTCGCATGATTCCAAAGGGATATTTAAAGTGGACCGTCACCCTCGCATGATCGGCCCGGGAATCTATAAGATTCCCGGGCCGATCACCTCCCTCCCCGCGGGACATCCGAGATCGGGATGTCCCGCGGGGTGAAACCCCCCCAAACCCCCTTACCTCATCTTCTCCCTCGCACCCCTCCAGACGTGCGCACGCCCGCGCTGGCCGTCTGTGAATGGCCGGCGCAGGCGCGTCAAGAGGGACGCGCGGGAGGCGGCGGAGCCGTTTGTCCGCGACTGTCAAATTGCTTGTCCGTCGGCGCTGGGAGCGGGGAGAGGTGAGTTTTTCGGGTGATCGGGGGGGTTTCACACAGCGGGGCACCCCTATCGGGGGTGCCCCACCGAAGTGGACCGAGACCCAGGATAGTCAAAATCCTGGGTGTTGGTCCACTTTAAAGTCAAAATCACAGGTTTTGTTCCGCTTCAAAAGACAGAGACCATAATAGATTCCAGTCAGCAGCCCAAAAATGGACTCAAAATGATCAAATGTTAATTTTAGAGATCACAGTTTTGCCACCCTGAGCTTTGCATATTCTAATACCAAATTTACCACTACCACTTCCTTCATTTAATTAAAGTGGATCAAAACCCATCTCGGGTGGCCCTGGAATCTATAGTACTCCGATTCGGGATACCCTGCGGTGTGACTAGGTAATTCCCGGGCTGCGGCTACACTGCACTACTGTATACCTTTAGCTAAGCATTTGTGAATAGGGGCACAGTCACACCCCCTGCTAGAGTGTAGTGCGGATGCGGTATCGGTGCACTCTGCTGCAGTCGGCCCTTAGCAGATTATTAGCCGAAAGGAGCTGAGCATGTTGATTGGCTGTGTGCATGTGCCGTAGGACCAGGCAAAGGTGAGTTTTTCTGGCCGATCTGGGGGTTTCGGTTAACTTTAACCAGCCTCCAATTAGACCCAGTTTGTATCCCCCCCCCCCCCCAATTGTTTCTAAAACAAAACACAGTTGGCTGCCTTTAGTACATTTTAATTTGCTTTTGAGTTTGTGCATGTCTACTGCACATGCAGAAAGTGACTTAAGGGGTCCAAACTGCCAGCTGCAAACTTTCAGCTTGTCCCTGGAAGACACCCACAGATAGAGCTTTACACCATGACATTTTTCCAAAACACTCCATGTTATTCTTCAATTAACACCAAATGACAACAGAAATCTTACCTAAAAGCAGCTCAGGTGGGCGATACCAGAGGGTGACCACACGATTGGTATATTTGTTGGGCTGGCTGTTTTTGGCAAGGCTGAATGCCCTAGCCAACCCGAAATCAGCCAGCTTCAAGACTCCGTCTCTAGTAATCAGCACGTTTGCTGCCTTCATGTCTCTGTGCAGGATCTGGTACAGAAATAACATCAGCAAAGGTAACATACAGCAAACATGCTCACAGAATTCACATAGCTTGCTTTCCTTCAAGTTTCAAAATGGTTGCACGTGGCAAAGTGCTAAACATGGTGCTGCAGATTTATCTACTTAGAGACTGCATTAAAAATTGGGAATCAGCTGGTCCACCAACATTCAATGGCGGTATCACCTCCCATCAAAGCCATTGTCAATTACCTTGTTTCTGTGGATGTAGTAGAGCCCATTAAGGAGCATCTGCATGACCTTTTTGATCTCGGCCAAGGTAAATTTCACATGAATGTTACTGAGGAGTCCAGCCAGATCATGCTCACAGAAATCAAACACCAGGAAGATGCTTCCTTTGCAGCGGTTGTACTGGTTTGCTGTGGAAAGAAGCTGGGTAAGTAAAATAGCCCCCGACAAAGAATCAAATCAAATGTAGGCCTAACCACTATAAAGTGAAAGTCCACCGATTACCTCTCTCACTGCCATTTCCTAAACTCCTGGCCTTATGCACATAAATGTGTGTCTCAAGTGTAAGATCAAACCAGGGTACACACGCCAAGCTGGAAGTGTTGCCCGGCGCCTTGGCTGCCTATAGCAGTTGTGTTCTGGGGTCTTTTAAAAGCCCATGAAAGTGGACTTTAAGTCTGCTGAATACCCTTCACCGCTGCATCTCAATTTAGGGCTCACTAACAACCCCTAGGAAAGCAGAAGACATGTTTTAATAGTCACCCTTCCAGGTTCCTCTACTGAAGCCTTTTCTTCTGGAGACCAATCAGGTTTACAAAGTAAGAGGTGCAGGTGTGCATGGGAACCAGACAGTCATTTGCTGGGTAACAGTGAAGGAGTGTGGACCAGGTTAGTGATTAAAGAGACTGCAAAGGCCAGAACAGACACTGCCTTCTAGGGTGGGGACACTCAGACACATTAAAGGGGAACCCAGATTTTATTTCTTGTACAGGGGACATATCTATTTGGGATGTCCTGCTGCGTGAAACCACCAGGAATACCCAGTATACTTATGACCCCTATCACATGACGCATGTGTGGGCTCTAGTGTTCTATGCCATGTATATTAATAAGCAGTAGTAAAACTGTAAATAGACCAGTTAGCCCAGCACAGCAGCCCCATGCATGCATTGTGAGATTGCTAAAAAGGTAAGTTTTACAGTGATCCCAGGGGTTTCACCGGGATATCGCACACAGACTTTAGGTCCCACCTCTTTCGGGATGTTTTATACAAAAAAAAACACATTTACCCAAACTGCTCCGAGCTGCACTCTCGGCTTTTGGCCTGTCAGTCGCTGCAGATCGTGAGTGACAGTGAATGGACAACAACTTACAGTCTAGTCTGCAGAGACAGAAGTTGTTGAAGAGAGCTTGGCCTTTGCTGTGGGAGCCAGCCATCAGCCACAAGGTTTTTCCCAGTCAAAATGATGCAGGACCCCAGTCATGGGATTGGAGGGGGTCAACATGATTTGGGACTTCAGGGCCCATTTAAAGAAAGCCTACAGTCTTGTCTGCCTGGGGGGCCAAATCTCACAAAACTAACCTACCCCACTCTTTCAGTGAGCCCTGCATTAGCAGTGCTCCAAGCGGCAGCCACGCCTTCTCCAATAGGAGACACGTTTCACCCAATTTTGGCTTACCAAGGAACTATAGAGGCATCTGAATGCCCCAGCTAACACTCCGAGCTCTGACTGATTTACTTAACCATTCCCTTTCAACTGGTGAGGTTCCAGATGATTGGAGAATGGCCAATGTCGTCCCAATCCATAAAAAGGGGAGTAGAGAAGAAGCCAGTAATTACAGGCCATCTATAGTGGTCAAATTAATGGAAACACTCTTAAAAAAAAACAGATAATTTCCCATCTAAAAATTAATGACCTATTGGACCCAAAACAGCACGGCTTTACTGAGGGCAGATCATGTCAGACCAATCTTATTGATTTCTTTGACAATGTCACTAAAGTGTTAGATGAAGGTGGTGCTGTGGATATCGCCTATCTGGATTTTAGCAAAGCCTTTGACACTGTACCACATAAGAAGCTCATAGATAAGTTATTGAAGGTAGGACTCAATCCCTGGATAGTTCAGTGGATTTCCAGTTGGCTGAGGGATCGGTATCAGAGCGTTGTTGTAAATGGTGTGCAATCTGAACAAAGGCGAGTTACAAGTGGTGTGCCGCAAGGCTCTGTCCTGGGCCCCATTCTTTTTAATATATTTGTAAGTGACATAGGAGAAGGCTTGGTAGGAAAAGTTTGTCTGTTTGCTGATGATACAAAGGTTAGTAATAGGGTGGATATTCCTGGAGGTGTCTGCAACATGGAAAATGATTTAGCTTTACTGGATAGATGGTCAAAACTATGGAAACTAGAGTTTAATGTCTCTAAATGTAAAATCATGCACTTGGGTAGAAGGAATCCCTGCTCTGAGTACCGTATGGGCAGCACTGTGTTAGCCAGGACCTCGGAGGAGAGAGATTTAGGGGTACTGATTACTGATAGCTGCAAGATGAGTGGACAGTGTAGCCAGGCAGTGGGAAAAGCAAGCAGGATGCTTGGCTGCATAGCTCGAGGCATCACCAGTAGGAAGAGGGAGGTTGTGATGCCGCTGTATAGAGCCCTGGTAAGGCCACAGCTAGAATACTGTGTGCAGTTCTGGAGACCTTACCTGCAAAAAGACATTATTCAAATAGAACGTGTCCAAAGGCGGGCAACGAAAATGGTGGAAGGACTTAAACTTAAAACTTATCAGGAGAGACTTAAAGAACTTAATTTGTACAGTCTGGAGGAAAGAAGGGAGAGGGGGGACATGATTGAGACCTTTAAATATGTGAAAGGATTGAATAAGGTTCAGGAGGGAAGTGTTTTTAAGAAGAAACTTAACGATAGAACAAGGGGGCACAACCTGAAGCTAGTCGGGGGGAAGATCAGGAGCAATGTTAGAAAATATTATTTTACAGAAAGAGTAGTAGATGCTTGGAACAAACTTCCAGCAGAGGTAGTTGAAACATCAACAGTCACTGAATGTAAACATGCCTGGGATAAGCACACATCTATCCTAAGATAAAGAGTACATACAGTATACACATAAGGGCAGACTAGATGGACCGTATGGTCTCCTTCTGCCGTCAACCTTCTATGTTTCTATATGTTGTGCTACCACATGCATTACTTTGGGCTGAGGTGTATACTTTAGATTGTAAGCTTGTAGGCACAGGGCTCTCTGTCCTATTGTATTCTGATTTCATAGCATTTACTTGGAACTCAATTTGGCCTAAAACGAACACACACGAGTAGGTCGCACCTTTACCTTTGGTCCTGCAAATCTCAATCAGGTTCACCACGTTTTCATGTTTCAGCAGTTGGAGGATTTTGATCTCGCGCAGCGCCGTGATGGGGAACTGCAGAGGAGGGAAGAGTTAGTCGTGATGAAATTATTTATTACAATTCCCCCAAAAGGTCACAAGAGCAGGGTGGTGGGGCACTTACTCCCTCTTTTTCATTTTCCATCAACACTTTTTTCAGAGCCACTTTCTTCCCAGTCTGTCGGTGTTTGGCCTTGAACACCTCCCTGAGAAAAAGAGTACAGAAATTATTTGAGCGCCATCACATATCATGATGCTGTACAAAGTGGCACTTACAGACTCATTCACATGCCTACTGCAAAAACAAAAACAGTTATGCGATATGAAAAGAACACCTCTCAGAGACACAAATGTAGATAAAACTGAAAGGGAAGACTGTCCCTGCCCCCTTCTTAATGCAGGCCTAAAAACTTGCAATTCCCAGGAAGTGTCCCGATTCAGAGACTAGACTAACCTCATGTCATCAGTGTGCACTGCATTACAGAGATGCTCACCTTTTCCTAGCAGAGCTCATATGCCGGGGGTCTGAAAACGGCTGCACACATTCAAGAGCTTCAGCTCCTCCAATGTATTAATACAGGGAGCAGCAGTTTCCTGTCCTCTGCCATAAAGCACTCCCTATCTTCTGGTGCTGCAAGTGATAACCGCAGGTTATCAAGTATTTATTATTATTGTTGTTAGTGGGTAAATAATATAGGCAGGGGCTTTACAGTGCCTGTTCCCACTGCGGAGCATCCCAAATTAGGTTGCCCCCCCAGTTGCCTAATATTGTCTAAGGACCAACATTTGATGAGACTTTTGGTCTGGCCCATGCCATAAAGCTCAATACTGACTGTTTGTGATCCTTCCCCCTCATCATCACCCCTCTTCCTTTAGACTGTAAGGTCGCAAGGGCAGGGCTCTCTCCCCTATTGTATCTTGTATTCAGAATATTCACTGTAAACTCTGTAACACTGCATATTTAGTCTATGTACTATACATTTCTACCCTGTCTGTAAATGCTACTTTGTACAGAGCTACGGAAGATGATGGCGCTATATAAATAATAATAATAATTAAAAACCCCTAAAGTCAGTGGAAGTATCACAATTGGGATGTGACTACAGGTGCACCTAGCAGTCACTTGGAGAATCGAGATAGCAGGGAAGCAGTGGCCGCTGTCAGTTGCACTGCTGGATAATGGAAGTGAGTGAGTATTTTAGCCCCAAAATGTGTTTGTTATGCTGTCTATGGGGCATGGTTAGGCAGTGGGATACACCTCCAGTTTAGATTCTTAAACTGGCTAATTAAAAATGTTGTTGTTTCCAAAGATGCTGGCGATGTGGCTGCCGATATTTACATTGGCCAGGGAGCCAGTCAGAAGGTGAGTATTGTGATGCCCTAGAAAAGAAAGATCACTCAGTGAGGCATTCCGATTTGGGATGCCGCAGGGCGAAGACCAGCCCTGGAATCTTTTAGACTGGCCAGGATGGGTTTTGTCCAGCTTTAAGGCAACGATACTATAGCAATTTGCAGGTTGGCACCTTCTGACATTCAATGATAATGCAGATGAAAGAAGCTGATGAAAGTCCTAGGCGAGGCTGTCATTGTATTGTTCCCCCAGAGTATTCTCACCACATCCCAAAATACACATTTCATTGTTATGTAGATATACCCAACCAGTCTGGTGATCGTTGGTTTTGAATATGACTGATAGGAGGAGCTTTTAAGAAATGTGATTGTCATCTTGCAAACAAACTATTGCTCGTGGGGCAAAAACAGTCGGCAGTAAAATACCTGAGCAATAAAAAAAAAACAAAAAAAAAAACACAAAAGCCTCACCTAGCTAATTACAGGGAAGCAAAGGACACACTCCAAATTATTCCCATTTTTAGAAATGATGCTATATATTGCCAGAGTCATTATAAAATACACGTTTACCTCATATTCCTCATGTCCCCCATCATGGGTGTGGCAGGACTGAATCAAAGAAGCACAATGTGCATTGCACTGTCTTGTTCTGGGATTCTGGGAGGGGGGGCTCCATTCTAGCCTATCAATTGGCGAGGGGCGTCTGGGACAAGAGCAAAGAAACGACATGGCACTGTCAGGCAATGAATTTTAAAGTTTGACTTCTCATTCCCTTTAGGCATATGGATGTTAAAGCAGGTCAAAACCCAAATGGCCAGGCCCTAGAATCTAAAAGATTCCAGGCCCAGCCGCTAGCCTATACCCAGGGCATCCTACACCACTGTGTGAGACCCCCCGGGACACCAGTGACCTTGCCCGATCTCAGCGGTTCCCGCAACGCAATTCCGCTGGCTTCTACATCCCTGTTCTTTATGGGTGCGGGAGCGCATGCGCCCAAACAGCTTATCGGCTGCACCTTACCAGGGGTGCTTTTGAGAGAGCCAATATGCTTTCTTAAATGTGCCGTGGCTTTGGCAATGGAAAAGCCAACAGCACAGTCCGACTGCTGGGGGGACCAAATAATGAGGGGTGGACACTTGGGTCTCCATTCACTTTAAGGCCACAAGCAAGATGGTTTGGGATATTAGATCACCTCCTTCTGCATCTATTTTCCAAACTAAATAAACCTAACTTTCAGGGTATTCTAGTCTGCTCATTCCATTTAATGTAGTTGCCCGCCTTTGTACACACTCCAGGGGGGAGAGGTTCAAACAGCCCCAGGGGATGCCCAAAAGGAAAGCCAGCGGCCAGCCCTGGAATCTGTCAAGTAGTTGAGAAGTGCTGGCTGGGTGTGAGGGTTGGTTGTAGCTGCCCACCAGGGAAACCAGGACCAAGCCTCCCTTCCAGCTTGCGCTCCATGCAGCAACCCATAATAAAGGCCATTTGCCCCCCAGATAGGAAAGGCAATTTCCGTCCCACAGATAACCCACAGAAGAGCATTAAAGTGGACCAACACCGAGAGGTGATCGGCCCGGAAATCTATAAGATTCCCGGGCCGATCACCTCCCACCCCGCGGGACATCCGAGATCGGGATGTCCCGCGGGGTGAAACCCCCCAAAAAACCCCCAAACACCTTACCTGATCTTCGGCGGCGGCCGGCCGCCGCCGCCTCCCTCGCGCCCCTGTAGGCGTGCTCGCGCCGGCCGTCTGCGAATGGCCGGCGGGGGCGCGCGCGCGCCGAAAGTGACGCGAGGGAGGCGGCGGCGACGGCAGCCGCTTGGACGTTCCTGATCCCCGCCTGGACGTTGGCGGGGATTGGACCGTCCAGTCACGTGGGAGCGGGGACAGGTAAGATTTTGGGGCTTTCTGGGGGGTTTCACACAGCGGGGCACCCCCGATCGGGGTGCCCCGCCGAAGTGGACCAAAACCCAGGATAGTCAAAATCCTGGGTGTTGGTCCACTTTAAAGCGGTCCTTCACTCTGAATAAGAGTCTATTTTATGTTTCCCACACCCTGTACATACAGATTGCCCACATTAAAAATCATCCTACCTGCATCTATTGCATGTTATGAGCCTTTAAACATCCAAGATGGCAGCTCATGGAGCTTCAGGCAGCCTGCAAACAGGAAGTGTCGTGACTCTGTCATTCTGGGATGGCTGTCCTTTCCCTGACCCCCAGCTCTGCTCTGTCAGTGCAAAGCACAGCTTTAACCCACCACCTGTACTTTATTCCGCTCTCCTATCCTCAGTATGTGAGGTTTGTAAAGCAAGATGGCGCCATCGAACAGAGTTGCAGCCCGGTGGGGGAGAGAATAATAAGACTAAAAACGTAAAATATATTCATTTTAGATGCTGAGGAATAGTTTTTTTTTTTTAAGGGTTTGGGCTTTTCCATTAATTATAGTGAAGGTCCGCTTTAACTGAATGTGGGACACAATAGAGCTCACATGTGTGGCGATCGGAATAGCAGGTTTTATATAACAACCCCTCCCCTCCCCCCAAACTCTCACTCACCCGAAGGTGCCCTGTCCGATCTTGGCCAGCCGCTCGTACTTGGACACCTCGTCACAGTAGGGGAACTCTGTGGAGTCGTAGTTCTTGGCCATGATGGCGGCGGCGCTGGGGCTCGGGGTGGGAACGCAGGCCTCTCGGTTAGTCTCCTCAACGACCGGCAGCCTGGAGGTCCCACGCATCGCGGGTAAATCAGCCCGAGTGACCGGGCGCCCGAACCAGCAGAAAGCTAGGCCGCACTGGGGGGCGTGGCCAAGAGACGGAGCAGGAAGAGCAAAGCGCTCCTCTGATTGGTGTTTCACCGGCCTATCCGCCTGGTTCCCATAGAAACCAGCCACAGTCTAGGAGGGGGCGCGGCTGAACCGCAGCGGCGAGTTGATTGGCTGCTGCGGAGTTCTGTGGTAAACGCCGCCATCTTGGTCTCGGTTGGAATTATATGATCTTCGTGTGTGTGTGTGTCTCTGACTTGGGGCACCTTGAGCTTGTTTGAGGCAAGTCCCAGCCAAGTCGACTTCAAAAAACACCCGAGGGGATGCTGATGCAATTTGAGCAGTAGGAAGCCAAAATCATGGAACGAAAGCTACAATGGGGTGAAAATAACTGTGCGCTATTTGGAGAGGCTGCGGTTGGTGTGCAGCTGTTTCCCGAACCCCATCAGATGGATCTATACTAGAGTATGGCCTCGATTCAATAAAGGTAGTAAAAAAGTCTCGTGGTAGTAAAAAAAATCAATTCATGAGAAAAAAGCCTGAGAATGTCACTGTTATTGAGTCACCAGATAAAAAGACAATGAAAGTCAATGGCAGCTTTTACTACAGTGTAGAAAGGAGTAAACTGTTCTCTACTTTTCTTAAACTGGACCTTCAGCATTATTTAATGAAAAGCCCAAACCCTTAAAAAAAATATTCCCCAGCATCTAAAATGAATATATTTAAAGTTTTTAATCACTTTTTATTCTTTCCTTCACAACTCTCCTACAACTCTGTTCAGCACTCTAGGATATGGGCGCCGCCATCTTGGCTCTGAAGCATCATATACTGAGGAGAGGAGAGGGGTCATAAGTGCAGGGGACCGGGGTTATAGCTGTGCTTTGCACAGACAGAGCAGAGCTGGGGTCAGGAAAAGATCAGCAATCCCAAAATGCAGAGCGACACAGTCAGAAGACACTTCCTGTCCCTTCCCCGCCATCTTGGATGTTTAAAGTCGCAGAAAATGCAATAGATGCAGGTAGGATGATTTTTAATGCAGGCAATCTGTATGTACAGGGTGGTGGAAACATATAAGATAGACTCTTATTTAGGGTGAAGGTCTGCTTTAAGAGTAAAAAAGTGCCATTGACTCTCATTGTTTTCTTTGCTAGTGATTCAACAACAGTGAAATCCTCAGACTTTTTTCTCATGAATTGAATCTACTACCATGAGAATTTTTTTCTACCTTTATTGAATCGAGGCCTGTGTCTCTAATGCAGGGTTTGCTCATGGTGTGAAGGGGTTAGGTGAGGTTATGTACCTTCCAACTTTATAGGGTGGTAAAGAACAATATAAACCCATTTGAATAGGCAAATGAATCATTTATTGATGCAGAGCTGAATGTTACACCTCTTAAACTTAAAAGAGGGATAATCCTTAATAAGGGACAGTTGGGATGTATGAGGTTAGTGTAGTGTTCCTATAAGCCAGGAGAGTGTAGGTCAGCTTTAGTAAATAGAATGTTTTTGGTTCACTGGGAACAGGTGTGTGCTGCAGCTTCTGGTTCTCCCTATCCTGCAGTCAAAGCCAGTGACAAGGAGAAACCTATTTTTTTCAAAAGCTGGTGGATTTCATCAGAACTATGGTAAAAAAATGGTGCTTCACACTGCGGAACATCCCAAACTGAGATGCACCCTAGTAAAGATTCTATGTGGACTGAACTGGACCAACAGCCCGGCACAGTTGGAAAAGGAAGGTAGCGGCCATTTTGGAGCTTCCTCTCCCAGCATCTCAGCCATGCTGCTGCCTGGATTCAACTGATATAACTGACAATGCACAGTAACAGGAAGCCCAGCAGCACTTCCTGTTTGCAGGTGGCTTGCAAATGCATGAGCTGCCATTTTGTTTCTAAATTTTACCTCAGCAAAAGTTAGAAAAAGGGTAAATGAATGTTTATGTGCAGCAAGCTACATTGCCCTAGGGAGGGATGTATATGAGTTGGTCCGCTTGAAAGTCTTTTTAGACTTTTGGTCCACTTTAAAGCAGACAAGGTTGATGCCCCTCTGAACCCCAGACTTGCCCATATCTTACCTTTCTCATTGCTCCCATGACAAATACATGGGTCCCCTCCTAATATTGGTCATGTGTCTCCCTATGGCTGCACCCAGCACCAGCTAACCAGACCCCCCTGCACAGCCTTGGAGGTTGCCCCCACATGCGCTGTTGGAGTGAAGAGGCAGGTAAAAATACTGGATGTTCCTAGGGCTTCAAACCTTTAGTGGGATGCTCCTGGAAAGTAAACTTGGGCCCTTATTTAACAAGGGATAGCGACAGGTAGCGAATGGTGAGCGAACGGTAATGACGCTCACCGCCACGAGAACGCCGGCTCCCCTCCGCAATCACACATTTATCAAGCCCATCCTGCTTAGCGACTGACAGAGCGCCAGATAGCGAATCATTCATCATTATTCCAGCCTCACCCCACAGCGCCAGCGAGCGACCTTGAACAGCGACAGGTATGACCTCTCGCTACCTGGCGCTCGCCAATGCATTTCAATGGAGCTAACTTTAAATATTCATAATTAATTGCTATTATTTTTTTGTTTTTTTTAATGTCAAAAATTCTGTGACCACTTCTGCAATGTTAGATTTTTTTTTTAAGCTAAAAAAAAAAAAAAAAACTAATTTGTGCAGAATTGATATTACAGGTCTGATATTAATGTATTCATATTACAAAATGTTTAGATATAGATTTTTTTCTATAAATAAGGTTGTTTGGGGGTTAAAAAACTACTTTTAACCCATCGCCGCCAGCGCTCTGGGGTTTAAACATGCATTTCACAGCGCGAGAATTTTTTGAGCGCGATTTGTTAATGAATATGCTGGGAGCCGTTCGCTATGGCCGTTCGCTGTCATGCGCTCCCATACAGCGCGGAACCTGTCAAATAGCGACTCCTAAACCCGTATTCAACATTACCGCACACCGACTGAGTCGCTGTCAACAGCGGAACAACGGCCAAGCACAGCGACTACTAGCGTGCGCTGTGAAAATAACGCTACTGTCGCTACCTGGCGCTATTAATGAATCAGCCTGCCCGACTTAGGTAACATCCTGGGTTTTGGCACGTCTCTAATCTTAGGGCGAAGAGTATCTGAGGATAGCTATTATGCATTTTACCCCACAGATCGTCTTTAATGTAGTGAACTTCCAGTCAAAAATCTCTCAAAGTCTGTTTTAACTCTCACTATGTGCTTCGCAGTTTGCCATGCTTCCACAAAGCGCTGTGAAATGGTCAATTAGGCAAAATACCAACCCTTCCACAGTCCTTTGTTGGAGAACGCAGCCTCACCAACCAATAGGCGATGCACCGCAAGGAGCAAGGACACATTTCTTCTGCTGGCTTTTTCTCTTACCCGCAGTCCTTCAGTTGGTGGTCATCCCAATTCAGAATGCCCAATGGCGCTGTAAGATTTTTGCCTGGAGGTCCCCTTTAAAGTAATAAATGAGGACTTCTAGCTGAAACAGGCAAAGTCCAAGCCTTTTTACCTATTGAGGGAACAAATCATTTTAACAAGGTACAGATGAAGTTTGTTGTTTCTTGTGTGATGCATTGTTGCTTTTGTAACAGCTTTCTCACCCTTGAAGGACACATTGGGGAATCTCCCACTAATCCCATTAGCAATGAGAGCCGCTCCTGTTCACTGCAATTGATTCTGGCCTTTTTCATACCTCCCAACTTCCAAAGATATGAAAGAGGGACAAGCCACGCCCCTGGCCACACACCCTGTCACGCCCCCTGCCACGCCCCCCACCACGCCATATTTCCCACCCATTTAAAAAAAAATATATATTTCTTTAATATTAAGCAATGTCTTACCTTATCCTCCGGGGTCCTCGGGCCTCTGTAGTCACGTGTCTTCAGCGGGTGGGAGGAGCCTAACGGCCCACTCTCATGTCCCGCGCTGGCACTGGTCAATGGCCGGGGCGGGGCAAACCAGGGCGAGGTGGCCAATCAAGAGGCCCTGCTTACAGAGGAGCCGAAGTGGCTGATAACTGGGCGGCGGAGGTGATCGGCGGGGAGGGGGTGCGGGCGGGCGTTCGGCGGCGGAACAGCTGATCGGGAGGGCGGGGAGGATAATGCGCATCCCGGGACAATTAGTAATCATCCGGGACCGCGGGAAAATGTGGGAAAATCGGGACAGTCCCGGGAAAATCGGGACAGTTGGGAGGCATGCCTTTTTTTACCCCATTTGCTTGCATGTACCACCTACAGACAGTTGCATCTTTGGGGCAATTCTCGCACAGTAATTGCCCAGGTATTCGTGACTCGTCTTGCACGATCAGTCTCGGTTATGGCGCGTGCAGAATGGAAACAGAAGTGAATAAATGAGCACCATGAGCTGCTATGACAGTATTGACTCATCTTCAGAATAAAGTAAAAGCAGTCTTTACTGACAGCAGAATTCTATGCAAAAGGTATCCTAGCCAATCAGATGGCTTCTCGTGAAATGCTCGGGCAAAGGTAATAGAAGGGCATAAATGTAACCTTTTTGCAGATCGTTACCAGTTAGCTTTCTCTGAAGCCGCCCCTTCCTCCCCCCAAAACCACAGCGAGCGCTTTAGATAGAATCGTGGTGAAAGACAGTGACTTGTAGTGAGCTGTCACCTAATTGAGGAAACTGCACCTAGCTACGGCGATCAGATAATCTTCAGAGACCCACCAGATGACACCATGGGTGACAGCACAAAGAAGACCAACTCCAAGAAGTTCAGTGAGTATCTACTTATTCAAAACTAATGGCTTACTGCACAATGCTTTATATATGAGGACCTCTGACTGAGGGCTGTGATAATGCTTTTTCCAGAGGTGTCAACACTCATACAGCTAAAATGTCAGGGAACCATTTAACCTAAAAAATTCCCAGATAGGACCTTTGCTGCTTCATACTATTCAAGGCTCCCACCTACCATTCACAAGCTCCACTAGCTCCTCACCCATACTTTCCAAAATCCCAAGGCCTATTATTACAGAAAAGGGACCATGTATACTATATATTTCGTTCAAGGATCTCTATAAACAAATAAACCTGGACTCCATTTATACTGTTTAACATGCCACTCCCCACTGATACCATCTGGTGCCGCCATATCTTACAAGGCCCCCCTTCCACCTTGTTTTTCAGAATGGAATTGAAGTTTTGGATTACAGTGATGCTATGCAGGCCCCAGCCTAAAGTATTACTTTACTGCCCTGATATCTACCCTGCCTCTTAAAAGAGCCCTATCTGTGCCCCCACCCTCATCAGGGCATACCAGTTTGGGATGCCCCACAATTTAAAATCTCACCTGCCAATAACTCACTGCCTTCCTTAAAAGAAAACTCCCTTTTGTCAGGTTTTTGGAGTTCTGCCTTATTGATTTCCTCTTCTGGAATGTAAAATAATAATTTGTGTTAGGATTGTGCCCCCATACCTGTGATTTACTTATTGGCATGCTGTTTCCGTGTTTCTCATATTCCTGGGACTGTTTCCTATAAGTAAAGCGCTCTGTATCCTTTCTGACTACAACTCCCAGAATGCTTCCACTGTAACATGTAAGCTCACTGGCAGCTTTGGTTAAACAAAGCAACAGTAATTAGCACCCTAGCTGAGAATGCTGCCAGTAACCCTTTAGCTACAAGATTGTTTTTGTCCCATCTCAGAAGGGGTTAATCTATAGCAGCCAACAGCACACCACCCGGCTCCAGGCACTCTTGCAATGGGACGCACAGCGCGGTGTCCCGTTGGATAAGGCCTGAAGCCAGGCTGCTGGCAAGGACAGCTGTTGCTAGGCCTGGGCGCAGGGAAGGAGCGGAGCATAAGTCCCCTGTAAAGTAAACCTATGCTCAGGATGACAGCAACATGATTCTGCTTGTGCATCGGCAGTTATGGTGCCCACAAATTCATTATGTTTTTCCATTTGTCGTTCCATTATATTTTGCTGTGGGCAAATGTTTAGATCACAGCCAGGGGTAAATAGTTTTGAAAATCAAAAAGTTTCAACATTGGAACATATATTACACTATTGAAAAACCGCGCTCAGAACTTTAAATTGTATATTACATATGTAACAATAAAAGATTTTTTTCTTTGTTAATAAAGTCCTCAGGGCAGGGAGAAAAACAGAGTATCACCAATACTCTCAATAATATATGGATAAACGCACTAAATGTGCAATTCTCCGCGGGACAATGTTCCTTCTAATCACCACGTGGCTTTCCATCACCTGTCACACCACACACGTACCAGATAGTGAAAGACAAAGCGCTTCTCTATATATCCAATGGTTGTTCCTCTGTTGGATATTTTTCATACAGCCAAAGGGATAATTTTCCTTTTTATCCAAAAAGACCTTTTCTTTCTCTCATATAATCATCAAGACTTGGATTATATATAAATGAATCCTCATTTATTTAGATTTAACATGTAAAATAAAGCATATAACCGCACATAGCGTGATACCATAACAATCATTTCTGTGCGCAGCAATTAAAAACTGCTTACCAGATAAAAATAGGATGCAAGCGTTGTAATAAAATATTCCTATATAAAGAATCCTGATGCTCAAAGTTCCATTCCTCCAAGTTAAACTTTGTTTAGCTGTTTGAATAATCACAGTCGCCGCAACGCATACATTACCGAGACCTAGGCCTCTGGACTCGGCTGGCGTCGGCTCTGCTCGGAGGTCACGTGATTAAAGGTAGGCTCCGCCCAACGCGTTTCGTCACTCGGACTTGTTCACAGGCGCATAGAGCGCTACTAATGAGCTACATTTACAGCTTTGTGTTTAGAAATCAGTTAACTGTTGCGCTCCTGGTATCTGCGCAACTTTTTTATGATCTTAATAGGACAAACTATAATTGTAAATGTTCTTTACCTTGGGGAAATGGAACCCCGCATCATCTAACCCCATATTAATATCAATATATTTATGACAACATTAATAATGTATTGTATAGTAATGTTCAATTCCAATAAAAACATTATAAATGTATTGATATACTTCGATGGAACATATATTAGTTAGTTAGTTGTTGAGTTAGTAGCGCTGGTTGGCCTGAAACACAGGTCAACTGAAAATAATTTAAACCAATGGCAAGAATGCATGCACAAAAGCTGTAATTACAATGTTCTCTTGCAAGCCTGTATTGTAATACTGTATTGCTTAAATGATGTGAACACTAATAAAAATATGTGATCTAAAGTGAACCGGAACTGACAGAATGGTAGTCAGGCTGACAGCCAGAATAAAATGTATGCAAGGTGCACCAAGAAATACCTACTTACTGCTCCAAAATCATTGTCTCTTCCCTTTTCCCTCTATGTTGGTTAGAGGCTCCCATAAGTTACAAGAGGAGCCACCATAGGCTGCTGCCGCCATTCTTGCCCCTAATGCATTTCCATGTGGCTGAGGGTAGGTGAGTATAGTTGCGGGCAGCTGTTTTATATCCAAGTCAGTTCAGTCATGCTTGAAGAAGTGAATGCCTTTTATCAGTTGACTCACGAGATTTGGTGGTGCTGCAAAACATCAATAAAAATTATTTTCAAGTGCTGTATGGCGTTGGCCATGAAGAGGGCAAGTCAGCGTTCCGGATGGAATCAATGTAAATGCAGCAATTGTTTATACAAAACCGACATCACACGGCTCTGTAAAACATATATTGATTTCCTCTCAAGCAACGTACTTTCAGCTGCGTCATGTAAAATGTGTCTGCACCTAATGTCAGACAGGATGTCCTGCTCCGTGTAATCAATTTTTCCCCAGAATCCCTCTGTGTGGGCTTTAAGAAATATACAAGTTGTGTGTAAAGCCCAGGGGGCAATAACCTGGTTTATTCCAATCAGATATAGATCTGATGCGATATCTGGAGATCTGTCATCAGCCCATCAGTTGGGGATATTTTAAGACTTGGCATTTTACAGTAAAATCGAGTTAAAGAGTTATTTTGGTTTGATTCCTTGATGAGTTATTAAGAACAGAAACTTGTACCTGTTTTTAAAGTGGACCAACACCCAGGGGTGATCGGCCCGGAAATCTATAAGATTCCCGGGCCGATCACCTCCCACCCTGCGGGACATCCGAGATCGGGATGTCCCGCGGGGTGAAACCCCCCAGAAACCCCAAAAAGATCTTACCTGATCCGCCGCCGCTTCCGCCGCCGCCGCCTCCCGTGCGCCCCTCCAGACGTGCGCGCGCCCGCGCCGGCCCTCTGTGAATGGCCGGCGGGGGTGCGCGCGCGCCGAGAGTGACGCGCGGGAGGCGGCGGCGGCGGCGGAAGAGGCTTGGCCGTTCCTGTCCCCCGCCTGGACGTTGGCGGGGATTGGCTGCGGCGTTCACGTGGGAGCGGGGAGAGGTGAGTTTTTGGGGGTTTCTGGGGGGTTTCACACAGCGGGGCACCCCCGATCGGGGTGCCCCGCCGAAGTGGACCAAAACCCAGGATAGTCAAAATCCTGGGTGTTGGTCCACTTTAAGGCTGGGAAAGAGCTTTGGATTTTGCCTATATATTCATAGATACACAGGGATGTGCAAGGATAAAAGCTGATAATAGGGTTGATTCAGAAATCTCACCTCTTTTTTAGGCGAGAAAACTGACATTCACTTTCATTGTCTACATTGGGGCTGATTCAGAGCCATGTGAAAATTGACACCTGGTAGACAATGAAAGTGAATGGAAGTTCTCTCTTGTTAAAAAAGAAGTGAGTTTTCTCACCAGACTCTGAATCGACCCCAATGTGTGCAACTCACCTTACACTATGCCGGTCAAACTCCCATTTGTGTTGAAGGCATGATGATTAATGGGGTAGTACAAGGCCATGTATTACCTATTAGGTATATAGTGGCCCTATAGGATCCACAGCACTAAGCCACTAAGTCACCCATATATATTCACTAACCCCTATTCTTTTGTCACCCAGTCCCTCTAGGAGTTCTGTTTCTCTGAAGGGACATGCCAGATGGAGTGTCCTCCAGCGAGCAGAATGCTAATCTCCCATCCCAGACATACATTGTGGCAGAGCTCCCACCTGGGTGGGTTAGCTAATCCCCTAATTCAGGAGTGGACTGAGAAAACTATGTGTTAGCAACCTCATAGCAACTGCAGCATCCAGTGCCTCGCTGTGCATAACATGTCAGAATTTCTACATTCATACTATTTATACTTTACATGAAAATATTAAACTTCTTCTTTCACTAACCTAAGTCAAAAGTGAGATCACAAAGGCTATTTGACATGTAAATATAAACTTGCAGCCTGGGCGTTCCCAGCTTCTCAGTTCCCCATTTGATAATGAATATGTGGGAAAGTTCAGTGTCAAATTACTTAATTTCACACACCAAAACCTAGAAGAGGAACTTCTTCTTTCTCCAGCCAGACGGCAATTTTGTATTTTTGTGGCAGTTTCATGCTAAGTGTACTCGACTGAAGTCTGCTTCAGTCTCTTTCTCAGGGCCTGCTTCTCAAGGACTCCTGATTATCAATGAGTCTTAGGCTTGTCTCTAAGGTATGTGCAGCGGGGAACAGGTTTTATGTAACTGTGTAAATCTTGTTTTCCTAAACATACATTTCAGGACATTGTTTTCTCTTCTGGGGCCTGAGTATTCTGCTAGAAAACTTGCAGATATTCAGGCAGATTGTACACCTCTCTATGTCCACCCCATTTCATCAAGGAAGATGCTCTTTCTGTGCATGGACTTCAAAAGTGTTGCAGCCATTTAGTGGAGAAACACTTCTTCAGAGAGGTTCTGAATCTCAAATTGCCCATCTGTCAATAGGACATTAGCGGCTTGGGCTTGATTGTAGTCCTTTTGACCATTTTAGCTCCAGACCATTACAACTTGTTCATTCAGTGCGGGATTTGTTCTGGATGAGACCTTCTCATTTTTTTTGCACCCCTCAGAATATGCGCGTTTGCAGTTAATAAACAGACATGCCCATATAGGTCTGGGTAGACCAAAGGGAAGTCTGACAAATGATAGGCATCCACCTGGTCCAGTCTTCCAGATGTGGACATGCTTGAGTTTCACCACAACTAAGGAAGAATACCTTTAATGCTCCAACCAGCCATTTAGAGGCATTGGTGATCTCATAGGTAAGGTTCTTACTGATCTAAATGTGTTCCCGACTACAACTATGGCATTTAATCTCCAGTTGGGTCTTGGTTTCTTCTTAAAAATGCTTCCCTCCTGAACCTTATTCAATTCTTTCATGTATTTAAAGGTCTCAGTTGTGTGTCCTCTTTCCCTTCTTTCCTCGATATTTTACGAATTGTTCCTCCACCCGCTCCTAGAGCCTATTAAAGGAAGGAAGATGAGCCAAAAGAAGATTTAATTTTCCACTAATATTTCCTTTAAAGCCCAAATCATTTGTGAGTACTTTTATCCAATTCATTACCAGGACACTAGGGTGTGTTCATACGTGTTTTTTTTTAATTAACCATCCATAGGACGTGGTTGGTCCTGATAAGTTTAGTAAGTGGAACAAACCTTTCAGATTTCGGGGCCGGCTGCTGGCCTTCCCCCAGGGCAACTTTATTGGGATGGGCTGCTTTGTGAAACCCCCTGGCTGCCCATAAACACCTTTCCTTGCTCAATGGCGCATGTGCGGGCTCTCGTCTGATGAGAGACGCCTGCCGTGACTATGTGATTTGGCAAACAGCTCTCATTGTTGTGAATAGGGAGCATGTACTGCCACATCCCCGACGCTCCCCATTCTAGTCAATAAGAGCCGTTTGCCGAATGACATGTCAGTGTCATGGTAGATGGCTCATTGGCTGAGAGACTGATCATGTGCCATTGGAACCAGGAAGAGGTGAGTGAAAAGTGACGTTCTGGGGGAGTTTCACAAAGCAGGGCATCCCAATTTCGGATGCCCCGGGGACTGGAACAAAACCCGGAAAGTCTTAATTATCGGGTTTTCTTCTGCTTTAAAGCAGACCAAAACGCACATTTTAAACTAGCATCCCCTGAATTGCTCCCCCCATGAAGAGAACCTTTTGCCAATTTTCACTGCTCCTGCTTCACTCTAATAATAATAATAGATAAAAACAGATAATGGCGCCTGTTTTAGCTGTAAAGCTCTGCCTCCTCCATTCACTGCCATTGTTGTGCGTGACAATGATGTCATTGCCACACCTATGCAATAGCTGACTGCCTGCCATCTGACACGAAGGACAGCAAAAAAATAGGTGTTCCAGGACAATTAAATAAGGGAAAATATGCATTTCTAGTTCTACACCCTAAGAAGGGAATATTGGCAGGGGATTTGTATTTCAGTGGGTTTTGGTCCTCTTTAAGTCACATCCGCCCTCCTCCTGCTGTTGATACCTCAAGCTATGCAGCCGAGCATTTTCAGTATCCCTAAAGCTGACTCTTCCGAGGTCCTGGTTAACACAGTACTGCCCATACAATACTTGGATTCTGACTATTTATCTAGTAAAGGCAAATCATTTTTGATGTTGCAGACACCTCGCGGAATATCCACCTTATTATTCATCATATCCTTCTCCTACGTCACTTACAAACATACTAAAAAGAAAGGGGCCCAGGATGGAGCCTTGCAGAACACCACTTGTAACCAGTCTTTCTTCATATTGCACACCATTAACCATTAACACATAGATACCTATACTTTGGCCAGCTGTTAATCCACTGAACTAGCCAGGGATTGAGTCCTAACTTCAATAACTTATCTATAAGCTCTTTATGTGGTATACAGTCTAAAGCTTTGCTAAAATCCAGATAGGCCATACCCACAGCACCACCATCATCCAACACAATGTATACTGCTGGAAAAATGGTAAAAATGAAATTACGATCCATTTTTTTTAAACAAACTGTAAAATTCACTGCACGTGACCTTGTGATCCGGACACAGAGTATTAATGACTGTTTTCGTCAGACAGCTGCCAGCCTTCATGTCGCTGGCTTGTGTACATGGGCTGAGGCATGTATCTATTCTTTGGCTAATCACATAATTGTCTCTGATGAGCTGCCGGGCTCACTGTAGCCATAGACCCCTGCTAATGCGCTGATAACATATCAACATCCTCTCTTTTCAGTAGTGACGGCCCTTTGTTTTGGGTGTGGTATGACAGAGCTCTCTAACTGTAATTTGTCTTCTTTCTGACGGCAAACATATGTAAATGGCTCTATGTTGGAGAGGCGCTCCAGCCTTATCCCCGGGATATACAAATGCTAATTACCCGGTGTCTGCCCGCTGAGAACTGCCTCTTGTACTTGAATAGATAACAATGCTCATTCCATAACTGGCCTCAATTTCCCTCTCACCCCCTTCACGTGTTATTGGAGTGGGTTTATACTGCTTCACAGGAGAAAACGGCACAATACAAACCAACACTAATGGCAATAATATTAATAAAATTCATGAACCCAAACACATACTTTGGATGTCAGAATGAAAAGCATGAAGTGGGCCTGCAGAAATACTCCCCCCCCCCCTATTTGATCCCAGTTTTTCAAGGCAGCGGGTCTTTCATCACAAAATGCGCAAGTAAAAAACCTTCTATTGCTGTACAATTGGTCATGCTAAGAAAGTCAAAAAGAAGAAATGCCCCATAATATTTTTTAAAAGCAATCCAATTTTTTTTAGACAATTGGTGTTGATTCCCAATGTGATGGTTGCTTATGGGGGCATCCATTGTCGGTGTGCATACTGTTCCATCTGCAAAGTTTTTTGCTTCTTCTCTTGCCATGATGCCAACCTATGCCACATCTGACCACATCCAGTGCCAACTTCATCGAATGCCAACCCATGCCTCATCTGACCACAACTAGTGCCAGGATCTGTTGCTGACCCATGCCACGCCTGACTACATTGGTTTTACTGCTACGGGTACCAGCTTCTGTAACATCAAAGCTTGATGCCGGTTCCAGAGGTTCAATTGAAGGTACTTGGCTTATAGTCTGTATTGGAAATGACCTTGGTGACCTGTTTCCTGGCCTATTTATTTGTATATTTTGTATGTAAGCACACAGGTTTGTCCTTCGCTGTGTGGGGTGGCTTTGTGCCCAACCACCTCTAGGTGCAGCACTTAGAGGTATAGGGGCAGCCTCAGGTAAGCTAGCTAACAATTTATCCATTACATTTTATCTCCCAAATGTGGGTCTCCTAGATTAGAGTTTGGAACACACTCACAGAGGCCTTTCTACGTGCATTTGCAACCACTCGTAAAATGAGATATCAACAGACAGCCGCCGCGTCTTGTTGGACGAGCTCCGCCTCATTAATTTTTGAAAAAGGCATTATGTATTTTCCTATATTCCAGTTGGCTGATGATCCAGTCTAGACTCTGATCCTTCTCCTCTGATATTTCTTGTTATGATGGTCTGAATCTTAAGTGGCCAGGTCACTCTAAAAGCAGGATGCCCATAAAACATTAATTCACACAAACCTATCCAGTGGTCTACCCCTAGTTTACCTAGAGAACTTTAAAGCAAACTTTTGACCTAAAAAAACATCCTTAGGGATATCGCCTTGCCGCATTAGTTCTTATTGTTATTGCAGTTCGCCATGTATACTTTGTCACCTTGGATTTATGTAAAAACAGGAGGGTAAGAGTTGGCTTTCTTCATCCAGCTTCTCTCCAGATCCCTACTTCCCTGCCATCCGTGAGGTCAGTAGCATCATTCTTGAAGGCAACCACACATGGGTGCTCATAATGAGCGATCGCTTCCTTTTAGGTCTTAATGACTTTAGAGCCTTGGGGTATGAACAATGATTGGTCTGAGGTCACAGTGAGGTGAAGCAGGCCATAGTAAAATTGATCACATTCTCCTTTATATCACTTGGTCCAGTGTAAAGCCTGCCACTGATTTTATTTGTGACCGTCGTGATCACAAACATATGCATGGATACGAAGGCGGGTTCTTGGATGTATGAATGTAGCCACAGGAGTTTTAAAAGGGGTCCTTGGCCAGTAGAGGAGCTTCAGAGAGAACATCAGAGCCTACTTTTGTGAGAGCAGCAGGGAGGCAAGGCTGGCCTTTGGGGCATGCAGCAGGAGCAGCCAATACAGGGCACCAGACTTGCTGCTCTTAATTGAGTTTTGGGTGTAGAAAAAAAATCTCTTATATACGGTACTTCCCTTTATAGTCTCTATTTTTTACATCTCCTCCATCATTCTCTTTTTTTACATTTCCTCCATCATTTTCTCATTTTCCATTCTTACTTCCAACTTGCTCTTTTACACATTCCATTCTATCTCCTCTTTTCATACTCCCTTCTCCCCCTTTTCCGCATTCTTTTCATCTTTTCCACATTCCCTCCTTTATTCACTTCTTTCCACATTTCCAAATGAAGATGCCATGAGCCAGTCTTTTCACAGTCCTTAAATATGGTAATAAAATTATTAATTCACAAAAGTGATATAAATCAAGTTCTTAAAAATGCTCAAATGTGTTCAGAAACGTTCAAAGTAATGACAATGGCGGTAAACAAGTAAGAGTTTTTTGGTGATTTATCTGTAAAATACTTTACGCAATTTCTTGTTTTTTTGCAGAATTATTAAAATTAAGAGTGTTTGGGAGCCTGAGCAGCATTCCTCGTTCCTTCCGTAAAAGGGGTTCACAGGACAGTGACCTGAGCAGTAACGCCAGCTTGGACAATATTTTTGAGAAGGTCCAGGATGACCTCACCACCACTCCCAGGAGCCCTTCCTATGCCCGGTCCAGCGACATGTACAGCCACATGGGTACAATGCCCAGATTCAACAAGATGTCTTCCAAATCCAAGAAAGAGAAAAGCAGGCCTCCTCCATCCACCATGTCACATTCAACCAATGACCTGCTGGACAAAGACCACAGTGAAATGATTGTGGTTCCCTCTCTGATGTCACAAAGGAAGTCTCTAAAAGTACAAGGCTCTCAGTTAAGTGTCATTTCTGTACCAAATAGTGAGAATGAAGACATACTGGATAAAGCAAGACCTGAAATCATGGCCGATCACTGCGGTCCACTGGCCCTTTCTGGCTGCAGTCTTGACCCACCACCCACAACAATGGCCGATGATGACACTAAAGTGGCAGCAGACAACGGTAACCAAGCCCCAGGAAGCTCAGATGAAAGGTACAGTGTTGTCTTTAAAAAACAGCTCCTCGTGGGGGAAGATTTGCACTTTGATACAGACTTCACCCCCTTTTTGCACTCCTTCTGCTTCTTCTACTGGTAATGTAACCTAAAGCAAAAATTAAATTCTGCACCCCCAGAACTAATAGGCAGAGAGCTCAGTGATTTGCCTCCCCCTCACCACCCCCACCAGAATTCAAAGGCAAAGAATGCAGCAATTAAAAGGCAGCGGGCACAGTGCTTCTATGCCAGGAACTAATAGGCAGATATTTCATCTATTTCTGCCCCCCCTGAATTCATTCAGTGTTTTCCCTGCCTTCCCAGATCCACAATTAATAGGCAGAAGGTGTAGCAATAAATAGCAAGATAGTGTGAAAATCCCCTTTTCCTTTCTTTCAGAACCACAATAGGCACAGAGCCCAGAATAGATAGACAGGGGTTGCAGTGTTTCCTTTACCTTTCCCCAACCCATAATGAATAGGCACAGGGGCTAATAATAAAAAGGAACAAATAGCTAGATAGTACAACAAATGCCTTTCTCACAAACCCACAATTACTAATAGGCTGAGGATGCAGCATTACCTTTTCCCTCAAGACCCACAATTAAAAGGCAGATAGCACAGCAATCCACCTGCCTCTTGGGCGCACAATAAATAGGTAGAGGGTGCAATTAGTTCTTACCCACAGTTAAAGTGGACCAAAACCCAGGATTTTGACTATTCTGGATTGTGGTCCTTGCCCCCCGGGGCACCCCGATCAGGGGTGTCCCGCTTTGTGAAGCCGCCTAGGTCGCCGGATCTGACTTACCCTTCCCCTGTCCTATGGCGCCTGGGCGGCCTTTCGTCCAGTCTTCAGGCCCAGATCCGCTCCTGTCCCTTCATCTAAGCTATTGTCTAAGGGAGCGGACTTGAGCGCGCCGGCGGCTGCCTTCCCCTTCTTTCCTCTAACAGAGAGCCTGTAAAATGCTTGGCGCGAGCATGGGCCCTGCTAAAGGTATAGCGGGAATGCGGCCGCTGCTCACGCATGCTCCATTGGACCGGGGAGAGCAGAAACTCCAACACTAAGGAATGATTCTGCCAAATATCTGCTGATCATCCAGCCAACCAGCAACAGCAATTCTTTATGACCCAATGGCCCAGTAGTTGTCTATGTTGCACTAAGGCAGTTGCTTTGTTAACCAGCCCTTTTTCTACTGCAATCTGTCGTGCCGCTGCACTTGGGAAACTTGCTCACACTTTGTTTGCTTTTAATAGAACTTTTGAGCTGTGAGAACATAATGTGTGAAGCAGCAAAGTGCTGTTGGTGCTTGGCAATTTCCATTCATAACAGCAAGCTGGCCTATTGTTTCCTGGAAGACTCAGCCCTCCCTAGACCCTGTGGTTACATGCCAGTGAGCTGCTCAACTGCCAAGCTGAAGCCCTGACCAGAACATATCATGACTCTCTAATTGCTCTCTCCCTTTATGTCATCTCACTCCCTCAAACTGAACATGGACAAAACAGAACTGGTCATTTCCCTGTCAGGTTGTCCATCCAGGAACACTGAGCCATTATGCTAGTAGCTGGTAGGCAGGGCTAGAGCAGGAAGTGAGCAGTGTTTCCTCCCCATCCTGGTATGCTGGTAGCTTTTCCAGTTCTGCTTTAGTCTTCATCAGGGGATTCACATTGTGCCATATGTAGACAGACTTCTAATTAGGGCTCCCTCCTTGATGAAAGGGTGCTGGAATGTGCTGGACACCCTGGAGCTATGAGGGTGGTTAATCAATTATTCCAAGTCCCACATAGCACCAACAGGGTTGCTTTCTGGGAATGCTCTTGGACACAGTCCAGGCCAATGTGTTTTTACCAGAGCTCCGATACTGCAGGAGAGGGTGGTGCGCTTGCGCCCCACTCAGGCCAGTGTTGGGCAATGTGTGTAGTTTCTGGGCCCGATGGTAGCGTCCTTTGTAGTAGTTCTCTATGCCCAGGTTCACACCAGGGCTCTGCAGTTTGCCTTTCTGTACCATTTGGGACTGAAATGATCATTCACTCTTCAGTAGAGGGGTTCGATTATCCCTGTGGTGGCTCCAGTCCCAATGCCTGAGTCAGGGCTGCTCCTGAGGCCCCTTCAAGAGCAATAGTCATCTGTTGTTTTCCGGTTTCCCATCAATGTCCTGGAACTCTGGGCAATTTCCCAGTGCCTGTCCCATGGGTCCTGCAGTCTAAGCTGTCTCTCGATTAGAATCCAGATGGACAAAGTGATGGCCATCACATGTCACCTATCAGGTAGCCAACAGGAGCAAGAAGACATTTTGGAAAACTGCCAGGATTATTGCATGGGCAGAACAGCATGTTCCTTGCATTTCTGCTGTACACATTCTGGGTGTAGGTAACGCGTGTACAGACTTTCTTAGCTGTGAAATCATCAATCAGGAAGAGCGGGCTCTCTATCCAAGGGTGTCCCGCATGAATTGTGACAGGTTGGGTTGTTCTCGAGGTGTTTCTGCCCAGGCGCAACCGGAAGGTGATGAGATTCATACCTCTCTCCCAGGACCTTCTGGCATTCATGCTGGATCGGTTCGATTAGGGTATTCCTTTTCCCATTGCTGTTGCTGGCTCCTGACAGAATACCTAGGGGATTTTGCGCATGCATGTATCTGTGCGGACGCCAGCATTCCGTTCTAAGGGGCAATCTGCTTCCTGGTTTTCTGTCATGAACACTTCCATTGCTGCTGACAGTCCACTTCGGGGACATCTCACCTGTATGCTGACACATAAAAGGAGCACCTGACATCACCACAGTACTACCTGATCATCAGCCTTCCTGGTTTCCTGTGTTCCAGAGCTTTCTTGATATCCAGATCTACTGTTGTGACCAGGCTTCTTCCTCAACAACTCTTTCGGAATAACCCTTGATTTGCTGTCTTTATACATCCCGAACTGTCTAACCTTTTGGCTTGATCTTGGCTTACCTTCACTTACGACCATGCGGTGCCTGCCTCAACTCCTGGCTTGTTGTCTCAATCTGCTGCTACGCTTGTGACACTCAACCCTGGCCAGTTTACCTTATTCCATGTGTACCCGACCTGGACCTTCCCTGCAGCCCAGTCTATCTTCCCTTGCGGGCGGCCTTGTTGGGAACAAGGGTTAGTCTTAGACTCCGGGCTCCTAGCTCTAGTGTCTTGCTGGTTCTGCCTTATTATATGGTTTTCACCGTTGCCTCACCAGCTCACAAGGGTCTTCCTTGCTGACAATTCCTTGGGTGGTGAAAAAGTTAGGCCTAGAGGGTGTCACAACCTAGTCAGTCCTCAAGGTGAACCTGGTTCACAGACATGGTCAGACAGATTTGCTGTCACAAGGACCACTGCTACATCCCAATTCACAGTCAGTGGCTTTGATGGCACGGTAATTGAATCCCAGGTGCTGTGGGCATCTCAACTTGGTCTTTTCCACTCTGCAGGGACCACCATTTTAACCTCTGGCTGAGACTTTCTAGTTCCTCTAGACCATGAAGGTGGTATTCCTTGTGGCCATTACTTCAGTATGGGGGGGGGGGGGGGTCTGAACTGGCGGACTTGTCCTTCATGGCCTTTCATAAAGACAAGGTGGAAGATTTCTTACCAAAGGCTGTTTCAGCCTTTGATCTGAATGAGGATACTATTCTATTGTCTGAATCCAGTTTTTCCAAGGGAACGGATTTTGCACTCTCTAGATGTCATTTGTGTCCTACAGTGGCCACTCCAGCCACTTAAAGTCCCACTCCAGCCCCTTCCTGAATAAAAAGCATAACCCCTGCCCTGCTCCCTCCAAATAGCGATCCTGCTAATATATTAAAAGAAAAAAAAAGCACTCACCTTCACCCCGAATCCAGCCCCTGAAGTCGGCTGTGTCACAGCTGGCGGAAGACCCAGCCGGCCGCTGGGAGCAGCATTCTCCGCATTGCACGTGGTCCCACCCGCCCATTCACAAGAATAGAATTCAAAAGAACGGAATGGCACTGGCAGTGGGAGAGCACATTCCCCAATAATTGCAGACATAGATACTTTTATATTATGCAAAATGTGTCCGTTTTCAATAAATGAAAGATACTCACCAATAGTCCAGCTAATTGTCCCTCTCCCAGGAGATCCAGAGAACTTACCTCTGCCAGAGATCCAGACTGCACTGTCCCTGCTCATGACCAGAACCAGTGGTCGCCTTGCTGACTCCTCGCATCACTGATGGGGACCAGCCACATACTCTCCTTTCATTACAAATGATGGGCATATTGAGTGCTGGCACTAGACTTCAATTGTAGTGGATGAAGTGGGCACGACCAGTCACCGTATGTGACAGAAGAAGATGGCCGCTCAGCTCCATGCCACCGGGAATTGGAGACAAGATCACACAAACTACTAGAAAAGGGGCGAACCAGCAGCACAAGACTATTGGAGAGTATCTGTTTTTTGGGGCCGGACAGGGATTTTAAGTTCCCTTTATTATTATTATGGTTATTAATAATAATAATGTTTATTTATATAGCTCCATCATCTTCTGTAGCGCTTTACAATGTGTGATTACAAACAAGGTTAAACATATAATACAGGGAACAATACAAAACTAGATGCCACGAGGTTCAAACCAGGTGTTGTAAGCACAGGAGACAATAGGAAAGAGAGTTCTGCCCTTGTGAGCTCACAGTCTAAAGGATGGGGGTGGAGACAAAGGGGCGGGATCATAAGTGGTAGAGCTCGAGTTGGGCTGCGTGTGCCATTTAAAGGTTTTAGGAGTTGCTTAAGCCAGGTTATATGTTTGTCTGAAGCACTTGGAGTGATGGAGAGTGACGGATTGAGCGGGGGAGTGCATTCCAGAGAAGTGGGGAGGCATCAGAGAAGTCTTGAAGGCGGGAGTTTGAGGAGGTAACCAAGGAGCAGGACAGGAGAATGTCAGAGGCAGAGCGGAGGTTGCGCTTGGGTTGGTTACGCTGGATCAGAGATGAAATGTAGGGAGGGGGCCTGGTTAGAGAGAGCTTTGTAGGTTAGGTGTTGAGCTGAACTCTCTGAGAGACAGGTAACCAGTGGAGGGATTGACAGAGGGGAGTAGCACTGGGGAAGCGAGAGGAGAGGTGGATGAGGCAAGCAGCAGAGTTTAGAATAGATTGGAGGGGTGCCAGTCTGTTTGTTGGCAAACCACAGAGGAGGGTGTTGCAGTAGTCCAGTCGGGATATGACCAGGGCATGCACTGACATTTTAGTGGTATCATGTGAGAGGAAGGGACGGATGCTGGCCATATTTTTAAGTTGAAGACGACAGGAGGTGGCTAGGGAGTGAATGTGAGGTGTGAATGAGAGAGAAGAGTCTAGAATGACACCCAGGCATCGAGCTTGATGAGTTGCAGTTATTGTAAGATTATTTACAGAGATTGTGGTGTTAGAGAGGGGAGGGGAGTGAGATGGTGGGAAAATGACCAGTCCTGTATTGTCCATGTTCAGTTTAGGGCGCGAGATGTCATGAAGGAAGAGATGTCAAGGGAAGAGAGATTTGGGCCAGAGAGGTAGATCTGAGTGTCGTCTGCATAAAAGTGATACTGGAAGCCTAGTGAAGTTATTAGTTGTCCGAGACCAGAAATGTATAATGAGCCTTGTGGATATCTCACCATTGCTGGCTTTATACTGAAGAAGGGAGCTGATATCAGAAGAAGGCCTCTCCTGCTGTCAGCTCAGCACTGGAAGCGCTAGCTTGAGGATGAGTATAGGTTCTCTTTTTTAAACTACAAGTAAGCAGAAAATGTGACATCAAAGGCTAACTCAGTACACTTTTGCCCAAAGTCTCTCCTGATGGGAATGGGAGGAGGCTGGGATACTGCGAACATGCTAATGACCTGGAATTCCATCCCCTCATCCAGCACCACATTCCATACAGGGCATCAGGAGGGAGGGCCGCTCAGGATGGGGAGGAGGGGGGCTGCTGGGATCCAGCTCAAACTTTTCCCAGGTTCACAAACGGTCGGTCGCTGGTTAGGTGCTGGGAACTTTTGACTGGGGCATGAGTGTGGATTTCAGAGCCATGACAGATGTGGGGAGAAGACATCACCCCTGGGGCTACTGGTAAGGAGACCCTGTAACAATTAGTCCTACAAACAGGACTGTTCACCTTTATTTAATGTCATGGTTCACAACCCACTGCCTCCTTTTCATGACCGTTTAGCTGCCTTTCCTGTATTACACTTGTGACTAATATATATAGCACCCTCGTATACTGTGGCTCCTTATTATGATTGTGACTAGTGTAAATAGCACCATCATATACTGTGCTGCTTTAGTTATGATTGTGACTGCTGTATATAGCGCCCTCATATAACGTGTCTCTTTATTTATTATGATTGTGACTGATGTATATATCACCCTTATATACCATGGTGCTTTATTTATTATGATTGTGACTGATGTATATAGTGCCTTCATTTACCGTGGTGCTTTATCTTTGGAAACTGTAACAGCAGATGATCAGTAAGCGATCTGCAGTGTTACTTTGCGGATTGCTGTTTACATTATAGCGGCGGTGAATATGACGGCAGGAATGCGGCCGCTCCAGCGCTTGTGGCGCCCCTGTACACGCTCCTCTTATGGTTCCTCTCTGTACAGAAAGTGAAAGCTGAAATAGATTGGGGCCATTATGTGGGCTGTATGTTACCTGTATGCAACTAAGCCGGATTTATTGTTAATAGACAAAGGATACGGCTATACACTTAGGTAGGCAATCAGATTGGCCATACACTCAGGCAATCAGATTGTGCAGGATTGAAAGTGGGCCTGTACCTTCCTGGAAACTCTGTACCCGGTGGGGTTGAGGTCTACAGGTACCCCAACTCATCTACTCCTGTTGCCTATGAGCCACAAATTTAGGAGGTCCTCACCTTTTCCCTGATAGAGCTCCATGTGATGAGGCAGAGGAAACAGCTGCAAACTGCAATGATTCCCAAGTCCTATTGGAGGAGGTGCAGCTGCAGAAGCACATATGTGATGCGGTTTCTTGGAGCTCTGCTAAGAAAAGGTAAGTATCTTAAAAGGGGTTTGTTGGGTCATTTTAGTGTCCCTGTAAACCAGGACTCCCCTGGCACAGGTTAGTGTTTGCCACACAGGCATGGATGCTCCATGCATAGCGTTCGCGCACCTGGCAAACCCCATTGGCTGCCAGCCATGGCAGGGGACGTATGAACGGGATGTGAGTGTGGACCCAGTAAGTAGCAGGGCTCCCCAAATTGAGACCAAGGGAAATAAGTGGACCTCTAATCATTTTTTACTGGATGGCCACTTTAGGCTGGTTAGGGAAGGGCCACTTGCCACATCCTATTCTATGGAATACATTTCTGAATGAACTGTGCAGGAGGCTGAAGTAAACATGCCAAAGGGCAGCCATCCTGCACACAGTAAATGGAGCTCTCCACACAATGTGATGTTGGTAGGTGTGGGATTCAGGACATTCTGATCTCTTAGCAGAAGGTGGCCTGACTAGAGAGAGAGCTATAGAGAGTAGCTATAGAAAAGAGCTAGAATCCTTCTGACAGCACATCAGCTGGGAGATAAGATAAGTATGCTTTGATTTTATCCTTAGTCTACAGATTCACTTTAAAGTGGCATAGAAACTCAGGATTTTGGCTATGCCCGCCATGTGAAACCCCCCAGATCAACCAAAAGTCTGGTTTCCTACAGTGCATGCACGGGTTCTCACCCAATCAGAGCCATTTGCCATGCATATTTAATGCTCGGACAACAATCAAACCAGGCCACTACACCTCACCAGACCACGTCATAGGGGGGCCCCGATCATGTGTGAAGACCCCCTAGGTATATAGGATATACTATAATCCAGCCCTGATTATGCGCCCCTGGTGAAAATGGTGCTGGGGCCCCCTGAGCTGCAGGGACCTGGAGGGGTGCTGCATTGCCTGAATTATAATCTGGCTCCGAACATGTGCCTGTTGCCTGACAGAAGGGAATGGCAGGAAGGGGTCCCATAATAGTTTTACTGTAGAGCCGATTAATAAATAGTTACACTTCTGTCTGCTGGGAACCTGCTAGCACATCTGCCTTAGAGCGATGCAATATACATTTGAATAATGCTACTGTGAGGAAGGGGGATGGCTGCATGATGCACTGTGGTCCAGTCAGTGACAAGGGGTTTGGTTTGGGACCTGTCCTGTTGCTTGAAAAAGACAGATCATCCAGGATTCTAATTGCATAGCCATTGGTTCAGTGTCTGCTAGGCTGACCAAACAATACCCTGTGCACTGCCATGCCAATAATACTATGGGCCTTATTTATCAAGGGCTAGCGCCAGGTAGTGTCTGACGAGCGCCAGGTACCGCCAGCTAACGGCGGCTACCGACTCAAGTACGCCCGGCGGCAGTCACAATGACGCAGTTATCACGCTAAATGAGGCTAGCGCCGGCGAGAGCGTCAGCTAGCGCGGGATTCATCATGTAGCGGACTGCAACGAACAGCGCCGCTACTAATCCCATCACAGCGCCAGGTATGACCTGTCGCTCCCTGGCAATGTCCAATGCATTTCAATGGAGCAATCTTTAATTAATCATAATTAATTCCTATTAATGTTTACTTTTTTTTTTTTTTAATGTCAAAAATTCTGTGACCACTTCTGCAATGTTAGGATTTTTTTTTAAGGTAAAAAAAATAAAAAAAAAATTTGTGCAGAATTGATATTACAGGTCTGATATTAATGTATTCATATTACAAAATGATTAGAAAAACTTGTATAATTTTACAATAAAAAAATATGGTTGTTTGGGGGTTAAAAACTATTTTACACCCATCGCCGCCAGCGCTCTGGGGTTTAAACAAGGAATTCACAGCGCGAAAAAATTCGGAGTGTGTTTTGTTAATGAATCTGCAGCAAGCCGTTCGCTCTGGCCATTCGTTGTCAGGCGCTCACATACAACGCTGAACCTGTGAAACAGCGACCCCCCAGCCCGTATTCAACATTACCGCACACCGACTGAGTCGCTGTCAACAAGCCAACCCCGGCCAAGCACAGCGAATACTAGCTGGCGCTGAGAAAATCACGCTACTGGCGCTCATCTGTCGCTACCTGGCGCTATTAATGAATTGGCCTCCCCCTCTTGCTGTGCTGGAGTTCAGCTTTATATCCCACTGGTTGCTTTGGGTTTCTGCACTATATTACTCTGTGATGTGTCCTTTCTTGTAGAAGCTGTGCTTCACCTTTGCACTCCTCAGCCGCTGCTTACAGTTCCTCAGCTCAGATTTCCGGGATTCCCTCTTTCTAGGGAACATTTCTCATCTCATCTCATCTGGATACTATTAGGTGCTGGGTTATTTATAGTGAGGTCACAAAGCTCCTGCTGGAGAGGTCCAGCTCTTCATTGCCTGACCTCACTCTTTTGTCCTGGCTGAAATCGCAATGTGGCGTAAGGTAAGATAAGCAGCAACCTATCAGATTCCAGCAAGAAAATGTCAGGGGGGTATTTTTATATGCTGCATTATTCACCTCAGTGAAGTGGGACACAGTTACAGCTACGGTTAGACTGGAGCACCACCAGAGGAGGTCACTTTTTGTGTCCAACCATCAGCTACATAGGAATAATACAAGGCCACTCCTAAAGTGGGCCAACTACAATTACTAGGCCTTGGAGTCTAAAGGACTGTAGAGCCTTTTAATCCCCTCAGGGGCATCCCAATTCATGATGCCCTGCAGTGTGAAACCCCCAAGAGTCTACACATGTGAGAGCAGGGATGCCGCTGCATGCTGCGGCAATAATGAGCATGCTCAAGCACTGACATCATTGCCGTAGCACTGACCGGTACCCGGCTCACTCTTCCTATCCCGGTGACCACACATCCCAGGGTTGCCACCAGGGAACCATGCTTGTGCTGTGGGATAGTTATTGTTGGTTACTATATGGCAGTATGAGTCTGTCTATAGATCCTGAACCATATCAGGAAAAGTTCATAGTGTAATGGCCTAGAGGCACTCTTATTGGATGAAGAAACAACATGATTGATTTACTTGTTGTCCTTTTCTCATGAGATAATTTCTAACCCACATGTGATGTTTCCTTCCTCACAGGCACTATTTGCTAGCTCATGGGAGATCTTGTTTTGCAGAAGTTCTTACCTCCACATGCTGTTACACTGCCTATAGGTCGTATTTGCAGACTCACAAAAGAGCTTGTTATTTTATAACTTGAAGGGATATTTCCTTTAAATTAGAAAATATCTTTACTAACTTAAAGGTAATATTTCCATTCTTGTATGATATTTTTTTTACTCACAGTTGATATTTTTCTAGGGCCCAGTTTACAGGGTTGGAGAATTTTTGGTCTTGCTTAAAGAGGAGCAAAACCGGTGATTTTCAATTTTCCGTACTTGGCATTTGGGTCCTGCGTTTTGAAACCCCAGGGAATGATGCTGTGCTCCTCCGATCAGTTTTCTGTGCTGTGCATATTAATGAGTGGCATAGAAAGCTGAATGGAAGGGAAGCTGCAAGCATGCCTGAGGCCGATTGCCTCCAGCCGTGTGTGCATTCAGATTGGCCTGGCAGGGGAGCAGGGCAGTCGCTAGGATGGCATAGTGGCTGCGCTGTAGGATTTGTTCCACATAAGGGCATCCCAGATCGGTATGCCCCTCAAAGGGGTCGATTCAGAGCCAGGTGAGAATTTTCACAGCTTTTTTACAAGAGAAAACTACCATTGTCTACCTTTTGGCTGATTCAGAGCCAGGACAAAAATTTACACCGGTAGACAATGAAAATCAGTGGCAGTGTTCTCCCCTAAAAAAAGAATTGAGAATTCTCACCTGGCTCTGAATCGACCCCAAAGAGGGAGGCCATTGGCCATAGAGTCTTAGGAAATAAGAAATTGCATGCATTTTGGTGTGCATGTACCTGTATTTTCCAGGTTATTTGTTTATATGTGTTATTTCTTTACACACAGGTGATACTTGGTACCGCACAATATATATATATTGCTATATATAATGCTTGTTAGCTGGCAAATATTCCCTGTTGGGAGTTGGGAAATATCTCCAGTGAGTTGGGTATTATTTCCTGTGAGCTAGGAGATATCCCATATGAGCTGGAAAATACCCAGTAAACACGTTGGGCAATAACCCTTTTAATTTCAAAATGTATTTCCATTGAGTTGGGAAATATGCCAATATGTTGGCCAGTAATGCCTGTCGTTTCAGAATGTATTTCCTAGGAGTTGGGAAATATCATATTTACCAACCGGGTGCCCTTGCGCAAGGCAATTGCTCCCTGGGCCCTGAGTTTCGGGCAGCCCACCGCTCCGGGCACATATGCACTTCACTGCCCCTTAGTTGGTCATTCACTTGTGTATATAGTGTATAGTGTATGTATATAGTGTGTATATTGTGTGTATAGTCACTCACATGGTGTTTATTCACTGGTGTGTAGACAGAGTTGTGTTGTTCACAGTGCACGGATGGGTAAAATGCAGAGAAGGAATTCCAATGGCCACTATTGCACTATACCTATTATCACAACTAGGGGTGCCTGATATTCTGATGCCAAGATATGAGTCCAAAAGAAAGGCCCGCCAATCACGTGACCTCTGTCATGAGTCAGGTAAAGTGTGCGTGTGTAGATTTCCCCCCTCTGTCACACAAAAGGATGCAGAGAGAAGCGAGAGGAAGCCTTGCATTGTCCTGATTCACCGACAGAGCATCTGTTTCCTGAGCAGCGCTTTTACCCAGGACCAGGCACACCCTGCTACTTGACCTGTCTACGCCCGCCAGCGAACCCCCCCCTCCCCGGACAGGAAACCTGACTGAGGACACAATGTCCACTAACCTCCCCGTAGAATTACTCCGGGGGGAGATCCAGAAATGGGGGAACAAACAGGGACATTATGCATTTCCTGAATGGAGAGCCCCGAACAAGAGCAATGTGGTCACTGCACGTTATTGTTCTAGTCCACTAACTACACAAATATTCTGTCACATTAATATTAAAAATAATATTTTAATATATATAATATTTTTATATATATATATATATATATATATATATATATATATATATATATATTAACATTCTTTTTTATAAGAATATTTTATTTTATATTTGTAAACAATATTTTATTTAAAAGTCACCGTATAAGCCTTGGCAGGCCTTTAATTTTTGCACCAGGGCCCCATCACATTTAGTTACGCCACTGATACAACTAGAAACCTAGAAAAAATAACACAAAATAGAAAGTACATGCAAATGATCACCAGGGCCTGTTTCCCATTAGGCAGCCCTAGGCCTGTGCCCAGAGCTGGTGTTAGTGCTAAACAAATTCCCCCCAACGAGTGCCCCCAAATCACAGAAGGACTCCATGTTTGTGTGGAGGGGGAAAGGGCACAAGGGGTTAAACACAACCCACCTCCACTGCTCTGGTCATGTGTAGTAGCATAACTAAATGTGATAGGACCCTGGTGCCAAGGATCATACAGTAAACTTTTTAAAATTCATTTGGATGCAGCTACACAACTTAGAGGCCGATTCATTAATAGCGGCAGGTAGCGACAGATGAGCGACAGTAGCGTTATTTTCACAGCGCCCGCTAGTATTCGCTGTGCTTGGCCGTTGTTTGGCTGTTGACAGCGACTCAGCCGGTGTGCGGTAATGTTGAATACGGGGTTAGGAGTCGCTGTTTGACAGGTTCCGCGCTGTATGGGAGCGCATGACAGCGAACGGCCATAGCGAACGGCTCCCAGCATATTCATTAACAAATCACGCTCCAAAAATTCTCGCGCTGTAAAATGCTTGTTTAAACCCCAGAGCGCTGGCGGCGATGGGTTAAAAGTCGTTTTTTTAACCCCCAAACAACCATATTTTTAGAAAAAAAAAACATGTTTTTCAAAACATTTTGTAATGTGAATACATTAAGATCAGACCTGTAATATCAATTCTGCACATTTTTTTTTTTTTTTTTTACCTTAAAAAAAATATCTAACATTGCAGAAGTGGTCACAGAATTTTTGACATTTAAAAAAAAAAAAAAAATAATAGCAATTAATTATGAATATTTAAAGATTGCTCCATTGAAATGCATTGGAGAGCGCCAGGTAGCGAGAGGTCATACCTGTCGCTGTTCAAGGTCGCTCGCTGGCGCTGTGGGGTGAGGCTGGAATAATGATGAATGATTCGCTATCTGGCGCTCTGTCAGTCGCTAAGCAGGATCGGCTTGATAAATGTGTGATTGCGGAGGGGAGCCGGCGTTCTCGTGGCGGTGAGCGTCATTACCGTTCGCTCACCATTCGCTACCTGCCGCTATCCCTTGTTAAATAAGGGCCTTAGGATTGGAATAGCCAAGACAGATGGTGCTTCCTTTCTCTAAATGATGTAAAGTGAGCATAAATATGATAAATGAGGTGGATGAGGAACAATGATGCCCCCCCCCCGACCTCTTGGGCCCTCCTATAGTTACGCCCCTGGTCATGTGACTCTTATGCTCCTGAGCCGGGAAGCTGGTAAGATGTAATGTGCTCACCTGCTCCCCTAAAATTAACCCTACAACGTGATTCGATAAAAGGGGGCCTTGAGGATAAGGGTTGGGGATCCCTGTTGATTACAGCAATACAATCTGTACATGGTTATACATATTACGCAAATGCATCTCATACAACTGTGCCATATAATGGGGTAGGTAAGTATATATAATATAGGCTGCATATATCTGATGAATGATAGACGATGTGCTTGTTATACTGTATGTGAGAGAAGTAGGCTGTCCTGCATGTGCAGCAGCATGAACACAACTGGGAGCATCATGCCTGAGCGCTACATGTCTACATGGGCATAAAATCTGGGTGTATTAGGACTCACCAGCTATTCTGCTATAAGGGTAAAGCTTAATGAAGAAACAAAGGAGGGGTGGCAGCCGCTCAGACCATTTTATAACTAACCAGGGAGGTGCACATTAGCAGGGCAATTAGAATACAAAAGTCTTAAAGGGGCCACAGCACTCAAACCAGTTAGCTTGCTGACCAACCTACAATCTGTCTCTAAACTAGGTTAGAAACAGGGGGCTCGGTCATTGCTCGGTAATTGCCCTGCTAATGTGCACCTCCCTGGTTAGTTATAAAATGGTCTGAGCGGCTGCCACCCCTCCTTTGTTTCTTTTGAATTTGTGCAAGCACATGGGGTGTGGGGTCTAGGCTGTATTGCAAGGTCTTTGACCCTTCCACCCCATGGGCTGCACTCGAGGTTTTAGGGCAACCTCAGGTAAGCCTGCTCCCAATTTATCTATTGCATTGTATGTCCCAAATGGGGCTCTCAGAGATTAGAGTTAGGACTGCACCCCACAGAGGCACCTTGGCGTGGTGGTGCAGCTTAAGCATACTTCTGCAGATGTGTGTGACCGAGCCCCCTGTTTTTAACCTAGTTTAGAGACAGATTGTGGGTTGGTCAGCAAGCTAACTGGTTTGAGTGCTGTAGCCCCTTTAAGACTTTTGTAAAGCTTAATGAAGGCAATGGGTGGTCCACATTGGGCAAATGGCTTGATGACACTTCAAAATGACTTCTTAGAAAGAGGGCTGGCTTACTAAACAACTAAGGGAACTAGGTAGACACCCAAGGAATTGTGGGGCAAGTGCATGCTGTGAGAGCCATTCCTTGTCTGAAACGGGCATGTTTCTCACGCACACCTCAACGAGACAAGAAAACGAAGGACAAAAGCAAGTTCTGTAAATTGCACCCCTAAAGCCTCACTTTGGTAATCAGCAACATAAACTATTTGAGAGGGCTTAACTCCATGCAGATGTTATGGAATAACAGGCAGATTCTATGCTGCATAACCGCATGGCAGCGGCCATCTTGCCACATGAATCCCACAGTCAAAATTGCCTCAAATATTATTGCAATCCTTTATTTCTAGTAGAAAGCCATCAGTTGTGATGCCTCATTGCTATGCTGCACATCTGAAAGAATTGTATCATTTTATAAGGTTATAATGATTACACTGACTGAATGGACTGTACAGGGATAAAGATACATTGTTGCAACTCTCCCCTCACAGGCACACACACACATAAACACACATACTCTCCCTCTAGCAGCTGGTTATTCAGTGTGTGTTTATATAACTTAATACACAAGCTGCTTGTGTTTTTGAGGCATTTATCTCTGGTGTGGGCTGCTGCTGGCACAGCTCTCCCCTCATGCTTATGTGTGTGACAAGATGGCCGCTCCCATTCAGTCCTGCAGCAAAGAATCGGCCTGTTAATCCAGAACGTTTGCCCTCTCAAATAGTTTTTGCCAGAAGGGGGGCTTTAGCAAAGCAATTTGCTAGACTTTCTCTTCTTTATTTTTGGTATGCTTTAATTCCCTTTTTCTCTTGTCAAAGGGAAAAACTGGAGACAGTTATTTAATGTACTTTACTTTTTATGGGGGAGGACTGCTGAAGTTTAACTGCTTGTCCCCTCAGCGAGCTGATGGGGGGGGGGGTAAAGAGCTCTAATTATAAGTACCCCAAAGTACTGCATGATATGTAAAGCAATTCAGCAGTCCTCCCATTTAGAACTACATTTTTATAAACAAAAGCTGAAACTAGGCAGGGTATAAGTAACCCCATTTTTCCTGCCCCAACCCCTGGGCTCTCCCCTAAGCCCTAAGGCTGATTTAGATCCTAATTCAATATTGTTTGTTTGCTGGCGCTAGATGAGTGTCTTTGCGAGATGCCCCCTGCACCCGCACTGCAGAGCCTCCTGACAGGGCCGATGCACTAGCAACCCCTAGCGCTGGCTGCGAGCGCTAGAAAACAACCAAATTCATGAATAAAAAACATAGCGCCCGTATGGGCGCTGTGAAACAGGGATTCTAGGCATTCAGCGTGTTGCAGCCCAATAAAAAAAAAATAGCCCAAATATTATACCCAACCCAGCCTATTGAAATCTATGGGATAAGGACACGCTGTAGGGAACATAGCACCAGCACAGGTTCTGTTGATAGATGGGACCCTACCTGGCACAATCGGAGGTGCTCTGGATTTTTGACATGATAACTACACCTTTTGCACTGGAACCTGACATTCACCTGATGCTCATCTGGCACTACCTAGCAATAGCGCTTCTTGAATAAACCCCTTAGATAAATATACTCACCTTATGGCTGCTGTCCTTCTCCAATCACCACAGCAATCCAGCCTTTCTTGTGACCACTTAGGCCCTTATTTAACAAGGGATAGCGCCAGGTAGCGAATGGTGAGCGAACGGTAATGACGCTCACCGCCACGAGAACGCCGGCTCCCCTCCGCAATCACACATTTATCAAGCCGATCCTGCTTAGCGACTGACAGAGCGCCAGATAGCGAATCATTCATCATTATTCCAGCCTCACCCCACAGCGCCAGCGAGCGACCTTGAACAGCGACAGGTATGACCTTTCGCTACCTGGCGCTCTCCAATGCATTTCAATGGAGCAATCTTTAAATATTCATCATTAATTGCTATTTTTTTTTTTTTTTTTTTTTTTAAATGTCAAAAATTCTGTGACCACTTCTGCAATGTTAGATATTTTTTTTAACCTAAAAAAAAAAAAAATTTGTGCAGAATTGATATTACAGGTCTGATATTAATGTATTCATATTACAAAATGTTTTGGAAAACATGTTTTTTTTTTTTCAAAAAATATGGTTGTTTGGGGGTTAAAAAACTACTTTTAACCCATCGCCGCCAGCGCTCTGGGGTTTAAACAAGCATTTCACAGCGCGAGAATTTTTGGAGCGTGATTTGTTAATGAATATGCTGGGAGCCGTTCGCTATGGCCGTTCGCTGTCATGCGCTCCCATACAGCGCGGAACCTGTCAAACAGCGACTCCTAACCCCGTATTCAACATTACCGCACACCGACTGAGTCGCTGTCAACAGCCGAACAACGGCCAAGCACAGCGAATACTAGCGGGCGCTGTGAAAATAACGCTACTGTTGCTCATCTGTCGCTACCTGGCGCTATTAATAAATCGGCCTCCCCGTCTGTCCCCTGATTTGTTCTTCCACACTGACAGGGTGAGGACCAGCACTTTGTGTCAGGGAGGATAAACTAACCTAATCTACCCCCTCATATCTTCAATGAGTCCTGCATTAGAAAATGTCACCATCTCAATACCCAATCAGTAATACCAGTTACCTATCCCAAATCACTGCACTTTTATGGCCAGGAATATTTATATCTGTCTCTATAGCAATGTTTGTTTTAACACATTGTCCTCATTTTTCACAGCACCTGCAGCAGTCTGGACACAGGAAGCGAGTATGTCAAGGTAGGACTCTAGTTTCGCCACCTCTCAGTATGTTTTTTGAGACTTACACTTACAAAGCTATAGTCCATTGCAGGAAAGGGTGCTAATCTTTGAGCAATCTTCCCTTGGGTTCAGTCTTAGGTTAAAGGGTCTCCCCGGGCAAATGGAAGAAAGTTCCCCTTTTCCCCCTGAAGCTGTTTGTTCCTAGCTTACCGGTTTCCAAGATTCCAAGTCCTGCGCCAGACAGGTCCAATATTCATTTTCTGGCAACTTTTGGGATCAAGGGCCACCCCTGACATCATTCACAGTAATTGTAGCACGTCCACTCCATGTATTGCAGTGGTGGGGATATGCCAAGGCCTGACAAGTTCATTACAGGCAATGCAATTCTCATGTAGAGAGTGATCGATACAGAGCAAAAGTTGCAACATTGGACGAGAAATGGAAGGAATGTGAAAAATAAATATGAACTAGAAGCAGGAGTAGAAAACATGAGTGAAATCAGAAAACAGAAAGATATAGAGGGACTGCAGGAAAGAGAAAAAAAAGAGAACACTGAAAATAGGGAGACTGAGGTAAGGTGGAAAAAGAGAAATTAAGAAATGTGGAAAAGGAGAAGGAAGGTCTCAAAATGAAGAGAGGTAAAAAAAACAAAAACAAAAGGAGAAGGGGGAAGGAGAGGTAAAAAGAGAAAAAAGACAAATGATAAAGAGAGCCTAGGTTTAGGCTGAAAAAAAACAGAAATGAGTACATTGGAAAAAAAGAGAAGGAAGACAAATGGAGGGAATGTGTAAAAAGGAGATAGAAGAGTTATAAAGGAGAAGGAGAAGATGAGGAAGTGGAAAAGAGTGGGAGGGGAGCGTTAGGAGATGGGAGGTAGATAGAGAGGTGGTGGAAAAGAGATGAGAGGGTGAATAAGGAAAGAGAAAAATATGGCGTTATCACATAAAAGGCAGTAACATGAAAAAAACAGGAATAAAAGAATCAAAGTGAATTCAGAAAACTGAGAGAGAAAGGGAGACAAGAACAAGAAAAAAGCTTGGTTCACATTGGTGCATTTCACTTTGATTTAGGGGTGATGTTGATTGCACCATATTAGCACATTGACCACGATCGCAAAAAGTCCATTGATTGGAATGACAAATCTCTGCCTGATCGCAGCAAGAACACAACTGCGAATGCGATAACGCTATTATTGCATCAAAGCGCCCCGTTGTGAACCTAGTCTAAGGAGAGAACACTGAAACTAGAAACTCGGGTTAGGTAGAAAAGAAACAGAAAAATGAATAAATGTAGAAACAAGACAAGGAAGGTGTTGAAAAAGAGAGACAGAAGAAATGTGGAGGGGAAAAAAAGATAGAAAACATCTATAATAGAGGAGGAGAAGGAGGGAAAGTGGAAAAGCAGAGGGCAATAACATGTTTAAAAGATAGGAAGAGTAGAGAGTTAATAAATGAGAGGTATAAGTAGGCTCTGCTGATATGTGAACCGGCAGGCTGATTCATCACTAACGCCAGGTAGCGACAGATGAGCGTCTGTAGCGGCATTTTCAGAGCGCCCGCTATTAGTCGCAGTGCTCGGCCGTGGGTCGCTACTTTTTAGCGACTCAGTCGCTGTTCAGTAATGGTGAATACATTGTGAGGAGTCGCTATTTGACCAGTACAGCGCTGTATGGGAGCGCATGTTAGCGACTGCTCATAACGACCGACTCACACCATATTCAGCAAAAAACAGCCTCCCAAATATCTGGCGCTGAAAAATATTTGTTTGAAGCCCAGAGCGCAGGAGGCGGTGTGTTTAAAGTCTGTTTTTCAGCATCTATCAACTAGTAACAAAGCGAAAACATATGGAATTACATTGTAACAACATTGTAACATGAACACTTTAATGCCAGACCTGTAATGTCATTTCTGAGGAAATATTTAAAAAATTAGAAAATTATGAAAAAAATGCTATTTCAATGCCAGAAGAGGTCACAGAATTATTTGTGATTTTTTGAAAAAAAAAACAGTTTAAAGAGAAGAAAAGGATCGTCCATTGAAATGTATGGGAGAGCGCCAGGTAGCGAGAGGTCATACCTGGCGCTGTGCAAGGCTGAACGCCGGCGCTGTTCGCTGAGACTGTAAAAATGATGAATCAGACGCTACATGGCGCTATTCCAGTCGCTAAACAGATTCTGCTTGATAAATGTGTAATTGCGTGCCGTGTCCGGCGTTCACCAGTTGCTGTCAATCGCTACTGCTCATTAACCAGCCACTACCTGACGCTATCCCTTCTTAAATAAGGGCCTAAGGGCCTTATTTATCACGGGCTAGCGCCAGGTAGTGTCTGATGAGCGCCAGGTACCGCCAGCTATCGGCGGCTACCGACTCAAGTACGCCCGGCGGCGGTCACAATGACGCATTTATCAAGCTAAATGAGGCTAGCGCCGGCGAGAGCGACGGCTAGCGCGGGATTCATCATGAAGCCGACTGCAACGAACAGCGCCGCTGCAAATTCCTTCACAGCGCCAGGTATGACCTGTCGCTCCCTGGCATTGTCCAATGCATTTCAATAGAGCAATGTTTAATTAATTATAATTAATTGGTAATATTTTTTTTTTTTTTTTTTTTAATGTCAAAAATTCTGAGACCACTTCTGCAATGTTCGTTTTTTTTTTAAAGTAAAAAAAATTAAAAAAAAAATTTGTGCAGAATTGATCTTACAGGTCTGATATTAATATATTCATATTACAAAATGATTCCAAAAACATGTATAACGTTACAATCAAAAAATATGGTTGTTTAGGGGTTAAAAACTAGTTAACACACATCGCCGCCAGCGCACTGGGGTTTAAACAAGGAATGGACAGCGCCAGCAAATTCGGAGCGTGATTTGTTAATGAATATGAAGCAAGCCATTCGCTCTGGCCATTCGTTGTCAGGCGCTCACATACAACGCTGAACCTGTGAAACAGCGACCCCCCCAGCCCGTATTCAACATTACCGCACACCGACTGAGTCGCTGTCAACAAGCAAACCCCGGCCAAGCACAGCGAATACTGGCTGGCGCTGTAAAAATCACGCTACAGTCGCTCATCTGTCACTACCTGGCGCTATTAATGAATCAGCCTCCCCGTGTATGATACTGGCATGAGGCCCGGTCTCCCTATCCCCCCCCCCTTTTTTTTTTTTCCTACCGTATTCCCGCTATTGTATGTGTTTGTTACAATGTACTTGAAAATTGCTAAAATAAAGAATATAAAAATAAATAAATAAATGAGAGGTAGATGGAGGGATTGTGGAAATGAAATAAAAAAAGTGAATCAAGAAAGATAAAAGATGGGGTCACATAATAAATACAGAAAGACAGGAATACAAAAACAATATAAGAATAAGGAAAAAAAAAAGAGACAAAAAAGAAAATGGTAGCGATAGGATGATGGCAGCAATGTGCAAATAAGAAAGATGGAGGAGATATGAAAATTGTATATGGAAAGAGAAAACATAGAGGGGTCACGTAAAATACAGTAACCTCATAAAACAAGAATATAAAGACTAAAGTGGAAAAAAAGAAGTGAAAAAAAGGAAATGAGACCTGCTGTGCTTTCTTTTTTAATGGGGTATCTGAATGGCGTCTCCTGGAGCCCCCTTACAGAGAGATTGGGGATCCCTCACCTCGCACACCCCAAAAGCCGACCATGCCCTACTGATTAACTATGATCTCCCATTCTTCAGTGCTTTATTCTATGAGGCTGATTTATTAATAGCGACATGTAGCGACAGTTGAGCGACTGTAGCGGTATTTTCAGAGCGCCCGCTAGTACTCGCTGTGCTTGGCCGTTGTTCGGTTGTTGATAGCGACTGAGTCGGTGTGCAGTAATGTTGAATACAAGGTTACCAGTCGCTATTTGACAGGTTCCGCGCTGTATGGGAGCGCATGATAGCGACTGGTCAGAGCGACCGGCTCTCAACATATTCATCAAAAAATCACACTCAAAAAATTCTCGCGCTGTAAAATGCATGTTTAAACCCCAGAGCGCTGGCGGCGATGTGTTAAAAGTAGTTTTTTAACCCCCAAACCACCATATTTTTGGAAACCAAAAAAAACAAATATTTAAAATAATTTAGTAATATGAATACATTAATATCAGACCTGTAATATCAATTCTGTACAATTTTTTTTTTAATTTTTTTTCCCTTAAAAAATCTAAAATGGCAGAAGTGGTCACAGAATTTTTCACATTAAAAAAAAAAAAAAAAAAAAACATTAATAATAAATTATTAATATTTAAAGATTGTTCCATTGAAATGCATTGGAGCGCGCCAGGTAGCGAGAGGTCATACCTGTCGCTGTTCAAGGTTGGACGCTGGCGCTGTGGGCTGAGGCTGGAATAATGATGAATGAGTCGCTACATGGCGCTATCTCAGTCGCTAAGCAGGATCGGCTTGATAAATGTGTGATTGTGGTGGGGAGCCGGCGTTCTCATGGCGGGGCCAGTCATTACCGGCCGCTCACCAGTCGCTACCTGTCGCTATTCCTTCATAAATAAGGGTCTCAGCAGCAGACAAGCCACGCAATGGGGGTTAGCATTTTGGGCGGCTGTTTGGCGCTCGCCGACTAAGCATAATTCAGTCACAGTCAGCATTCGGTGATGATTGAGCGGCCGGAAAATGAGTCGGCTCCGGGGAGTGTGAACATATTTACACCTCCAGAATAAAAATAGCAGGAGTGGTCCATGAAGCATTCGCCTTGTTTTCTTCATCATATATTTTACCCACTAAGTTTGACTTCTGTCACTTTGTTGTTAGCGGCCCAGAGATCATATAGGAAGTCTGTTCTGGCTGCAGGTGTATTGAAACAGCTGACATTTCAAAGAAGCTTTGATCTCCTCTCCCCTCACAGAAATTGGGTCACCAGGTTTGTGTGTAATGAGATGCGGTGTATGCTGGGCTCCTTGCTGTTTGTCTGTTGGAAGGCGGATGTAAATCAATGGAAAAATGGTAAAGCAGCAGAATAAGCACTTGCTAGTTTACCTGGGGGCCTATTTACAGGGCGATGGCATGGCAGGTGTGGTTTACAGTGGAGCAACAGTCTATTTTTTTTTAACTTTTATTTATTTATTTTTTTTTTTAAAAAAGGTCATTAATAAGCATGCAAACCGCTCCATGCTTATTAATGACGGGGAGGCCGATTCATTAATAGCGCCAGGCAGCGACAGATGAGCGACTGTAGCGTGATTTTTTCAGCGCCAGCCAGTATTCGCTGTGCTTGGCCGGCATTAGCTTGATGACAGCGACTCAGTCGGTGTGCGGTAATGTTGAATACGGGCTGGGGGGTCGCTGTTTCACAGGTCCAGCGTTGTATGTGAGCGCCTGACAACGAATGGCCAGAGCGAACGGCTAGCTTCATATTCATCAACAAATCACGCTCCGAATGTGCTGTCGCTGTCCATTCCTTGTTTAAACCCCAGAGCGCTGGCGGCGATGTGTATTAACTAGTTTTTAACCCCTAAACAACCATATTTTTGGAATGTAACATTATACATGTTTTTAGAATCATTTTGTAATATGAATACATTAATCTCAGACCTGTTAGATCAATTCTGCACATATTTGTTTTTTTTTTTTTTTTTACTTAAAAATAAATCCTAACATTGCAGAAGTGTTCTCCGATTTTTGGACATTAAATAAATAAAAAAAAATAATAATACCAATTAATTATGAATAATTATAGATGGCTCCATTGAAATGCATTGGACATCGCCAGGGAGCGACAGCTCATACCTGGCGCTGTGAGGGAATTTGCAGCGGCGCTGTTCGGTCCAGGCGGCTTCATGATGAATGCCGCGCTAGCCGTCGCTCTCGCCGGCGCTAGCCTCATTTTGCTTGATAAATGCGTCATTGTGACCGCCGCCGGGCGCACTTGAGTCGGTAGTCGCCGTTAGCTGCCGCTACCTGGCGCTCGTCAGACACTACCTGGCGCTATCGCTTGATGAATAAGGGCCTTAGAGGCCGATTCATTAATAGCACCAGGTAGCGACAGATGAGCGACTGTAGCGGTATTTTCACTGCGCCCGCTAGTATTCGCTGTTCTTGGCCGTTGTTCGGTGATTGACAGCGACTCAGTCGGTGTGTGGTAATGTTGAATACGGGGTTAAGAGTCGCTGTTTGACAGGTTCCGCGCTGTATGGGAGCGCATGACAGCGAACGGCCATAGTGAACGGCTCCCAGCATATTCATTAACAAATCACGCTCAAACAATTTTCGCGCTGTGAAATGCTTGTTTAAACCCCCGAGCGCTGGCGGCGATGGGTTAAAAGTAGTTTTTTAACCCCAAAACAACCATATTTTTTGAAAAAAAAAAACAAGTTTTTAAAAACATTTTGTAATATGAATACATTAATATCAGACCTGTAATATCAATTCTGCACAATTTTTTTTTTTTTTTTTTTTTTAACCTTAAAAAAATATCTAACATTGCAGAAGTGGTCACAGAATTTTTGACATTAAAAAAATAAAAATAAATAAATAACAATTAATTATGAATATTTAAAGATTGCTCCATTGAAATGCATTGGAGAGCGCCAGGTAGCGAGAGGTCATACCTGTCGCTGTTCAAGGTCGCTCGCTGGCGCTGTGGGGTGAGGCTGGAATAATGATGAATGATTCGCTATCTGGCGCTCTCTCAGTCACTAAGCAGGATCGGTTTGATAAATGTGTGATTGCGGAGGGGAGCCGGCGTTCTCGTGGCGGTGACCGTCATTACCGTTCGCTCACCAGTCGCTACCTGGTGCTATCCCTTGTTAAATAAGGGCCCAACTGATCATACCTGTTCGCCGACTCTTGCTCCCGCGCCTCCATCTTGCTACACCCCGGAGTATGCGCCGGACATCTCGCTCTCGATGGCAAAGGCATCAAGTGGGGTAAGAAGCTGCTGCCAGTAATCTGCAGTTTGCGGTTCATTCTTGGAGATGCAGATTTGCCCCAAATAGAGGGAATAACACTATAACACAATAATAGAGAGGAACATGGAAGAGGAAGAGTAAAAAAGAAAGTAAGAGGAGTATGGAGAACAAGATAGAAAATGAGATGATAAGAAAGAGGAAAAGAGAAATAAAGAGAATAAGACCAGAGGAAGCATGTCAAAGGAGAAGGAGGGAAAATGTGAAAGAGAGGAAGACTGTGACAGCAGCAGAGGGAACAACAAAGAAGGAAAGATAGAAAAAGATAGCAATGAAGGAAGATAAAAAAGCTAGTGTGATTAAGCAGAAGGACGTCAAGGAGGCAGATGCGAACAAAAGGGCAAAAAAAAAACAGAGTAAAGGTGGTAGATAATGCCAAAGCTCTGTTTGAATGGGGCTGAATTAAGAATTAAATACATTGTCCAGGCAAATACCCCCCCCCCCGCTATACTCACCTTTTGCCCTACACAGACCATCACTCCTAGTTCAGGACTCCAGCTCTTACCTGATCACCTGATCACTGTATCCATGTCCTGCACTGTCTGGCCTGCTCGTCTCTTTCGCGTTCTTGGTGGGGCAATGCCTCCACCATTAGTCACTGTGGAGCTGGCATGCCCCCTCCATTCACCACAATTGAAAGGGCGTGCCAGGTCTTGACACACCCCTTCAATTGCTTAATTGCAGTACGGGAAAAAGAAATTGAAAAAAAGCATTTTTGTCACAGTTCTAATGTCTTTAAAGTGGACCAAAACCCAGGATTTTCACTATTCCAGATTTTGGTTTGTCCCCTTGGGGCACCCTGTTTTGGAATGCCCCGCAGTGTGAAACCCCCGTCGTTTGCTGGCGTTTCTTACTTTCCTCGAGCCCACGGCACAGGTGTGGCTCTCGTCCTTCTCCTGCATTCATTGGATGTTCCGGGCAGAGGGAATCAGCTGGCTCTGGAGTCTCGTACTGATTTTGGTCCACTTTAAATTCTGCTGCAAACCAGGCATTTCAGACTTTGCTGCTGCTGCCCCCTGCTGGCTGAGCTGAGTAACAACTCATCAGTATGGGCATATTCCCTGCACTTTTAATGAATAAATACGTTTTGACTCAGCTATTAAACAAACAGAACTTTTGATGTTTACTACATCTCTGGAGGGGGCACAGTTCTGAGCCTGTCCTTTGCCCTCACAGAACAGAGCACTGGCTGTGCCTTGCTTCAGCTTTTGCAGGTGATTTATCGGGAAAACCAATTGAATGACATGCCTGCGACTGCAACCTTCCAGTTCCAAGAAAACACCCAACACGCTTGCTGGTGCTTGTAGTTGCCTGCACGTTAGGGACATTGTAGACATTTGTCCTTATCCAGATCTGAAATGCTGAGATGCTTTAAAGCCTTACGTTTCTACCATAATTAGCTGCTCCGGCCTAAGTCTTGTCTGATGTGGGACCAGAAGCCACAGCACACTCTTCAGCAGGATTCTGTAGTATATGCCACAGTTTCTTCACCTCCTGTTAAAGCCCTACAAGTAATAGGTAAGCATCCACATTTGTGAAGGCAGGGAGATGCTGGAGAGGAGTGTTTAGGTCTGATAGGAACAGGTTTAAACTTCACCCTGAATAAGAGTCTATCTTATATGTCTCCCACACCCTGTACACACAGATTGCTCACATTAAAAAATCATCCTACCTGCATCTACTGCATGTTATGAGCCTTTAAACATCAAAGATGGCGGCCCATGGAGTCTCAGGCTGCCTGCAAACAGGAAGTGTTTTCTGACTGTGCTGCTCTGCATTCTGTGATTGCTGTCCTTTTCCTGACCTCAGCTCTGCTCTGTCTGTGCAAAACACATCTATAACCCACCCCCCTTGTACTTTTGCCCCTCTCTCCTGTCCTCAGTATGTGATGCTTCTGATGCTTCCTAGAGTCCTGAACACAGTTGCAGCCCAGTGGGTGAAAGAATAAGTGACTAAAAACTATAAAAACTCTCCAGACGCCACCACGCTAAAGGATGGTGAGGACCGGCGTATTGATCAAATGGCATGTCATGTCTTTGCCAGCGTAGGCTCAGCCTTGCGGCCTGTTTGTGCTTCAGCGCTCACGGTTGTGGCTATCAGGTCTGTGATTAGGGGCCTGTTGAGTGGTTCCCAGCTTGACCCGGCCAGTGATGAATTTGCAGCACTTTCGCCTTGGATGACACAATATGCATGTGTAGCAGAACTTCAGCGTTGCTTGTGGCTATACGCCGATCAGTCTGGTTGCGCCAGTGGGCGGCTGACACTGCGGCTAAGAAGTCACTTACAGGGCTACCCTTCTTGGGTATGCGGCTTTTTGGAGATAAATTGGATTCGGTAGCGAAAGGAGGAAGGCTACCACAACGTAAGAAGCAGCGTCGCTCCTTTCGGGGGGGCAGGCTCCTTTAATCCTTCCTTTTGCGGTGCCAGAGCAGGCAGAGGTATTGCCTACTCTACCTTCAGAGGTGACTCCTGGGGCAGAGGCAGAGGACGCGCCCATCCAGGACCTGCCTGGGGTTCCAAGCCCAAGCCCGCTGCCAAGCCAGCTCAGCATTGAGGGGGCATCCCCACCCTTGCGGGTGAGGGGACGGCTACGGCACTTCATCCAGGTCTGGGCCCGGGAGGTCACAGACAAATGGATCTTGGAAGTGGTCTCTTCCGGGTACAAACTGGAGTTCGAGTACTGGCCTCCTCCCAGATTCATCAGAGCTCGGGTTCCCTCGGACCCCCGGGCTGCGCAGGGGCTGTTGGCACTGCAAAATCTTCTGGACATGGAAGTCATCTGCCCGGTGCCTTTCTCAGAGAGAGGCCAGGGCTACTATTCCAACCTTTTCACGGTGCGCAAAAAGGATGGCTCCATAAGACCCATTCTGGATCTGAAGCTTCTCAACAGGTTCATCAGAACCAAAAAGTTCCGCATGGAGACTCTGTGCTCAGCCATCAATTCCCTTAGTCAGGGGGATTTCATGACGTCCATAGACATCAAGGATGCTTATCTCCATGTACCGATCTTCCCAGCACACCAGAGATTTCTCAGGTTTGTGGTGGGAGATCAGCATTTTCAGTTTATGGCTCTTCCGTTCGGACTGACCTCGGCACCATGGGTGTTCACTAAGGTGCTGGCTGGTATAATGGCCCTTCTCAGAGCCCAGGGCATTCGCATTGTGCCGTATCTGGACGACCTTCTCATTACGGCATCCTCTCTCACACAGGCGGAGTTAGACACCAGGACGGTGGTGACAACGCTGGAAAGGTTCGGCTGGGTGATCAACCACCCCATTGCTCTCCGCCCATGCAAGAATCAGAGAAACTTCCCTGAAGGCACTACTGCTGCGAGTCCCTCCTTGGTGATTGATGTAAGCGACCGCAGTCCGATTGTCCGATCGAACCTGAACCGGTAAACCCTGGAGGTGATGCGTCAAGCGTGACAGTACCAACCGAATAGCTCTCAGCTCCAAGACATTGATGGGGGTGTGAGCCTCCCGAGGACCCCCACAGCTCCCCATCAAGGGAGATTTCATTTCTGGGCATGAATCTGGATACCATTCAGACCAAGGTGTTCTTGCCTCTGTCGAAGGTGCAGGTGATTCTGGACCTGATCCGTCTTCTTCTGTCCAACCCGCAGCCATCTATCCGGCTAGGGATGAGGCTGGTGGGGTTGATGGTGACCTCCTTCGAGGCTGTTCCCTTTGCTCAGTTTCACATGAGATCGCTCCAGTTCCATCTATTGTTGGCTTGGGACAGATGTCCGCTGTCATTGGATCAGTCATTTCTGATGTCTCCCCTGGTTCGGCAGTCTCTTCAGTGGTGGCTGGAACCAAGGCATCTTCTGAGGGGCATGTCTTTTCTGACTCCTTGTTGGGAGACTGTCACCACGGATGCCAGCCTGTCGGGCTGGGGGGGTTTCTGGAAGGAACATCAGTTCCAGGGGCTGTGGGGTCCTCGGGAGGCTCACATCCCCATCAATGTCTTGGAGCTGAGAGCTATTCGGTTGGTACTGTCACGCTTGACGCATCACCTCCAGGGTTTACCGGTTCAGGTTCGATCGGACAATCGGACTGCAGTCGCTTACATCAATCACCAAGGAGGGACTCGCAGCAGGAGTGCCTTCAGGGAAGTTTCTCTGATTCTTGCATGGGCGGAGAGCAATGTCCCATGCATCTCAGCAGTGTACATTCCGGGAGTGGAAAACATGGAGGCGGACTCCCTGAGCAGGGGGTTCTCTCGCCAAGGGGAATGGTCTCTCAACCACAAGGTATTCCTGTCCCTTTGTCACAAGTGGGGGATTCCGGAGGTGGATCTCTTTGCTTCACGTCACAATCACAAGCTTCCTGCGTTTGTGTCTGTCTCAGGATCCTCTGGCTCTGGCAGCGGACGCCATGTCTCTTGCCTGGAGGGATCTGGGGTTCCTGTACCTGTTTCCCCCCTTCTCCATGGTAGGCAGGGAGGTGCGCAAGCTGTCCCAAGAGGGTGCGCCAACAATTCTGGTGGCCCCAAGGTGGCCAAGACAGTTTTGGTTCGCAGACATCGTACGGCTGGCAGTAGATCAGTACAGATTGCCTCTGTTTCCGGATCTGATCACTCAAGGTCAACTTCGTTACCCCAATTTACAAACGCTGGCTTTGACGGCGTGGCTGCTGAAACCTCCATTCTAAAGGAAGAAGGTTTGTCTGATGCTGTGATTCAGACACTTGTCAGGGCTAGGAAGAGATCTTCCTCTAACATCTACTACAGGACTTGGAGGTCCTATATTGATTGGTGTGAGGCTAGGGCCTTGCCTTGCAGGGTGTTTTTGATTCCTAGGATTTTGGATTTTCTTCAACACGGTCTGGACTTGGGGTTCCAGCTTAGTACCTTGAAAGGGCAGGTCTCTGCCCTGGCGGTCTTCTTTCAAAGGTCCTTTGCTCTTCATCCTTTGGTTAAGACCTTTTTTCCAGGGGGTCACTCATGTGCGGTCCCCTCGAAAGCCTTTGTTGCCTGTTTGGGATTTGAATTTGGTTCTGTTGGCCCTCCAGGGGCCTCCCTTTGAGCCGGTGCAGGATGTTGCACTTTCTATGCTCACTCAAAAGATTGCCTTTTTGGTGCCTATTACCTCTGTTAGACGTGTCTCTGAGTTGGCGGCTCTGTCTATTCAGGCTCCTTACTTTGAAAGATACCAGGACAAGGTGTCGCTTTAAGCCAGATTTCCTTCCTAAGGTGGTTTCTGCCTTCTATCTCAATCAGGATGTGGTTCTCCCTTCCTTGTGTCCTAGGCCTAGCAATGACAAGGAGAGGGTCCTGCACTCTTTGGATGTGGTTCGTTGTGTGAAGTACTATTTGGTGGCTACTTCTCCCTTTCGTAAGACGGACGCCTTCTTCGTGGTGCCCTCCGGGCCCAGGAAAGGTTTGGCGCCCGCCAAGTCTACCATTAGTAAATGGATACGTCAGGCCATTGTTGGGGCCTATACTGCCAAGGGGAAAGTTCCTCCTTTTCAGATCACTGCTCATTCTACTCATGCTGTTGGGGCTTCCTGGGCTTTTCAGCACCAGGCCTCTGTTAAACAAGTTTGTAAGGCTGCTACCTGGTCTTCTGTTCATACTTTTTCCAAGTTTTATAAGGTTGATGTGCGGGCCTCAGCGGATGCTGTTTTTGGCCGCAAGGTTCTGCAAGCTGCAGTGGTTTAAATGTGTGCGTTATTGCCTTTTTGGGATCCCCACCCTTGTTGGACACTGCTATTGGATGTCCCATATGTCATGAATAGTGGAAGCGGGGTGTGTGACATACTTGGAATAATACCATTTTGTGATTACTCACCTGTAAAATGGGTATTATAAGTATGTCACACACCCCGCTTCATCCCACCCTTATTGTATTCTGGATCCTTTATATGGTGAATCTTTTATTGTAAATTTTTTTGTATTTGGCTCTTCTGGTCCCCTTACTGCTTTACTATACTGTTGATTTGTTGCTGGAGGAGAAGGCCGTGGATGCTGCCATGAAGAATCCTGTTAGTAGTATGTTTTACCTTGTCTCTAATTATACTTTGTACAGGGCTACGAATGAAGATGGCGTTGTACAAATAAGTAATATTAATGGCATGGTCTTTGTGAGGGTAGGGTGTGCTGCGGACCTAAAGTCCTATTTGACTATAGAACCTCTTCATACAGTGGGCTGCTCACTAACTCCCTCATGACTTATTTAGTTCCGCCTCATGACTCATTTGATGGTGATGAGTCTGAATTTGTGGCTGAAACATGCTGCATGTATTTATGATGGCTGGAGTTCTTCTTTAAGTCCATTTTACTGCACATTGGAAAACAGACGTGCTTTGTTCTATAGCTTCCTGCTGAAAGCTGCACACAATCTTGTCCTGGGCACAGAGCCGGGAAATAATAGCGATTGTAAAGCGGGTGATGCTCCCACACAAGCTACTAGTCATCTGTAGCTGGAAAAGCTTTGTATGATGAAATATGCCGCTATCAGGAGCCATAGTGCAGCCACACGTCCGTCTGCAGCCGGCAGTACTTCACGAAAGGCAGGGGCGTCTGTCACGCCAATCTGTGCCAAGAGAGGGACACTCGTCTGTAGCCGCATGCCTGCCAAGCCGCTTGTCCTCTGAATGAACAAGGCATGGTGGCATGCCACACTCCTGTGATGGGGAAAGGGGACATCTCAACAGACTCACTCTTTTTATATTTGTACAGACCATAACAAATATGCTTCAATATGAGCTACATTTTCTCTGTAAAGCACATTTGTCAGTGGCAAGAAAGCAATCAATTCTAGTACAGCCCCTCATACTGGCTGCTAGGTGCAGGTCTGCTGATCGGCTGTGGGTCAGTTGGCAGCTAAGTCATATGAATATGATCCATCACCCCCCCCCCCATCAGCTGCTAGCAGCAGAAGTGTAACTAAATGTGCCCTGGTGCAGATGTTTAAAGTGGACCAAAACCCAGCGCGATTGACCCGGGAATCTATAAGATTCTCAGGCCGATTGATTCCCCCCCCGGGGCATCCAAAATTGGGATGCCCCACTGTGTGAAACCCCCCAGGTCACCCCGTACACTTACTTTGCTTCCCGGGCCAACGGCGCATGCGCAAGCCACGGGCGCTATCTCTCTAGCGGGGCGCGTGCCCGTGCCAGGCATGTGAATGGCCAGCCTGGGCATGAACCCTGTCAGAGGGAAGCTGGGGATGCCTTAGACGCTGGCTTAGACGGCGTGATGTCAGCAACTTCGAGCGTGCTGATTGGACGATTGGCCGTGCATGCGCCGTAGAACCAGGAAGAGGTGAGTTGCGCTCGGCGATCTGGGGGGTTTCACTCAGCAGGACATCCTCGATCTGGGTCCTGGGTTTTGGTCCATAATGGCTCATACAGAAACCTTTCCCTCACATTTAACTTAATTAAATACAGTTAGATAATATCAACTATGGTGGTCGGAGCCATGCAAATCCCCTTCTTTGTCTTTGTGATATCTTGTGATAGGCATGAAATGGAGACTTGGCTTATTATCTTGTACCCTTGAACAGGGGGCTTTCTCGGGCCACTAGTCAGAAATAGTGTCCACAAGTAGTATACTATAAAGTATAAATACTTACCTGTCAGTGGAGATACTATTATAAGGGTGGTTCACCCACAGTGAGACTCAGCCACTGCACACCGGCCTCAGTAGACCCCTGGGGGTCTGCATTGGTTCTGGTTTTTCTTTGCCAGGTAACGCTTCCCGGCCTTTTGGCTAGCATCAAGTGTAAGGTCTGATTTTATCCCATGGAATAATGACCGGGAGAGGTTGATGTGAGGAGGCCATTCTTAGTAGTTGAGGTGGATGATGTCTATGCAGGTCATCTCCCCAATGAAATGATTAGTTTGAGATCTGCCCTCAACCTAGTAATGTTCACAAGTGGGAATGGTGACCCCTATGGAAGATGTCGGACCTACCAGGCATCTGGCCATGGGCTGGGTAGTTCTTGAAGCTGTTATGCTGTAGCCCCTCAACTGCTCTACTGGCGGTGCACAGCACACCAACACTATGCTTTTCCAAGCACTGCCTTCCTGGCAGGGCCTAATGGCTTCACCAGCAGAATTTCTAAAGTTATAAAGCCCCCTGCTCTGTGGTTCATGAGCAATTCATGAGCACTTACATCAATATCTATTGAAGCATCACAGGTCCTTTTCCCCACTTTTATTTTTGCCACAAATAGTAAAATCTGTCAATTTTCAGGTTAGTGCCAGGAGACCCATGTGGCCCAGGCCTGGTCAGGGGAGGGGGGAAAGCTTTTAGGCCTTTTGGCTTGTCTTTCCAATCCCCTGCCCTACGGCTACCCCCTGAGGCTTTGGTTAGTACAATAAGGGTCCTAGGTGTTCACCAAAGAGACCCATTACCAGCACTAGTTGGTACTTGGTCGGGCGACCGCCAGTGAAAACTTCATGCTGAAGTAGCCAACCAGTGACCAACAGGAAACCCTCTGGGTAGTACTTGAGGGCCAGGTAATACTCTCTTCTTTCAGGAAGAGAAGGATAACATATCCTCTTGCTGTCAGTGGGCTTGTCCTCTGTGAGAGTTGGGAAACAGGGGGTCCTTTCCCTTTAGAAAAGGTCCCTAGTCTGGGAATCATGATGTGTTTTTTGGTGCATTTCACGCTTTTCACACATCAGTTTCACAACAGTTTCAAAATCACGTATCCACAAGTAGGAAGCAAATGTTTAAATATGTTTTAAATATATATTGAAGACATTTTTATCTGGACGCTGAGATATCGCAAGAGATGATTTGCATGGCTCTGCCTATTTTGAAGAATAATTGGTTTGTATGTAGCATGTAAATACTTCCTGTTTTAAGAGAGCACTCTCCACCTTTTCAAAGGTAAAGGTGAACGATGAGACAAATAGTGGTTCCTGTATGTGCATGATGCATTGTGAGTTCAAATTTGATAAAGAGAGATAAAGGAGCAACAATGATGGCGCCCCCTGACCTTATGGGCCCCATGTGGTCACTACCTCTACTCCGCTTGTGGTTACACCTCTGCCTAGCTGTCTTAATCCATCACCAAGGACCATTGTATTGGCCCCAGTTTTGCTCCTGTGAATGGCCAGCATTAGACAGTAGCAATCATATTCCAAACCTCCCAATTTATTTAGATATTTATTTATATAGATATTTTACGATCTTCACAAAGAACCTTTATTTTAGATCCACCATTTTATTATCTTTCATCATTTACATTTCTATATGTATATATATATATATATATTTATAAACTTATTTATATGTATTTTTTTTAATCTCACTCTCTCTTGCTCTCTCTGTATATATATACCGTATATATATATATATATATTTGTCATATTTTCTTCAGAACCTTTAACCCCCTGGTATTTGCCCAGCCTCCGGTCACCTGGACTATATTATAAGATGTTCCTGATGATGACCTCACGTTGCAACCCTGCCCCCACCCAGCAGCATTTCATTCATTCACAGCCAGATCCCAGTAAAAGGGGAGGTGGGAGGCAGCAGAGGTAAAGAGGGAATTGGGAGATAACAGCCAGGCTGGGAGGAGGTGGGGGTAGTGTGAATTTCTATGAGAACCAAGCTCCTCCCATGATGCTCCGCTGACAAGGATGAGGTAATGCTTGAAGCATCAGCCTGCAATCCAACAGCAGCATCAGCACCAGTAGCCAGCATCGGCTGTACAGGCTGCCACACACAGACAGCACTCTGGGCACTTGGCAGCCGACCGCCACCAGCCGAGGAGGGATCTTGGACGTGGGGGAACATTTTTGTTTCTCTGTGAATTTGGATGGAGGATTTGCTTTTACAATGACTGAGAGATGCAGTTTGTGGAGTGCACTGTCAGCAGCTGCATGCTGCTTCTACCGGGGCTCTTTCATGCAGGTACAGGTAAGTAGCCCTGCACAGCCAGACAGCTTGCAATTGTTAGTCTTTATGTATCATATCTTATTATAAAAATAATAATAGTAACCGATATTCACTAATCTCAATGAATTATCCTCTGTGAACTGATGCTGGGTTGCTATGGGTTACTGCACTTTGAAAAGCATTTAACTAAATGTAAATTTGGGTCACAAGAAAATTAGTTGTATGGACAGAACCAGGGGGATTCTTTTGCCAAAAGTATACAGACAGGCGGACCACCTAGATTGATAACTTATGTGGATAAGGTATAGATGATGTAGATTAAGTACGATCTGCACATACATGTTCCATATATGCTATAACAAGTGCAGGAAATGTTTAGTAACAAATATCAACCCTCTCAATTAAATCTGATTGGTTTATATGGCTCCCTGTACTTTGCACATCATAACCCTAGATGTAAAAAGCAATATCCACTTTAGGGGTTCTAGTTTAGCTGGGAACAGTACTTCACTCTGTACCTGAGCATGGCTTGGAAATGGAAAGCCTGTAATAGGTAGTAGGAGGCGCTCCCGCATGGTGACCGCATACCATGACATCACCTAGAAAGGTACATTGGACTTCATTGCTATAGATTTATGCAGTGATCTCATCCACATTATAGAACTTTAAGCAGGGACTGATGGCTTGGAGACTTCATGCCATGATTTTGGTTCCTATATTTGGTTTACCTGCATGTTTAACACCCAGCCTGTATACATACCTACACTGGGATGTTCCCACCACATAGCTCTGACATATGACAGAGGGGCGGGCGGAGGAAGTGCAATCTATGTGTGGGCAGACCATGGTCTACCATGATGTCATATTCAGACATGAGTGGGCTTAGCTTTAGCAGCTCTTGTATGGTTTGCATACAGATCAATGCAGCGTGTTGGTTTATATGGTAGAAGTGAGAGGTGCACACAATTATTAGACTGAAGAAGGAACATCATGGTCAACCATGATGTTATAATCGGACATGAGCAAGAATGAGCGGGCTCAGTTTTTTCTAGCCCTGGCTATGGCCAGCAGCTGGTCATTATGCACTCTTATTCCCTGCAGATCTGTATGATAGGAGTAGGGACTCCAGATCTTTAAGGAAGACTTAAGGAAGACTGTGATGATCTGCCATGATGTAGTGGACATGAAAGAGTGTGAATTGGCACAGTTACACTATTCTTGGATATGGCCAATAGCTGTTCTACATACTGACCTATGCACTTTAAAGAAGACCAAGATGCTCTACAATGATGCCATAATCAGACATGAGAGCCTTATAGTCAATGGATGGCCTACATACACTCTCATAAGAACACTCATAGGGTTTAAACTGTTGGAAGGGTCTACGTTATATTGGAGCACATTATTTATATTCAGTTCTTTATTCCAGTTCTATATTCCAGCCCAAACATGGCCGGATATCTGTCATGGTATTATGGTAGTTGGATCTTATATGATGGGGGGATTCTTACTTTAAAAGAAGTCTACTGAATCATCTACTGTAATGTCATTGGATACCTGTCTAATAAGGACAGCAAGCTGATCACTGGGTTTTGGAATGACCAGTTGAGGAGATGATCTACAATTATGTCATTGGTTTAAGGATCCAGTTTGTTTCTACAAACTTTGGGCATATCCAACCTCCATGAATGTAGACATAAATAAATAAATAATGCATAGATTGCCATTGTATGCTTGGCACACATAGGTGAGCCGCCCTAATTATGGCGCCCCGGGGAGCGGTTGAGGGGTTAGGTGCCTTGCTCAAGAGCACTTCAGTCATGTCCCATGAACGGGATTCGAACCTGCCACCCTCCGGTCACAAGTCCGCTCCCTTACCTCTAGGCCATTTGACTAGATAAAGGGGCAGCTGATCTCTCACATTTAGGAAGACCAGTTGATAGGAGATGGTCTACAATGATGTAATTGGGTACCAGGCTGTATAAAGTGAGCTTTTAACCAGCCCCAAGAATGACCACCAATTACCCGGACTGTCTAAGGATTGGACATTTACTGGCCTGTTTTTTGATGAATTTAATGACTGGTTGACCAGTAGAGGCAGTGTGTGTACGATTGTTTTCACCATCAAAACCAACTTATATTAATTATTCATTATTAGCAGGTGATATTTATTATTCCAATGTCCTGTCTTAGATTCCCCCTCATATTAGTTAGTATGGCAGTAGAGTGGTTGAGGGTAAGGCGTCATGTTCATCCATGTTGTACATAGGGGACTTTATAGGAGTACGGACCATACAGCCACTGACGATTTCACTGTATCATAGAGGGCTTTAGGGGAGCAGAAGATTGTCAGTTGTATTTATTATTGATGTGTAAGTAAATGTGACCTTGTACAAGTGTGAGTAATAATTACCCCTTCCTGAGCAATGGCTCTCTGCATATTAACCTATTGTAGCTGCATGGACTTGCCCATACATAAGTGACATTTAAGGGGCACTACCTGCAGGGACTGTCTAGCTTCTGTGTATTAGGTGATTATTCCCTATAGATGGCTTCCACCCAATTGCATAATCGATTTGACTGGATTTAGACAACTGATAACAGTTGAGATGAATAGTAGTTTCCACTCCTAGGCAGGTGTAATTAAATGTGACCAGGTCCTGGTGCAGACCTTAAATGGGGTCCAAGAACCTTTTTCCTGTCACATGCAGCCACTAAAGATGTCAGTGGAATATGATACTGTTATGGCTAAACTCTTTCCTCTTTTCTGTACATGATGCTATATGAGCATTAGTCATGTAAATAAGGTGGCGGCGCAACAATTGTGAGATTTCTTCCCCCTGACCTCATGGGCTCAGTACATGCCATGAAGATACACCCCAGCCCGGGATTAAACGCACCTACAAGCTCGACCCAGGAATAAACATCACTATTGGATGACCAGCTTGTTTAATGTAACCAATTTTTTTTTTAATGAACAGAACTAATGTGGTAAAATATGGTAGCTAAAGGGTTAAGTGATTATACATCAGATTTAGTAAATAGGTACCCCTCAACCTTTTCTGCTTGTACAGGAATCTTACACCAGATACATTATCTAAAACCCCAATTTTTTGATGAAAAAATAATTTTAGATTGTAAGCAGGTGAACGTACAGTATGGGCAGAGAGGGTTATAAGTGTAGTATGGGCGTGGAGCGATATAAAAGGAAAGTGATATCATAGCTTGTCTGTACCCCGGAGGAAAGCCTTGATCCTGGCAGCGCAAGGGTTACCGAGAAGGAGAGCCAGAGCTGTATATGAATGACTGGGTGTAACACTGGTGATGACATCATCGCTGCACCTCCACCAATAGCTCAATACCCAATTCTAGGAGCAATGACATCATTTCTAGCCAATGAGAAGCCAGACAGCAGACGCAGCATCCCTAGAAGTGGGGAGAGATGCCCAGAATCGCCAAATTAAAATGGCTAGGTGTGAAAAAATATAGAAGCCGGGTGCTTATTAGATCAGAATGAGTAAGCGCTGCAGCATTAGTGGAGCATAGTACAAATCAGCCGTGACATGTCATTAGCACCACCTGCTCCCATCATACATCATTTCCTGGCCGCAATGATTTCTTTTGAGGCAGAGACGGGGCTAATGATAAGAAGGTAAAAAATGCATTAGGCTTATGCAAAGGGGGTTGAGGTGTGACTGTTAGGAACCAATCAGATATCATTTGACTTATTTTTATGGCAAATATGGCAATTATCACAAGCTGCAATTTTTTTATTTTTATAAATGAGACCCAGTGTATTTGCGCAGCTGTATGTTCTCCATCACAGCGACGGGCGCCCTCGGGGGAGAGATCAGCTGCTGCGTATACCCAGGATACAGGCGGAGGTGCAAAATGAAATGGTACAGAAAAATATCAAGCGCTTACAAAGAGCATGACCCAGAGGGCATCTGTAATGTGTCGCGTCTACGCCAGCGCTTTGTACTATTCACTGCCAACGTATCAGACTGCAGCATTCCAGGTGCTAAGGGACTACAAATCCCAGCATGCATTACTTAGAATGAGGGGCCCTGCTGCACACAATAAATGCACCCCATCATAGCTCATAGAGTAATCATTTTACAATACCATTCATCCCTATGCAGTTGATCTAAACCCTCCCTTGTAACTCTCTGCCAGGAAGGATAACCTAACCCACCTACTCCCGCTGTCTATAAGCCATGAATGTAGGGTATACTAACTGCAGTGCCTGCATGCATCTTGACTGACAAGTGGATGCAGTTGTTTCCTGTTCCCTGAAGCATGGTATCACTCAAATGCGTGGCTCATAGATGGCGTCAGAGTGAGGTTAGTTTAGTGTAGCCAATACAGATGTTTACCTCCCTCTTTACAACCTATGTCCCTTGATGTTATCATTTGTTCCTTTTCAGGCTCGATGTATTGATTTGCATCAATAAATAATGAATTTAATTACAGCTGACCTAGTCAGAAATGGCTGAAGGTACACAATGTTTCACATGGTCAGTTTTCCTGCATGGCTTTAGCGTTTCGGCTGTTACTCCCTGGGAGATCCAGATGTGAAATGCCCCTACAGTTAAAGATCCTTAGGAGGCCAAAATTAGGCATGGAAGCCTGTTTGATCGGGTATAGGAAACAGTTGCACAATGCAATGGAGAATGCCTCATTTTGGGAGTTGCAGGTTCCTTATGTGTGTGCTACCATTCCTACCCCCCATAGTATGGAGCTCTTCTTAAAAAAAAATAAGTATCTTTTTAATGCAGTGCTCACTGGTGGCATGAGGTTAGGTTAGTATCCTTATTAACCATGACCCTCCGCAAGGGAAAGGTGTAGACCCGCTTTAGAGTTCTACCTGCGGTATTCCCACAGTAAATGAAGATCTTAGCGTGTAACTTAATTACCCCATGGCATTCTATAGGGTAATAGGGGTGGTCACAAAGACCTGGGTTACTGGAGGTTCTGGGTGGCCTATTTAGGAAGGGATGAGGATATTAATAAGTAATCCAAGTGGTCCAACAGGTTGTTTAGATGCTGTTGGATTGTCTGGATAGAAATGATAATGGGCCGGTGGGGGGGGGGGGTCGATGAATATAAAAGGGGGATCTAAATAATGGGGGGGAGATCCATAGGTGATCCCAAGATTTTCATACCAATGCAGTTGAAGGAAGGTACTTGGGACCTTGGAGGTCTTCCTCTCCTTGGTTGGCTGCAGATCTGTAATCAATGGCAGTTTTATTTGTGAGCAGTGATCTGCATGACTGGAGACCCAAGGTTGCATCTTTATTTTGAAGTATATTAGGCCCATTCCTTCTCGCTTTGCTAGTAAAATCAATGCATGAAGGGCGAGGTTGGGCGGCTGTGACCAGATTCCGTATATCAGGGAAGTTGTCAGGCCTCACAGAAGATGAGCAGCCTTGACAGGAGTGGGTTGTCATGGCAACGGCATCCACTTAAGCCTCGGTCCCCTCCAGGGAATATTTAGGCTGAATGCCCCACCAGTAATTAGACTTGCCCTTCTCTTTGTCCCCCTCCTTCTCCTCACCTATTCACAGCTTGCCGGTCAGAATAATTGTGCAAAGGTTGTCTGATGGCTTCTCTGTACCCAGCTCTTGACGGAGGGGGGGGCGTACACAGAGGCAGGGTGTGCCAGCCAAAAATGTGTCTCATTGTAAATGCTGAACATAAACTATAATAATACTACATATGTTACATGTCATTTCTCAATTCAGTTCAAATCTACAACGCTATTACTAAGGTATTAGTAAGTGTTCCTCTCTCTATTTGAGATGAACTGAGGCTTGTAACAAGGTTTCTTCTGCTGCAGTCCTTGCAACACATGCAGCTGCTAGCAGGGAGAATCCATAGGTCTGCTTGAGTTTTGTGGTCACTGAGAAGAAATGGAGAACCTTACACTCTGAAGATCATATTCTCTGATCTCTGGTTGGAATGAAACAGGAAACTTTGCATTCTGGGTCTAACTATCTCTGGAGTTTATTATATGACCTATGGCTGGGGTTCACTGAGTTTAAGTGGGGAACCCTATATCCTGTATCCCTGGGACTCTTTGCAGCATATTCTCTGTCCTTTGGTTGGGTCACACTGTGATAAAACAGAAAACCCTGCATCTTGGTTCTAAAGCTCCCTGGAGCGTATTCTCTGGCCTCTGGTTGGGGTCCCAGAGATCAATGAGGGAACCCTACATTCTATATTTAAGGCTTCTTGGAGCTTATTCTTATTCTTAGCTCTGGTTGGAGGTCACTGGGGTCAAACAGTGGAACTTACATCCTGGATCTGAGGATGCATGGAGCTTAAAGGGACTCAACGGCAATAATGAGACATGAACTGGGGGGGGGGGGGGGTTGGAGGATTGGGAGTCGCTGCCTTCTGGGGGGATATATATTATATAATATATAATAGCCCTTCCAGTGGGTTCCCAAGCGCGCCTCACAGTCATTCTAAATATGTTCTTGGTTTATTATGCAAAACAAATATTTATACATATATACAAAAATACAGTGGCAATGCTCATATATACAAATTAATAGCTAGTTCCAGATACAGGGTGCTCTCCTAGTATCTGGTATACCGTAAAGTCCTTTTCTTTTCTAGTGCTGCTTATAAGATTCCTGTTCCCAGGTATAAGCGTCAGGTTGGTGTTGTGCTCAATTTGAGGCACGGGCAAAGGCCCTCAGTTGTAGCAAGTGTTCAAGGCACGATTGTGGCACGGGTAAAGACCCTCAGTTGTAGCAAGTGAATGGTGCACGGACGCGTTTCGCCTGTCGGCTTCCTCAGCGTGCTTAATACCTGTTTTGGGGTGCAGGGTGATACTGTATATTATCATTTTCATTGCAGAGTAGTTTCTGTTGAGATGAGGCAGTAATACAAACATAAAGTACTCACGATTTGTGTAGGTCTGGGTCTGGGGTGCCTGCTGTTGTAGCAAGATGCGGGGTATTGCCTTAATAACGTGTAATCTATAATAAAGAGTTAGGTTAAGACTATTGGATTTATCACAGTGGTACTAATAGGTGCCAAATGGGTACTTGGTGGTTGATAAATACCTTATCAAGGTGATGCGCCTGGCCTGACGGGATTCCCCTCATGTCCCCCTCGGCTGGGGGGGAGGCGGTGGGTGCACAGTTTCGAGCAGGTGTCCTAGTTTGTCCTTCTGTGGCTGGGGTGGTGCTGTTTCTGCTGCCTCCAGCGTGTGTGGAGTGTAGCTCAAAGTGGTGTGGCTCGTTTTGGCGCTTTTATTAAGCGCCTCCGTGCTGCGGGGCCGGGCTGCTGGGAGGGGAGGGGACGTCAAACTGATGTCTCCTCCTATTGGCGCCGTTTGGTATGGCGCCAGAAGTGCGTAGTGTGGGCACTTCCGCCCTGCGCTCGGCCCCGTTTCCGTCGTTATAGCTGTCGCCACCATTTCGTTGGCAGTTAATTTCAGTGAGAGCAGGGCTGGTCACCAAGGCGGGCGCCGCCATATTTATGTTGGTATTTTAGACACTTTCTCATTGTGTCGCTGGGTATGGGCGTGGCCATTTTGTGGGTTAAATGGAGTGTCCCGCATTTTGCTGCAACAGCTGCCCCCAGTGGTTGGAATACAGTAATACATCATTTATTTCCATACAGTACAATTATATGATCGTGTATTATTTGTTTTGAGGAATTTCCTGGTGTGGGTATGGGAATGCTGGGTGTGTTGTAATGTCTTTTGATGTGTTGCAATGCAAGGCAGAAGCTGTATCAGGGCTTCAAGGCTTGCCCCCTTTTTTAGTTTCATTCCTCCAGGACCATGCAAAGAATGGGTCCTATAGCTACTCTGTCCCTTGGAGCTCTCAACAAGAGCAAACACAGCTAGTCACAGTGGTCCTGCATCTGTGTCTGACCACAGCAGAGCATGATCAATATTCATAAATCTGCTCCATGACATGCTTATCCCAGCTCTGCCACCACCAGAGAGTTCACCGCTACAAATTTAAGTCTGTCTCGACTGGGGGGGGGGGGAGGGGGGGCAGGCTGCTCTGGTTGGGGGGGGGGTCACTGAACTCAAATAAGTCTCCTTGGAGCATGTTTTCTGATTTCTTGAGTTGGAACAGGGAACTTTTTTTGACAACTGGTTATTTCTGGGTTCAGGCATCCTGGGTCTAAACAGATTTTTCTGTCTGGCCTCTGGTCACCCACCAGACATATCCTCCTGATTATAAGTCTCCCTAGAGCACATTTTCTGACTTCGGGTTAGCGTTTCAAACAAGAAACTCTACATAATGGATCTGAGGAACCTTAGAGCTTATTCTTTGACCTAAAGGGTTGGGTAAAGGGTCATGCAGAATTATGGCTCCAACACCATGTCTTTTTCCTAATTATCCAAATGGCAAGGGACCATACATCAATGTTAGGGACTGGCCAATAAGGAAGACTTGTCCCTAATTCTTCATGTTACTGCTAGCGCTGGTTACAGTATAAATATAGACTTTAGGTGAGTGTAACACATGTGCCGAGTCATCTTTCAGTTATTTCAGTTATTTGTCATTTTCCTGTTTTTTTATGCACCCCTTATTGCCACTTACCTTCTCTATGATATTGCAGCTTACATTTCATGTGGAGTAGGTGGTTAGGAACTGTTTCTGCCAAGATTCTCCATATTACCTTATGTTTGTACATGAAGATAATAACTGAAGAGATATCACAGTCACATTTTCCTTCTACCTAGAAATAAATATTGGGGAGAATCTGATTGGCTGATTTAGACTGGTTTCAGGCTTGCAGCTAATCTGGGTGATGCAGGTTATGCAGCAGCACATCCTCTATGGTAGTGGTGTAAATCAGCGCTGCGGCACCGATTTACTGTAATTAATATGGAGAGGGGAGGCGCTACTTTCTTACTGTTCCCTTTAATTTCCCAGTGGAGACGGCAGCAACAAATAGGTTACATTTAAATGAGCTCCACTTTGTTTTAAAATTGCTTGGTGTGTGCAGCCTCCCCGGGCAGAGAGCAACTGACACAGAGCAGAGGGGCTGTAAATTAGACAAATTTGTGCTGATGAGTTCTGCTGCCTAAACCCTGGTGGTTTACCCATAATGAATATGAGGCGGCTTTTCTATTCCCTGTCTGTCCATCTAGCTATCTACTGGATGTTTCCTATCTATCCCTTATCTATCTATCTATCTATCTATCTATCTATCTATCTATCTATCTATCTATCCCTCATCTATCTATCTATCCCTCATCTATCTATCTATCCCCTATCTATCTATCTATCTATCTATCTATCTATCTATCTATCTATCCCTCATCTATCTATCTATCCCTCTTCTATCTATCTATCTGTCTATCTATCTATATATCTATCTATCCCTCATCTATCTATCTATCTGTATATCTATATATCTATCTATCCCTCTTCTATCTATCTATCTATCTATCTATCTATCTCTCTTCTATCTATCTATCTATCTATCTATCTATCTATCTATCTCTCTTCTATCTATCTATCTATCTATCTATCTATCTATCTATCTATCTATCTACCTATTTTTCTTTCTAACGCTGTGGGTGTTTCTCTGTCTATCCATTCAAGTATAAACTTAATCTGATGTCTGGATATATTGACCCTGCCACACAGAGGTTGCAAACAGTATTGTGTATTACCATGTAAGCCATTCAAAGCAGTAGAAAGTGAAGAAATCAGGCAATACATTTTTAAGCTAAGTAATTTAATTTAAGGTAAGCTTTTGAGAAAACTCATTTCTCTTCCTTATGCCTTAAAGGATATTTTCAGCCAGATTTAAAAATAAATAAATAAATAAGCTATACCTTTTCTCCCACACAGACTGTCACTCCTAGTCAGGGGCTGCAGCGCTCACCTGAAAAACTGGATTCAGGTCCTTCGGCACCCGGTACTAAGCGCCGCTCTCTCATTGTGAGTCTTTTCTTGACACCCCTCAGTCATGGTGAGCTGCCATGCCCCCCTCCAATGCAGTGAATGGAGAGGGCGTAGCAGCTCAGCGTGACTGATGGCGGGAGCGTCGCCACGTCGGAGGGAGTCAGGAGGAGACTCACAATGAGAGTGTGCACTTGTTATGGTGCTGGGCAGCGAGGGACCTGTATTCAGCCTATCAGGTAAGCACTGCAGCCCTGAACGAGGAGCGTTGGTCTGCATAGGAGAAAAGGTGAGCATAGCTTTTTTTTAATATGGCTGAAAATGTACTTTAAATATACTCAGCCTGAAAAGGTATCGCCTGATTTCTTCACTTTCTACTACATAGAGGTTGGCCAGGCTGTTGGTCCGGCCTAAGTTTTAGTGTCTTTAGGAGGTGGATACTCTGGGTGTATTCTCGCTTTAGCTTTGAAGCTGGTGACCTCACAAGAGGTTAGGGTTATGCACAGATCTCTCTGCATGGGATTAATCAACCTTTTCTCTCTTTGTGGCCTATGCAGTGCCAGAATGCGGCCTTATTTTTATGGCTTATGCATACAGACATGAGGCCAAACTGTATTGTATTGTAAGTGGATAACTTGTACTCTGCTCTCTACTTCTATCACCGGAAAATAGATAAAATAATAGATACTCTTCTATAATGCACCTTCTGTGCAGGGTCCAGTTAGTATGGGAGTTGTATAGACAGCTGACTATTTTGTTCTCAAGCATTCAATAGACAGAGTGCTGGGTTATTAAGAACTAAGCAAATCTGGGTACCCCAAGCAAGAGGCTTTTTTGGTGATGGGAGCCCCCCAAAGAGACCTTGAGTCCGGGGTATTCCCTGATAACCTGGTGATCCAGTCCAAGCCCTTCCCCTCTACCTCTGATGTTGGCATATCTCTCTGTCCCTACATCTTCCTTATTAAGCACTAAGCAAACCTGGGAACCCAGAGCAGGGGGCACTTTTGGTGATGGATGCCTCCAAAGGGCCCTCTGAGGTCAAGGGCCTGCCAGGGGATTTCCCGGTAACCTGGTGGGCCAGCCTGAAACTGGGCCTGTGAAAAGGCTTCCATTCTAACTCTTTCCCTCAGTCTCACCACCATGCAGAGTTGTTTAGTTATCTGGGCCATTGTGTGACCACTAGCTTTCACCTGGAACAACTCCTTTTTTACTGTTTCATTTGTTCTCCACTTATCTCAGTTGTCCTGGCTGCGTCATCATTTCAGAATAACTGGACATACAGGACCCCTTCTCTTGGTTGGAACAGGCTCCCAAGCCTAAACTTCCGCAGCTTATTTCTTGAGGATGGCAGCTAAGAAATCTTGTGTAGATGGAAATTTGCCTCCTTCTGTCCGTGGCTGAACAAAGGCCATGGCCTTGATTCAATAAGAGTTGAAAAAAATTCTCATGGTAGTAAAAAAAATGCATGAGAACTGTTCATTTTCACTGTTGCTGAATCACCAGCTAGGAAAACAATGAAAGTCAATGGTAATACTTTTTTACTCCTAAGAAAAGTACAGAACGTTTTACTCCATTTTACACTGTAGTAATAAAGCTACCATGACAGTTATTGAATCGAGGCCTTATGTCTGTAACAACCTACAAGCGCTTCACGTTGAATGTCCAGACTGTAACGCACATTCATGGTTTGATCCAGCTGACTCAGGCCATTACATCATTGTTTCTGCTGAGTGGGCGGCAAAAAAAGAGGGGGGGAAATGGTGCCTCATTGGCTCAGGTGTTCCCTTGGCCACTAAAGCTCATTACAATGCAGACGCTGCCTCCAAAATGTCTGTATTATTCAAAGATTCTGGGCCAGCTTTGATCCGATTTTGTGCGGAAAGGGGATTATCTCATGCTGGTTTGGAAGCTTCACAAAGGCTGGGAGCTGCCACCTGGACTGATAAAGAATAAGCGCATTAATGCCCTTTCCCCGTAACCCTCTCTATTAGTGTGATGATTCTGATCTCAAGCCTCTGTATGTTATTACAGGCAGGAATTACCAGGCAGATTTAAATGGCCAACGCTGATCCTGTTAAACTGTGATCACGGCTCTGGTTAGAAGAAAGGAACATTAAAATATGGTGGAGCAGCTGTAGGGATATCTTTCACAGCTGTCAGCATTGTAAGATTATTTTCAAGACCACTTTGCAATAGACATTACCTTAGCAGTCACCTTAATAGACAATGATATTTGTCATTGCTGTTGTCAGGCTCCGGCCTTCATGCACAGAGAGAGCTTGGAGCATGCTTTCTTGCAGCATTCTGTGTGTGCATGTATATAGCCAGAATGCTAGGGCGCATGTAGCTAACCCTATTGCAAGCATGCATGTGATTCAATGTGCCTTCGAGTCCAAGCCATCCAAGGTGTGCCTACTGCAATATCTATACAAAACATCTGGGCTCAGACACACTACTGTTAGATCATTCTTACACCTGCTCCATAGGGTCGATTCAGCACCAGGTGAGCTAAGTTCTTGCAGGCTGACCAAGCCTATTCTTGGGCCTAGACTTTTCTCGTGCCTGTTTCCTAGACAGCCACCTGACCTTCAGGTGCACAACTCGGATAGATCCTGCAGCCCAATCCATATGCAGTATTAGGGTACAAACTAGGCAGTAGACTTGGGACCCCATTATCGGTGTGTTTTTATCCTGGGACCAGCATAACCTGACTACAGAAATTCCAGCAGAGCCTTCCAAGACCCAGATTCCCATAGCCTGACAGTATCAAACGGCAGTGTGTCTAAGCTGAGTTGCAGTGAGTGCATATAGGATAACTATGTTATTTGTTTGCCTGAACACTCCAGGAAAGGGATGCTAAACTGGTATTTCACCAAGGGCCACATAAACATTATAGCTGCTGTCAAAGGACTGGTCAATAACAAACACAAAACAAAATGCCAATACGTCTATTCACGTGTATGGTTACAGAATTTTGCCAAAGACAGATGCAGACACAGCATCATTTTTCTCAGGATAGCCATAGAATGATTTATGCCAGGACAGACTCATGACCTTAAAGTGGACCAACACCCAGGGGGGATCGGCCCCAGGAAGCCCAAAAACCTTACCTTACCCCGTTCCAACGGCGCATGCGCGGGCCGCATCTCGCACTAGCAGGGCACGCACCTGCGCCGGCCGTTTGTGAATGGCCGGCGCGGGCGCGCTGCCTGTTAGGGGGAAGTGCGAGATGCCGCCTCCAGCGCTCAGAGCCGCTGTGGTTGGACGCCGCTTGTACGTGCATACCACAGCGGCTCTGAGCTCTCTGACTGGACGAGCGCCCGCGTAGGAGCGTGGTGAGGTGAGTGTTTCCTGGCGTTCTGGGGGGTTTCACACAGCGGGTCGGGGTGCCCCACCGAAGTGGACCAAAACCCAGGATAGTGAAAATCCTGGGTGTTGGTCCACTTTAAACTATTTTGCAATCATTTTATTCCACCCCACCTGGTTGCTGGGAGTTGGTTTCACAAAGACACAGAACAGTAGCAGTCACTACTTTCTTCTCCCCTAGAACACTAAAAGGTTGGCACTGCATTCACATGCACCACGCCTGGGGGCAGCACTATGCTCTACAGTGGAGTGCAGTGTACCAGCACATCACTCAAATAAAAAGATGTGCTGCCAGTGTCAGAATCATTGGCGTGACTGGGTCACCTCGAAGAGCAACCAACAGCTGGTACTTGTCACCCAAGCATTTTAGCCTGACAGATATCCAACATTTGGCCTTTGAAGATTTTCTTTCCCTGTCACCACCTATATATGCCTTGTACTATCATAGCTGGGTCTCTGTGAAATTGTATGTTGAAGATCAGTGCTCATCCATGGAAAATTGTTTTAAAACATAGCTTTTAATTCAGTGTAGTTCAAATAATGTTAGGGCTGTGATATAGTTCCTAAGCTTGTTTCTAGGAGAATGTAGACCTGACCCATACGCACAGCTCAAGGCCTAAAATGTTCCCTCTTTGTGACCTAAACCCCTTTGTTCATTTGAGAGCTAGAGAGAAGAGAAGGGGGATGTTGAAGGCAATTAGTGCAATTTAGAAATAATGGATCTATAGAGGAGGAAAAATGAAAGCTGTATTTTCAAGTTGATAATGAGGCAGTTATTGTTTGATTGTGTGTAATGAATAAAATGCTCCAATAATAGTAGTAATGACTTTGGCCTGTAGAGTGGGACTGGGAGGCCGATTCATTAATAGCGGCAGGTAGCGACAGTTGAGCGACTGTAGCGGCATTTTCAGAGCGCCCGCTAGTAGTCGCTGTGCTTGGCCGTTGTTCGGTAGTCGATAGCGACTCAGTCGGTTGAATATTGGGTGAGGAGTCGCTATTTGACAGGTTCCGCGCTGTATGGGAGCGCATGATAGCGACTGGCCCTAGCGACCGGCTCCCACCATATTCGTTAAAAAATCACACTCAAAAAATTCTCGCGCTGTAAAATGTTTAAACCCCAGAGCGCTGGTGGCGATGGGTTAAAAGTTTTTGTAACCCCCAAACAACAAGTTTTTTAAATAATTTTGTAATATGAATACATTAATATCAGACCTGTAATATGAATTCTGTACAATTTTTCTAAAATGGCAGAAGTGGTCACAGAATTTTTCACATAAAAAAAAAAAAAAATAATAACAATTAATTATTAATAATTATTAATTATTAATATTTAAAGATTGTTCCATTGAAATGCATTGGAGCGCGCCAGGTAGCGAGAGGTCATACCTGTCGCTGTTCAAGGTCGGACGCTGGCGCTGTGGGCTGAGGCTGGAATAATGATGAATGAGTCGCTATATGGCGCTATCTCAGTCGCTAAGCAGGATTGGCTTGATAAATGTGTGATTGTGGTGGGGAGCCGGCGTTCTCGTGGCGGTGCCCGTCATTACCGGCCGCTCACCAGGCGCTACCTGTCGCTATTCCTTCATAAATAAGGGCCTAAGAGTCTGATTTATCAAGCACTATCTGCCCCACTACGCCACATTGGTACATATTAGAGTGGTGCAAAGTAGAATATATTTTTCTTTACGCTGGCACTTGTTGCTACGCTGCAGAAAACATGTTTGCTAAAACATTAGCGGCGCAGGAAGATGCTGAAAAAATGATATTTTGCTCTACTCTAATTTTCACCAATGGGGTATAGTCTGGCAGATAGTGCTTGAAAAATCAGGCCCAAAAAGGTAAGATCAGTGTAGCAAATAGGAATATATTTCAAAGTGAGAAATCACCTACTGCAGTCATATATCTCTTGAGTACTTACATCTGCACCTAATCCTTTAGTTCTAGCTACCTACCATAGGCTCCCAAGAAGGACAAAATATTTAGTAGCTTGGCATGGTTTACAGCAATCACTCGTTATAATGCAGTGTTTCCCCCAACAGTTCTCAAAGGAGAAATATATCTTGGACACACCACCCGAGAAGCTGCACAAGGAATTGGAAGAAGAGTTAAAACTTAACAGCTCAGACTTGCGCAGCCATGCCTGGTATCATGGGCGTATACCTCGAGAGGTGAGAAAAGTTTGTCAAGGAACTGTTACCAATATGTTCAAGCTACTCCTTTTTAGTTTCGCTCTTATTATAAATGTGTCATGTTGCTAATGACTATCAGCACCTGGCCCGGCCTTAGGTTGAAAAGCACCCGGTGCAAGGATAGCTAGACCCAGTTGCTCCCTCAGTTGTGGTCCCATCCCTGCCAGCAACATCACCTATCTTCTCCCTGCCATGAAAAAAGTCACTGCGCTGCGGACGGCTCATTTAACGTGATGGCACCCTGTGCAATGGCACACCTTGCACACCCCAAAGGTGGGCCCTGATCAGTACTATATTATAGATGTAGAAAGCTGTGTTAGACTGCTAAGATACCTGCCACTAGTACTAGTGTGGAAGTATAACTGTATGGACTAGAAGCAGACATACCTCCTGTGCCGTAATACTGCATACAGGCCTATTATAAAATCCACACAGAGCAAGATGGTCGAGGCAGAGGAGGACCCACTTACCTAACCAGTTTTTAACATATTATGACCTCACTTGCCTAATTCTTTCTACTGTCATCTTATGTATCTACTGCTAAGTGCAACAATCAATGAAAGTCTATGGTAACGAACACACTCAGAGGTGCGGGAGGGTTCGAACCGTTTATATTTCTAGCAGTTACTAACTGTTACATGCCCTTTATAGGCTTAGACAAAACCAAACACTCAAAATGTTCTAAAAGGAGTGGGTGGGGGGGGGATTGAGGAGGTAGACCAGAGTCAGAACTTAAAGAGGAGCAACAGTCAAAAATGATTTAAACTAGACCGTTTGTGAACGGTCGGCGTGGGCGCGCTCCCTGTTAGAGGGAAGCGCGAGATGCGGCTTCCAGCATGCTCAGAGCCGCTGTGGTTGTCCGTCGCTTGTCCGTACATACCACAGTGGCTCTGAGCGCTCTGATTGGACGAGCGCTCGCGTAGGAGCGGGGTGAGGTGAGTTTTTAGGGCGATCTGGAGGATTTCACGCAACGGGGCACCCCGATCGCGGAAGTTGACCAAAACCCAGGATTGTGAAAATCCTGGGTGTTGGTCCACTTTAAGTCCAACTGGAGGCTAGTAGGCCCCAGTACCAGACAGGCTCTGTCTCATTATATGGCTTCCACTCCATCTTGATCTGCTTGGATCTTGCTCAGTAAAAAGGCTGAGCTGCAACACCTGTGAACTATAGAGAAAACACATACTGGATTTCTTCTCTCTCATCTTGTTTACCCTCAATGAAACATATCTTGTAGCCTAGTATACATATGTGAGGAATCTTGGGGAAATATTGTAACCCTTCACCACTTTTTCTGCCCGTCTTGCATAATCTAAAAGCGTGCACATCTCTCTATTGGTGCAGGTTTCAGAGAGTTTGGTCCAGCGCAATGGGGATTTCCTCATCAGAGACTCATTGACCAGTTTGGGTGACTATGTACTGACCTGTCGGTGGAAAAATGAGCCGCTGCACTTTAAAATCAACAAAGTGATGGTAAAGACCAGTGACAGCTACACCAGAATCCAGTACTTGTTTGAGCAGGAAAGCTTCGACAACATTCCTTCCCTTGTGCGATCCTATGTGGGCAGCCGGAAGGCGGTGTCGGATCAGAGCGGGGCACTCATCTACTGTCCCATCAACCGCACGTTCCCGCTTCGATACCTGGAGGCCAGCTATGGCCTTTCAAGCAGCCGACAAGGGTCACACAGCCCTCAGAAGGGGCATATGAAGAGGAGAAGCATTACCATGACCGATGGGCTCACTGCAGACAAGATTACAAAGGCCAACGGGTGCCCAAACAGGTATAAAATATTTATGTATTATCTATAAAAACACTTTCATGTTTATATAATAGGAATGATAGATTGAAGATGCAAGTTTCTCAAACCCTCTAAGTTTCCTTTCAGGCATAATACAAATCCACACATTCATACACAAAGCAGCTAAGAGACACAAGTGTCTTTCTTACTAGGGGTGTGAATTGTCAAGAATCTGGCGATACGATACGATACATATCGCGATACACGTATGACTATGCGATATATCCCAATATATCTAGATTCTGTCTCAAAGACGATATATTGCGATTTTTTAAAATTAAATGTAATCTTTAGGTAAGTATGTAATCGCCCTTCCCAGGGGTGCCCCTTTTTTGGGGAATTTTAAGGGTTAAAAACCCTTAGAAATCCCCCCAAAATGGCCTTAGGCCCTCCTTACCCAGCATAACCAGCCCAGGCACCAGCAATGAGGGCTTGTAGAACAGGGCACAGCTTTGGTGACCCCTGGCCCTGCAGGCTACAAGCCGGCATAGCCTAACTGCCACAGGCTCTTCTGCCACCCCCTGGGCTTTGGGGAGGCAGGTAATGGGGGGGGGCTCAGGTTTAATGGCAAGTCACCCACTAACTGCAGGTGACTTGCCAGACTAAGAGCCTTGTGAACTGGTATAGGGGTCTCATGGATCCCTTACCAGTTCACAAAGGGTTAATCGTAAATAAAAACACCACACAGAAAAAATGTCTTTATTTAAATAGAAAAAAAAAAGTTTTTCTTTACCTCACACTCCTTCTCCAGACAGATGGAACAAGGGGTCAGGTGATTTTTTTTTCCTTTTTAACTTTTCTTTCACTGTAGCGGGGGGGGGGGGGTTAGCAGTCAGAATCGATACTAGGGAGAAAGAATCGATTCTGGTATTGCCTAATGAAATATCGCAATACTTGACAGAATCAATTTTTATTCTGACACCCCTACTTTCTACTGAAATATCCAAGTAATACCAATAGTTGTAACATTTAACTGAAATGAAGACAAATGAAAGGAAAGTAAATAACTACTAACCTAACTGACCTATATAGGCAAAGCTTTAGGGCAGTCTTCCCCAAGCCTCTCCTATAGAGCCACCAACAGGTCAGGTTTTGCAGATCTCCACATTGAGGCCCAGGTATAATAATAAAGGCTCATACAAGAGCTCTGCCTGAGCACTTATTACTTCACCTGGGCCTCAATGTGGAGAGCTGCAAAACCTGGTCTGTTGGTGGCTCTTGAGGAGAGGGTTCCGAAGGGCCGCTATAGAGAATCCCAGCAATCTAAAAACCCAGGCGCACAGGATTAAAAATATTTATATGACATGTCCAGATGTTGCTACTTAAAGTGGTCCAGTCTTGTAATAAACCCCCCGAGCCTTGCCACAATCCTGTGCTTTTTCCCTGGCGATTTGGTCCCTGGATGCAGCCATCTTTGAAAAAGGCAGCAATCGCATCCCCTGGGGTTACTACATTACTAGACTTCCACTTTAAACTCTAAAAGAAGCCAAAGCAATTAGAACCCTGTTAACCAGCAACAATTTCTGTAATCTGTCAGTTTAAAAACAGAGGTTTTAGCTGCTCAGATGTATGTGGAAGCTGCACGCCTTGTCAAGACGCTGCTGAGACTGCAGCATCAAGCCACTGCAGTCACTTCTCTAATCTATACATTTTGTACAGTGCAGTTACACAGTACCCTCCCCCCTGGGTATCCAGAATCAGGATGCCCTGCTGTGTGAAACCCCCAGGTTGGCCATAAACTCACCTTCTTACCCCATGGAACGGCACATGCATAAGCAGCGGCCACATCCCCGCTATCCCTCTAGCAGGGCGCGTTGCTGTGCCAGGCATTTGTGAATGGCCGCCGTGGGCACACTCCCTGTTAGAGGGAAGCAGGGGATGCAGCCGCCAGCATGCTTAGATCCACTACAGCGGCTTGAGCGGATCCGAGCGAGCTGATTGGACGAGCAGATGCGCATGCGTCATAGGACCAGAAAGAGGTGAGTTTGTTCAGGCGACCTGGGGGTTTCACACAGCACTGACGATCAGGGTGCCCTGGGGGCAAGGACCAAAATCCAGAATAGTCAAAATCATGGGTTTTGGTCCACTTTAATCAAATTTTAGAGCCAGGCTATATGACTTATTTCTGGTTGACTGAGTATGAGTTTTGAGGCTTCTTTAAGGGTTGCCTAAATCCTAACATTTGGCACATGTCACGTAATTTATTTTTAATCCTATGTACCTGATTGGATTTCAACATTTTCCAATAAATTCACATTGATCATTTGTCTTTTCTTCTAGCACCTCCTCGCCTCATCACAGAGATATCATCAGGAGCTGTGCTGTCAGTGTGGACCAAATCCAGGACTTACATGCTCCAATGTCTCCTATTGCTGAAACCCCGGGATCCCCAGCCTACAGTACAGGTAGATATATCATTGTTATATATTAGTTACTAGGAAAATACACATTTTTGTCACAGGCAGATATGACAGGTAGGTCTGTTTATAACGTCTTTAGCAGTGCTCTAAAAACATCTGCCACCAATAGCCTAGAGCAAAACTGATGCGTAGCTGGCATCTGCAGGAATCAATGTAAAGTGATGCCTCAAAACTGAACTATGAACCCATTCTAAATAAAACAGGGGTCTGCCAAGACATACACAAAAATAATAATAATAATACTCCTTTTTTGCCCCCTGCAGCTCTCTCATCCATCTCTGTTGTTTTAAAAAGTATTGATTCCTAAACTCTACCACCTGGTGCGAGTCTTCATTCACAATAGAATATATACTCTCTCCAAGACAGAAGTCCACCCCTCCACAGGCTTATTTATTGCAATGGAGGGGGCGTGTTGCGACTTGGCTTTGTCAGAAATACCTGCCACCCTTGTGTCTGAAAGCTAATAATCATCCCTTTTTCTATTTCTGCTAAATCGTCTCTATTACCCATGACAGCAGACAGCCTATCACACACCTTATATCCCTGTCAAGCCAGCTCACCACATTCTTCATTAGCTACATGTACGCGCTGCCGACAATGAAAGTAGGAAGTGGTAAAAATAAGTAAATGAGTAAGAGTTGATAAAAACGCTACTCCCCAGCCCCCTGAAGGGTTGTAGTTCCCCCAAGCAGTGGTCTAGCTAAATGTGTTGAGGCCCTGCTGCAGACATGATTTGGGACAAATGGTGCTTAATTTCTCTAAATTATGCAAAGTGAGAAGAAAAATAATAAGTAAGGTGGAGGAGCAACAATGATGGGGTCCCCTGACCTCCTGGGCCCCGGGGTGGTTGCACCCCTGCCCCCAAAACACTCTCAGTTGCCAATTAAAACTCCTAGCTCTTAATTAAAAGCTGTAGGGTTGGAGTGCCCCCAAAACACATATAGTTGCCAATAGTTAATGACTAATAAAAGTTATTTTCTTATTGGTTACAAAAGTCTGGATTAAGTGTGGTGGAGGGCCCCGAGTTTAATTGCTGCCCTTATTAACAAGTGGTGGAGGCCTCGGGAAAGGAGCCTTGGTTTTCCCCTGCTTTTAGGTAACGCTTTGCAGCAAGGTATCTACTAAGAGGCCGATTCATTAACAGCAGCAGGTAGCGACAGTTGAGCGACTGTAGCGGCATTTTCAGAGCGCCCGCTAGTAGTCGCTGTGCTTGGCCGTTGTTCGGTAGTTGATAGCGACTCAGTCGGTTTGCCGTGATGTTGAATATTGGGTGAGGAGTCGCTATTTGACAGGTTCCGCGCTGTATGGGAGTGCATGATAGCGACTGGTCAGAGCGACCGTATCCCAGCATATTCATTAACAAATCACGCTCAAAAAATTCTCGTGCTGTGAAATGCTTGTTTAAACCCCAGAGCGCTGGAGGCGATGTGTTAAAAGTAGTTTTTTAACCCCGAAACCACCATATTTTTGGAAACCAAAAAAAACAAGTTTTTTAAATAATTTTGTAATATGAATACATTAATATCAGACCTGTAATATCAATTCTGTACATTTTGATTTTTTTTTTTACCTTAAAAAAATGATCTTACATGGCAGAAGTGGTCACAGAATTTTTCACATTTAAAAAAAAAAAAAAAAAATGTATAACAATTAATTATGAATATTTAAAGATTGTTCCATTGAAATGCATTGGAGAGCGGCAGGTAGCGAGAGGTCCTACCTGTCGCTGTTCAAGGTCAGACGCTGGCGCTGTGGGGTGAGGCTGGAATAATGATGAATGAGTCGCTATATGGCGCTATCTCAGTCGCTAAGCAGGATGGGCTTGATAAATGTGTGATTGCGGAGGGGAGCCGGCGTTCTCGTGGCGGTGCCCGTCATTACCGGACGCTCACCAGTCGCTACCTGTCGCTATCCCTTGTTAAATAAGGGCCTAAGCTTATTTATTAGCATCTGTACTTACTTGCTTTGTATATTTTGTAATGTATGATACTATATGTTTTGAATAGTGTATATATATATATTTTTTTTCAGTTGTCCGGGTGAAACCCCAGGGGCCACCAGTAGGAAGTGTAACGCCTGGCTCTCCAGTTCTGAGAAGATCCAGTGAGCCGTATGTCTGTCCAGCGAACAACAAAGGCGCTTTAAATATGGCTGACAGCTCCAATTCCACACCGAGCCATGCGTACCCTCAAATCTCCCCTTCTCCTTCTATAAACAGTTACATGGACCCAGACAATGGGCATTACTGCCAGCTTCACCCAGCTTCTCCAACTCACGACACCCCTAGCAAACAACTTCTACCTAAAAGCTATGTGGAGAGGTTAAAAGTGGATGAAGCAGCCCGGATAGCTGGTAACCATGGGGTGGAGGACCCCGATAAAGACAAACTGTCCTTCACCATACCTACTGTAGAAGCCAAATCCTCCTTTACCCCATCAAGCTTCAAGTCTACACTCATCCCTGCAGACAACAAGCCCCTGGAGATGTGTGTACTCAAGACAGTCAAAGAGCTCTTTTCTGAAGTTGATGCCAAAACCATTGCCAAACATTTTACCAAAACAGATTGTGAGGTAAGAATCACATGCTTTGTATTAATATCCAACCGCATTTTATAACTTGCTGTAGGTGATCTACAGTAATTGGACACATTCTGCTATAGAAAGTGATCCTATACCCAGACAGTAAGGTTATGTCGTCACTTTCTATCCCCAGCCCAGTGCCCCAAAACACCATGTGTTTCTTTTTTTACTAAAGTGTTTGCCTAATATTCATAACAACACTAAATGAATGCACTCAGGCTTATTGCTCACAGGCCAAGCAGCCCTGTCCCCAGCGATGATGCATTCACTTACAGTACACACAGCTCAGCATTGGGAAGCACGCCAATCTAACTGCCATTATGTGACAGTTTAGCTTGTAACTGAATTAGTATAGGATCACTATAATAGTTTCTGGATCCACGTCTTCCCTGTGGAACTGATCCGATTAAAGAAAAATATAAGAAATCCTTTATATTATTGTTTATTTATATGGTGCCATCTTGATCCATAGCTATTTCTAATAATACAACTAAAATGCACAAGGGGCCCGTTGGATCAAGAACACAGATCAGGATGAGAATCTAGCAGACTTTAGGAATGACGGTCAGAAAAAAAATTGAATTCTTCTGCAAATATAGTTAAACATTTTGTACTATGTTGCTGGATTAACTATTTTAAGCTTCACATTAAAATGAACATTTTCATGATACTGCCAGCCTTTACCCTTTTTCTATCGAATTCTTCTGGCCTTTACCTTTTTCTATTGAATTCTTCTGCCCTTACCTTTTTCTATTGAATTCTTCTGGCCTTTACCTTTTTCTATTGAATTCTTCTGGCCTTTACCTTTTTCTATTGAATGCTTCTGGCCTTTACCTTTTCTATTGAATTCTTCTGGCCCTTACCTTTTTCTATTGAATGCTTCTGCCCTTACCTTTTTCTATTGAATTCTTCTGGCCCTTACCTTTTTCTATTGAATTCTTCTGGCCCTTACCTTTTTCTATTGAATTCTTCTGGCCTTTACCTTTTTCTATTGAATTCTTCTGGCCTTTACCTTTTTCTATTGAATTCTTCTGGCCTTTACCTTTTTCTATTGAATGCTTCTGGCCTTTACCTTTTTCTATTGAATTCTTCTGGCCCTTACCTTTTTCTATTGAATTCTTCTGGCCCTTACCTTTTTCTATTGAATTCTTCTGGCCCTTACCTTTTTCTATTGAATTCTTCTGGCCCTTACCTTTTTCTATTGAATTCTTCTGGCCCTTACCTTTTTCTATTGAATTCTTCTGGCCCTTACCTTTTCCTATTGAATTATTCTGGCCCTTACCTTTTTCTATTGAATTCTTCTGGCCCTTACCTTTTTCTATTGAATTCTTCTGGCCTTTACCTTTTTCTATTGAATTCTTCTGGCCCTTACCTTTTCCTATTGAATTCTTCTGGCCTTTACCTTTTTCTATTGAATTCTTCTGGCCCTTACCTTTTTCTATTGAATTCTTCTGGCCCTTACCTTTTTCTATTGAATTCTTCTGGCCCTTACCTTTTTCTATTGAATTCTTCTGGCCCTTACCTTTTTCTATTGAATTCTTCTGGCCCTTACCTTTTTCTATTGAATTCTTCTGGCCCTTACCTTTTTCTATTGAATTCTTCTGGCCCTTACCTTTTTCTATTGAATTCTTCTGGCCCTTACCTTTTTCTATTGAATTCTTCTGGCCCTTACCTTTTTCTATTGAATTCTTCTGGCCCTTACCTTTTTCTATTGAATTCTTCTGGCCCTTACCTTTTTCTATTGAATTCTTCTGGCCCTTACCTTTTTCTATTGAATGCTTCTGGCCTTTACCCTTTTTCTATTGAATGCTTCTGCCCTTAGCTGGGGGAGTGGCAATAACAGAGTTTGCACCACGGTAGCCCATAGTAAAAGCTTCTGCGTCCCTGGCTTGCACTATGCACCCACTGCCTGGTTGGCAAGCTTGAAAATTGCCTCAGCCCCTCCATTTAAGGATCCTTAAATCCTGCATGAAGCTTTGTATGATAAGGACAGGTAACAGCTGCACACTTCTGAAAGAGGTTCCGGTGCCACATGTGTGCAGCTGGATATTGCTCTGCTAGGAAAAGGTGAGTATCTCTGGAATGCAAGACTGACGGAGTGAGGGTGTAAGTGAGGTTAGTCTAGTGCCCCTGTGGAGCAGGTTAGGTTAGGTTGGTTGTGCCTGTAGCCAGAGTGAAGGTTGGGTGTGCAGGTAGCCATATTGAAGAATGCAGGAATGTTAGATTTAGTGCACATATAGTTGGTCAGTGTAAGGTCGGGGTTACATAGGGGCACAGTGTCCTATGTACATGTAGTTTAGGTTGGGTGTGTGTGTAATTATAGCTTGAACTAGCATGTAGACAATGTTACAGACAGGTAGTTCTACAGACATCCAGCAGGCCATTATCTCCCATTATCTTCTGCACCTGGCTAGGAAGCTTGATTCTGACTGGAGGACGTCTAAGTCTGCTTTAATAAGCCTAAGCTAGCTCGGAAATGGGATTTATTACTCCCCTGGTCTTCATTCCAGGACTGCTTTTTTGGCCCTCATGACTGACAAACCCAGTTGAGTAGTGAAGAAAAAGCTGCAGGTGCTGCACTGAAGGATCATGGGAGAATCCGTGATTAAGAGGCCGATTCATTAATAGCGCCAGGTAGCGACAGATGAGCGCCAGTAGCGTGATTTTCACAGCGCCCGCTAGTATTCGCTGTGCTTGGCCGTTGTTCGGCTGTTGACAGTGACTCAGTCGGTGTGCGGTAATGTTGAATACGGGGTTAGGAGTCGCTGTTTGACAGGTTCTGCGCTGTATGGGTGCACCTGACAGCGAATGGCCATAGCGAACGGCTCCCAGCATATTTATTAACAAATCACGCTCAAAAAATTCTCGCGCTGTGAAAAGCTTGTTTAAACCCCAGAGCGCTGGCGGCGATGGGTTAAAAGTAGTTTTTAACCCCCAAACAACCATATTTTTTGTTTAAAAAATTAAACAAGTTTTTCTAAACATTTTGTAATATGAATACATTAATATCAGACCTGTAATATCAATTCTGCACAAATTTTTTTTTACCTTAAAAAAAATATCTAACATTGCCGAAGTGGTCACAGAATTTTTGACATTAAAAAAAAAAAAAAAAAAAAAAACAATAATATAAATTAATTATGAATATTTAAAGATTGCTCCATTGAAATGCATTGGAGAGCGCCAGGTAGCGAGAGGTCATACCTGGCGCTGTGATGGGATTAGCAGCGGCGCTGTTCGTTGCAGTCGGCTACATGATGAATCCCGCGCTAGCTGACGCTCTCGCCGGCGCTAGCCTCATTTAGCGTGATAAATGCGTGATTGTGTCCGCCGCCTGGCGTTCTGGAGTCGGTAGCCGCCGATAGCTGGCGCTACCTGGCGCTAGTGAGACACTACCTGGCGCTATCCCTTGATAAATAAGGCCCTAAGTCTGTTTTTGGTCTTTCTAAAGATTGTTAGGCAGCAAGCCACCTCAGATGCAGTTACCCCAGGGAAGGTGATTCGGGGAACCCAATATCTTATTTGAATTTAGGGCTTCTTGAAGACTTACATCTAAACATCTGAAAGTCAGAAGGGTGGGGCTGACCAGTTAAGTCACCCACAATGCATAGTTTTGTCAAAGGGAAGAAAGGAAGTTTCCATTTCAGATCTACTGTGTCATTTGTTTTCTACCAGAGCAGAGCGGCGCCTTAGTTATTAGGGGCTGGGTATTACAAGAAGGTTTTATTACTGATGATTTGTTGGGAGCATGTTATTACATCAGAGTGGCAGATCTGTGTAACAATAGACGATAGATCATATTTTTTTTATCTGCTGCCATGACGTCATTATGATGTCATCCTAGTCTTTTCCTGACACAGCAGGAAAACACTGACTACCATTAATGTGTTTAGAGCTGTGGCCTCAGGGGGCACTTCCCTCAAGATGTGACGACAATCTCATTCCAATTAGGAGGGGTTCATCTCCATCTTTTTTTGTTGCTTTCAGGTTGCCAGGATACTCGGTGTTACCAAGGAGATGCAGAGGATCATGGGAGTCAGCTCAGGCATGGAGCTCCTGACTCTACCGCATGGCCGCCAGCTGCGTCTTGACCTTCTGGAAAGGTATGTGGTGAACATATGCAATAAGGGGCTGCCATGGCACACTCAACAGTAACACAAGTGTAATCCAAAAATATAGAGCTATAAATCTTTGTCCCTACTGTACAGCTTCCAATATGGCGCAACATAGCAATTTTATGGCACAGGGACCAGTCACCTGTCCATGACCACGTCTATGTTTGCCAAGTGGACCTACACCCTTTCTTGCAACTGGGTGTCGGGGGTCTAGATCTACAGAATTGGTCTGGCCCACCTCTTCACGCCATTAGTGTTCAGCTGTCATACAAAGCTCAATGAGCAGAATATCCCATAGATTCAGTGTCTTTAGGTCCACTTTATTTTAAAGGAAAACTCTGATCAGAATTGACAACTAGTGCAAGGCTGCCTTACTTGGCTGCCACTGCGGCAATTTGTCGCTTTGTTCAAGCCTCTGTGTCTTTGCGATCTCCCCACAGTTTGGCTTCTGGCCTCCAAGGGGGCAGTTGTGGTGTACAAGCCCAGACCAAGGCTGACCTCATACTATATACGTCAGCATTTGCTTCCTTTCGGAAGTGCGAGACCCAGAAATGGCATGGCCCAGAACACATAGATAGCCACTGCAGAAGTGGTGACAGGTAAAGGAGGTCACCTTGCGCTAGATGTCAATTCAGGTGTGGGGTCTGATCAGAAGCTCCACAAACCGGCCACAATAATCACCTGGCTTTAGCCTTCGCATACTTTGTGAGCTGAAACGTAACCCCCACCACCTCATATAGATATAAAGCATGTTGAGTCAGTGCCTGGTGCTCCCCCTCTGTCTCAGTGAATGTGGCTGCTCCCAAACTGGTGGATGAGCTTTGAAGATTTCCTGGGCATGTGCATACTGCAGGAGCCTATCCCCAGGGGACAGGTGGCTAGTTTTCATTTGACTGGACATGCGGTTTAGCTATGCACAACTGATTCCATCTAAGTAATGTACATGGCAGGAAAGAAAATTGATTGTAATGATGAGGTCTAAATGATTTTGCCATTGCTCGGCAGGTTCCACACCATGTCCATCATGATCGCTGTGGACATCCTGGGCTGCACGGGCAGCACAGAGGAGAGAGCTGCATTGCTTCACAAGACCATTCAGCTGGCAGCAGAACTGAAAGGCACCATGGGAAACATGTACAGCTTTGCTGCCGTGATGAACGCATTGGAAATGTCACAGGTGCACTTTCACATCAATCTATGTATATATCTGTTCAATGTAGAAGTGGGGATGTTAGTTGTGCTTAAAGGCTAAGGTCTGAGCCCATTTCAGTCTGTAGTAAACACTTATTCGCCATATAGCTTTATGTCCATTTCAACATTCACCCTAGATTTGGGATCTAGGGTAACAAACAGGTGAACACTGCAGAGCTTCAAGCCTTCTATTGCATGTGTGTGCAGCAGATATCCATACCAGATGACACTCTGAATCTCTAGTGTAGGCCTCCCTGATGTTATAAACGGGGAAATTAGCCTGTTTAGTGTCACTACAGACCTGGCACAGCCATGCAGAGGAGGGCTTAGGTCACGAAAGGGCCTTCACCTTATGAATGACAGATCCCAACATCACTGCTGCCTCGGTGAACTCCACTGCCAGCACCCAATCAGAGCAGCTGGTTTGGCAGGGCATGCAAAGAGCAGAGGGAGCTGGGGATGCTGATTCTGCATATGCTGGATCCCAGCAGGTAAGATCCAGTGGAAAATGGGGGCCCTTGCTATTTGGGAGCCTAGAAATGAATTTAATGCTGTCATACAATTAGCTATCTGTGAGCAGAGCTGCCTTCAGTCCCAGCTCAAAAACGGGGTGGGAGTCCACAAATAATGATTTTGCGAAGCCCCCTGCTGACTCTTATTAATGATCGAGGGAATGGAAACTGCTGCATATCTAGATGAATGTCTTTCCGCACACAAGTAATTAAGCGTGTGCCCTTCTCCCTACAGATCTCAAGACTGGAACAGACGTGGGTTGCCCTGAGACAGAGGCACACAGAGGGAGCCATCCTGTATGAGAAGAAGCTCAAACCGTTTCTCAAAAGCTTGAATGAAGGCAAAGGTAAATTGAGGATCAATGGTAGGAAGCCCATATATTCATCAGCAGCTGATTCTGCGGGGCCTCGCTTTCCTCCACATTGCAACACTCAGACATAAGAAATGTGGACATGGGATCAGCTTTAAAATTGCTATAAAATGTGGGTGCTTATAGTGATACCTTTTTCCAGCAGGGCTTTGATCCTCTATTACAGCACTGTCACCTATCTGATCATCATTCTGTGGTTGGGCTCATGTCTGTCCCTCTGTTAGTAGAGGCCCACCAGTCCAGCACAAAAAGTTACTGTAGCTGGGACACAACCTGTGATAGAGCTGAGGCAGAGTCGCATTTTAGCTCTTTCCGATGTCAGCCAGTTTGGTGGCTAGCAGTGGTGTAACTAAATGTGACAGGGCCCTGGTGCAAACATTAAATGGGGCCCTTTCAAGGCTCATACAGAAAACGTTTTTCCTGTCTTTTAAATCAGTTATCTTCAGCTAGACCACAAAAGACTGAAACAGCAGAGAGGAACGGTGCTTCCTTTCTGTAAATTACGCCAAGTGATCACATAATCATAATAATGACAATCAAGGGCTCCCTGACCTCCTGGGCCCCAGTGCAAGCGCTTCCCCCCAAGTTATGCCCCTGGTGTATGATGATGTTGGGTTTTGGATTAGGGTCAAGGGTGAACTAGACTAGAATTTCACCAATTTGATTCAGTAGAATACAGGTAAAACTCGGGTTTTGATTCGGCCATCTGTGTTTTATTGTAAGACAAAAAAACACCAGAATTGTGTCTGTAGACAATTGCAGAGGTCCCCATTGCCCAACTAATGCATGTGAATGTAGAAAGCACTTTAAATTCCACCTTGAGCTTTATATAAACTTTCAAACACTAGGATATATCTAACGCGATCATGAAACCTGCCTCACTCAGTATGTTGTGTTGTAATGGTTCCCGTTTTGTTTGTTTTTTTGCAGAGAGTCTCCCATTGAGCAACACAAGTTTCCCACACATCATCCCCCTCATCACTCTCCTGGAGAGAGACAGCCCCCTGCTGGACGGAGGAGAACCCTGGGACAGCATAGACATTGGTGTGGAAGTGGTGATGGCTCATCTGGAGGCTGCTAGGATGGTGGCTCATCATGGAGGGCTCTACCGGACCAATGCTGAGATGAGGCTGCAGGGTAAGCCAGTCCAGTGTCACTTGAAAGGGGCATTTAACCTCTCTTGTTACGTACAAGCCCCCTCCCCCTAATCAAAGAGTCACAACTCTGCAAATAAACAGATCTATGCTAAGCTTAGAAGTGGACAGGTTCTGTCTGGTGCTTTCCCCATCACAAGCTAATGAGGAGCAGGGGCTCCCTCCCGAGCAAAGCATTGGAGGGAACCTGTCAATGGCATCACCAATAGGCAGCATCAGATTCTACTGTTTGTGTGAGTCTGGGGGTGATATGGAGACACCTAAATTGGTCTAGGTCTGCTTTAAAGTAGGCCAAAACCCCTAGTGCCTTTTTATAAAGTGTAGCTTTTGCGGCAATTCCAGGCACATGCATGCGCCACGCCAGCATCCCCGCAACCCTCTAAGTGCTGTGTACTTACTGTCTGAATGGCCAGCATGGATGCGCACAGCCTAAGGAGAGGGAACGAAGGGATGCCGGACACTCCCAGCATTCTGTATTGGGCTCTGTGTATAAACAGCGTTCTATAGTGTTCAGTCTTATGCACAGAATAGAATGCTGGTTGGATGAAAGCCCGTGCATGTGTCATGGTATTGCCGGCAAGACGAGTATACTAGGTGATCCATGCAGCAGGGGCATCCCAAAAAGTTTGCACATGCATTGTGGGATTGCAGGAAATGTGAGTATACTAGGTGATCTAGGCATTTCACACAGAAGGGGCATCCAAAATCAGGATACTCCCTACAAAAAGCCAACATTAATTTATCAACATATATTTTATTATATATTGACAAGGACAGCTATCCTTCAGGCGGACCCCCTCCTTTGTGCCTGTTTAATGGGGGTCCTGGGTGTCGTTCAGTCTTTCAAATCAGCCTAGGAGATAAGAAATACGCGAGACAGAAGGACACAGTCATTTGACAATCTCACGGAGATGCATCCGGCGCTCCTCCCTTTGACGTTTTTATAGTAAAAAAGAAAACTTACATACGTCATCTTACAGGGGCATATCATATTAGGAAAAAAAAAAATCTAGCTCAGTAATTGGTCTGTTCTACCTAACTAGCACACTGGAATGTTAGCTACGCCTAAAGGCAGGCCACTCAAAGGCGTTGTCCAGCTTCCCGGTGCCATCTTTATCACAGTAATATATTAGTAGCAGCATATTTTATTATCTTCATAATCCTGAGCATTATTGTCAAGCAAACAGAAGGGCAATATATATATACTCAATATATATTTTAAGCAGGGGGCAGGATTAGTACCACCCTCTGCTCTTAGCAGAAGGTGGCCTGGGTAGAGAGAGCCCAATATTTAACAAACACACAAGTGTCATGCCCATATACTTTTGCCTATGCAGCATATCATAATCTTTGCAGTCTTCTTCATTTGGTGTTTTTGTCCTCATCACAGGTTTCCACCCCAGAGCCGATCTCCAGGAGCTCTCCAGCACCGAGTTCCAGATGCGAATGCTGTGGGGCAGCCGGGGGGCGGCGGGCAGCCAAGCCGAGAGATATGAAAAGTTTGACAAAGTCCTCACAGCTTTGTCGCACAAACTGGAGCCATCAGTGCGCTTTAGCGAGTTATAACCCATCCATCAGAGACTGAACCTAAGAGAGGAGGGTGTGTAAAAGGGAACTCCACCCAAAGCAATGATCATAGAAGAGACTCAATTGAGTACAACAATAGCACTTTTCAATGACTTCATGGTGGCCAATAATGTATCTTGCTGCAATGCATGAGGGATCTTGTTTACAGTCAAGGAAAATGGCAGCACTGTATATATTTATTTAAAACATGGATTCTTTCAAAGAAAGTCTATGACTTAGCCCTGACCAGTATATATTTTTATTTTAAATCTGGACAATGGCCGTACATCAACAGCCTTAGAGGGGCTGCAGAACGTTAATTCGCTATAGGAATAGCCCTGATTTTTAGGGGTCATGATTATCAAGAACCTGACCTTAGACCAGATCTTACAGAATCGGACCTTAGACCAGATCTTACAGAACCTGACCTTAGACCCGATCTTACAGAACCTGACCTTAGACCCGATCTGTCAGAACCTGACCTTAGACCCGATCTGTCAGAACCTGACCTTAGACCTGATTTTACAGAACCTGACATTAAACCCAATCTATCAAACCTAACATTGGGCCAGATCTATTAGAACCTGACCTTAGATCAGATCTATAAGAACTTGATCTTAGACCCGATCTATCAGAACCTGACCTTAGACCCGATCTATCAGAACCTGACCTGAGATCCTATCTATCAGAACCTGACCTGAGATCCTATCTATCAGAACCTGACCTGAAATCCTATCTATCAGAACCTGACCTTAGACCCGATCTATCAGAACCTGACCTTAGACTCGATCTATCAGAACCTGACCTTAGACCCGATCTATCTGAGCCTGACCTTAGACCTGATCTATCTGAGCCTGACCTTAGACCCAATCTATCACAACCTGACCTCAGGCCCGATCTATCACAACCTGACCTCAGGCCCGATCTATCACAACCTGACCTCAGGCCTGATCTATCACAACCTTAAGCCCTATCAGAAGCAAAAACTTTCAGGACTTCATCATGGAGTTCTTCTTTATATAATGGAGGTTGAGGGCTGGAATTAGGGGAATCCTATTGGCTATTTGAAGAATATATTTGCACAAATGTACATAATTCTATTGCCAGCTATTATTACACAGGTGATCTTACGTTGTCCTGAAACAGCTGTGAAGTGTCTTCATTTTTTTGATAGAGAAAAGGTTATAGGGACTGTACAAAATGGAAAACCTTCGAACTGACCAACACCAGACTCCTAGCGAAAGGGGGGGGCTGCAAGCTCCACAAGATCTGTCCTCGATGTTTAATTACTGAAGAGGGGTTATTGAATGGAAAATTCATGGATGTCTTTGGGACCAGAAGTGGTGGTGACCAGCACAAAATATTGGGCCCTTGTGCCAACCCCCACACCCACCTGTCCCATTGACACCCATGGTTTGCTGAGAGAAAAGGGGATGAGAATTGACCCTCTTTAGCTAAATGAAAGCTAAAGCAATCTCAAACCCAAAATGTTGTCTGGAGTTGGGCTTGAGATATCTGCATACAGATCATTAGAACCAGTGAGCAGCTACCCCCCCCCCCCCCCATTAGATTGTCACCTGCTAGGAGACCTGCTCACAACATCCATAAGCCATGCGTGCATTAAAGAGATACCAATCTCTTTATTACATGGCTCATGGATTGTGTGAGTGGGTAGGTTAGGTAATTTGTGTGCCCTTGTAGACTGGGACTCTTGCAAGGAAGGGTGTAGGTCCACTTTAACTGAAAATGTCAGGCGTGAAAGTGGTTACCAGCACAAAATGTAACTTGATGAACTCTCCTTCCATTCAGGACTTCTGGTGTGTGTAGAATCACTGTCACATATACATAGTGGCATACTGTCTGGTTGTACAGGACCTTACCTCTGCTTATTGTACAGAGCCGTGCTCCATTCACAATCGTGTAAATAAACATATTGATGTAATTGCTCTGTGTCTGTGTGTACCTATTACGGAACAGACAAAAGGATGGTAAACCAGAATTAAATGTCTACTACAATATATAGACAAAAACATCTGAAGAGAGAGTATGAAAAGATCATCTAAGCGGTTGGCCAATAATGTGATTGGATGGGCCCCATTTTCATCCCAAATTCCTAGAGAGTACCGACCGTCATGATGTAATTTTTAAATATGAAGATTCCTTATCTGCCAGTGGGTTAGAGTTTGTTGGGAAGAGATATAAGCTACAAAACATTGTGTGATCCTTGGTGGCACCTCCCCGTATTTGTTGTGTTGGAGTCACATTGAAAGCAGGGGTAAAGTCGTGCCCACATGCGTTGCATTGCTCTGCATTTTGCTAGTGTTTTGCCCACATTGAAAATGCAATGCTGCTCATAGATGTATGTGAGCAGAGAGGATAAAGCATATGTTTTATGGCAGGTGTGCTCAACTCTTTAAAGATGATTCGCAACCTGGTCGCGGGCCACAAAGAATAGGTTCAGAATTTTTGGAAAATTTTCTACAACAACCAGGACACCCACTGTCTCCACAAACTCCATGCTTATGTCCTTCCACTACACCCCTACATTCATCATGTAACAATCCCCACATGCTAGCAATGAACATGGCGATTTGCTTACCTCTCTGAATATATTGGTTCCTTATTTATAGCCCTCCCCCATCAGTCCCACATCTTAAACATGTCTCCAATACTTATAATTATTGTGCCAAAGATCTCACCCCCGGGTTGGTGTTGTACAGTCAATGTCACAATCTTCCTCCAAGCTACTGTTGCCACCTCTATTTGCCAATGAGCCCCTCTTATATCCCTCTCTGTGCAGTCGCTATCCTTACTGTACCCCTATTGAACCTCTGCACTCCATTTCAATTCACCCCTCCCACTTTCCCCACAGCAGGTCATGGGCCACATGAGATGGCTCTGAAAGCGCACGTGGCACCTGGGTTGAAGGTTGAGCGTGTGTGCTTTACAGTCTACACTGGCATCTTTGGTCCCCACTGTGTCCTCCGTCCTTGCTGGTTCTTCTTTCAGCATCAGCTACAGTCAACTAACTGGGTCCTGATGCTGGCGCCACCTCTTCTGAAAGCATCCTGATGCAGACACCACAGCAGTGGTCCTAATGTTGGCACTGTCACCGCTGCCTCCTTTCCTCAGGGACCTGAATCTTACACCTGTCCTGATGCCAGCCAATTCTGCCTAGGCCCTGGTATGCCAGCGTGGCCACCTTCTTTCTCTTCTGGGGTCCTGGAAACTATGGGAGCTGAAAGGAAACCTATGTAATAATACTTATTACCTAATTAATAATTGCCTCTTCATCCATCATGTGCACCACATTGGCAGACATACAAGTTTTTGGGGCGTGGTCAGAGCTGGGGTGCCAGTTAAGTGGCTGATATGTGCTGGAAGATCAAGGAACAAGGTACCGTATTTTTCGCACTGTAAAACACACCTAGGGATTAGAAGGGAAAAAAAAGGAAACACAATATTCTCCAAATAGTAGATATAACAAGGAGTAGCAGAACCCCCCCAATCAGACTATAACAGGCAGTGTGCAGGTTCCACCCCCCCTCCCATCCCCCTATAACAGGAAGTGTGGCATAATCTAGCCAAAACAGGAAGAGGCAGAATCCCCCAATCCCCCTATAACAGGCAGTGTGGCAGAATCCCCCAATCCCCCTATAACAGGCAGTGTGGCAGAATCCCCCAATCCCCCTATAACAGGCAGTGTGACAGAATTCCTCCACCCATAACCGGAAATTGCAGAATCCCCCCCCCCCAATCCCTCTATAACAGGCAGTGTGGCAGAATCACCCCATGACAATAAGTGGTAGAATACCCCCAATCCCCCTATAACAGGCAGTGTAGTAGAATAACAGATAGTGTCAGAATTTCCCCAATCCCTCCATAATAGAGAGTGGCCAAAACATCCCATAATAAAGAGTGGCAGAATCCCCCCAGTCCCCCTATAACAGGCAATGTGCAGATTCCATCCCCCATTTTAGGAAGTGGTGGAATACTCCCAACCCCCCTTATATCAGGCAGCATGGCAGAATCTGTCAAATCCCCCTATAACAGGCAGTGTGGCAGAATCCCCCCAATCCCCCTATAACAGGCAGTATGGCAGAATCCCCCCAACCCCCATATACCAGGCAATATGGCAGAATCCCCCTAAAACAGGCAGTGTAGCAGAATCCCCTCAATCCCCTAAAAAAAATTCCTTACCTCGCCCGGCAGAGTGGAGAAAGCCATTCCAGCGCTGCAAAATACCGGGCGGGGTAAGGACATTTTCCCCTCATCTTATGGAGTGAAGAATATGGTGAGTTTGTGGCAAATTGGCTGGGTTTCAAAATGCAGAGCACCATAATTTGGGATGCCCTTTGGGCACGTTTTCTCTTTAGAGCAGACCTACAACAACAACAGGGAGGGCCCTGGTTCACATGGACACCGAACTAGCCTTATGTTTTTTTGGCATATATGGCCATTGTATGCTTATATAGGATTTTTTTCTCTGCATTCAACCCATCTGTGCAGTGAGACAAACACAAGCATGTCATACCTCCTCTAATAGGAGAGCCAAGCCTCATTGCAGTGCACAGCTCATTTCTGTTCCCATCCTACTTTTGGCTTCCCAAAGTTCTTTTAATGTGGCTTAAATCCTTGCAGGCAGGCCTTGGAATCTAAAAGACTCCAGGGCCAGCCACAAGCCTGTCCCCGAGGCATCCTAACATACTGGGATGCCCTGCTGTGTGAAACCCCCTGGGCAGTCGGGCAAGAAAAAGGGTTTTGGTTAAAGCAACTCATCTGATCACTGGATCCAAGCCCACACCACATTCCTCGCTTCCTGTGGCGCCACGGGCCTGACACTCCGCTTCTGTGCTTGGCTCACACCTATCCCACCATCAGTCACAAGGGTGTGGCCACTCCTTCTCCTTTCACTACAATGGAGGGGGCATGTCAGGCCTTAGGGCACTAACACCATTGCAATGGATGGTGAGTGTGTGACAGCGTGCCTGTGACTGATGGCAAGTCTCAAGACAACCCCGACCCCATGTTCTGGCCCTGGACAGCACAGGATTGCAGACTGTGGTGAGAGCTTGGACTCAGTGATCAGCTGAGTTACTAATTGCTGAATTAGCACCGATCAGCAGCGGTGGGCAAAAGGTGAGTACCCTTTTTTTCATTTGGCCTGCTGAATCCCTTTAGGGGCATCACAAATTAGCATCCCACAGGAGCAATTGTTAAAAAGTCACAAGGTATTGTACTTGGACCTCCTGTACTGTCCTGATGGTGGCCCCGGGGCCCACCAGAGGATCCTCTGGTTCTCCAGTGAGCCAGTATGGCACTCTGCACACTGGGATAAACCCTCACTAAAACAAAGGGTACTCACATTCTCACTGCGGGTCTCATTTTAGATGCTCCAGTGTTCAGAAACCAACCAGTTACTAAGCACTGGGGCATCTGAGAGCTGCTGTAGGAAAGAAATTTAAGATTTACCCTTCCAATAACTTGACTTCCCGTGATGGGAGGAGCCAGTGATAGCTCTCCCTCCTATTTCAGGGAATCACTTAAACCGGGCCTTCAGCATGATTTAATGAAAAGCCCAAACCCTTAAAAAAACTATTCCCCAGCATATAAAATGAATATATTTTAAGTTTTTGGTCACTTACATATTATTCTTTCCCCCACTGGGCTGCAACTCTGTTCAGGACTCTAGGATACAGACGCCGCCATCTTGACTCACATCACACATAGTGAGGAGAGCGAGATAAAGTGCAGGGGGGCGGGGTTATAGCTGTGGATCAGGGAAAGGACAGACACTTCCTGTTTGCAGGCTGCCTGATGTTCCATGAGCCACCATCTTGGATGTTTAAAGGCTCATAACATGTGAGCAATCTGTATGTAAAGGGTGTGGGAAACATATAAGATATGCTCTTCTTTAGGGTGAAGGTCCGCTTTAATAGTGGTACAGCTTCTTATATATGAACCCAGTAAATGGTGATTCTTGTGTGATATATTTCCTTCCCAAAAATGCATTTAAAATTGTAAAAACTGATAAAAATATAATTTGTTATTATATATATATATATATAATATGTGTGTGTGTGTTAATAAAATCTTTACATAGAAACTAATTTCAGCCTCCCCATGAGCAAACCTTCCCCTACCAATATGGCGCCATCCCCGGTCACTATCGGTCATGTGGCGCAGCGACTCGGCCTATCACAGCACGCGGCGCGTGAGGTGGACTACATTTCCCGGCATGCAGCGGGAGGAGTGATGATGGCCGCCCGCCTGAGCTTATTACTGCTGCTGTTACTGGTGGCGGCTCCAGCGCTGGGCTGGGAATTGTCGTCCCTCCATTGCAGCTTCTATGGCAGCGGCTCCTGTGACTGCGGCTTCCGGCCCCGCCTGGACGGTGAGTGGAGGCGCCCGAGTCCTGAGCATGAGAAGTGACAGCTCCCCCCTGCCCGGCCACTGAATGGCTGAGCCCACTTAGGAAGTTTTATGTCATTGTTGCTCCGACATCTCATTTATCAGATTTGTGACCACTCGGCACCAGTTAGAGAAAGCAAGCAGCATCTGTCTCTGTTTCTTTCTTTAGTAGGCTTACTTCATCCAATTGAGTTAAAAGACAGACACAAAGTTTACACTATGACCCATGACAGGGTCCTATTTAATGTGTGCACCAGGGCTCGTCCTTTTTAGTTAGGCCACTGACCCCTGGGATGCTCAACAACCCCCCCCCCTCTCCCCCAGGAGGCCTGATACTAGACATCTGCCAATCGCCTCTCTGCTGCCCACCAAGCCATCAAGGGCACAGTTATGTGTAAGCTGCCAGGCTTCTGGTGGTCACATGGGGGGGAGAAAACCATGCTGGATAGTGGTGTGACTAAATGTGAGTGGGCATGGCTGTGTCCCTTTGATGGCAGGGGGTGAGAGCCGATATGAAAGCACTGGGGAATGGAGTTCAGGCCTGGATTGTCGAGGGATGCGATGCCGGATTGGAGCCAGCAGTCGGGTCAGCTGCTAATTCCGAGATTGCCGTTCCTGTCCGTGAATGGCCTTCTTGGCCCCCTATTTCCTTATATGTACATAGATATTTATGTGTCTTTATCTATTCTCACAATACATTGCATAGTTATGGGGATTTTTCTATTGTGTTTTTCAGGTGGACCTACATTGGGTTTAAGGGGTTTCTCCCGGTCCTAGGGTCCCTGGGTTCAAATTGGGTTTTTTCATCATAAATCCTCCCACTGGGGACATTGAAAAGGGCATCCCGGGTTGCTTATATGCGTAATTCCCTCGGTCATTGCGACTACCTATAAGTTCACCGTATGGAGGCATCCCCGGATACCGGGCTCCCCTCGGGACAATCCCGGAAGTGTATGGGGTATCCCTAACAGGGGATGACGTATTTCTATGTATACCATGTGCAGAGTTATTTGACGAATCGGATAATTCAGATGATCAGCAATTTGTTGGCGCTGATTCCGAGCGGGGGTAAGGGAGTTCTTCGGATACTCCTAACGTCCTGGCTCAGATGTTTGAGGTTCTGGCTATTTCTCCTCCAGAGGTTGCTCCTCATCAACAAGGGGAGTTTTACGAGGAATCCAAGCCGCGCTTGGAATTTCCTAATCAAAAGCATTTTGATAAAATTATTTCTAAGGAATGGGAGAGGCCTGCTCGGCTCCCAGGCATTCCTCAGAGTTGGGATAAAAGATATCCTTTCCCTTTGGATACGGTTAAGCGCTGGGCGTCCCCTCCCGAGGTGGACGCACCAATTCTGGGGTTATCCAACTCAGCCGTTTTGAATAACCCTGATTGCTCCTCTCTTAAAGATGGCGAGGATAAACGAATTGACCAGATGGCTTGTCATGGTTTTGCCAGTGTTGGGGCAGCCATACGGCCTGTTTGTGCCTCGTCACTGTTGGTGGTGGCTACCAGGTCGGTGGTCAGGGACTTGTTGTCCTCTTCCGGTTTGGATCCGGACAGTGACGAATTTCTGGGACTTAAACGATGTGAGTTGTTTTTGTCCTTCATGTTAGCCGCTTTGGATGATTCTTTGACAATGTGTAGCAGAGCTTCTGCTCTGCTGGTGACTATCAGGCGTTCAGTTTGGTTGCGCCAGTGGGCGGCCGATTTTGGGTCAAAGAAGTCGCTGACGTCTCTTCCCTTCGTGGGGTTACGGCTTTTTGGAGAAAAATTGGACTCCGTAGCTAAAGGTGGTAAGTTACCTCAATGCAAGAAGCAACGACGTCCCTTTCGAGGAGCGGCTTCTTTCACTCCTTCCTTTCGGGGATCCAGAGCGGGAAGAGGATTTGCCTTCCCTTCTACAAGAGGAGATTCCTGGAATAGGGGCAGAGGACGTGCCCGCTCAGGATACAATTGGGGCTCAAAACCCAAACCTGCGGCCAAGCCTGCTCAGCAATGAGGGGGCGCCCTCACCCGTGCGGGTGGGGGGACGGCTGCGACACTTCTCCCAGATCTGGATTCGGGAGGTTTCGGACAAATGGATCCAGGAAGTGGTGTCTTCCGGCTACAAGCTGGAGTTCGAGTCCCGCCCCCCTCCGCGTTTCTTCAGGTCTCGGGTGCCCCCGGACGCACTGGCCGCACAGGGGCTCCGGGCGGCGGTTTCAAGTCTTCTGGAGATGGCGGTCATTTCTCCAGTGCCCCCATCAGACCGGGGTCAGGGTTTTTACTCAAATCTGTTCACGGTCCCCAAAAAGGATGGCTCTATCCGGCCCATCCTGGATCTGAAGATTCTCAACAGGTTTGTCAGGCTGCGAAAATTTCGCATGGAAACGCTGCGTTCAGCTATCCGCTCTCTTCGTCAGGGGGACTTCATGACGTCCATAGACATCAAGGACGCTTACCTCCATGTTCCGATTTTTCCCGCGCACCAGAGATTTCTCAGGTTCGTGGTGGAGGATCGGCACTTTCAGTTTGTAGCACTTCATTTTGGTCTCACCACAGCTCCAAGGGTTTTCACCAAGGTGCTCGCTGGGGGGATGGCTCTACTCAGAGCGCAGGGAATTCGCATAGTGCCATATCTGGACGATCTCCTCATCATGGCATCGTCATTCAGCCAAGCGGAATTGGACACCAGGACGGTAATATCCACTCTGGAGAGGTTCGGCTGGGTGATCAACTACCCCAAGTCCTCCCTTTACCCGTCCAGGATAGTATCCTTTCTGGGAATGTCTCTGGATACAGATCAGGCCAGAGTGTTCCTTCCTCAATCCAAGGTTCTTTTGATTCAGGAGTTGATTCGGTTGCTCATGTCCATTCCTCGTCCGACCATCCGGCTAGGAATGAGACTGGTGGGGTTGTGGTAGCCTCCTTCGAGGCAGTCCCCTTTGCTCAGTTTCACACAAGGACGCTACAGCTCCATCTATTGGCTGTCTGGGACAGGTCTCCTCTGTCACTGGATCAATCCTTTTTGATGTCTCCCCGGGTTCGCCGCTCACTTCGGTGGTGGCTGAACTCAGCCAATCTGTTGAAGGGCAGATCCTATCAGACTCCTCGTTGGGAGGTGGTCACCACGGATGCCAGCCTTTCAGGATGGGGGGGGCTTCTGGATGGATCTGCAATTTCAGGGGTTGTGGGGACCCCTGGAAGCCCACGAGCCTATCAATGTTCTGGAATTGAGAGCCATCAGAATGGTTCTTTTTCGTTTGACTCATCACCTGCAGGGCTTGCCGGTTCAGGTCCGGTCGGACAATCGGACGGCGGTTGCCTACATCAATCACCAGGGAGGGACTCGCAGCTGGAGTGCCCTCAGGGAAGTGTCTCTGATTCTGGACTGGGCGGAGAGCCACGTCCCGTGCATCTCGGCGGTTTACATTCCGGGAGTGGAGAACACGGAGGCGGACTTTCTGAGCAGGTTGTCAGCCCGCAAGGGGGAATGGTCTCTCAGTCCCAAGGTGTTTCGCTCGATTTGTCTCAGGTGGGGGTCACCGGTGGTGGACCTCTTTGCCTCCCGTCACAATCACAAACTTCCGGCATTTGTGTCTCTGGCGAAGGACCCACTGGCTCTCTCAACGGACGCCATGTCTCTGAACTGGAGGGATCTGGGATTTCTGTACCTGTTCCCTCCGTTTCCCATGGTAGCCAGAGTAGTTCGCAAGCTGGCTCTGGAGGGAGCGTCAGCAATTCTGGTGGCCCCAAGGTGGCCAAGACAGGTTTGGTTCGCAGACGTGGTAAGGTTAGCAGAAGATCAGTTCGTTCTGCCCCTGCTGCCGGATCTGCTCACTCAGGGTCATCTACGTTACCCCAATTTACCAACGCTGGCTTTGACGGCCTGGCTGCTGAAACCTCCATCTTGAAGGAGGAAGGTCTTTCTGATGCTGTGTTTCGGACTCTTATTAGTGCTAGGAAGAGGTCTTCTTCTTCCGTTTACTATAGGACATGGAGGTCTTATATTGATTGGTGTGAGACTAGGGCCTTCCCTTGTTGGGAATTCTCTATTTCTAGAATCTTGGCGTTCCTGCAACACGGTTTGGATCTAGGGCTCCAACTTAGTACTCTGAAGGGGCAGGTGTCTGCCCTGGCGGTGTTTTTCCAAAGATCTTTTGCGCTTCATCCGCTGGTTAAGACTTTTTTCCAGGGGGTTACGCATGTGCGGCCTCCTAGGAAGCCTCTGATTCCGGTTTGGGATTTGAATTTGGTTCTTTCTGCTCTTCAGGGTCCTCCTTTTGAGCCTTTGCATGATATTGCCTTGTCTTCCCTTACGCAGAAGGTGGCCTTTTTGGTAGCTATCACTTCTGTTCGGCGTGTTTCTGAGTTGGCGGCTCTGTCCATTCAAGCCCCGTATTTTGAAAGACATCAGGACAAGGTGGTTTTCCGTTTCAAGCCGGATTTCCTTCCTAAGGTGGTTTCTGCTTTTCACCTAAATCAGGACATTGTTTTGCCCTCTCTGTGTCCTAATCCCAGTAACGACAAGGAGAGGGCCCTGCATTCCTTGGATGTGGTTCGAGTTGTGAAGTACTATTTGGTGGTAACGTCTGCCTTTCGCAAGACTGATGCCTTCTTTGTAGTGCCCTCCGGGCCCAAGAAAGGTTTGGCGCCCGCTAAGTCTTCCATCAGTAAGTGGATTCGTCAGGCCATTGTTGGGGCCTATTCTGCTAAGGGGAGGAATCCCCCTTTTCGTGTTACTGCTCATTCTACTCATGCGGTTGGGGCTTCCTGGGCTTTTCAGCACCAGGCCTCTGTTGAGCAAGTTTGTAAGGCTGCTACTTGGTCTTCTGTTCACACTTTTTCCAAGTTTTACAAGGTTGACGTTCGGGCATCAGCGGATGCTGTTTTTGGCCGCAAAGTTCTGCAGGCTGCGGTGGTTTAAGTTGTGCTTTATGCCTTGTTTTGGATCCCCACCCTTTATGGACACTGCTATTGGATGTCCCACATGTAATGAATGTCTTGAAGCGGGGTGTGTGACATACTTAGAATAATACCATTTTGTGAATACTCACCTTGTAAAATGGGTATTATAAGTATGTCACACACCCCGCTTCACCCCGCCCTTTTGTATTCTGGATCCTTCATATTGTGAACTTTGCGTTATGACTTATTTTTGGCTCTTCCTGGTCCCTTACCTTACTGCTTTCTTTATACTGGGTAATGAGTGGGAGGTCCCAGGTATTTATGGACCGGGAGGGGCTTCTTTTTTCCTATCATCTCTGCAGTTCGCCCTCTACAGGTCAGTATTACCCACATGTCCTGAAGCGGGGTGTGTGACATACTTATAATACCCATTTTACAAGGTGAGTATTCACAAAATGGTATTTTCAGGTGGGAAAGAGGGACATTTGTTAAATTAGGCCACGCCCCCTCATTGAGGGATGGCTATGAGATAGGGTGTAACAATTACAACAATATAAACCCTTTTAATAGACAGATTAATCATTTATTGCTGCAGATCTGCATGTTACACATCAAAGAGGAACTAATGAGAAAGAAAGGGACAGGTGGACATGGACTCCAAAGAGGGACAGTCCCTCCAAATCGGGGACAATTGGGGAGGTATGAAGCACTGGTGACTGGAGTTCATTCTTGGCCGGGTTGTTGTGGGAAGTGAGGGATGCTATGAGGATTGGATCCAGCAATCAGGTCCGTTGCTTATCACTGGATTAGCTCTGTTCAGCTGTGGGGGATGAGAACCGACCTGAAAGCACTGGTGAATGGCGTTCGCGCAGACCCGGGTTGTTGCAGGAAGTGAGGGAGGTGGTGCGGGTTTGGATCTAGAAATCGGACCTGTTGCTGATCACCGTATTAGCACTGATCTGCTGTAGGGGACAAAAGGTAAGTATTTTTTTTTTTTGTTGTCAGGATTTTGACTTTTCTGTATATTGGTTCCTGCCCCAAATGTGGCTCTCGTTCCTAAATTGGGATGCCCCACTGCGAAACCCCTGGATCACCCACTGTACTCACCTCACCGCCATTGTCACGGTGCATGCACAAGTGCTTTTCCATTCATCATACTAATACACAACATAAGGCTGTTGTTTTGAATGATACGTCAGCAAAGTGGCGGCGCTCCCATGTGGAGTGTATGTCTGTGTACCCATCCCCGGCTCCCCTCTGGATTGTGTGCTCCCTCCCTGATTGTTCCAATAAACTAAATCTTCTTTATTTTATATTCTGTTTACCTCTGCAGTATTGGAATGTGACCTCGCTCGCCATCTGTTTGGGCAGCACCTGGCCCAGGAACTGATAGTGAAAGCCATCAGAAGGTTCCTAGAAACGGCTCATCCCAGCAAACCCCTCGTCCTATCCTTCCACGGCTGGAGCGGCACCGGCAAAACGTTCCTGAGCTCCCTGCTGGTGAAACATCTGTTTCAAGATGGAAGCCGGAGTCCACATGTCCATCACTTCTCCCCCATCCTGCACTTCCCTCATTCTCAGAACCTCGACCAGTACAAGGTGGGTACACATACTTCCTACTCCTCACATTCAGCCACTAGCCACTTCCTGAGAACCCTAAATGAATAACTTGTCTTGCATCTGCCCCTTCATCGCACTAAAATGTGTGCATGTCCTGATAATATCCCGACTAGACAACTGAACAAAACACTACTCTCAACTCATCCATCTCTCCTCCCACTTTTGCAGTGCTGCAGGCTTAGTACATAGTACTTGTGACCCAACTTGCAGTCTCCACCCTTACCCTTTAGATTGCAAGTTTGCAGGGCCCTCAGTTAGATTGCAAGTTTGCAGGGCCCTCAGTCCTAATTGGGACTAAGGTAGTGATTTGTTGGTGAGTATCAAAAAGAGGCCCTATAAAAGTAGGAGAAAGTAAGAGCGGCAAAGGGTGGAGAGAGGTAGATTCTATGCTGGGATATAATGGTAGCCGATGGGTCTGTAATAGTGAAATAAGAGGGAATATTGGATTGGCCTTTCCAGTCTGTATCCAGTTCGGTAGCTAACATCAAAGGGTGGCTTATTTCCCAATTGAGCCTGACATAGGTTGGGGCCAGGAGATATTTGAGTCGCACCAGTTAGGAATATCCACAACATCATAATAAAGATTGTTCCACTTTCCCCTCTCTATTCCTAAGGGATAAATATAAAAGCAGGTGGCAAAATAAATATAAAAGCAGCCAGGGCAAAAGGAATAATATCTACCATACATAGGCTAATTATGGATTGGCTGTGTCATAGGTGCAACAAATACACAGTGACACAGGAGTACTGTGAGTACTTGCGAGCTTACAATCTAAAGATTAAGGGTAGAGACAAGAGGTTGGGTCACATCTACAAATCCGAACCTTTCCATTTACTTCTCACAAATGCGCGTGTCTTGCAGGAGAACCTCAGACAATGGATCCAGGGTAACCTGACCTCATGTGGCCGCTCCTTGTTCCTCTTTGAAGAGATGGATAAGATGCATCCTGGGCTCATTGATGTCATTGTCCCCTTCCTGGGCCCATCATGGGTAGTCTTTGGCTCCAACTACAAAAAGGCAATATTTATCTTCATAAGGTAGGTGCGTTGTATTCTTCAGGGACCTGGACACCTGTCACATCCACAGACCTCTTCTTTTCAAGTAGTCATGGTCCACAGCAACATTACCTAATTCACCAACCCCTACTATTTTCTCCTAGCAGACATTCAAAGAACGGGGATAGGGGATTCATGCATGCTATCGATCCCTATTGGAAACATTGGGCTGCTTTGACTTTTTCCAGAAAGGTTGGGACATTTATGCAAATTTACTGTGGGTAAAGCCTTCTAAAATAAAAAGGGATCTTTGGTCAGAGTTTGGCTTGGTGCTAAGTTGTGTGTATGGCAGGGCATCCTAAAGCGGCACATAAGGACCAGGCTACCTCTAGGTTTACTCTGCTTTTTTTATTGGGTCTTGATATGAGCCTGCACACAATCCTTCAACCTCAGACTTAAAGGAGCCCTCTGATTTGTATTGGCAGCAATTCTGGAGGCGATGACATCAATCAAGTGGCTTTGAGATTCTGGAGAGAACGCCGGGACAGAGAGGAGATCCAGCTGAGTGATGTGGAGTCCTCCATAACCAAGACTGTCCTATCTGACCATGAGCGTGAGTGCTGCACCTGGGACTTTATTATGGGGCCTTATGCATTTTTTGCATTTGTCAGAGGCGCTGTGTCACTGCACAATGTGTCCTGTTCATTAGAAAGGTGTTTCCCTGCAATTCCGGGTTCAGCAAATCTGACCAATGCTAACTATTAAAATAACTTTAATAGTAGTAACTTCTACTGTAGGGATAGAATACATGGGGTGACAGGTTTTTGAGTTTAACATTCCAGTTTTACAGGGGTGATCTGTTCCATTTAAGTGCACTTAGGCATTTCTCCCTCATAAAAGCAGAATGGTATGTTCAAAATGTGTTGCCCCTAATTCTACTTATTTACCTCAGCCACAAGATGCAGATGATGCGGCCACAGGACCACTGAAAAGATGAGTTTTGCAGATTTCACATAGTAGGGCTAATCGGGATGCCCCGGGGGAAGGGAAGTGGTCAGCCCTGGGAGTATTTTACCCTTAAATACTCCCTGTCCTTTCAGCTATGTCTTGCTGGGGGGGAGGGGGGGGTTCTAGCCTATGTTCCCTCAATAGCTAGAACCTCCCCCGCCCAAACTAACTTCGGCACACCCTGCATTAGAGACCTACTAATTGGGGACAGGAAGCAGTTGCACCTCCTCCAGCACTGCAGTTCATAGCCATTTCCTGGTCCAGCCTCACAGAGACAAATCTAGGTTTAGGTCTGTTTGAAATATAAGAGTTTGCATTTTATTATTTGTTTGTAGGACGAAAGCATCTTCTGTACAAGGCCCTTCCCTTTTGAGCCTACAATTTAAAGGATAACGTTGGAGACGATGGTTGGGTCTCAGGTAGTATATACTAAGCATCCTCAAGTGAAGGGTGGCAAGACTGAATTATATTAGATAAGCAAATTTAAGTGAGATTTAAAGTGGACCAACACCCACGGGTGATCGGCCCGGGAATCTATAAGATTCCCGGGCCGATCACCCCCCACCCCGCGGGACATCCCGATCTCGGATGTCCCGCAGGGTGGGGGGTGATCGGCCCGGGAATCTTATAGATTCCCGGGCCGATCACCCGTGAAACCCCCCCCAAACACCCCAACTCACCTACCTTATCTTCGGCGGCCGGCCGCCGCCGCCTCCCTCGCGCCCCTGTAGGCGTGCGCGCCTCCGCGCCGGCCGTCTGCGAATGGCCGCGCCCGTCAAAAGTGACGCGAGGGAGGCGGCGGCGGCCGCCGCCGCTTAGACGTTCCAGATCTTCCCTTGTACGTCGGCGCTGGGAGCGGGGAGAGGTGAGTTTTTCGGGGGGTTAGGGGGGGGTTCACACAGCGGGGCACCCCGATCGGGGGTGCCCCACCGAAGTGGACCAAGACCCAGGATAGTCAAAATCCTGGGTGTTGGTCCACTTTAAGGGCACTTTTATAGGGTTGGAGAGTGGTAAATGAATTGGGAAAGGGCATTTTAAAGGCGTGGAGTGCATTTTAGCTACATATGTTTTAAAACCTTATTTAGCTATATGATAATTCCCAAAGAGTGATTAAAGCCGAGCAAAACCCTAAGCGAGCTTTGGTGTAAACAGAGCTGTATGCTGATCATTAATATGTATGGCACTGAGCCCATGCATGCGCCGTAGGACGGCGAAAGGTAAGTTTGTATGTGCAGGGGGGGGGGGGGGGGTTCACAAAGCAGGACATCCCAAAAAGGGATTTCACCAGGGCAAGGAACAAAGTCCGGGATAGTCAAAATCCTGGGTTTTGTTCCTCTTTTAAGAAAGTTGCTTGTTCTTTGAGAAAGCTGTCTTTTGATGAAACGCGTCAATTATGCCAGCAGTTATGACAAGGGTGTAAAATGAATAAAGGGGGGTGGGAGTAGCTCAATCACTATTATTTATATAAAATTATTATTCAGGGCCTGGGAACTAATTTACCACCCAGTTTAACCCTCTCATCTTCTAAATATCAAGCAACAAACATGTCTAGCTATGTGGAAAGACAGGGATTTGGTTGCATATATCTGCAGATACATGTGGGAGCCACACTGCCCCGGCAAGGCACTCTGTGTTTAGTGTGGTCCCTACTCTTATTTTTGAGTCCCCAACATTGGGACCAACATTGATTCAGCCACCATGGATCTCTCCCTGTGGAGTGTTCTAAAGGGAGGCTGGCAGCTTCCCAGGTGAGTAGCTCTGGCTACATTGCATGTCCCAACTTTGGGGACTCAGAATTAAGAGTAGGGACCACACTAAACACAGAGTGCCTTGCCGGGGCAGTGTGGCTTCCACATGTATCTGCAGATATATGCAACCAAATCTCTGTCTTTCCACATAGCTAGACATGTTTGGTGCTTAATACTTGGATGATGAGAGGGTTAAACTGGGCGGTGGATTGGTTCCCAGGCCCTGAATAATGGTGTTGATAATTTTGTATAAATAAAAGTGATGGAGCTGCTCCCACCCCCTTTGCTAAGGGTGTAAAATGCACTAGAAATAAATTAGATATATCTATATTGAGGATTGACAAGGAATCCTAAAGCAGACTTAGACAGGGGGTCTGTTCTGGCTATAGGATTAAATATATCCGTCTTTTCTTCTGGCAGATGGTTTCTGGCAGTCGGAGATCATCAAGCAGAACCTCATAGACGTCATTGTGCCTTTTCTACCTCTGCGCCCCAACCATGTGCGGCAGTGTGTGCGGAGCGAGCTGAGACAGCAGGGGCTGGCCAATGAGGAGGACATTGTTCACTCTGTGACAGACAGTCTGATATACTTTCCTGAAGATGAGAGAGTTTTTTCCTCCACGGGCTGCAAGACGGTGCCCTCCCGAATAAACTACTACTTGTAAATGGCTGCTACGGGTAGGTGTACAGTCTCTGGAGACCCAGGAGGGAAGACCAGCCCACTGGTGTATCGCGAACGGGTTATCTACCAGTGATGATTGCTGCGTACAAAGTGCAGCAAGTTATGAAGGTTTTTAATCTGAGCCTTATCGAATGGATGACCTTTCTACCTGGTAGAAGAGTCGGAGGTGTATTAAGACTCCTTTTCCTATTAAATAGGTTTAGGTGCCATAGCAAGCCATCTTGTTGTGAACAAGGGAACTTTGGCAACTGCAGTTTACAGTGTCTGAACTGAACTTTGGCTTCCATGGTTTAAAAAAAAATGTTAATGATAAATGGACTTCTTTTTAGAAAAGCTTCTTTTTAGGAATTAAATCTATGGAAAGATTCTAGGCTAAGCCATTGCTGGTGAGACACGCCCTGGCTGTGGGTAACACTCTAGAGGCCTTTGAAGAAAAGGAGGACTTGCTTGTGGAGGTACCCATCTGCCTCTCCTGTCAGTGCAAAGATCTCTATGGTTAGAAGTCACTTGGAGAATAGTGCGCACCTTGTACTCCACCTTTCCACATGCAAGGTGAAAAGCTGGTAATAGCCGACTGAGAAAGGACAGTTCTACAGTGGCAGCTTCTGGAAACAATGGTAGAAATGATAGCAGGAGCTTTGGTTGTTAATAAGAAATCTGATCTGGAGTCTGACAAAGGTAGAACTTTCCTTTAAGCATATACTTGCTGCTCAGGTCACAACATAAGAGAACTCTTTCCAGGTATCTGCAACATGCTGTCCATCCCTCTGACTTGATTGGAGACCTAGATTGACCATACTGAGTGCACTTAGCATTGCCCGTTTGTAATTTTGTTGCTGCTGAATAGGATTGAATGGTTGCGTGCACTCCGGCCCAGCCACTCAGATAGGCTGGGGAGGGCGTGTCGCTGGGGATACGCCAGCTTCCGCTCCACATCGAAGACTGCCAAATGACAGTCACAGCAAACTCTGTTGGAGCCAGGAAAGGTGAGTGAATACCGGTGTCTGGGGGGGGGGTTCACACAGCGGGTCATCCAAATTCAGGATGCCCCTGGAGAACGGAAAAGAAACTGGGAAAGTCAAATTCTGGGTTTTTGTCAGCTTTAAAGGAGCACTATCGTGAAATTGTGTAATATTAAATATCCATATAAACACATCAGCTAATAAGAGGAGGGATCACTTATACACCTGAACTGAATAAATCTCCCCCCAAGCTTTTTGTTTTTTTTCTCTCATGCTAGGAACAAAATCCAGTGGTGACGGAACTTGTCACCGCCATATTCCTCTTCCTTCCATTAAAATAAATAAATAAAAAAAAGAAAGCCTGGCTGGGTATTTCTTGATGCCAAGTGTAGGTGTGACCTCTCTTCCCACCATCCAGCATATTTATATGGATTTTTATCATTGTCCCATTTTTTGCGATAGTGTTCCTTTAAGTTGGCTCAGGCGAGTATAGGCTGTTTTTTTTTGACAACTGCTTTCAGAATTTTTACCCAGGAAATTCTGATGGTCAGTTGTCCTGAATGGGTTTATTTGCACTTTACTTTTCATATTTAATTTACATGGATCATTTCATGTGAATATTTTTGTAGTTATTCTGCAGCTCAAGAGGCCAGAAATGTGGCTTTTTCTCAAGACTTTCCAGTACCTTTCCAACATCCCCCTGGTGCAATTTTTTAGGGAATTTCTCTCTGGCACTGCCACCTAAAAAGCTTTCATCACTGCAAAGCGTACATACTTGTAGTTTCTTGCAGCGGGTGTATGGTTGGCCTTCTCATATCGCTCTTTGCAAAACACTGGTGGGCATGTTTAAATCTAATTAAAGGGACAGTTATGGCAATAATATGACAGCAAGGAGCTGAACTGAAGCTTGTCCTATGTGCCTTCCCTCCATTTCATGCATTACACTGTAGATGCTATAGCAGGGATCCATATTTTTCCCCCATTTGTTCATGACCATGCTCTCAACTACTATTGCAATTGCCTGCATTTGATTTTTTTTTTGGTAAAGAACTTTTTATGCCAATTGTTAACCTAGAGTGGTGCGAAGTAGGAGCTTCTATCAGATTATTTTTACATTCTGTGACCCCCTGAATGGGATTAAGCCAGACATTCCTACTGTAGTACACTGGATGGAGAGTACACCTAATGAAAATCGCTCAACATTAGTGGGATGGAACGCCATAATCTGGCACCAACCCATACAAATGTGATAAATGTCCTCAGACGAGCTAACCCTCTTGAAACCCCAAAATATTTTCTCTACCAGTTCTGTTAGAAACCAGTATTACCTCATCATGTATTTAAGTGCCATGTTGGAGGAAATTAATTGGAAAAGTTCAGCGTGATTGCTTGTGTTTCCCTCTATTGGGGTATCCCACTGACCTTACATTAGCTGTAACCTCCTATAAAAAAGACAAGATTGTAGTAAAAGCAACATTTTGCACTATTTTTTATTTTCCATTTTACAAAATGTTTTGAAAGATCTGGAGGTCACACCTTATCTAAGCCTCCACACGCGTTTCCTTCTATTTTTATAAAATGTCCTAAAAACGCACAAGTGACTGAGCCAACCTTGGGCTTCCCTCTATTAATTCTTCATGAGGGGTTGCAATGCTGTTTTTATAATAAATCCTCTAATATTCAGAACAACGCACTCTTCTGATGATTTATTCCCAGTCCAAATCTCCTCCAGTGATAGCGGGCCGAGGTGCCGGGCTTCTCTTCCTCAAGTGGTGGGAGCTGGGAAATATGTGGTGCAGTTGATCGTAAACTTCCTCGTCCATTCAGAGCAGTCTGGATCTCTGATTTAAGCTGTAAAGTTAACATTGATTTGATGAGTTATGCTTTAAGGGGGGGAAAAAAAGGTACCTAACCTCCTAAGCAACTCGTCTATTGCTTCTTCTGCTGTCGCCTTTCTTTAGGGGCAGGCGCTGTCCAGGTTGGTTAAACCATGCTCTCCTGCCCCTGTCACAAGGGTGCACACCCCCTCCCAAAATGGGGGAAGGGAAGCATGCTTAGACATGCAGTGTTTCACAACATTTATTTTCAGCAACATGAAAAAAGAAAAACATTACTCACCTGACTGCTTGCACGTTCAATCCCAAAGGACATGCTCACTCCCAGGTCAGCCTCAGTGGGCACTCCTGTTGGGGATGCATCACAGGAGTGTCACCTCTGATGTGCCATCAATGGTGGATGCTCAGATGTGGCCAAGGATTGTTTTAGGAGAGCGCTGACCACTTTGGAGCTGAAACTGGCCCACTTCAGCTGGCAAGACTTTATGTATTTGAGACAATGAGTGGTCTATTGTGTATTTGTCTGGTTGGGCAACATCTCCCAAGGAAACTACCAGCTAGTTAGATGACCTGCCTGGGAGGAAAGTTAAATATACTTTTCAGTTTTTATTTTGAGCTTCAGAAAAATACGTTTCTGTGATTACTCACCTGTAGAATTGGTATTATGAGTATACAGTACGTCCTGCTCCAAATATAATACTTACAATCGGGTTATACTCTGCCAGATGGCGCTGGACTGCAGAGACATCGAAAATAGGCTCCTCCCGGCCCCTGAAATACCCGGGGACCTCCCACAAATCCCCAGCATTGAAAAGCAGTTAACGAGAAGTCGGGAGAATTAAACAACCCAAACTATCAACTATAACAATGATAACAATCACCATACAGGGGATCCAAGATAATGCAAACCAAGGGTGGGTTGGAGCAGGACGTACTGTATACTCATAATACCAATTCTACAGGTGAGTAATCACAGAATTGTATTATTCTTGGTATACAGTACGTCCTGCTCCAAATATAATACTTACAATTGGGACATCCAAAAGCAGTGTCCATAAAGTAGGGTGGGATCCCAAAGAAAAATCACCAGCAGACAGTTTAAAACCACTGCCGCCTGCAGAACTTTTCGGCCAAAAGCAGCATCACCTGAGGCCCTAACATCAACCTTGTAAAACTTTGAAAAGGTATGAACAGAAGACCAAGTAGCGGCCTTGCAAACTTGTTCAACAGAAGCCTGGTGCTGAAAAGCCCAAGAGGTACCAATAGCACGAGTGGAGTGAGCCGTAAGATGGAAGGGAGGAACCCTCCCTTTAGCAGAGTAGGCCTGAATCACAGCCTGAGGAATCCACTTGCTTATAGTAGACTTGGCAGAAGCCAAACCCTTCCTAGGACCAGAAGGGACCACAAAAAAAGCATCAGTTTTCCTGAAAGGAGCAGTAGCCACCAGATAGTACTTCAGACACCTAACCACATCCAAAGAGTGCAAAACCCTCTCCTTAGCATTGCTAGGATTAGGGCACAAAGAAGGAAGAACAATATCCTGATTCAAATGAAAGGCAGACACTACCTTAGGCAGAAAGTCGGGTTTGAAACGAAACACCACCTTGTCCTGGTGTCTCTCATAGTAGCCAACTCAGAAACACGCCTAACAGAAGTGATAGCCACCAAAAAGACAACCTTGAGCGTAAGAAGGGCCAAGGGAGCATCCTGCACCGGTTCAAAGGGAGCACCCTGCAAAGCTGACAGAACCAAGTTCAAATCCCAAACGGGCACCATAGGCTTACGTGGGGGGCGCACATGAGTGACCCCCTGGAAAAAAGTCCTGATCAGAGGGTGCTGAGCAAAGGCCTTCTGGAAGAAAACAGCCAGGGCAGAAACCTGACCCTTCAGAGTACTGAGCTGGAGTCCCATCTCCAACCCATGCTGCAGGAACTCCAAAATCCTGGGAATAGAGAACACACGACAGGGAAGAGACTTAGACTCACACTAGTCAATGTAGGCACGCCAAACCCTATAATAAATGGAAGAGGAAGACTTCTTCCTAACCTTTATCAAAGTATTCACAACCAAGGAAGACAACCCCTTCATCAAGATGGAGGTTTCAGCAGCCGGGCCGTCAAAGCCAGAGTTTGTAAATTGGGATGGCGTAGTGAGCCCAGAGTGAGCAGATCTGGCACCAGGGGCAGAGCGTACTGATCTACTGCCAGCTGCACCACGTCTGCGAACCACACTCTTCTTGGCCACCTGGGGGCCACCAGAATTGCTGGCACCCCTTCCAGAGCAATCTTGCGCAGAACCCTGCCCAGCAGGGGAATTGGGGGGAAGACATACAGGAACTGAAAGTCCTGCCATGACATTGCTAGAGCATCCAAAGTCAAGGCCAGAGGATTCTAGGACACAGAGACAAAAGCCGGAAGCTTGTGATTGTGGCGGGACGCAAACAGATCCACATCTGGTTGGCCCCAACGGTGACAGGGATTTAAACACCCAGCTGCATAGGGACCATTCTCCCTGGCCAGAGGTCCCCCTGCTCAGAGAGTCCGCCAGGTGATTTTCCAACCCTGGGATGTACACAGCTGATATGCAGGGGACATTGGCCTCCGCCCAAGTCAGGATCAGAGACACTTCCTGGAGGGCCCCCTTGCTCCGGGTCCCTCCCTGATGATTAATGTAGGCAACTGCCGTTTGGATGTCAGAGCGCACCTGAACAGGCAGGCCCCGAAGGCGAGGCGTCAAGCGATCCAGAACTAACCTGATCGCCCACAGTTCCAAGACATTGATAGGCGTGTGTGGGCCTCCTGAGGGCCCCACCTCCCCTGGAACCGCAGGGACTTCCAGAAACCCCCCAACCTGACAGACTGGCATCCGTGGTGACCGTCTCCCAGAGAGGGGTAAGAAAGGATCTGCCCCCCAACAGGTTCCTTGAGTCCATCCACCACAAGAGGGACCTCCTGACCCGAGGGGAGAGCACACAGACCTCGTCCAGGGACGCTGGGCCCTTGTCCCAAACTGACAATAGGTGAAGTTGCAGAGGCCTCAAGTGGAACTGAGCATAAGGGACCGCCTCGAAGCATGCCACCATCAGTCCCACCAGCCGCATCCCCTGCCTGATGGATGAGGACAATCTAGGAGGGACTGAGCCTGTGCAATCAGACTGTCCACCTTCTGCTGAGGAAGGAAAATCCTTGCCTGAACTGTATCCAGATTCATTCCTAGGAATGGAGTTACCAAGGAAGGGGACAGTGAGGAATTGAGGTGGTTGATCACCCATCCAAATGACTCCAGAGTGGACACCACCAGCTGAGTATCCAACTCTGCCTGATGTAGAGACTGGAAAGTGATGAGAATGTCGTCCAGATAGGGCAGCACGCGGACGCCCTGACATCTGAGCAGAGACATCACGCCAGCCAGCACCTTGGTGAACACCCTGGGAGCTGAAGTGAGACCAAAGGGCAAGGCCACAAACTGGTAGCGTTGATCCATCAGACCTGAGGAACCCTTGACTTGGAAACACAGGAATATGAAGGTAAGCATCTTTGATGTCCACAGAAGTCATGAAATCCCCTTGGCGCAGGGAACTGATGGCAGAGCGCTGAGTTTCCATGCAAAAGCGCCTGCCCCTGACAAATTTGTTGAGGATCTTCAAGTCCAGGATGGGCCTGACTGAACCATCTTTTTTGGGTACTGTGAATAGGTTGGAATAAAAGCCCTTGCCTTTTTCTCTTAAAGGGACCTGGCAGATGACCCCCAGCTCCAGGAGGCCTTGCACTACTCGCACTAGCTCCTGAGCTGACACAGAGCCCTGAGCAATCCGGAGGGGGACAGGCAGCAAACTATATCTTGTAACCGGAGGATACTACCTCCTGAATCCACCGGTCTGAGACATGAAGCCTCTAGACGTGAGCGAAGTGCTGCAGCCATCCCCCCACCCGGATGGGCGAGGGTGCCCCATCATGCCTGAGGGGGCTTGGGGGATGATTTTGCTTTGGGACCCCAGGAGGGGCCAGGCCGCCCACGTCCTCTGCCCCAGAAATCTGGGCCCCAAGAAAGGAAACCCCCCTCCCCTGTCTGGCACTACGGTAAGGGGAGGAGAAGGAACCCTGACCTTGAAAGGGCCGAGATTGCCGCCTGCGCTGGGGTAACCTGCTTCCCTCAGCAAAAAGGTCCAGGCAGTCCCCAAACAGGCGCAGTCCTTTAAAGGGAAACCCAGTGAGGGCCTTCTTGTCAGCGTTGTCAGCAGCCCACTGGCGCAGCCAAACCGAGCGGCGTATAGCCACCACGAGAGCAGAGGTGTTAAGACAGCCCTAGGATCGGGGCATCCACCGCGGGGGGTCTGGCGGGGGGGGGGGATGACCAACACTTTACCACCTCAGCAGGAAAGGGATACTTCCTATCCCAACTCCTTGGAACTCCGGGAAGCTTACTGGGATGCTCCCATTCCTAGGGCACAAGGTTATGGAAATGTGCCTGCTCGGTAAATTCTAAATGTGATTTTGATGTATGGAAAAGCTCCCCTTTTTGCCTGGGAGCCGCAACAGGGAGAGAGATGGACAGAATCTCAAAAATCTGGGTCAATAATCTGTCGGTGTCATCCGGGGACCAGGGGTCAGAGCCAGAATCGTCATGACCCGTTGGTCTCTCATCAAATGAGCCTGAGTCAGAAAACAGCTCCCCTTCATTAGACGGGGTATAGCCACACAGATTAATAAACTCCTCAGTTCCCATAGGGAAAACGGTGACATTAGGCATTAAGTGCCGCTTTTTAGCAGGGGTCTTACGCGCCAAGGTTTTAGCAATTAACTTCTCAACAGTAGCCAGTCTAGAAGACACATCCGGCTGAGAATCCCCACTTGTATGCAACTCAGTAGGAGTGAGGTTTAAGCTTGGGGGAGTAGGCGAAGTAAAACGAGGTGCAGCCGCTGGTAGACCAGATTGTAATGAAAGCACCTGCTCAGCACAGGGTACACAGACCCCCGCCTTATCAGAGTCAGCATGAGACTGCTCACACGCTACACACAGCCGGTCTTGTCCCGAAGGAACCCCGGTCACATTATCCTGAGATGCCTCCATATGGTGATTATAGCGGCGCTATATGCCGATGGGGAATACCGCTATATAGCAACCCCGGATGCCCCAATAACCCGCTAGGGAAGTGGGAGTATTAAGGCCTACTAGTTATACAACTAATAAAGGGCCGGGAGAAGCCAAAAAGGGTTCGCCCTGCCCGAAAGACATAAAAAGACAAGACCGTAAGCACACAGTAATAAAAGGAAGAAAATAAAGCCGCCCGCAAGGGCACTTACAGACCGCGGTAGGTAGAGGTCCTTGCGCGCATGGGCCAACCAAGCAGGTTAAAGCTGGCGTTGGTATACCTCGAGGGGCAGGCCGGTATCAGCGATGATGCGGAGCGTGCCATAGACGGGCCCCCCTCCCCCCCCCCCCCCCCCCGAAGAGCGCAAAGCCAGGACGTGACAAGCAGCCAATTACGGCGCACCAGTGCCTGAGGTAATGCCGCCGCCAAGCGTGGAACAAAGTATTGACCAAAAGAGCGCGCTGCGGCGGCAATTTTTAAAGGAAGGCAGCGCGGCGGCTGACACAAGTACAGACAGAATAAAATATAAAACGTGTAAAACACAGAATGCATAGCATACATATTTACACCCCCCCCCCCTCTTTTCCCACGAAGGCTTCAAAGAGAATGAGGGAGGACAGCGGCCACTTAAATAGGGCCCACCGATAGGCAGGGGCAAGGGGCACAAGTGCGGGAGGGGCATCCCATAGAGGCTCACCATAAGCCTGAACCGCCTACCCTTTGGTGGGGGATTGCGGTGGAGCAGCGCTCCTAAGCACCTGACAGCGGTGCTGCCTACCTTCACCCGACCAGCGCAGCCAAGGCTGGGAGGCATATTACTAGTGGAACGGGTGGGAATAGTCCTACAGGGCCGCAGGCTAATAGCCCCGCTCACCTGCGAGTAGAGAGCCATTTCTCGTCCTTTGCAGTCCAGACTGCAGAGAAAATACCATTTTGTGAATACTCACCAGTAAAATGGATATTATTGGTGTGTCACACACACCCCGCTTCCTGTAGTAATAACGTTGGGGTAAACCATCGCCAGATGCCATTGCAGAGAGAGAGATCTTGAAAACTGGCCCCTCCCAGTCTATATATACCTGGGACCTCCAACCTAATCCCCAGTGTAATTGAAAAGCAGTAAGACAAGGTACCAGGAAATTAACCCTCAACAAATTATAGCTTCACCAAATAGAGAAAACCAGAATACCAAAAGGGGCGGGTGAAGCGGGGTGTGTGTGACACACCAATAATATCCATTTTACTGGTGAGTATTCACAAAATGGTATTATTCTTTGTGTGTCACACACACCCCGCTTCCTGTAGTAATAACGTTCGGACATCCAAAAGCAGTGTCCCTAAAGGGTGGGTATCCAGCAGGAAAATGAAGCATAACTCAAACCACTGCAGTTTGCAGAACTTTGCGACCAAACACAGCATCCGCTGAGGCTCGCACATCAACTTTATAAAACTTTGAAAAGGTATGAACCGAAGACCAAGAGCCGCCTTACAAACTTGTTCCACAGAAGCCTGGTGCTGGAAAGCCCAGGACGCACCAATAGCACGAGTAGAATGAGCAGTGATACGGAAAGGAGGAACTTTTCCCTTAGCCGTATAGGCGCCGATAATGGCCTGACGAATCCATTTACTAATGGAAGATTTAGCCGGGGCCAAACCCTTCCTAGGCCCACAAGGCACAACGAAAAAGGCATCAGTCTTACGGAAAGAAGACATAGCACGCAAATAAAATTCAACACAGCGAACAACATCCAAACAGTGCAAAACCCTCTCCTTGTCATTCTTCGGGTTAGGACACAAGGAGGGAAGAACAATGTCCTGATTCAGATGAAATGCAGAAACAACCTTAGGAAGAAAATCCGATTTGAACCGAAATACCACCTTATCTTGATGTCTCTCAAGGTAGGGCGCCTGAATAGACAAGGCCGCCAACTCAGAGACACGCCGAACAGAAGTGATAGCCACTAGAAAGACTACCTTCTGAGTCAAAGTGGAAAGAGCAATATCCGACAAAGGCTCAAAAGGAGGAGCCTGAAGAGTAGACAACACCAAATTCAGATCCCAAACAAAGGCCTTGTCAGTAATGTAAGAGAGAGGTCATATTAATTACAAGCACCTGGAGAGTCTGTGAAGTGCTATAGTAAATGATACTCGCCTACTCCCTGCCAGGTCTGTGTGCTGTAGGTAAGACAGAACACACAGCATAGCTGGTGACATCCAACCCAGTGTGAGCTGTGGCTTTTGGTTCCCTATTGTTGGAAGACCAGACAGGGGATAGAGAACCTAAACTCTGCACCACAAGTCATGCGGAGCTTGAATTTTGCTAATGGGTTAGATTGATAGGAGGCTTTATTAGCTGCCACTTGTACACCCTGGTTGCCTATTTCATATTGCCTGCTTGTGAGAGAATATTAGAATGGAAGTGGTGTAAATGCTGTAACTTACCTTCCTCTGACTCTGCACCATTTCATGAAGTTGCTGGTCACTGATGCAAAGCGCAAAGTTTTTCTTGGTCTCCAAAAGCGTTTTGCTTCCAGATTGGAGAACAGAGACTCTGCAACAGATTCAAAAACAACAATGTGCTTTACTTCTGAATCCCAAATTTAGTTTAGTTGAGGCTAAATAAAGTTGTGCCCCACTCCATACTACAATGTCAGACTAATTTGATGTACAATATGTGCCCATTATGCTTTAAAGCTTAAAAGCACCAGCTCTAATACAGAGCTCATTGCTGGTATAGAGGGTTAGGTTAGTGTCCCTATGGGCACCAGAACATATATAGGTCTTTCTGTGGTGAACACCTTTGCATAGTGCCCAGCCTTCTAACTGAAATTGCTATGTAAATGTTAGTGAAAAGAATTAGCTGTGAGAAAGAACCTTCCAGGGCTGCAACCCCTTCCCACCTATCGAATGTTATGTTTGGAGTTGTGCTGAGGCTTTCATACTATTCCATGATATTCAGGAGGGCTTAGCAACACTTTAACGTCCCCATAGTGGACTGTTATTAACCAACTTGTGAAAAACGTCTGTACTTCAAAATATAACCTTTTACCATCTCCAGGTCACCTCTGTCTTCAAGCCCAGTCAGGAGGTTGCTCACCCCTGCAGTTGAGGGGCATCCCAATTTGGGATGAACAGCTGTGTAAACCTTAACCACAAACTGGAGACCAGGGAGCAGGTGCTACATCTGTACATTGCTTCCCAGTGAGCTGTTATTCTGATGACCCATGTGACTGCTGGCAGCCATTTGGGTTTGCCAGTAGTCATGTGGGCCCCAATACATCGTACACAAAAGTAGTTAGTTCCTCTGTCTGTCCTGGTTTCTAGCTTATTAGGGTTTATGCAGCAGGGCATGCAAAATAACATGAAGAGGTTATTTTTTATCCATACTGAACCGATTATGTTAATGGATTCTGTGGTATTAGTGAGGTTGGTTTAGTCCAGGTCATCGCACATTCATAAAGGGGAAGACTCACGCGCTGTCTTCACATTTGATAGTGATATGTTTCAGGTTTCTCTCCATGAGATGGCGGGCGCTGTTGGCGAGCTCGCTGGTTAGTACCTTTTCTAGAGTTTTCCCAGGGAAGAAGGTCATTACTGTTGATGTAACCTGTCAGAAGACAAACCATATACTGTGCCTACAACAGTTTTATATAATAGAACAGCCAATCTGTGTCAAAATCTATGTGAAATACCATGTGAATACAAAAAAAACTTTCTCCTTTCCATAGGGGAGATTACACAACAGCTCCTCTGGGTAAACTGCCAATCAGGAGTTTTCTTTTTATTGGACGATTGCCTTCTCTCTGCCAATCACAGTTGGACTAGTGGCATGCACCTTGCACATATCAAAGTATAGAACCCTGGGCAAATATTAAAAATACCTCCTTTCGGGGGCGTGTCCCGACTGTGATGCGGAGTGGAAGCAGTTAGCCGAGCTCCCGCAACCCGACGCCGGAATACCCCTTTAACTTGCAGCAGCCGAGAAGCAATACAATGGCAAAGAAGAAGAATAAGAGGGGAGGCTGTGGAGGAGGCAAGATGAGTCCCGCGAAGTGGCAGACGGCGGGGAAATGGATGAGGAGAGAGGAGATGGACCCCAGCAAGATGGCGACCGAGTCAGTGAGTGGGGAGGAGAGCTCGGCGGCGGAGTCATTACTCACCGAAGCGCTGGGAGAAGTGACGGAAGGCGGGCGCGCAGGCAGAAGCAGTCCAGCCAGGAGCCCGGCGGCTGACGCGAGCACAGAGCCGCAGCAACAAGCCCGAAGCCCCGCGGAGCACAGAGTACACCCAGACGGAGGTGGGTGTTTCAAGATGGCGGCAGGCGAGCTCCGCGCTGCCGCGTCACAGGCACCCGGGCCGCAGGCGGTGATCATAGCAAGGTGTCGGCCGGCTAACCCCGAGGCAGTGGGGAGCCGGGGACACAATGCAGCGAGGCATGACGCTGCTGCGGAGACAAGGCAGGGTCCCGCAAGCCAGGAACACCCAAACGCACTGGGCACTGAGATTGGGGGAGGGGAGAGCCAGAGAGGGGGAGGGGAGGAAGAGAGAGGCACCCTGAAACCCCTTGGCGTGAGCCCGGCCCTGGGCGCGGGGGACAATGTGAGCGGGGGCCCCTCATCCCCTCAGACAATAGTGACCCCACAAACCCTGCAACAATTCGCGTATGTACCTAGAGGCTCACAGCCATCATATGCTCACGCTACCGCATTGCCCACCATCAGGAGCAGCACTAGTGAAGGTGAACGGGACTCCCCCCCAAAAATGCAGAGACATCGAAGACTGGGGCATGACAGCCGCACCCTAAAGAGGACGGACGGCGGAGAGCCTACATTAAGGGGCTCACCGCCCTCCTCGCTGTCTCCCTCCCCTGAGAGGGCAACGGGTCCCCGGGCACCAAGCCCCATGCCCATGTCCCCCGCGGCCCCCTTTCCTACTCCTGCGCCCTCCAAGCCGCCAGAGGTTGGAGATAACTGGGACCTACTGGACCCCCCAGCCCTCTCAGCAACTGGGGGAACGTGCGACCCCGAGATCCACCTGGCGACCATCTCCCTTCTCAAAAGCCTTCCCACTAAAGCTGATATTGAGGAGCTGATCTCAAAATATGCAGCGGCACATAAACGAGACATGTTGGCGGTTAAAACCCAGGTGTCGGCCATAGAGTCCAGGGTCACCCTCCTAGAGTCCGGAGGATCTGCGGAGGCGAGTCGCATTCGGGCACTTGAAGCCAGATGTGATCGACAGGAAGCCATGATCCAGGCTTGCCATCTCCACCTGGACGATTTAGAAAACAGAAATAGGAGGAACAACTTAAGGCTGAGGGGCATCCCGGAAGGCGAGGCGGGCGAAGATCTAAAACAAATTGTGTCCACCATCTTCAACCTAGTTCTGGACAGAGACGTGTCCTCCAACATAGAGCTTGACAGGGCCCATCGAGCTCTGGGGCCTAGGAATCCAGACCCTGCCTTTCCCAGGGACGTTATCTGTCGGGTCCACCACTACACATTGAAGGAAGACATCTCAAGGAAAGCCTGGAATAAGGGTTCAGTGGATTATAAGGGAGCGACGATTAAGATTCTTCCTGATTTGTCACGGAGGACTTTGCAGATGCGGAGATCTCTGAAACCACTGCTCGAAGTCATAGTGCAAAGGGGGGCCACCTACAGATGGGGGTTCCCCTTCCACCTGATCGTCCGGAGGGGTCAGAGTTCCTATGTGCTGAAGTCTTACCAGGAACTGAATGGGCTATTCACTTTTTTGCAATGCGACCCGATCCATGTTACGAATTGGCTTGAGTGCGAGGTGCCGCCGCTCCCGCGACTCCCGATGAGGGAGAAGCGCCAAGGGCCGAGAAGCTTCCGAGACCTTAGAAGGCTCAAGAGACCTCCGAGGCGACCGGATGAAGAAGAGATGTGAGGTCCCTGACTAGGAAAGGACTCTATAATGTTATTGATGTTGTGGGTCTGGGCTGGCTCCCTGGTTCCCCCTGCTCTCCCCTGAGATTTCTCGGGTCAGGGAGTGGGGGGGGGTTGGGGAGAAGTGACGCCGACACTACGGGTCATATGGTTTTATGTGTTTGCTCTTTCCTAACCTCATCGACGCTAGGGACAACGGGCCAGCTGGTTACTCAGCTGCCCCTGTCCTTACCGCTTAGCCGCCCCTGGGCTCGTTGATGGGGTCCAGGGGGTGGCTCATTGTTTTATTATACTGCGAAAAATTTAGTTTTCACTGTTTTTTCGGCTGCCAATACGTTTGTAAATTTCCGGCGTGGGCATGCGGGTGGAGACTCTGGACGCTTTCTTCCCAGATCAGACTCGCATCCCCCCCCAATAGGGCGGTTCTACAGACGCTAGTCGCCGGTAGAAACCAATATAGTCCCCGGTTCAGGGGAGGTTTAGTGTTCTTCCCCCCCCCGATCTATCCCCTTCGGTCCCACCTTCACCCCCTTGTCACCCCCCCCCCTCCCCGGCACACTCCTGAGGCGAGATGGCTGACCTTAAAATAATCTCATTAAACACGAAAGGGATGAATAGCCCCGAAAAGCGGTCCTTGGTACTTAGGAACCTGCAAGGCCTTGGGGCTCAAGTTGCGTTCCTTCAAGAGACCCATTTTAGGTCATCCAATCCACCCTCCTTTGGTAGCAGACACTACCCAAAAGCTTACCACAGCCACTCCCCTGACTCTAGGTCGAGGGGAGTGAGTATAGCAATTTCAGCATCCCTTCATTGGGAACTAGTGGACTTTAAATCTGACGAGGAGGGGAGATGGCTGTTCCTGAAGGGTAGGATCGCATCTTCACTATTCACATTTGCTAATCTTTATGCACCCAACACAGAGCAGATAACGTTTGTGAGCAAAGTCCTGGAGGAACTTGCGTTGTTCAGGGAGGGTGAATTGGTTATAGGCGGAGACTTCAACCTCGCCCTTGACCCCCTCCTGGACACTTCCAAGGGAGCTCCCCATATGTCATATGCTAAGTTGAAACGACTTAAGAAAATGTTTGCCCAACATCAGCTGGTGGACCCATGGAGGATTCACCATCCCGACACCCGCGACTACACCTTCTTCTCCCCCCCACACGGATCATATTCCAGAATTGACATGCTCCTGGTTCCACACGGCGCTCTGGGCCGGGTTAGAGATACAGACATAGGCTGTATAACCATTTCGGACCATGCGCCGGTCATGATCAAAATTGCGCTGCCGTACCCAGGACCCAAGAGGTGGACTTGGCGCTTGAATAACTCTCTCCTAGATGATCAAGGGGTTTTCACCGAGATTCAGAAGGACATAAAGGCCTTCTTCGAACTCAACCTGTCTCCAGAGATTAGCCCAGGGGTTCTGTGGGAGGCCCATAAATGTTACATCAGGGGGTCCATAATAAAGTTGGGCGCAAGACTAAAGAAAGAGAAAGCAGAGGCGGTCCTGAAGCTCATCAGCGAGATCAGGAGATTGGAAACCCTCCACAAAGAGTCCCTCTCTGTCACCCACCTCTCGGCCCTGACGGCGTCCAGGGAAAAACTTAAAACGCTTTGTTGCGACAAGCTCAAGGCACAGAAAATTAAGTGTCGTGGGAAATTCTATGAGTCAGGCGACAAATGCGGGAAACTTTTGGCGCGGGCCCTGAGGGCCGAGAGGTTGAGGACCTACATTCCAAGAATCACAGACCAACAGGGGAGACTGGCGCATCTGACCAAGGATATAGCGGAGGCCTTTAAAAAGTTTTATGAGAAGCTATATAATCTCCCCAGGGAGGAGGGTCCAGAGAGAGACGAAGCGATATGTCACTACTTGAGGGAGTCGGGGATGCCAAAACTGCCGAGCGACATTGTAGAGGAGTTGGAGAGGCCAATTACACTGGAGGAAGTCCAGAAAGCGGTCTCGGGAGCTGCTGGAGGAAAAGCACCGGGGCCAGACGGCTTTAGTATTGAATACTATAAAAGGTTGCTTCCTTCGCTAGCCCCCAGATTACTGGAGGCCTTTAACTCCTTTAAAACAGGGGGCCATTTACCCCCGGATGCTTTGAGAGCCCACATATCGGTCATCCCAAAGGAGGGAAAGGATCCTAGTCTCTGTGCCAGTTACAGGCCGATTTCGCTCCTTAACACAGACATTAAGATCTTTGCAAAAGTGTTGGCCTCCAGGCTTGCACCCCACCTGCATCACGTCATAGACTTGGACCAGGCGGGCTTTATGCCGCATAGAGAAGCAAGAGACAATACTGTCAAAGTCCTCAACTGGATCCAGTGGGCCCAAACTACCAACGCCCCATCCCTTCTGCTGGCCACAGACGCGGAGAAGGCCTTTGATAGGGTGAACTGGAGTTTCATGCAGGCCACCCTCAGACATCTGGGCCTTGGCCCGAATGCACTGGGGTGGATAAATGGCTTGTATAGTGCCCCCTCCGCGTCTGTGCGAGTGAATGGAGTGCTCTCAGACTCGTTCAGTATCTCTAACGGGACGAGACAGGGATGCCCCTTATCCCCCCTGATTTTCATTCTCACCCTGGAACCCCTCCTGTGTAGGATTAGGAAGAACGGGGACATCAACGGCATGGGGGGCCCTTCGGGTAACTATAAAGTCGCCGCCTTTGCGGACGACTTGATCTTCGGGCTGACCCTCCCGGAGGTCTCCCTGCCGAACTTGCTAAGGGAACTGAGGCAGTATGGAGAATTGTCTGGGTACAAAATCAATTGCCAGAAATCAGAGGTCCTGAACTTAAATGTCCCTGTGAAAAGATTCAATGCCATCCAGAGTTCCTTCTCATTTAAGCGAGCGGGGGACAGTGTGACTTATCTGGGAACAAAGATGTGTAAAAACTTGGCCGACATCTTCGCTCTAAATTTTCCTCCCTTGCTTAAAAAATTTGAAGAGGACATCACCAGATGGTCGACTAGGAGGCTCTCATGGTTTGGTCGGTGCAACGCACTGAAGATGGTGTTGCTGCCCAAGCTCCTCTACTTGATGCAGGCACTCCCGGTGACCATACCACAGTCCTTCTTCCGGAAGGTGAATGTCCTCTTTCATAGATTTGTGTGGGGGGGTGGGAAGCCGAGAATAAGCAGATCCACCCTCATAAGGGGTAAGGAGCGGGGGGGCCTGGGACTCCCTGACCCTAGACTTTACTACGCCGCGGTCCACCTCAACAGAGTGGTTGATTGGTGCCTACATGGGGACCACAAGCAGTGGGTGTCCATAGAACAGAGTCTTGTTAAAGCTCGGTTGGACTGTATCCCATGGGTGGATCGGAGGGACATCCCACTCGCAAACAGACACGCTCTTGTGGGGACCACGTTGAAAGTCTGTCACCAATACTTCGGACAGATGCGTCTCTCCCCAAGCCCCTCACCAATGGTTCCGATACTGGGCAACCCAGGGTTCCCCCCGGGATGTAGGGGCTCGATCTCGGAGGCCTGGAGGGAGGCTGGGATCTACAGAGTGGGCCATTTTTTGAGAGAGGGGGCATGGCGCGATGTGAGGGATATAGCCATTGAGAGTGGGATACCCAGTTGGTCGGCCTGGCAGCAACAGCAGCTCTCACACTTCCTCTGCACACTCAAAGACCACAGGGTGGAACAAAGGGGACCCACCCCATTTGAGGAGTTATGCTCTAGTAAATGCTCGCAAAGCCACACCCTGTCCCACATCTATAGAATGTTGATCAACCCCCCGGACCAGACCTTGCCATCATTTGTGGGAAAATGGGAAAGAGACTTGGGTAGGACCTTCACCCCGAAGCAAATTAACAGGCTTCTGCAAGCACCACACAGAACGTCAGTCTGCACCAGGCTTCAGGAGTGCAGTTACAAAATCCTGACGCGATGGTACAGAGTACCGAAAACAATCAACAAATGGTTTCCTGAAGTAGAGGCTAGATGCTGGAGGTGTGGTGAGGATGAGGGTTCCCTGCTACATATTTTCTGGTCGTGCCCCAGGTTGAAGCCATTCTGGGCTGGGGTTAGGAGGGTGGCTGGAGAGGTGCTGGGTGAGGAAATTCCAGACGACCCGGCCTTGTGCTTGCTCCACATGGCAAATAAACCACTTAAAAAATATCGTTGCTCCTTGCTATGCCATCTCCTTAACGCGGCCAAGTCCTGTGTTCCCCTCCTGTGGAAAAAGGAGGACCCCCCCACCCTAGCGCTATGGGCGTTGAAAGTTAACGAGATAATGCGGTATGAGGATCTGATGACAACTGGCGAGAGGGGCTTCGAGAAATACGTAGCAACCTGGTACCATTGGATTCAGTACCTTGAGTCTGAGGACTATAAGAACATTCTCGCTGAAATATAGGTGTCCGAACCCGCAGGCGTGTGCCCTCCCTTGTTCCTCTGTTTTCCCTCCCCCGTCCCCTTCTTTCTTTCCCTGCCGTTTAGGTTTTTTTTTTTTTTTTTCTTTTTTCTCTTAATTGTTTTTCTTGTTGTATCTGTTAACGGTTGTTGTTGAAATGTGTCACTTTTAAAATCTATGAGAGTGATATGAGACATTTACGTACCCCACGCTCCCTGGGGCGATTGTTAGTGGTTGAAGAACCGGAGGTGGCCCGGCAGAGGACCTCGGCGTTAACCACAAGAGACAGAGACAACAAACTGTGGGTAGATTGAAATGTTTATTAGGGTATTGATGTACACTCTGCACTCTCTCCGTATTTTACCCTTGTGAAATGTGATACGTGTTCTTAAAAATGGAAGTAAAAAAAAAAAAAAAATAAAGAATTTAAAAAAAAAAAAAAAAAATACCTCCTTTCAAATCAAGGGAAAAGGCTTCATTATGCCACAGAGAAATGTTACCAAATTATTTTTTCTCTATAAGACGCACCAAGGATTTGGAGGAGAAAAATTAGAGAAAAAAGAAATAATAATAATCTGAACCAAATGGTGTGCTAAAAATACCATTTTGTGAAATACTCACCTGTAAAATGGGTATTATAAGTATGTCACACACCCCGCTTCAAGATATCCATAACATGTGGGTAATACCGACCTGAAGAGGGCGTTCCTGCAGAGATGATAGCAAAAAGAAAGCCCCTCCCTGATCCATAAATACCTGGGACCTCCCACTCATCACCCAGTATATAGAAGCAGTAAGGTAAGGGACCAGGAAGAGGCAAATGTAAGTCATAACAACGCAAAGTTCACAAAATAAAGGATCCAGAATACAAAAAGGGCGGGTGAAGCGGGGTGTGTGACATACTTATAATACCCATTTTACAGGTGAGTATTTCACAAAATGGTATTATTCTAAGTATGTCACACACCCCGCTTCAAGATATCCATAACATGTGGGACATCCAATAGCAGTGTCCATAAAAAGGGCGGGGATCCAAAACAAGGCAACAATGCACAACTTAAACCACAACAGCTTGCAGAACTTTGCGGCCAAAAACAGCATCCACTGAGGCCTGAACATCAACCTTGTAAAACTTGGAAAAAGTGTGAACAGAGGACCAAGTAGCGGCCTTACAAACTTGCTCAACAGAGGCCTGGTGCTGAAAAGCCCAGGATGCTCCAGCCGCACGAGTAGAATGAGCAGTAACACGAAAAGGGGGACTCCTCCCCTTGGCAGAATAGGCCCCAATGATGGCCTGACGAATCCATTTACTAATAGAAGATTTGGCAGGAGCCAAACCTTTCCTAGGCCCAAAAGGCACCACAAAAAAAAGCATCAGTCTTACGAAAGGAAGACGTAACCACCAGATAATATTTCACAACACGAACTACATCCAAGGAATGCAGCGCCCTTTCCTTGTCGTTGCTGGGATTAGGACATAGAGAAGGCAGAACAATGTCCTGATTCAGATGAAAGGCAGAGACCACCTTAGGAAGAAAATCCGGCTTGAAACGAAAGACAACCTTGTCCTGATGCCTTTCAAAATACGGAGCTTTAATGGATAAAGCTGCCAACTCAGAAACACGCCTAATCGAAGTGATGGCTACCAAGAAGGCCACCTTTTGAGTAAGTGAAGACAAAGCAACCTCATTCAAGGGCTCAAACGGAGGACCCTGAAGAGCAGAAAGAACCAAGTTCAAATCCCAAACTGGAACAAAGGGCTTCCTAGGAGGCCATACATGCGTAACTCCTTGGAAAAAGGTCTTGACTAAGGGATGAAGTGCAAAGGACCTTTGAAAGAACAGCGCCAGGGCAGAAACCTGCCCCTTCAAGGTACTAAGTTGAAGCCCCAGATCCAGACCATGTTGAAGAAACTCCAGGATTCTGGAAATGGAGAACTCCCGACAAGAGAAAGACCTACTTTCACACCAGTCAATATAGGACCTCCAAGTCCTATAGTAAATAGTAGAGGAAGAGCGCTTCCTGGCGCTAATGAGAGTCTGAACCACCGCGTCAGAAAGACCTTCCTCCTTCAAGATGGCGGTTTCAGCAGCCACGCCGTCAAAGCCAGCGAAGGTAAATTGGGATAGCGCAGCCGACCCTGGGTGAGCAGGTCCGGCAGTAGAGGCAGAACGAACTGATCCTCTGCCAGTCTTACCAGGTCTGCGAACCAAACCTGCCTTGGCCACCTTGGTGCCACCAGAATCGCCGACGCGCCCTCCAGGGCCAGCTTGCGCACCACTCTGGCTACCATTGGAAACGGAGGGAACAGGTAAAGAAACCCCAGATCCCTCCAGTTCAGAGACATGGCATCCACCGCCAGAGCCAGAGGATCCTGCGAGAGAGACACAAAGACCGGAAGCTTGTGATTGTGACGAGAGGCAAAGAGGTCCACCGCTGGGAACCCCCACCTGAGACAGATCGAACGAAACACCGTGGGACTGAGAGACCACTCCCCCTGACGAGAGGAGGCCCTGCTCAGAGAGTCCGCCTCCGTGTTCTCCACTCCCGGAATGTAGACTGCTGAGATACACGGGACGTGGTTCTCCGCCCAGTCCAGAATCAAGGACACTTCCCTGAGGGCACTCCTGCTGCGAGTCCCCCCCTGGTGATTGATGTAGGCAACCACCGTCCGGTTGTCCGACCGGACCTGAACAGGCAGGCCCCGCAACTGATGAGTCAAGCGAAACAGAACCAACCTGATGGCTCTCAACTCCAGAACATTGATGGGTTCGTGAGCCTCCTGCGGGCCCCACAGACCCTGAAACTGGAGGTCCTTCCAAACACCCCCCCAACCTGACAGACTGGCATCCGTGGTGACTGTTTCCCAACGTGGAGCCAGAAAAGATCTGCCCTTCAACAGATTGACTGACCCCAGCCACCATTGCAGGGATCGACGAACTCGGGGAGTCATCAGGAAGGACTGATCCAACGATAGAGGAGACTTGTCCCAAACCTTCAACAGATGAAGCTGAAGCGTCCTTGTATGAAACTGCGCAAAGGGAACCGCCTCGAATGAGGCCACCATTAACCCCACCAGCCTCATCCCTAGACGGATGGTTGGACGAGGGGCCGACAAGAGAAGCCGAACTAACTCCTGAATCAAAAGAATCTTGGCCTGGGGCAGAAACACCCTGGCCTGCGAAGTGTCCAGAGACATTCCCAGAAAGGTCACTACTCTGGACGGGGAAAGAGAAGACTTGGGGTGGTTGACCACCCAACCGAACCTCTCCAGAGTGGACACCACCACTCTGGTGTCCAACTCCGCTTGGTTGAAAGAAGAGGCCATGATCAGAAGATCGTCCAAATAGGGCACAATGCGAATACCCTGAACCCTTAGCAGAGCCATCACCCCCGCTAGCACCTTGGTGAACACCCGAGGAGCCGAGGTGAGACCGAAAGGGAGTGCCACAAACTGAAAATGCCGATCCTCCACCACGAACCTGAGAAACCTCTGGTGTGCTGGAAAAATTGGAACGTGTAGATAAGCATCCTTGATGTCTATGGACGTCAGAAAGTCTCCCTGACGAAGAGAGTGAATGGCCGAACGCAGCGTTTCCATGCGGAATTTTCGTGGCCGGATGAACCTGTTGAGAAACTTCAGATCCAAGATGGGTCGGACCGATCCGTCCTTCTTGGGTACCGTGAACAGATTGGAATAAAAACCCCTGCCCTGATCCGAAGGGGGCACTGGGCAAATGACAGCCATGTCCAGAAGATTCTCTACTGCCAACAGGAGCCCCTGCGCCGCCAGAGGTTCCGAAGGCATCCGAGACCTGAAAAATCTGGAAGGGGGGCGGAGCTCGAACTCCAGCTTGTAACCGGAAGACACCACTTCCCGGATCCATCTGTCCGAGACCTCTTGTTCCCAGATTTGGGAGAAGTGTCGCAGCCGTCCCCCCACCCGCATGGGTGAGGGCGCCCCCTCATTGCTGAGCCGGCTTAGTAGCCGGCTTGGGCTTAGAGCCCCAACTGTATCCTGGACGGGCACGTCCTCTGCCCCTGCTCCCAGAATCTCCTCTGGAAGAGGGGAATGCAAATCCCCTGCCAGATCTGGCCCCACGAAAGGAGGGGGTAAAAGAAGGCGCCCCCCGAAAGGGACGGCGTTGTTTCTTGCGTTGAGGTAACCTACCACCCTTGGTGACAGAGTCCAATGTCTCTCCAAAGAGCCGTAATCCAACAAAAGGTAGAGCCGTCAGTGACTTCTTGGACATAAAATCGGCCGCCCACTGGCGCAGCCACACCGACCGCCGAATAGTCACCAGCAGCGCCGATGTCCTACCACACATCATCAAAGTGTCATCCAAGGCTGTTAACACAAAGGATAAAAACAACTCACACCGTTTAAGGCTAAGGAACTCGGCACTACCAGGATGAAGCCCGGAAGAAGTCAGCAGGTCCCTGACCACGGACCTGGCAGCCAACACCATTAGCGCCGAAGCGCAAACAGGCCGCATGGCTGACCCAACGCTAGCAAAACCATGACAAGCCATCTGGTCAATACGTTTATCCTCTCCATCCTTGAGGGTGGAACAATCAGGTCTATTTAAAACCGAGGAGTTGGACAACCCCAAAACCGGTGCATCCACCTCGGGGGGAGATGCCCAGCGCTTAACCGCCTCCGAAGGGAAGGGATATTTCTTATCCCACCCCTGAGGGATGCCAGGGAGCCTAGCCGGCCTGTCCCATTCCTTAGCAATAATTTTGTCAAAATGCCTTTGTGTAGGAAATTCCAAGCGCGGCCTGGATTCCTCAAACAATTCACCCTTCTGCTGTGACACCTCCTCTGGAGGGGAAATATTAAGAACCTCCAACATCAGAGCCAGAGCGTGAGGAGTATCCGAGGATCTCCCCAAGTCACCAAGCTCGGCATCAGCACCAAAGGACTGCTCATCGTCCGAAATATCAGAATCCTCATAAACCTCCCCTTCCTCTAGCGGGGAATAATCAGACCAATCCAGATTATTAACATCCTCATGGTCCTCCACCAGCGGGGCCGGCGACAAATGCTTCCTCTTAGTCGGAGCCTTACGGGCGACCGAGCTGGAGATAATTTTTTCAAGGTTAGCTAATCTGGCGCACATCTCAGATTGTTGCAGCTCCCTGCCCATGACAACGTCACACGGGGTGCGTGTCAAGGTGGGAGGGGGAGATGAAGCGACCGGCGGTGCTGACCCAGACGCCTGGGGTTCGGACTGCCGCGTAATAGTTTGCTGTGCACATGGTATACACAGAAGTACATCGTCCGCAGTAATGGATACCCCACACAACATGCACTTCCGGGGATGCCCCTAAGAAGCCCCGAGCCCAGTATCCGGGGATGCCTCCATAAGGTGAACTTTTAAAATAGTCGCTATGACCCAGGGAATTACGCCACTTAGACAACCCGGGATGCCCCTTTAATGTCCCGAGTGGGAGGATTTATGTGCAATAATGAACCCAGAGATCAAGGATCGGGAGAGACCCCCTAATGCTACTGGAGAACCTCTGAAAACCTCCGCCTGAAAGACACAGAAAAACGGGATATAAGGAGATGTGAAACGAAAAGGACACAAGTACACAACAGAGGAAGTGGAAAAAGGAGGGGGCCACAGGCCACTCACGGAACCGTGGGAGCTTGAAATGGCGACCGTTTTGATGAAGAGACTTGCTGACAGGAAGAGAAGAAGGGGGCGTGGTCAGCGCGGAACGCGCGTGACGTCAAGCACCACCCCCCCTCCTACACCAGGCAAGAGCTCCTCAGCGGCGCCAGGGGTAGATGGGTGCGGGCAGCGGTGACGCGCCGCAGCACCGGCCCCGCCCCCAGGACAATCGTGAGGAGAAGTCTCCTCAGGAAAAAAGCGCCAAAAACCGGCCGGCGTCGCAGCATTATTTGCGGCCGCGGCGCCCGGCCGGTGGAACAAGTATGCACCAAGCACCTAGCAGACATACACAGACGGGACGGACCCCGGCCCCGCGCCGACGGTCCGGCCCCACCCCCCCCCCCACCTAATGGTCATCTACACAGTGCGTGAGGTAACTACCTCCGCCATTTTATGAGGCAGGAGAGACAGGCCAGGCACCACGCAGAGGTCTCCCCAATAACGGCCGCAGCGGTGAATAAAGACATTTAAAGTGAAAACACACACACTAAAATAAGTAAAAGACAGAAAGGGTTAAAAACGTGCATGAGAAAAGAAAGAAGGGACCCACACCCCCCATCCCCACAGCTGAAAAGGGATCCTGGGAGGGCCGTTAAACTAAGGGACAGGGCATCCCAAACCGGGGTCACCAACCCGGTGTAACCGCCTACCCTCTTGTATAGGGTCTCACGGTGGAGCGTTGCTCCTGAGCACTTAAGGTGCTGAAATACCCTCGCCTGGACCCACAGCCAAAGCTGGGAGGCATGTGGATTATAGGGAAAAAAAAGGGGTCCAAACGGAAATAAATGAGTAGCGGGCCGGGAATCATCCCGGCTACCTTAAATCCCCCTGTACAAGGAGGAGCCATCATCTTCTGACTTGCTCGCCGTCTGCAGAGATGGAAAACTGGGTGATGAGTGGGAGGTCCCAGGTATTTATGGATCAGGGAGGGGCTTTCTTTTTGCTATCATCTCTGCAGAAACGCCCTCTTCAGGTCGGTATTACCCACATGTTATGGATATCTTGAAGCGGGGTGTGTGACATACTTAGAATATACCCCCTCCCAATCACCCTATTATAGACTGTGCAAAATTCCTCCAATCACACCAGACCCCACCTAAAAGGCAGTAAGTGGTATCCCACATTTACAGGCAGTGTGCAGCATGCCCCCAAAAAACAAACACATTTCCCAGCTCCCATGCAGCCATCTCCCACAGACAGACAGCCCCATCCGGTTGCCTGAACCAGGTCTCTGGGACTTTGGGGCAGTGACGGTTACTAGGACTGAGGTAGCTGGTAATGTATATCTGTGTGTTTTTATGTCGGCGGGAGATGGCTGCTGAGGAGTGGGAGCTGGGAATGTTTTTTTTTTTTTTTTATTTCTTACATTCTCCCTGACATTTTTCCCCCACTTTTGGGGAAAAATAACTGCGTCTTATAGGGTAAAAATACAGTACAAAGCAAAAAAAAACCCAAAGCAGCAGCTTTGATTGATGCCCAGCTCTCTCTGCCAACCACAAATACTTGTAGTGCATCTCTGCCACTGCCTACCGAGCATTTCTCTGCCTATCACTAATTGCTGGTCTACAGGGATCATAGACTCAGGATGGTTGGACGGGGTCCTGCTATGTCGATTGTACAGATAAAGATGTGAAAGTAGAGGGTGGTGAGTATTTCAGTCAGAGGTAGGTGGCGGGATAGAGCAATGCTAGAAAAGTCCACGCAGAGGTAACCTGATCTATTGATCATGTTTTTATTTTTCTACTTAAAGGGAAAACATCCTAAAAAAAAATTTGATGTGGAAACTTTGAGTGTAACAGACCTCATCACTTTTTGGATTCAGCAAAATTGAGAGGACAGCATCTTCTTGGCCGTCCATGTTTCTGTTCAGCTGATGTCTCAGTCTTGCTCGGTGGAGATAGGGTTGGGATAAAAGAGGATGCTTCTGGATGGCTTCAGAGAAGTAACGCTCCGCCTGCTGGTACTGCCTGTGATGGGAAAAGAACACACAGACACTGTGCAGTCAGTTTATTCCAGGCCACCAAGGCTTTAGGCAAAAGTTGGAAATAGCGCTATGGTAGATATTATCTCATATCTGGCTAAAGCGGAACAAAACCCAACCAGACCGACCCTGAAATCTACGAGTCTAAACTTCTCCTGTAGCATCCCATATGGTGATGCTCCGCTGTGAGAACCCCCTTCCCCGGGTCGTGCAGAACTTGCGTTTGCCCCAGCTCCCTCGCCGATGTAAACAGCGGTAGCTGCATCCCCAGTATCTCTGGGCTGAGGTGCAGCCACGTCCAGCCATTCTGATAGGTTTGTGGCAGAATTACGTCAGTCCAGCCAGGGATGCAACCGCTCCAATTTGCCAAGCATAATATGTAAATACCAAATCGGGATAACCCAGGGCAATGAACAAAACCCGGGTTAGTCAAAATCCTTGGTTTTGTTCCGCTTTAATGAAAGGTTGTTAATGCGCCTGTGCTGTGGCATTGCCCACCTCATATGCTGTGCCTGCACGCCCATCTCATTCAGGAGTTTAGCTAGACGTGTCCTCACACCCCAGTCGTTCTCATCCAATTCAAACGCCTGCTGGTAGTCGGCCAGGGCAAAGGGCAGGTCACCCAGTTGTAAAAAGCAATCTATAATAAAAAAAAAAAAAAAAATCCACCATAAATGCTAATATTTTATATATATATTATATATATATATATATATATATATATATATATATATATATATATATACGTGTAACATAGTAAGTTCAACCTGTATATAAGAAGCTCTCCTGCAGTGGTCTAGTAGCCATAGCTGGTAATGTTATCACAGGTAAGGAAGGCATCCAGGCCACTGTGAGTGTATTCCTCATGACTACCTCCTCTGGCAGAGAGTTCCATAGTCTTACTGCACTTACAGTAAAGAATCCCCTCCTATGTACGTGCTCACAAAGTAAAGATTCAGATATGGTAACCTGGTGGGCCAAGAGCCTTTTGTTTTTAAATGACAGCTCACTACAGATTCCACTGATTGAATTATTTCCATGCAGGTAGTGTTTCGGGTGGATTGTCCAGAAGTCTGCTCCAATAGCCACGTGCAGAGGAAAGCGGGTGGTTGTTGTGGTGCCTGTTGAGCTGTATACGTATAGCTTTGGTTGGCATGCATGAAATAAAGGACCCATCAGACCTAATTAAGGCCAAGACACCTTCCTCCTACCAAGGGAGCTTGCACCCAGAGTTCTCTCATTTGCTACGCATTCCATCTTTAGCATTAAAGGGAGTACGTTAGTGTCATGAAATATTCACTCTTGCAAGGTCCGTTTTTTACTTATTCAGCTGGTTGGGGGGGGGGGGGGGGTGCATTGATCCGCAACAATACAGAAGAACTGGGTTCTAATTTAATCCGCAACAATACAGAAGAACTGGGTTCTAATTTAAACCCAAAAAACAAAACCCAAGTAGATTACAGGGCCATTCTTCCCCCGGGGCGTCCCAAGTCTGGATACTCTGCTGTGTGAAAACCAACCTAACTCAGTGAGAATTTAAATCAGAACAAAACACAAGAGGGCCTAGAAGATTCTACGGCCAGCCACTGACCTTCCCCCATTGTGTGAAACCCGCCCCCCACTCTGGGGCGCCACAAAACTCGCCTCCCCTGGCTCCCTTGCAGATGTAAAGACAGATGGCTGCATCGCCTGCCATTTGGAAGGGCTAGGGGTGGGTGCGTGCAGGCTGCTGGGGATGCAGCAACTTTTGCTCTCTATTGCCATAAACAGAGCCTTTACTGAGCATTAATTATGCATGGAAAATGGCTCTGATTGGATGGGAGCCAGCAAATGCTCCATAAGACCAGGGAAAGGTGAGTTTGTATGGGCAATCTAGGGGGTTTCGCACCTGAATCGGGATGCCCAGGAGCAAGAAACAAAACCCAGGATAGTCAAAATTATAGGTTTTGTTCTGCTTTAAATTTCACAAAGGCCACCTCAAATAACTATTCTGAATGGCTGATTGAACACGTCATCTTTCTATTATTAAACTATTCCCCAGCATCTAAAATTAATATACGTTTTTAGTCTTACTTATTCTTTCCTCCACCGGGCAGCCTTCCTAACGGGTGCCCCTGGATCTCCGGACATCCCAGCCTGGGACGCAGCTACGGGCCTCAGACGGTCTGCTGCACCGCCGCCGCCGCCACATCGAGGATCCATTCTCCGGAGTCCCTCCAGTCTCAGGAGTCCCTGGCACTACAAATGGTCCGTGAGGCTTCTGGGGATAGCGAGCTTGGGGGCCCCTCGGGGCAGGCTCCGATGTGTCTTGTATGTGGCATATCCCCTTTGAGCGGCCGCAGCACGGTTTGCGTCCCCTGCGCCCATAGCGTTATTGCAGAACAGGTTGGGCCTAGCGTCCCTCTTACTAGCCTCCTTTTGCCTGCGGCTTCGCCGACACCCCGCGTCTGCATTTAGCCCCCAAGGTAAGGTATGCCATGCCTTCACCTTTGTGGGGGCTGGCCTGCGCCCTGTGTGCGCCACGGCCATTGTCTCCATTGCCATTAAAAAGAAAGTCAAACGCCTTGCTGAGGCTACTCGTTCCCACAAACGAGCATATGAGTATAAGGAACTTTTGGCTTGTGCTGACTTTATTGCTTTTGTGCTCTCCGCCATGGATGATGCCGTCCGGCTTGGCGGTAGGGCTTCGGCTCTGCTGGTTGCTCTCCGCCGGTCTATTTGGCTGTGGCAGTGTCTCTCACCGGACTCCCCTTCATGGGACTCTGTCTCTTTGACTCTCACCGGAAGCATTTGCGGCCTTTTCGGGGGTCTTCCTCCTTTCGGCCCTTCCGAGGGGGACGCGGCTCCTCCTTCTCTGGCAGTCGCAGGGAATCCTGGGGACGAGGTAGGGCCCGCGGTCGCCCCGGTCTCTCCTGGGGATCCAAGCCTAAGCCCCCCTCCAAACCCCTCAGGCATGAGGAGGCGCCCTCACCCATCTGGGTGGGGGGGCGGCTTCTGCTCTTTGCTCACGTGTGGAGACAGCACGTCTCGGACCGGTGGATTCAGGAGGTGGTGTCCTCGGGCTACAAGATAGAGCTCGCAGCTTGGTCCCGGATTTCCCAAAACCCCGTCACTGCTCAGGGCCTGAGGTTGGCCGTCCAGCGCCTCCTGTCGTCCGGAGTGACTTGCCCAGTACCTCTTCAGGAACAAGGTCGGGGTTTCTATTCCAATCTTTTCACGGTACCCAAGAAGGACGGCTCTCTGAGACCCATCCTGGATCTAAAGGGTCTCAACAGATTTGTCAGGTTCAAACACTTCCGCATGGAGACTTTATGGTCGCCGGTGAGCTCCCTTCGGGCCGGCGATTTCATGACCATGGTGGACATCAAGGATGCCTATCTGCACGTTCCCATTTTCCAGGGACATCAGAAGTTTCTGAGGTTCGCCTTGGAGGATCAACACTCAGTTTGTGGCACTGCCATTTGGAATCTCTTCGGCCCCTCGGGTGTTCACCAAGGTGCTAGTGGGTGTCATGGCCCTCTTGAGGGACCAGGGCATCAGCATTCTTCCTTACCTGGACAACTTGCTGATTGCTGCCCAATCTCTTCATCAGGCCGAGAGCGATACTCAGAAGGTCTTGTCCGCTCTCGAGGCTTTTGGGTGGGTGATCAATTATGCCAAGTCTTCAATCACCTCGTCATTGGTGAGATCCTTCCTGGGCATGACGTTGGATAAGTCTCAGGTCAGGGTGTTCCTTCCTCAACAGAAGGTGGAGGGTCTTTAGACACAGGTGCGGGCCTTGTTGTCGCATCCACATCCCTCCATCCGTCTGGGGATGCAGTTGGTGGGCCTCATGGTGTCTTTCTTCCAGGCGGTTCCCTTCGCTCAGTTTCACATGAGACCTCTTCAGTTGAATCTTCTGGCCGTTTGGGATCGGTCACCGGAGTCCCTGGAGCAAGAATTTACTCTGTCCCCTTCGGCCAGTCAGTCCCTTTCGTGGTGGTTGGATTCAAGGAACCTTCTAGTAGGCAGGTCTTTTCTCCCTCCGTGCTGGGAGATTGTCACCATGGATGCCAGTCTGACCGGTTGGGGAGGCTTCTGGCAATCGCTGAAGTTCCAGGGCCAGTGGGCCCCGCAGAAGGCTCCTGTTCCCATCAATCTTCTGGAGTTGAGGGCGATCAGGTTGGTTCTCTCCCAGTTGACCGGGCGGTCCAGGTCCGATCGGACAATCAGACGGCGGTCGCCTACATCAATCATCAGGGCGGGACTCGGAGCAAACGAGCCCTCAAGGAGGTGTCTCTGATCCTGTCCTGGGCAGAAGAGAATGTTCCATGCATCTCTGCAGTTTACATCCTGGGAGTGGAGAACCAGGAGGCGGACTCCCTAAGCAGGGGTTCGTCTCGCCTGGGGGAGTGGTCCCTCAGCAACCGGATTTTTCGCGCTCTGTGCCGCCGCTGGGGGCAGCCGGATGCGGACCTGTCCGGTCACAATCACAAGCTTCCGAAGTTTCGTCTCCCTGCCGAGAGATCCTCTGGCCTTTGCCACGGACGCGCTAGCAATTCCTTGGACGGAGTTTCAGCTTCTCTATGCCTTTCCTCCCTTTCCTCTGCTGGGACGTGTGCTGCGCAAGATAGCCCAGTAGGGGGTACCGACCATTCTGGTGGCCCCCCCGCTGGCCCAGAAGAGTTTGGTTCGCAGACATTGTCCAGATAGTGGTAGATCACTTCGTCATGCCCGACGATCCAGAGCTCCTCACTCAAGGACTGCTACGCCATCCCAATTTACGAACGCTGATTTTGACGGCGTGGCTGCTGAAACCTCCATCCTGATGGATAAGGGGCTGCCGGCCTCGGTCGTTGGTACCATGATTCAGGCTCTTCCTTCAAGTCTCTTCCTTGCTGCACCTTTTCCGTCTCCAGGATTCTGGAATTTCTACAACATGGTTTGGAGTCGGGGTTACAACTGAGTACTCTCAAGGGCCAAGTCTCAGCCTTGGCAATTTTTCTCCAAAGATCCTTTGCCAATCATAAGCTTATCAAAACTTTTTTCCAAGGGGTTACTCGTGTACGTCCACTGCGTAAGCCCTTGCTTCCGGTGTGGGATCTGAATTTGGTGCTTTCTGCTCTACAGGGCCCTCCCTTTGAGCCCTTGTGTGACGCGGCTTTGTCCATTCTGACTCTGAAGGTGGTCTTTTTGGTTGCTATCACCTCGGTGCATCGCGTCTCTGAGCTGGCAGCGCTTTCTATGAAGCCTCCTTATTTTGAACGACATCAGGATAAGGTGGTGTTCCGCCTCAAATCGGATTTCTTGCCGAAGGTTGCGTCTTGCTTTCATCTCAATGAGGACATTGTCTTGCCTTCCTTGTGTCCTTCCCCCTCTAATTCTAAGGAGCGGACTCTTCATTCTCTGGATGTGGTCAGGGCACTTAAGTACTATTTGCTCGCCACGGAGTCGTTTCGAAAGTCGGACTCTCTGTTTGTTCTTCCTGACGGACCTAGGAAGGGTTTGCCTCCAGCCAAATCTCCTATCAGCAAGTGGATCAGACAGGCGGTGGGGCAAGTGTATTCTGTCAAGGGGAAGGAATCCCCTTTCCGTGTTACAGCTCATTCCACTAGAGCTATTGGTGCCTCTTGGGCTTTTCAGCACCAGACTTCTTTTGAACAGGTTTGTATGGCCGCTACTTGGTCTTCAGTTCATACTTTTTCTAAGTTTTACAAGGTTGACGTTAGGGCCTCAGCCGATGCTGTTTTTGGTTGCAAAGTGCTTCAGGCGGTAGTGACTTGAACTACCTGCTGTTGTTCACTGGGGATCCCACCCTTTTTCTTTTCGGACACTGCTTTTGGATGTCCCAAACGTGAAGAATTGAGATGAAGCAACCCGTGCTGTATACCAGGAAAAATACAATTCTGTGATTACCCACCTGTAGAATTGTTTTTACGGGTATGCAGCACGGGTTGCTTCATCCCACCCTTGTTTTGTTGTTCTCTTTTGCCTTTTTATGGCGATTCTTATAAAGTTCTTAGAGAGTTCTTTGTGGGCTGTGTTTCCTTAACATGGTCTTGCCTCCCAGCTTCTTGCATTACTGCTTTTCAAAACTGGGGATTTTGGGTATTCTCCTGCCTTTTATGGGCCGGGAGGAGCCACAAGTCTTTTTGCAGTCGACTGCGCCACCTTGTGGCGGTTAACCCAAACATGAAGAATTGAGATGAAGCAACCCGTGCTGTATACCCGTAAAAACAATTCTACAGGTGAGTAATCACAGAATTGTATTTTTATTATCTATATAGGTTCCATATACTAAAGACTTTTATACCTACAGAAGCTCCAGTTGGTATAAAAAGGCCTTTTCAGCAAACACCAGGTTCTGTATGGTAATGATAAACTTTGGTTGGCCAGTGGAGGTCCTAGATAGCTTATGACAGTAGGTAGTGGATGTAAAAGACAGGTAATAGGGAGAGATCCCTGGATGCTAGAGAAGGACTTTGAACACTAACCCTATACTACACAGCACTGTTTTTTTTTTTAACTCTTCTTTTGTGAGTAAAGTACAAAAAAGAAGACGTAAAAGCACACTGGCGAGTGGGTGCAGGACCTGGGACCGTCCCAGCCCCACAGAATGTCCAGAAATATAGATAAGGTCCGCACTCCTTAAAATCTTCAAGTTTTATTTCTTCCAATCAATAAAAAACATCTCCATAGAAATAATGCAGCCTAAAAGCGGTGATGCAGCCCAGGGATGCGACATGGGATCACCAGTGAGGTGAGCGTACAGGGCAATTCTCCGACATACACTCGGGGGCATCTCCATTCGGGATGCCCCATAAAGAGGGAGACCTACGGCCTTAGATTCTTTAGACCTTGTAGGACTTTTGGTGGCTACCAAAGGCCCTCAAACTTTATAGTGTAAAGTAAGGGTGTACATTTGGGATGCCCCATAAAGAGGGAGACCTATGGCCCTAGAGTCTTATAGACCCTAGGAAGGTTGTTGCTCCTTTTTAAACTAAAGAACAAAGAAAGGGAGTCCCACTACTCCCTAACCCACCCAAGCAAACTCGTGGCACCACCAACTATCTTAATGTACCAATGTTTATTTAAGATAATAGTACATGACATACAAACATATTAAAACATTTTAATTAAAAAACATATACACTACATATGTCCTCTCTAAGGAACAAAGGGAGGGGCAGGGAGGAACTCCACCGATTTATATGATAAGATTGATAATAAGGACCTTGGAGGTCGCTATATAATGCTTACATGGGTTTGGGTCCGCCTTGACCCAGACTATACCTCGCCTAAAATACTAATATACCTATATATGTGACCATGTGCAAACATGCAAATAGCATAATAAATCCTAATCCTGTGCAATCCTCTAACTATAGATGAAGTGCTAAGTGCCTATATATGAACATATCTCATGTGCAAATCCTACAATTCAAACCATTACTTTGATCAAGAGGACAAAGCCGGGTAAAGACAAGAAGACAGACCAGTCAAATCATATGCAATGCCAACAACAATAAAGCCTCACGTGTCCAATATGTGCATAGACCACCGATGGGGGTCCCCCCACCCCAGCCTCCTTTTTAAACTACCTCAAATTTTATAGGTAGTGGTTAAAGTAAGGGGTGGCCAAGTAACTAATTAAAGCGTCTCCAGAATGTTTATTCTGAGGTTATTTTATGCAAATACATAAGGGTGATGTCTGTAAATACATATAGGCATTTTGGAATTAGACAGGGGATGCTAATATTTAAAGTGGACCAACACCCAGGGGGGATCGGCCCGGAAATCTATAAGATTCCCGGACCGATCAGATCCCTCCCCGCGGGGCATCCGAAATCGGGATGTCCCACGGGGAGGAACCCCCCAGGAGGCCCACAAACCTTACCTCAGCCCCGTTCCATCGGCGCATGCGCGAGCCGCGGCCGCGTCTCGCGCTTCCCTCTAGCAGGGCGCGCTGTGAATGGCCGGTGCAGGCGCGCTCCCTGTTAGAGGGAAGCGCGAAACGCGGCCTCCAGCGCTCAGAGCCAGCTGAGCTGGTATGCGCGTCCAGGCGGCCTTGGACGCGCATACCACAGCGGCTCTGAGCGCTGTGATTGGCTGGCGCGGTCACGTGGGAGCGGGGAGAGGTGAGTTTTTTGGGGCTTTCTGGGGGGTTTCAGACACCGGGGCACCCCCGATCGGGGTGCCCCACCGAAGTGGACCAAAACCCAGGATAGTCAAAATCCTGGGTGTTGGTCCACTTTAAGGTTCTATGTGGTCCAGAAATTTGCTTGGTCTTGGTGTAAACATGCAACCATGGGCATAAATTCAATAAAAGTTTATCCGCCACTTACCTCCTCGGTTAATATAAAGTTCCTTCTTGTTTTTCTCTCCTCTCAGCGCTTTGTTGAGCAGCAGCACCCCATCCTGGTAGAAGCCCTTGGTGTAACAGTGCACAGCAAAGTCATTGTAGGTGATCAGCAGTTGATTCTCAGCCTCTATGTGGAGCTTCATGTTCTGGAAGTCGGGTCCATTTTCTACACTGCAAAGTTGCATGGCCCGAACAAAGTCCTCCACTGCCGGGCTGAAATTCTCCAGCCTCCTGTACACTGTACCTCTGAAAGTATGGATTAAAAAAGAATCTATGTTCATTAGGATCTAAAAACAATCAAACAATCTTGGTCATGGTGATACATCATAGGCTAGAAAGGGGGTATATTTGCAGTCTGATATCTGGTAGACAGGTGAAATGATATACATTCATGTTCAGCAGCCCAATTTGTTGGATTGGTCTATACCTCGGCATGACCAGGCTGTGTCTTCTGGAAACTTTTTATTGGGTGCAATATTGTCAATTCATGGGGTCATGCTGTTTATTTAGTGAAGTAAGTTTAACTCTAGGGGCGCATTCGGGTGTGAATTGCAACCTGCATCTCGGTAAACATTTTAAAGTGGAACAAACCTGGGATTTTGACTATGCCGGGTTTTGTTTCTCGTTCCCGGGGCATGAAGTGGTATGAAACCACCCAAATCTCCCATACAAACTCCCCTTTCCTCTATCTTGTCCGATCAGAGCTGTTTACCGTGCATAGTTAATGCTCGGCAAATGACTTTGTTTTGGGATGCCCGGGGGGGGGGGGGGGGGGGTTTGGGGAGAGGGGAGTCCAGCAACAGGCTCTGGAATCTTTTAGAATTGTGCATGCTTTTGTTCTGCTTTAACTTTAACACACCTAAAAGTGTAATAAATGTTTTTTTTCTTCTAGTTTTTTAAACAAAAATATTACCTGTACATGCATTAATGCAGGCGAGGTACATCATTTTTACCAATGAGGTAAGGAAGAACAGCCTAACTTTTAAAGTGGACCAAAACCCACCCTGGAGTCTATGAGACTCCAGAGCAGACATACTCACGCCCTGCTGTGTCAAATTCCCCTGGATGCCCAAAAACTCACCTTGTTTCCCATACTAATTGCGCATGCGCAAGCAGCTGTCACATCCCTGCTATCCCTTTAGGCAGACACACTCCCTGTTAAATGGTAGTGGGGATGTGGCCGCCCACATGCTCAGATCTGCTCGTCTTAGACAAGCTCTAGGATGAAGGGGCGGGAGCGATTGGGAGCACACTGACTGGACAAGAGGCTGCACATGCGCCGTAGGGGGGGGGGGGTTCACACAGCGGTGCACCCCTGATCGGGCTGCCCCAGGGGCAAGAACCAAAACCCGGGATAGTCAAAATCCTAGGTTTTGGTCCACTATACCTACCACTTTGGAAAAATTATTTATTTCACCTTTAAAAATGCCCCATCACAGGGCGTAGGTTATTTCTTTTCGGAAAAATTTTTTTATTGCACTTTGTATATTCAAGGAAAGAGCTCACAGAGATGCAGGCTGCAATTCACACCAAAGTGTGCACCAGTTGAGTTATACTTTCTTTCAAAAAATAATTGTGTGTCTGAGGTCCAACTAAATACCACAGAACACCCCCAAAGAAGCCCTTAAGAATGGAAAAATACCATTTTGTGAATACTCACCTGTAAAATGGGTATTATAAGTATGTCACACACCCCACTTCAAACATTAATAATTACACTAGGGTTAACGCACCGCTAGGTGGCAGCATTGCAGAGAACTTCTCCAAAAACTTCAACAGGCCCCTCCCGGTCTATACATACCTGGTACCTCCCAAGAACCTCCCAGTATTAGAACAGCAGTAAGACAAGGTACCAGAACCAAACAATGTAACCCTCAACGTAAAGAACCAAACTTCACCAAATAGAGAGCCAGGATACCAAAAAGGGGCGGGTGAAGTGGGGTGTGTGACATACTTATAATACCCATTTTACAGGTGAGTATTCACAAAATGGTATTATTCTAAGTATGTCACACACCCCACTTCAAACATTAATAATTACACTAGGGACATCCAACAGCAGTGTCCAGAAAAGGGTGGGTATCCGAATCAGGCAAAAACGCAGAAAAAACTCAGACCACTGCAGCCTGCAAAACCTTGCGGCCAAAAACAGCATCCGCTGAAGCCCGCACATCAACCTTATAGAACTTAGAAAAAGTATGAACAGAAGACCAAGTCGCAGCCTTACACACTTGTTCAACCGAAGCCTGGTGCTGAAAAGCCCAGGACGCACCAACCGCACGAGTAGAATGAGCAGTAACTCGGAAAGGAGGAGCCTTCCCCTTAGCCGAATAAGCACCAACAATGGCCTGACGAATCCATTTGCTAATGGAGGACTTGGCCGGAGCCAAACCCTTCCTAGGCCCACAGGGCACAACGAAAAAGGCATCAGTCTTGCGAAAAGAAGACGTAGCACGTAGATAGTACCTGACACAACGCACAACATCCAAGCAGTGCAAGGCACTCTCCTTGGCATTCTTAGGCATAGGACACAAAGAAGGAAGAACAATGTCCTGGTTAAGATGAAACGCAGAGACCACTTTAGGGAGAAAATCTGACTTGTAACGAAAAACCACTTTGTCCTGATGATCCTCAAAATAAGGAGCCTGAATAGACAAAGCTGCCAGCTCTGAAACACACCGAACCGAAGTGATGGCCACCAAAAAAGCAACCTTCTGAGTAAGAACGGACAAAGCGACATCCCGCAAAGGCTCAAAAGGAGGAGCCTTAAGAGCGGAAAGAACCAAATTCAAATCCCAGACTGGGAGCAAAGGCTTCCTGGGAGGCCGCACATGCGAAACCCCCTGGAAAAAAGTCTTGACCAAGGAATGACTAGCAAAAGATTTCTGGAAAAAAATTGACAAAGCAGAAACCTGCCCCTTCAAGGTACTCAGCTGAAGACCGGAGTCCAGCCCCGACTGAAGAAACTCCAAAATCCTAGACACAGAAAAGACCCGGCAGGGCAAAGACCTAGCCTCACACCAATCAATATAAGATCTCCAATACCTGTAATAGATGGAAGAAGAAGATCTCTTCCTGGCACTAATAAGAGTCTGAATGACCGCATCCGAAAGACCCTCCTCCTTTAAGATGGAGGTTTCAGCAGCCAAGCCGTCAAAGCCAGCGTTTGTAAACTGGGGTAACAGAGTTGACCCTGAGCGAGAAGATCTGGCTGAAGAGGCAGATCGAACTGATCCACGGCCAGACGAACGATGTCCGCGAACCATACCCGCCTTGGCCACCTTGGAGCCACGAGAATGGCGGGAACTCCCTCCAGAACCAACTTTCGCAGAACCCTGCCTAGCATGGGAATCGGAGGAAACAGATAAAGAAACCCCAGGTCCCTCCAGCTCAGGGCCATGGCATCCACCGCCAGAGCCAGAGGGTCCCGGAACAGGGACACAAAGGACGGAAGCTTGTGATTGTGACGAGAGGCAAACAGATCCACCTCCGGCGTCCCCCACCGGAGACAAAGAGACCGAAACACCTGGGGATGGAGAGACCACTCCCCCCGATGGGACGCACACCGGCTCAGAAAATCCGCCTCTGTGTTTTCCACTCCCGGAATGTAAACTGCCGAGATGCAAGGGACGTGAGTCTCCGCCCAGACCAGAATCAGGGACACCTCCCTGTGGGCACCCAGACTGCGAGTCCCTCCTTGGTGATTGATGTAAGCAACCGCCGTCTGATTGTCTGAGCGAACCTGAACCGGCAGACCTTGTAAATGATGCGTCAAGTGAGACAGAACCAACCTGATGGCTCGCAATTCCAGAACATTGATGGGCAAGTGGGCCTCCTGAGGGTCCCACTGCCCCTGAAACCGAAGATCCTTCCAATAACCTCCCCAGCCTGACAAACTGGCATCCGTGGTGACAGTTTCCCAAAATGGAGTCAGAAAAGACCTGCCCTTCAGAAGGTTGTCCGAGACCAACCACCGCAGAAGGGACTGCCGAACCCGAGGGGACAACCGGAAGGACCGATCCAACGACCCCGGACACCGGTTCCAAGACGCCAAAAAATGAAGTTGAAGAGTCCTCGTATGAAACTGAGCAAAGGGAACTGCCTCGAACAAGGCCACCATCAACCCCACCAGTCTCATCCCCAGACGAATGGACGGATGAGGATAGGAGAGGAGCAGCTGGACCAATTCCTGAATCATCAGAACCTTGGCCTGAGGAAGAAACACTCTGTGCTGGCAGGAGTCCAACGACATCCCCAGAAAAGTCACCACCCTGGCCGGAACCAGCGAGGACTTGGGGTAATTGATCACCCAGCCGAACCTCTCCAACATAGACACCACCGTGCTGGTGTCTCCCTCTGCTTGACTGAAGGAAGGAGCCATGATGAGAAGATCGTCCAGGTAAGGCACAATGCGAATCCCCTGAGCTCTGAGCAGGGCCATCACCCCCGCCAACACCTTGGTGAACACTCTCGGAGCAGAGGTGAGACCGAATGGAAGAGCCACAAACTGAAAATGCCGATCCCCCACCACGAAACGGAGGAACCGCTGATGAGCAGGAAAGATCGGCACGTGCAGGTACGCATCCTTGATGTCTATGGACGTCATAAAGTCCCCCTGCCGAAGCGAACCGATCGCAGACCGCAGGGTTTCCATGCGAAACTTCCGAGGACGAATAAACCTGTTGAGAAACTTCAAATCCAGAATAGGACGGAAGGACCCGTCCTTTTTGGGGACCGTGAAGAGATTGGAGTAAAACCCGCGCCCCACCTCTGAAGGAGGAACCGGGCAAATGACAGCTAAATCTAGAAGATTCCTTACTGCCGCCAGGAGCCCCTGCGCGGCCAAAGGATCCAAAGACACCCGAGACTTGAAGAACCTTGGAGGAGGACGGGACTCGAACTCCAACTTGTAACCGGCCGAAACCACCTCCCGGATCCATCTGTCCGGGACCTCCTGGTCCCACACCCGGGAGAAAAGTTGCAACCGTCCCCCCACCCGAACGGGTGAGGGCGCCCCCTCATTGCTGGGTGGGCTTGGCAGCCGGCTTGGGCTTGGCACCCCAGACGCGAGTGGGGCGGCCACGGCCTCTGCCCCTATTCCAACTGGCGCCCCTGGGGGCCGAGGAGCCCGCACCTCTACCGGCGCCGACTCCCCGAAAGGACGGATTGAACGAGACCATCCCCCGAAAGGAACGGCGAAATTTCTTGCGCTGAGGTAATTTACCTCCCTTGGCAACAGAATCCAGCCTCTCACCAAAAAGCCTCAAACCCAAAAAGGGCAGAGCCGTGAGCGATCTCTTAGAATTAAAATCGGCCGTCCACTGTCTCAACCACACACAGCGCCGGATAGCCACCAGCAAGGCAGTAGCCCTGCCACACATCAACATGGCATCCTCCTGAGCGGCCAGGATAAAAGACAAAAAAGCATCGCAGCGCTTAAGCCCAAGGGACTCATCACTGGTGGGCTCGAGATCCACTCCCAAGTCCCTGACAATAGACCTGACAGCAAAAGTCAAAAGAGCCGAGGCACAAACAGGCCTTAACACGGAACCCGCACATACAAAACCATGACGGGCAAGCTGATCAACCCGGCGATCCTCGCCGTCCCTGAGCGAAGTCGTGTCAGGGGAATGCACAACCGCCGTGTTGGACAGTCCCAGGACCGGAGTATCTACCTCAGGGGGAACAGACCAACGCTTCAACAATTCCGCCGGAAAAGGATATTTCCTATCCCAGCTAGACGGCACCCTAACAAGACGAGTAGGTTGCTCCCATTGCTTGAAAACAATTTCTTCAAAATGCTGTTGGCTGGGAAACTCCAGACGCTGCTTGGACACCCCAAAAAGCTGACCCTTGGGCCTAGGAGCAACCACCGGAGGCTCCAAATCCAAAACCTCAAACATCTGGCTCAGAATGGTAGAGGAATCGAGAGGGAGGCCATCAGCCTGATCCCCCTCAGAACCCAGCACCTGCTGAACATCAGAATCTTCTTCCTCAATGAGCTCACCTTCTTCACGGGGACGATCCGACCAATCCAGATCTCCCACCACTTCCTCATCTGAATCCAGCGGGGGCGGAGACAGATGCTTCTGCTTAGCTGAAACCTTCTGAGCGGCTATAACAGAAAACCGCTTCTCAAGGCTGGTCAAGCGGGCACATACATCAGACTGCGAATCCCCGCCCAGGACAACGTCACACGGGGTTCGGAATAAGCGAGGGGGAGGAGGAGATGGCGCGGCCGAAGAAGTGCTAGGCACCGGAGTACTGGACTGCCGTGCAATGTTCTGCTGTGCACAAGGGATACACAAAATGACATCATCTCCCTGGAGCGGAGTCCCACAACCCCCGCACACCTTGGATTGTCCCGAAGAACCATTCCCGGTATCTGTGGCAACCTCCATGTGGTGAAATTTATGGTATTCGCAGAACCCAGGGATTTATGCGGTACGCGACCCGGGATGCCCCTTAATAACCTAACACTTGTCTAAGTATAGTCACAAGATCCTGACCCAGGGGAATAGCATAAGACCCTTGTAAAAATATATATAACTATAACTATATATACATATGTGTATATATATATATTGCAAAGAAAAAACACCCCCCACGAGCCAGGTATATATGACCGGGAGAGCCCTGCCAGACGGGATCCCAGGATCTGAAAAACACAAGGGGAGAGGGACAGGCGTCAATCCAGCACCATAACCAAAATCCACATAACATACAAAACCCCCCTCACACCACCCCCCCCCCCTCATTAACCAGAGCAAAGGAAATGGTTAATGCCAACCAGCACCATAAAGATGCGCCGGAGCGAGGAGGAAGGAGAAGGAGGAGGAAAGGATCCGAGGGGTCATCGCAAGAAAAAAACAAAAACGCCTACCTTGAGAGGGAGAGGAAAACCGCGCAGCCTGCAGAAGATGGCGGCCCGCAAACAGCGCAGAGAGGGAGGAAGAGACAAGCTCCGGGAGCGCGGGAGCCGAGAAGGCCCCGCCCCTCCGGGACATCCAATCCGTGCGCGGCCCGCGCGACCCCGCCCCCAGGCAGCGTCAGCGTCTGCCGGCGGGGACCGCGAGCAGACCTCAATGACGGGACCGGCGGAGCCCCCCGCCGGCTCCCAGTGCGCAATACACGGACCCACACACTGATAACCGGTCCCCCCTGAGCAGCCGGACAAGCAGGCTGCAAGCGCCGGGAACGGCGCTCAGCCACCGGCGGGAGGCCCCGCCCCCCCCGGCTCCTGAGGGGAGAAAGACACACAGACAGGGGGAAAAAAAAAAAAAGGGCAGGCAAACTTACAGTGAAGTTAGTCAATGTAAAATCACAAAGGGACTCACAATGTAGAGCGCAGCAGCACACTCACACAGCATGTCACTGTTTAAAGCCATTCAGTCTGCTGTACAGCAAGTCACCGTCCCAAGCGCGCCCCACACCCCGGAAAGTGACACAATATCCCAGGGCAAGGCACAACCTGACCACTAACCTCCTATAAAATGGGGCATCCCACTTCCGGATCACCACTCCGGGAATCCCGCTATGCCCCGCAATGAAGGCTCGAGCGGAGGAGCTAATCTCCTAGGCACCAATGGTGCCGGCTACCTTTTTGCCCGGCCTACAGCCGAAGCTGGGAGGCTGCCATTAAATAGAGTACTTTCAAACAAAAGCCGGGCAGAAATAGACCACGGGGGGGGGGGCCGGGGGGATACCCCGGCTACCTGCAAGCAGGAGACTTCTTTCTTCTGTCTTGTCGCCACCTTGCAGAGAACAACACTGGGAGGTTCTTGGGAGGTACCAGGTATGTATAGACCGGGAGGGGCCTGTTGAAGTTTTTGGAGAAGTTCTCTGCAATGCTGCCACCTAGCGGTGCGTTAACCCTAGTGTAATTATTAATGTTTGAAGTGGGGTGTGTGACATACTTAGAATATGCAGAGCGCTCTATGGAAGCCCAGGCCTAGGTGAGTTTTACACCGAAGGGCATCATCATTTAGGATGCTCCCTAGGGAAGGGTTTATGCTTGACCTTTTTTTTTTTTAGACCTCAGTCCTGGAGTTGGGATCAAGAATCAGAAGCTAATGTGATGACCTAGATGTATGAACAATAATATAAGTGCTGCAGGCTGCTCCTTTCATGGCATTAATGCTCCATGCTGGACTTTATTGAGTAAAGTCATACTTTTCCATACATGTAAATGTTTTACCTGAAAATATGATACTCGGCGGAGAGTGGGTTGCACTCAGTGGCATTAGAGATCTTTTGGAGGGATTCCTGGAGCTTTGCCTGGACAGCATAGTTCACGGCTTTATCCTTTGCATCTGCTGCTTTCTCTTTTAGCTTGTCTCTTATCTTTAGGGCTTCCTGATGTTGAGGGTCTAAGGACAGAGCTTTCTGTACATCTTGTAGAGTTAGTGTGACCTAAAATTACAGTAAAAAGGTCAATGATGGGCTGTTCATGATTAGTGATAATAGTGCACACTGGCGCTGACACATTGTATTGTGTCTGTATCTCCACTAAAGCAGTTCAAATGGTCAGTGGGGCACTCTAGGTAGGGTAGGGTTTTACCTTTATTTTTATGAAGTACGATTATCTCAGGTACCACCCATTACAGTCTTCCCCCACAAGGCTGAAGGTCAGAGAGGCGGGAGGTGGGTTTCAACAAACAAAAGCCTGTGCCACAGGACCAGGATTTCCACACTGTATAGGTCCTCTTTAAAGCTAGGCTCACAGTGGGCCTATACTCTCACTGAAACAACTCTCTTCTGCCATTGCCACCCACTAAGTGCAGCAGCTGTTCACTTCTCTTTTCATTCCCCCAAAGAACTTGAGTATGTTTAGACCGAGAACCACTGGTTGGAAACCCCATGCTTCTAGTTAATTCCAGTTTGTAAACTCCCTTTTTGTTTCATAGCCTCTCTAAGCCTCATAGCTTTTCTTCTGTCCCCCATTGTGTGGCACTCTCAGGTTCTATGTATTCTAAGTATGTCACACACCCCGCTTCAAGATATTCATAACATGTGGGTAGTATGGTCTGAAGAGGGCGATTTGCAGAGATGATTGGAGGAAAGAAAGCCCCTCCCAGTCCATAAATACCTGGGACCTCCCACTCATTCCCAGTTTTCCATCTCTGCAGACGGCGAGCAAGTCAGAAGATGATGTCTCCTCATTGCACAGGGGGATTTCAGGTAGCCGGGTTTATTCCCGGCCCGCTTTTCTCTCTATTTCCACCCGGTTATGTTTTTTATAAGTCCCAATACACATGCCTCCCAGTCTAGGCTGTATCCCGGGTGAGGGTAGAATGGCACTTTTAGTGCTCTGGAGCCATGCTCCACCGTGAGACCCTGTACCAGAGGGTAGGCGGTTATCCGGGCTGGTGACCCCGGTTTGGGATGCCCTGTCCCTTGGCCCCCCCCTTTCCTGATGCCCTTCTCCTGTGGTGGTGGGGATAAAATGTCGGGGGCCACCTTTTTTACCTCAGAGTTAGGATTTATTTATTGTGCATTGTTTCACTGCTACTGGCGCCAGAGCTGAGGAGAACTTTTCTCCTCAGAAGTTGTAGTTGGGGGGTGGGGCCGGCTGTTGGCGCTGGCTTGTCCCCCTGGCTTTACTGTTTTTTGTTGCGGTGACTACCGCAATGGCCGCGCCGCGGTTATTTGCGCTGGCGGTTCCATTAATCTTGTGAGGGGAGATCTCCCCTCACGCGCTGGCCACAGTGGACGGGGCCGGGCGATTGCGCGTCGCCGCGGCCCGCACCCATTACATCCCTGGGGTCTTTGTGGTTACCGGCGCCGCGGCTGCTGTTCTTGCCATGGCGCCGGTATATGTGTGCGCTATAGTGTTTTTCTGAGGTAATTTACCTCACACATTTTGCCATTAGGGGCGCAGACCCACTGCGGAGCCCGCTTTCCGCTCTGTAAGGGGGCGGAGCTACGCATATCGCGCGCTCAGCGCTGGCCACGCCCACAGGCTCCTCTCTGCCTCTGTGAGCTGCGTGTGTGGTGGACGCCATTTACCTCACGCAGGAAGGCACAGTGAGTGGCCCTATGGGCCATATATATATATATATATATATATATATATATATTTACTTATATGTAACCCTTTATATCCGGCAGTCTTTCAGGTAGAACGCCTTAGGTTTTAAGGGGTCTTCTTCCGGTCCTTGGGTCCCTGGGTTAAATTCCATGTTAAAATCCTCCCACTTGGGACAATTATAAGGGCATCCCGGGTTGCTTACTAGCGTAATTCCCTCGGTCATTGCGACTACATATAAGTTCACCATATGGAGGCATCCCCAGATACCGGGCTCCCCTCGGGGCAATCCCGGAAGTCCATGGGCTGTGGGGTATCCCTAACAGGGGATGACGTATTTCTATGTATACTATGTGCACAGCAGACTATTACACGGCAGTCAGAACCCCAGACGTCTGGGTCAGCACCGCCGGCGTCATCCCCTTCCCACCCCGTCTTGGCCCGTGTCCCGTGTGACGTTGTCACGGGTGGGCAGTCGCAATCTGATGTGTGTGCTAGATTGACTAATATTGAAAAATGTATTTCTTCTGCGGTTGCCAAGAAGGCTCCAGCTAAGAGAAAGCATTTGTCACCGGTCCCACCGACATTTGAATATGACGATGAGGATCGCCTGGATTGGTCAGATTACTCCCCTCTGGAGAAGGGGAGCTATTTGACGAATCGGATTATTCGGACGACCAGCTATTCGTTGGTGCGGACTCTGAGAAGGGGTCAGGGAGTTCTTTGGATACTCCTAACGTCCTTGCTCAGATGTTTGAGGTTCTGGCTATTTCTCCTCCAGAGGTTGCTCCTCATCAACAAGGGGAGTTTTATGAGGAATCCAAGCCGCGCTTGGAATTCCCTAATCAAAGGCATTTTGATAAGATTATTTCTAAGGAATGGGAGAGGCCGGCTCAGCTCCCAGGCATTCTTCAGAGTTGGGATAAAAGATATCCTTTCCCTTTCGGACACGGTTAAGCGCTGGACGTCCCCCCCTGAGGTGGATGCACCAATTCTGGGGTTATCCAATTCAGACGTTTTTGAATAACCCCGATTGCTCTTCTCTTAAAGATGGAGGGGATAAACGAATTGGCCAGATGGCTTGTCATGGTTTCGCCTGTATTGGGGCAGCCATACGGCCCTTTTTGCGTTCATCTCTGCTGGTGGTGGCTACCAGGTCGGTGGTCAGAGACTTGTTGTCATCTTCCGGTTTGCACCCGGACAGTGACGAATTTCTGGGACTTAAACGTTGTGAGTTATTCTTGTCTTTCATGTTAGCCGCCTTGGAGAGCTTCTGCTCTGATGGTGACTATAAGGCGTTCAGTTTGGTTGCGCCAGTGGGCAGCCGACTTTGGGCCAAAAAAGTCGCTGACGTCTCTCCCATTCGTGGGGCTATGGCTTTTTGGAGAAAAATTGGATTCAGTAGCTAAGGGGGGTAAGTTACCTCAACGCAAGAAGCAACGACGTCCCTTTCGCGGGGCGGCTTCTTTCAATCATTCCTTTCGCGGATCCAGAGCAGGAAGAGGTTTCGCCTTCCCTTCCACTAGAGGAGATTCCTGGAATAGGGGCAGAGGACGTGCCCGCTCAGGATACAACTGGGGTTCATAACCCAAAACCTGCGAACAAGCCTGCTCAGCAATGAGGGGGCGCCCTCACCCGTGCGGGTGGGGGGACAGCTGCGACACTTCTCTCTGATCTGGATTCGGGAGGTTTTGGACAAACGGATCCGGGAAGTCGTGTCTTCCGGCTACAAGTTGGAGTTCGAGTCCCGTCCTCCTCCGCTTTTCTTCAGGTCTAGGGTGCCCCCGGACGCACCTGGCGCACAGGGGCTTCGGGAGGCAGAAGTCTTCTGGAGATATAGGTCATCTCGCCAGTGCCCCTATCAGATCAGGGTCGGGGATTTTACTCAAATCTGTTCACGGTCCCCAAAAAGGATGGCTCTATCCGGCCCATCCTGGATCTGAAGATCCTCAACAGGTTTATCAGGCTGTGAAAATTTCGCATGGAATCGCGTCGTTCAGCTATCCGCGCTCTCCGTCAGGGGGACTTCATGACGTCCATAGACGTCAAGGACGCTTTCCTCCATGTTCCGATTTTTTCCCGCGCACCAGAGATTCCTCAGGTTTGTGGTGGAAGATCGGCACTTTCAGTTTGTAGCTCTTCCTTTTGGTCTCACCACAGCTCCAAGGGTTTTTCACCAAGGTGCTCGCTGGGGTGATGGCTCTTCTTAGAGCGCAGGGAATTCGCATAGTGCCATATCTGGACGATCTCCTCATCATGGCATCATCATTCAGCCAAGCGGAATTGGACACCAGGACGGTAATATCCACTCTGGAGAGGTTCTGCTGGGTGATCAACTATCCCAAGTCCTCCTTTTACCCGTCCAGGATAGTATCCTTTCTGGGAATGTCTCTGGATACAGATCAGGCCAGAGTGTTCCTTCTTCAATCCAAGGTTCTTTTGATTCAGGAATTGATTCGGTCGCTCATGTCCATTCCTTGTCCGACCATTCGACTAGGAATGAGACTGGTGGGGTTGATGGTGGCCTCCTTCGAGGCAGTCCCCTTTGCCCAGTTTCACACGAGGACGCTACAACTCCATCTATTGTCTGTCTGGGACAGATCTCCTCTGTCGCTGGATCAATTCTTTCTGATGTCTCGCCGACCACTCAGGTGGTGGCTGAACTCAACCAATCTGTTGAAGGGCAGGTCTTTTCAGACTCCTCGTTGGGAGGTGGTCACCACGGATGCCAGCCTCTCAGGATGGGGGGGCTTCTGGAATGATCTGCAATTTCAGGGGTTGTGGGGACCCCTGGAAGCCCACGAGCCTATCAACATTCTGGAATTGAGAGCCATCAGAATGGTTCTTTTTCGTCTGACTCATCTCCTGCAGGGCTTGCCGGTCCAGGTTCGGTCGGACAATCGGACGGCGGTTGCCTACATCAATCACCAGGGAGGGACTCGCAGCAGGAGTGCCCTCAGGGAAGTGTCATTGATTCTGGACTGGGCGGAGAGCCACGTCCCGTGCATCTCGGCAGTTCACATTCCGGGAGTAGAGAACTCGGAGGCGGACTCTCTGAATAGGTGGTCAGCCCGCAAGGGGGAGTGGCCTCTCAGTCCCAAGGTGTTTCGTTCAATTTGTCTCAGGTGGGGTTCACCGATGGTGGACCTCTTTGCCTCCCGTCACAATCACAAACTTCTGGCATCTGTGTCTCTGGCGAAGGATCCGCTAGCCTTCGCGACGGACGCCGTGTCCCTGAACTGGAGGGATCTGGGGTTTCTGTATCTGTTCCCTCCGTTTCCCATGGTAGCCAGAGTAGTGCGCAAGCTGGCTCTGGAAGGAGCGTCAGCAATTCTGGCGGCTCCAAGGTGGCCAAGACAGGTTTGGTTCGCAGACGTGGTAAGGTTAGCAGAAGATCAGTTCGTTCTGCCCCTGCTGCCGGATCTGCACACACAGGGTCATCTACGTTGCCCCAATTTACCAACGCTGGCTTTGATGGCGTGGCTGCGGAAACCTCCATCTTGAAGGAGGAAGGTCTTTAGGAAGAGGTTTTCTTCTTCCGTTTACTATAGGACTTGGAGGTCTTATATTGATTGGTGTGAGACTAGGGCTTTCCCTTGCAGGGAATTCTCTATTTCTAGAATCCTGGAGTTCCTGCAACATGGTTTGGATCTAGGGCTCCAACTTAATACTCTGAAGGGGCAGGTGTCTGCCCTGGCGGTGTTTTTCCAAAGATCTTTTGCGCTTCATCCGCTGGTTAAGACCTTTTTCCAGGGGGTTACGCACGTGCGGCCCCCTAGGAAGGCTCTGATTCCGGTTTGGGATTTGAATTTGGTTCTTTCTGCTCTTCAGGGTCCTCCCTTTGAGCCCTTGCATGATATTGCCTTGTCTTCCCTTACTCAGAAGGTGGCCTTTTTGGTAGCTATCACTTCTGTTCAGCGTGTTTCTAAGTTGGCGGCTCTGTCCATTCAGGTCCCGTATTTTGAAAGACATCAGGACAAGGTGGTTTTCCGTTTTAACCCGGATTTCCTTCCTAAGGTGGTTTCTGCCTTTTCACTTAAACCAAGACATTGTTTTGCCCTCTTTGTGTCCTAATCCCAGTAACGAAAAGGAGAGGGTCCTGCATTCCCTGGATGTGGTTCGAGTTGTGAAGTACTATTTGGTGGTAACGTCTGCCTTTCGTAAGACTGATGCCTTCTTTGTGGTACCCTCTGGGCCCAAGAAAGGTTTTGGCGCCCGCTAAGTCTTCCATCAGTAAGTGGATTCGTCAGGCCATTGTCGGGGCCTTTTCTGCTAAGGGGAGAAATCCTCCCCTTCGTGTTACAGCTCATTCTACTCGTGCGGTTGGGGCTTCCTGGGCTTTTCAGCACCAGGCCTCTGTTGAGCAAGTTTGCAAGGCCGCTACCTGGTCTTCTGTTCACACTTTTTCAAAGTTTTTACAAGGGTGATGTTTGGGCCTCAGCGGATGCTGTTTTTGGCCGCAAAGTTCTGCAGGCTGCAGTAGTTTAAGTTGTGCTTTATGCCTTGTTTTGGATCCCCACCCTTTATGGACACTGCTTTTGGATGTCCCACATGTTATGAATATATTAAAGTGGACCAACACCCAGCGGGATCCAATCCCACCCCGCGGGGCATCCAAAATCGGAATGCCCTGCTGTGTGAAACCCCCAGGACGCCTGCTGCACTTACCTGATTGCCGGTCCAACGGCGCATGCGTGGGCCACGGCCGCATCTTGCGTTTCTCTCTAGCAGGGAGCGTGCTTAGAAGGAAGCGCAAGATGCAGCAGTAAGACGTCTCATTGACGTGCATACCACAGAGGCTCAGCGCGCAGATTGGACGAGTGCCCGCGCATGCACCGTAGGAGCGGGGTGAGGTGAGTTGATCTGGGCGTTCTGGGGGGTTTCACATAGTGGGGCACCCCTGATCGAGGTGCCCCGGGGAAGTGGACCAAAACACAGGATAGTCAAAATCCTGGGTATTGGTCCACTTTAAGGCATCAGGCAAGTATATTTTTGTTATTACAACCTACAATATCCCTAGGATAAGTCTAGACTTTAGTACTGAGCCTCTTGACATGTCCTAAAGGCAGACTGGCAACACATAGCTTCAGGCAGGCTCATAAGAGGTTCGGTTCTGCCACTGACCTGGACTACACTGGTCAGGTAAGGAGCCCTGACCCTTTAAAGACTTTGTTGAAACCATGTTTGCCCTGGTAAGTAGCTGAGCAATCACCCGAGATGCTGGCCCTGGAGTAAAAAATTGCAGGGGCGGCCAACTCGGTGCCCCCGGGGGCATGCTGACTTGACGCGCCCAACTGTGTGAGCCCCCCAGATTGCCCCCCGCAGGAGCCTTAGCTTTTCCCTGTCCCTCATCACATCGCTGCAGATCCCGTCCCCAGCCAAATAGAGCTGGTCATGCGCACTCCACAGGGGAGCCAGGGATGTGTGTACCGCCCAGCTCATCATGCAGACGCAACATTCGAAATAGCTTTATGCCGTGCATCAGTTTGCATGGCATAAAGCTTTGATTGGACAGGCACTCACTCATGAGCCATGTGTACCCCCACCCCCCCACCCCATTAAAACCTACTTGACCCAACGGCAGATGCGCGGGCCGCAGTCTACACTACACTTTACCTTTAGCCAGGCATTTGTGAATGGCTGGCGCGGGCACCCCCCCCTGCTAGAGGCTAAAGGGGATGCGGCTGTCACCGTGCTCAGCTGCATTCATATCTATTCATCAACCCTTATCCAATAATTATGAATGAAGCTGAGCGTTCTGATTGGCAGGTGGACAGGGTGGACAGGGTTTTGGTCAGCCACACTTTAAATTAGCAGGGGTCTGTGTTTTACAGATATTTAAAGTGATCCTATACCCAGAAAGGTTTATATTCATACAAACAGTAACCAGAAGCAGTATGATGTCCGAATGGCAGTGGTATGCTTCATTCAGTTACAAGGCAAAGTGTCACAAAATGACAGTTAGGTTGAAGTGCTTTCAGATTTATTGCAGTTATTATAACCGATAAGGTTAATGCCCAAAGTTGAGCTGTGTGTACTGTAACTGAATGTATCATCGCTGGAAAGCATCAGGGGGCTAGGGCTACTCGCCAGGGAGCAATATGGCCGACTGCATCTGTTTTGTGTTTTTATGCATATTGGGCTAAGACTTTAGTAAAAAAAAGAAACGCAGGTGGTTTTGGGGCCCTGAGCTGGGGATAGAAGGTAAAGACATTAACTTCCTCTCTCAGTATAGGATCACTTTAAACATGTAGCAGCAATTATAGTAATGAAAACTTATTTATGTGCTCCTGAAGCGTTACCTGGTTCAGGTGATCATAGAGTCTGGCCCGCACAATATACAAGTCAGGATTGTCTTGTTCCTCTTCAAGCCTTTTATTCATCAGGCGAATGCACTCCTCATATCTTCCCAGGGCAGCCAGGCAGCAGATACTGCCAGGCAAAAAAATATCAACAAGTTAAGGTCTGGCCAGAAGGGAGCACAGCCACAATGAAATGTTAAGATTACACTTGAAATATTCCCCAATTCCTGGACTGGCTGGTGGGTCCAACCTGAATGTCAAGAAAGGAGGCTGCTGTGTGTATTAAACCACTTCCATTTCTGCCAGTAGTCACCTCCATGATACTCCTATTGGATTGCTACGTCTAGCCAGCCCATGTATAAATGACGCCTAATCTGGCATGAAAGTGGACGTGGGACTGGCTACAGTGAAAAAAAAAAAAAAATCCAGTAATTTGACCTGGAGTGCTGCAAAAATGCAATAAGATTTGGGGGGTAGTTTGGGGATGGGGACGGATTATATTTGTGATTGGCTGAGAGGGGACAATCTCAGACACACATGGAAAAGTCTTGAGTTATTTGCAAAAGAATCGAACATGGCCAAACAGCAGTGCAGTTCCACTTTAAACTTGGCCAAGTTGTGCCAGAGGGAAGCCCGCCCAAAAGTTTGCCATACATGTGTGGGCAACCCAGTGTGACTGGTAGACAGAAACTGTTGATTCCAACAAATGAAATATCTGAATGCACAATAATGTGGGGCCACATAGGGCCCAGCTTCTCCCTGCATTTGAGGTGGTTGCCTCTGGGCAAGCTGCCACATAGACTGAGTGATTGCTTAGTCAGTCAATCGCTGAGCAGCAATGGTGCCACTGCTGCTAATTGGCTGCCAAACCAGCTAGTCCCGTTCATTGTGGCAGCTTGGATGGTGGGGGACGAATTGTACAGAGGATCAGGTGCCTGACACTGGACAAGTCCTGTTTTTAAAATTTTATCTAATTAATTATCCAAATTGTCCTTAAATGAGCACTATCATGAAATTGTGTAATATTAAAAACCCATATAAACACATTGGCTAATGAGAGGAGGAGTGACCTAGACACACAAACTGAATAAAACTCCTGCCAAGATTGTGGTTCTTCTCCTGGTAGGAATAAAATACAGGGGTGAAATCATGCCTGGCTGGCTATTTCTTGATGCTGGGTGTATAAGTGACCTCTCCTCCTGCCATCTACCATATCTATATGGATTTTTATTATTGGGCCATTTCTTCACAATAGTGCTCCTTTAACACCATCAAAAGTTTTGGGGGGGGGTGTGATATATAGATATATAGAGAGAGAAAGAGCCTGGACTCCCACTTTAATTAAAATCTTCAGGACACTGCTATGTAATTGTTTGGTGTCTTATAGTCAAATAAAACAAGGCTCATGTCATTCTGATTGGGTGATGAGGGTTTTACCATTTAATTGCCATACAGTTGGTATGTTACCTGCGCATGTGATAGTGTTTGTTCTGTGGCTGGAGCTCTGCAGCACAAGTGAAACTTTCCAGAGCCTCCATGTGGCACCTCTGCTCAAACAAGGTCTGACCCTGCAAAGAGACATCAGCACAGCCGTGAGAAGGTACCACAAACCTCTAGAATAAAATGGTCATTGTAAATGCAGCAGAATCATCTCTTCAGGGAAGTTTCTAGGCAAACCAGTACTCCGTGCAGGGAGGAAAAAATTCTGCCCCCTTCTCGCCCACCCTATAGTGCTGCTGCTATCCCATAAAGGTATGTTCCATACAGTGCCTCTACCATAGTAGCAGACAGTGCCCCCTCTCCATAACTGAGCCCAATATGGGGGATGGGGGCCAGTCTTATGGCTTGCACTACTATTATTGGTTCTGACTCATCTGCAGAAAATGGGATACATGCACCCCAATGGCCTTGGCGACAGGGTGATTGCCCTGCTTATCCTCCCCAAGAAACAGCCCTGCCTCTTTTAATGCCAGTGAAAGAAGCTGCAAGTAGCTTCTGCCCATACAGACTGTGCAAGGAGAACAAAGGGCCGCTTTATGTAGGTCCCTGAGGGCTACGCGTTGAGTTGGATTTTGTCACAGGCTCTCTTGACATCGCCTCAGGTTAGAATATTATATTTTTTTAATCTACTACTTACATTTATTTATCTTATACCCTAGTGTTATGTAGCCCCTCTGAATGTATCCGCTACTCATTGGTGGATGGGCCTGCAGCTTGCCGCTCAAGTCTCCAACCCTTTTGCCTGGCCTTGCTATACCCGCCCTACCCATGTTCTGCCCCTGCAATGCAATAGTCTTGGAATTGAGGCAATAGGGGAACTATGCCCACCAGTGCCAAATGATCTGCCTCTGCAATACTAAAACATCAGTATCCTCACTTTAAGAGTGGTCATATCCACCCCTGCAATGCTACAGTCTAAGCTGTGGAGTGCACTTATTGACCAGAAATTGGGGATATTGTTGGGTGACTGTGGGCCAATAAATCCTGGGTTGAGTTTTGACCCCAGTCCAATCTGTTTTTGGCACCTCCATTGTTTGTACATCTAGCCTGCACTTGAAGCATAGTGTTTCTATGTTTCCATGTGTCATGCTTTACCTGTAGGTAATATGTAACTGCCAGCAGTTCTATGTGCCCTGCTGGCGGGTTGGTGGCACTGCAGGCTTTCTGCAGGTTGAGCGCTGCAGACTGGAAGTCACCCAGTTGGAGGAAGGCTTCTGCTCTCTTGGTGTACAGCTCCATCTGCAATATAAAGAAGTTATTAAAGGGAAGCACATAAGAAAGCACCTTACATATACCGGGATAGCAGGTTCTCTTGGTGGTGATGATATGCTTTGGAAAGGTAAGTTTTGCTGTGATATTTTTCTACAAAGATTTATGCATTCCAACAATGATGGCTAGTCTGTTCCAGTTGACACAAAGCAGTTTTGCCTAAACTCCGCTTTAGGACAAAAGAACTCCTCTCCCCTCCGTTCCCAGAATTGGACCTATTTTATTGCTACTGCATCTACCTACCCCCCATAAAAAATACTCTTAAAGTAGAAGTAAACTCAAAAAACTATGTCTCTGGACAGATCCACTGCTATACAGTACTTTGACTGGGCAGGCGGGAGAAGGCACAGATCAGGGGATACCACTCTGTACACCATTTGTGCATCTACTGCCTACCTGCAACAACACATTATTCAAATAGAACGGGTTCAAAGGTGGGCAACAAAAATGGTAGAAGGACTTAAACTCAAAACTTATCAGGAGAGACTTAATTTGTACAGTCTGGAGGAAAGAAGGGAGAGGGGGGACATGATTGAGACCTTTAAATATGTGAAAGGATTGAATAAGGTTCAGGAGGGAAGTGTTTTTAAGAAGAAGCTTAATGATAGAACAAGGGGGCACAACCTGAAGCTAGTCGGGGGGAAGATCAGGAGCAATGTTAGAAATTATTATTTTACAGAAAGAGTAGTAGATGTTTGGAACAAACTTCCAGCAGAGGTAGTTGAAAAATCAACAGTCACTGAATGTAAACATGCCTGGGATAAGCACACATCTATCCTAAGATAAAGAGTACATACAATATACACATAAGGGCAGACTAGATGGACTGTATGGTCTCCTTCTGCCGTCACCCTTCTATGTTTCTACTGCAAGAGTATCGGTAATGCGTGATCCGTGCAAGGTAAGATTTTTTTTCATGTAACCCGATGCCACGCCTCAGCGCCAGGGAAGGGTGGCAGGGTTGAGGGGTCATTGCTACACTTGGTCTATCAAAGAAAAGACCTACTCCTTTTGTGGCTCCTGCAGCTGTTCTGTCCTGCTTTGGTGTCATAAAAAAACTTAAAGGACCTTGCGCGCCTCCCCTATTTCAGTGGAGCTTGCCAGTGATTAGGGAGATGGGCCTACACACAACAGGACACAATCTCAGAACCTGGTAAATTTCATAACACCGAAGCGGCAAAGGGCAAAACCAGAAGACATAGTTTAGAGTGTTTTTTCCCTGGACAGTCTATTCAGACTGGTCACACTTGGGGGATGACCTTAGAAATGTCAAAGCACGATGTAGGTCCACTTCACATTTTTGAGTGTTTATACCTTTTCTGGGCACAGGTTAATGGCTTTTGAAAATAAGATGACCGCTTTCTCCCAATTCTCCTGGGACAGGCACTGCAGGCCTCGCTTGTAGCTGCAAATACAATAATATAGAATAGATACTGAAATCAGATTCTAAACTGTTCTGCTCAGACCTTGAAAAACACATTAAAAAATCTGTATTTAATATGCCACTGAAACAATAAGGTACAGAAACGTTTAAAGTGGACCGTCACCCATGGGTGATCGGCCCGGGAATCTATAAGATTCCCGGGCCGATCACCCCCCTCACCGCGGGACATCCGAGATCGGGATGTCCCGCGGTGAGGGACCCCCCCCAAAACCCCAAAAGAACTAGACCTGATCGGCGGCGGCAGCGGCCGCCGCCGCCTCCCGCGCGCTCCTCTAGCCGTGCGCGCGCCCGCGCCGGCCGTTTGTGAATGGCCAGCGCGGGCGCGCGCACTGTCAGAGGGGCACGCGGGAGGCGGCGGCGGACGCGCTGCCTTGTCCGCCGCTTGTCCGTGGGAGCGTGGTGAGGTGAGTTTGGGGGTTTCTGGGGGGTTTTACACAGCGGGGCACCCCTAATCGGGGTGCCCCCCTGAAGTGGACCAAAACCCAGGATAGTCAAAATCCTGGGTGTTGGTCCACTTTAAATAGAAAAATTCCAAGGCGCTCACTAGTATAAATATCTAAATCCAATTAAATTGCTCTTACATGCAGATAAAACTTACACTGTATGTAGGTATAAAAATCGCATAACAAATTTAAAAAATGCACAGAGCTGAAACCACTTCAAAACAATTAAAGTTCATTTTTAGGCAAAAAATTAAAAAGAGCTATACTCACCTTTTCTCCCACGCAGACCGTTGCTCCTAGTCCGGGGCTGCAGCTCTCCAGGGCTTTATTGTCCATTTGTATTATGAATTGCTTGTTTCATCAGCTTGGCTGCATTTGGCTGCATTTGAGCACACAGTGTGTCTCTAAATAGCTCAGAATCCATCTGTCCTGTGTCACACCATCAATAAACACTAGTAACCCAGTGCCACTGGCAGCCAATCATGCCCAAGCCATCACACTGCCTACGCCATGTTTTACAGATGATGTTCTATGCTTTGGATCATGAGCCGTACCACACCTTCACCATACTTTTTTATTCCCATCATTCTGGTAAAGGTTGAACTTGGTTTCATCTGGCTTTTTTAGTTTTTTTTTTTTTTTTTTTTAGCAAAGTCCAATCTAGCCTTTATATCATTAAGGCTTATGATTGGCTTGCACCGTGTAGTGACCCCTCTGTATTTACTTTCATGCAGTCTTCTCTTTATGGTAGATTTGGATATTGTTATGCCTACATCCTGGAGAGAGTTGTACACTTGGTTGGCTGTTGTGAAGGGGTTTCTCTTCACCATGGAAATTATTCTGCGATCATCCACCTTTGTTACGCATCCAGGTCTTTTTGCTCTCTTTCTTTCTCTCTCTCTAAGGATGTACCAAACTGTAGACTTTGCCACTCCTGATAATTTTTTTCGCACCTTAACTATGGCTTGTTTCTCCTACATGGAGAGCACCTTTGACCGCATGTTTTCTTCACAGCAAAATCTTCTAAATGCAAGCACCACACCTCAAGCCAACTCCAGGCCTTTTATCTGCTTACTTGAGAATTGTATAACAAAGGAATTGTCCTCACCTGCCCGTGAAATAGCATTTGAGTCAATTGTCCATTTACTTTCGGTCCCTTTAAAAAAAAAAAAAAAAAAATACAGGATGGAACATGTTAAAGTGGACCAACACCCAGGATTTTGACTATCCTGGGTTTTGGTCCACTTCAGGGGGGCACCCCCCAGAAACCCCCCAAAACTCACCTCACCACGCTCCCACGTAGCCACGGACAAGCGGGTGACAGCTACGGACAAGACAGCGCGTCCGCCGCCGCCTCCCGCGCGCCCCTCTGACAGTGCGCGCGCCCGCACCGGCCATTCACAAGCGCCTAGAGGGGCGCGCGGGAGGCGGCGGGAATCTATAAGATTCACCCCCTATAAGATCACCCCTGGGTGTTGGTCCACTTTAAGGAGCTGAAACTCCTGAACCCTTCATCCAATTTTAAAGTGGAAGATTCCCGGGCCGATCACCTCCCTCACCGCGGGACACCCAAGATCGGGATGTCCCGCGGTGAGGGACCCCCCCCAAAAGCCCCAAAAAACTGACCTGATCCCGCGCGCCCCTCTAGGCGTGCGCGCCCCCGCGCCGGCCATTCACAAACGGCGGCGCGCACACTGTCAAAGGGGCGTGCGGGAGGCGGCGGCGGAGGCGCTGTCTTGTCCGCGCTTGTCCGTGGCTACGTGGGAGCGTGGTGAGGTGAGTTTTGGGGGGTTTCTGGGGGGTTTTACACAGCGGGGCACCCCTAATCGGGGTGCCCCCCTGAAGTGGACCAAAACCCAGGATAGTCAAAATCCTGGGTGTTGGTCCACTTTAATGTAGATACCATGAAATGAAAGCTGAAAGTCTGGACTTTATGTCATGTGTATTGATATAATCCGAAGGGAATTCAGTGGGAGCCTTTGTCTCAGTATCTTTTTCACAAAATAGTTTATTGATTGGACCCCCAGACTACACCATAGGGTAGATTTTCTCTAACCTATGTTGTGTGTGTGTGTGTGTGTGTGTGTGTGTGTGTGTGTGTGTGTGTCGCACTTACTCTTTTGCTACTAAATACCTAGTAAACCAAGAAAGCAGTATTCCTATTACTCAAACCAAAAGAAGCCTATACTTCCCTTCTCTCCCATGCAGATGTAGCCATATCCATTTTTGCTCCGCTTTGATGCATACATGTTTAAAGCATTTTGAGAACCTTTTAATCTCAACACACTAAAATGCAAAAAAAAAAAAAATCACATGATTGTGTGCCGAGTAGAAAAGCTCACAAACGTTAGCAAATACCAAAACATGGAGATGGTGAACTTGACACATAATTGATAAAAAAGCTTGTCTACAAGGTGGACAGCTCACCAATTTTAGTGAATTGGCCCCTTATAGAGAAGGGAGATCAGGGAAGCCACTCTTCTCACAATGCTGAAATATTGACAATACTGTCCACAAACAAGGCCATTGTATAGAAAAGGAGAAAGCTTACTGCTCTGTCATCTTCTGATGCACAATGTCCTCATATGAAGGTCGTTTGGGTGTCCGAGGATTTCCATCCAATGCCAGGAACACTTTGGAAGAGCCGAAAATATTTAGTTGCGCTTTCCTGCGAGCTTCCTGCAGCTGCTCCTCACTGACTGCTGTACAGAAGATGCCTGAAATCCATGACCCCAGGGAAAAACAAAGAACATAGACATGAGCAGGAAAGATTTGTTTTACCCACAAAGTGTTTATTTTAGTTTTTATACAGTTGAGAAGAGTTAGATTGGCAGTTATATTAGTCTGCAGCCCTGCTGGAGTGACTTCCCCCTTGGATTCTGGTGTTAGGTACCAAGCAGTAAGCAACACAATAGGGGACTGGGAAGCCGCAGCACATATGGTCACAAGCTGTACCTCCTATGGAAGGAGGAGCCTGATGGTCTGATATACTGATCCATTCCTGGCAAGGTTCTGTCAAGAAGGGGGGCAAGAAACCGCTATGCGCAAAGTAGCCGCTGGTGCCTTCTATTGAAGAATATGCTGGATGCCTCAGCGTGTGTTGAGGTGTTTTGGTCCCTAGTCTGAGTGAGTCCACCATGATAAGGTTAGAGGTTGGGATGGTTAGAGTAGGGTAATTGTCGCAGCACCACCCATCCGTCCCTGTCCAGTAAAAAAAATTAAAAAAAAGGCACATACTCACGTCCTGTACCCCCCCCCCCCCCCTGCACAGTCTATGGTATGCAGAAAAGCTCTGGTACACTCCAACAAACAGAGGAAGTACTGTACTGCGTCTGGGACACCCCTGTGGGTGGAGCAGCATTGGTGTGGATGAGCTCCTGAAGAATCCCCAGGGGTGTGCATCACTCAAGACCTGATTTTAAAGTTTTAGAGAACAAGACACTATGCTGGCTGCTACAGGAGGCAGTGTTAATCCCACCAATAGAAATAACCCACCCTATGGAAATATTTGCACGTATTACTGGTTTTATTTTAGGGCTTATGCAGGTTGATGCAGGGTTGCTTTAAAAAATATGAGCTTGGTGAAGCAAAGGGAATCTGAATGGAAGAAGCAATGCTGATTAGTTAAGCATGCACCATAAAAACAAGAAGGTGGGTTTACAGGGAATCCCTAGGGGATACACATAGCGGGGCATCCCAAATTAGCATGCCCCACAAGAGAGGAAAAAACACAAGAAAGTACATTTCTTAGGTGTTCTTCCTCTTTAAAGGGATTGTCTATGCAAAGAACAAAAACTTGATACTAGCCTCACCACCAGTCTTCAATCCACCTACTCCAAGAAAGAATTTTCCCCTCCACACGCTCATTCCATTCATTACAGAGTATGTGTGTGGAGGGTAGGAATTCCATCTTAATGGAGGCTACTATGCCTGGCTGTCATTGGACGCTGGGGTGCTCATGTTTGGTATTCCCCATTTAACAGGAGACCCAGAAATGGCTGCATACTCCAGCGCTGCATGCTTTCGGTGGATGGGGTAAGTCTGCAACATGTGTCCAGCTTTCTCTGGGTCTAGGGTGAACCTAGCCTCTGTCTGCTGCTGACTATAGAAAGATGCCCCCCCCCCCCCAAGAACATGGCGCTTCACTTCTCAATAGAGCAGTGCACTGCCTGAGCAATCTCCATGATATGTGATGAAATGTAGCTGCACTTGGTGAAGAGACCAAATGTAAAGAAATCACAGGTTACAGATTTAATACAATATTCTGAAGACATTTTTATAGATACCCAACTGTCTTTCTTCATTCAGAATAAAACCAAAAGTCTTTTGAAACTGAGAAAGAGTTGATGACTAGCAAGCTGGCTTGGCGTATTACAACAGATCTACTGTTACCAGCAAAAGAAAAAAAACAGACCCAAATAAAGCACAGAATAAACCGTATCCAAAGATAATGCAAACGTCACCACCCAAACTGCATTTTCTTTTTACTTTTTGTAGAGTTGAGAAACTTAAAAAAGCATTAGTTTGAAAAATGGCCCAATAATAAAAATCCATATAAATATGCTGGATGGCAGGAGAAAAGGTCACTTATACACACGGCATCAAGAAATATCCAGCCAGGCTTGTTTTTTTATTTTAATGGTAGAACGAGGAAATCACAGGTGACAGGCTTTTAACCACTCATATTAACCTGTCACTCCTGAATTTTATTCCTACCAGGAGAAGAAAACCACAAGCTTTGTGGGAGTTTTATTCAGTTCAGGTGTATAAGTGACCCCTCCTCTCATTAGTCAGATATTAGTCAGACTCATATTACACAGTTTCGCAATATTGCTCCTTTAAGTAGTGCCGGCAGTGTATTGTACACGGCCCTGTTCAGCAGCTTTAGGCTCCTGGTGCAAGAACAGTGGCCACAATAATTAAGCATAGTGCAAGCAGATCTACCCAGAGCCCTGAACGTAGCTGGCAATCAGTGCAGTAGCCATCCAGCTTGTCACAACAAGCTGGAGTAGCGATTCAGAGGCAGGTGGCGAATGCCTAAATATACACTGTGACCCCCTCACATTCATCATTTACCGTACACCATTTTTATTTTATTAAAAAAATAGATATTGATCCTATTTGCTCACAATGTTGATGCCCGCATATTACCCATACTACCCTGGCAAGCCCAGTTTTTCCTACCTGATCCTTGCTCCTTTGGTAAAACAGGGCCCTGGGTTTGGACACCAACAGGGGATGGGGTCCAGAGTAGACGTGGTGGCTTGCGGCCAATCATGGGCCCATTTTGCCAATGGTCTAGCAATGAAGAGGCAAGGCATCAGCAATCCAGCAAAACCCATCAACCCCATCGCACAAAGTTACCCCACATACACACACACTAATAACCCACATTAGATGTTACCCCTCCAAACACTCTGTTACCCCCCTACTACACACATTATTAACCCCACACACCGTTAAAGATAACCAAAACAAGTTTTGGACGATTCCCTTTTCCTGAGGCCCCACTGGGTGAAGCTGTCTGGTATCGCAATAAAACTTAGCTTTCCATCAATCCCATAGCACATGTGCGCTGTACGGTAGCATCTCCCCAGGATAAATGGCCAGGCCAGACATGCACAACAGGAGGGGAGCAGCAAGGCTCTGAGCGCTCCATTTGTTCAGAATAGATTCACTAGTGACACAATCTACTCTGAATTGATGGAAGGTAAGATATTCAGCATTCCCTGGGGCTTTAAACACAGGGGCATCCCCAATCAGAATACCCCTGTAAAAAGGGTACCAAAAACCAGGATTCGGTCTGCTTTTACCCCCACCTACACCCACACACAGTTAACCCCCACCCCATACACCATTAATCCCCCCCCAACCAAACACTGTTACCCCCCCCCCCGTACATACACACCATTAATACCACACAGCGTTAAAGTGCCCTATTACCTCTCCGCTGGGGCAGCCCGAATCAGGTTGCCCCTGTAATGGAGTACCAAAACCTAGCCCCCCTCACCCCACACATACCGTTAAATCCCCCACACACAAACACACATAAAATTAACCCCCCAAACCTTTTTTATTTTGGCTTGACAGGGACTTTAATCGTTCTGCCCTAACATTTGATGCTGTATCTATGAAGCATAACACAAAAACATTTAATGATGAGCACCATTATCCTTTGTATCAGAACTGCTGTTCTCGTCACTTCCTCCTTCATCCATTGCAGTGACACTTTCCACACACAGGATTCCTCCTGTGTAAAAAAAAAAAAACACAGAAATCTGTCTATAGGTTTACTTTAATGATTAAAGTAAATGGTTCTAAACAATGGTTTAAACAATAAGTGGAATAAAAAGCAGTTGCATGGACATCAGTTCCTTCAGAAAATTTTCTATGACCCTAGACTCTGATTGGGATTTCACCTAGGCTCATGTTCTGAAGAGACTTGAACCACAGACTTTAGGATGCTCTCCCCTGGACCCATTTCCCTATGGGGGTTAAAATAAAAACATAACTTACCCTGTCTGGGCATTCAGGAACTTTCCACGTCACTCTCGTTGGCGGCTGCATAGATCGACTTTCTTGCTGTGGGTGAGGCTGATCTGTGCAGTCTCAGTGTGGCCACCACCAGGAGCACTCTGGGAACATGGTTATCATTTTTAGAAATATTTTAACCCCCTACACTGCCTAAGCCCTGTGGAATTCACTAGTCTGTTCACTTTGGGTCTCTTAAAGTGGACCAAAATCTGGATTTTCACTATCCCAGGTTTTGGACTGTACCCATGGGGTGGGATGCCATATTGTGCATAATCCCTCAGTGGCAATCTCACAGTGCAGGGGCGACTCTCCTCCAAACCGCTTTTGTTGGATGCACGTATAAAGGATTCCTATGACAATCAGAACCTTATTGCGTCACTCCCAGCCCGTGTTATCCTGCTGCACCCGGCGGTTAGTGTATACCAACCAAACTATCCTATACAATCATATTGATTTTTCTCTGGGTCTGCACCTAGTCCTAATAACTATCCTGATCTCACCTGGGCTCCTTTTTTAAAGGTTATTTTAGCCTGACTGCAGCACCAAAGAAAAATCCTACTGATGAAATTAGCTATCCAAATATATATAATAGTTAAATGACATTAAGTAAATAAACATTTCAACAAGTTTCTGTTCTAGTCACAGCGGTCACCTGTGGTAACAAGCAGCGACATATATACCTACATTAGATTCGGGACTTCCAGATGAGTTCTATCAAAATATAAACTTTAGAGGGCCGCCATGTTGCCTTCTTAGCGGCACTGTCGCCATGGCAGCCATACCCGCCTGCTAATGAAATGGCCCCGTTCCTTGGCTGTCATTTCAGATGCCTGCAGCTGTCAAATAGCGAATAGAAAAAACGAAAAAATGAATTTATTTCTCAGATAAATTATAAAGCATTGTTATAAGCGTGAAAGGCTGCGAAAGAGTACGCTTTTATTATTTTGGAGACCAGAGGATTTTCAGGCATTAGCGTGGACGCTTATTCAGGGACTCCTGTGGGGCTGCCCGGCCGGCCGGTGTGGCGCCATGCTGACCCTGAGGAGGCTCTGCTCTCTCCGCTCTATGAGCCGGGCGGTAGCTGAGGGGAATGGCGAGGAGAAGCGCCTAATGGTGAGTATAGCAGGAGCTCGTTATTCATATGCTCGTGTCTGGCGCTGGCAGCCATGTTGGTAGAGGCATGCTTACGCTACACTAGTCAGTCAGTCTCCTATTCCTTCTATTTTCCTCTGTATTGCCAGGCTGCCTTCTGCTGTGTAAAGCAGGTGTTGGCTGTTAAAGTACAACTGGCATTAAAATAAAAATAAAATTCTGTTATATAAAAGGCTACAGAAAAAGAATTACTTTATTTTACCCCCTACTTTGTCCTACTTTCAAGTTTTAAAAAGTGTCTGCAGAAAGTGATACACCACTCACACACCTTGACCCCTCATAAGTTTCAGTTTGGTGCCTGTCCTTACATAAACAGCTATGTCTGTGTGTCAGGAAATGACAGGCACACAACAGAAACCTATGAGAGGACAAAGCTAGTGACTGGTGTGTCTGAGGACACTGTGCTTGAAAGGTTTGTGAGCAGACACATGCGGCTTCCTCCCTCTGTCCGTCTGCTCAATTCTGTCACCTTCTGTTGACTCTGCCTTTTTTTTTTTTTTTTTTTACAACTTCAAGTTAAGGGGGAGTTTTATGTTAAAAGTATGCTAGTCACATATGTGTTTTTCTGTAGCTTTGCTGCCTGCCCTCCATGCACGAGTACCTCAGGCGATGTTGAGGGGCTCAGCAGAAAATTTTTCCCACGGTTATGGCCATGCCCACCAGGTTTTTTTAAGATCACCAATTAGCTGATCTAAAACATGTCAGCCGATGTGACCAGCCCGCTGGCCATATCCCTGGCTTCGGTCTAGTAGGGAAGTGCTCCCGCCCCTGGCCTAAATGGACGGGCATTGAGAGCGTGCCTCGGCTAAAGGGAAGCAGGGGATGTGGACAATGACAGCATCATGGGAGGCCTGCTCAAGGTGGTGACATGGGGGGGTTCACGCAGTGGGGCATCCCAATTTCAGATAGAAGCCGGCACTGGGCCGCAAAGGGTTTATTCCACTTTAATGTTCACACATGCTGGTGGCTTATTTCTCCTCTTTTTCATCTGTATTGCCACACTATCTCCTTTAGTGTATACAACTTGCTGTTGAAGTGGACCTAAACCTTTTATGACAGCTCTGTGTCAGGGAGGGCCCTGGTTCACAAGGACACTAGGCTAAGCTCACCTACCCCCTCACACCATCAGTGAGCCCTGCGTGAGAGAGACATCCAGGAAACAGTTCCACACATGAGCAGCAGCTGTTTCCTATACCCGCCCCCCAATGTCCATTTGTAAGCTTTCTATGGAACTATAGGGGCATAAGGATAAGCCTAACACCAGACTAACTATACTGCATAAGACACGAGTTCAATACTGCGCAGCCTGACAGTAAAGCCTTTACTCAGGCAATCCGGATAAAACAGTCACAGAGGCTAGAGCTATCCACAGACACCTGGAGTAAACATATACAACAATCTGATTGATAACTGGAATACTACTAGTAGCCACCATATAACAACGTTATCCTTGGATTGCACACCCTGATATGAGGGGTTCGACAATAATCGATTTGATCTGATTGGGCTGATTAAATGCCCTAAGGGGCGATTTGGTGCAGAAGAAGCCCCCCATTGGGGGTGAAACTAGTTCACCGTTAACCATCGCTAACTAAGCATAAGCCACTATAGGCGAACTGTATAACATGCAAAGTATTATTGTCTGCAATATGTAAATGCATATGACCAATTGTATGTAGATTAACCAGCGTGCCTAGAAGAATGTCAATTGTTAACTGTGCAAATTATTTATCAATGTGGATCAACTTACCTGTATTCCTTGATACCATGAAAGTGAATGGGGAAATAAATTGGTAGCTTTGAAAAGCACCAATGTCATTCCTCTACAATAATTGCCACCTATTTTCAAACAAGTTACTGCAACTCTAATAAATGTATCTATTGTATTTTATGAAGGTGTATTAGTACAATTCATTCAAGGCGGGGTCACACTTTGAGTTCCCAGCAACACTGGGTCGGTTCATACCCAGGAACACGCAGTGTTTTTAAACAACTTTAGGGGCATCCCAGTTTGGGGCGATTGCTAAAGAGGAATATCCTCTTTTTGGCCAGCGAGACTCCAGGGCTGGCTGAATGCCTACCCTCTGTGCGTCCCAATTTTGGGAATGTCTGGCATGGGTACACCCCTCAGAGGTGAGTGGGGATGAGGTCAGTGGCACGCTCGCTCCTTTGTGACATTACAGCGGATAACAGAAGCTGAATAGAGCGGAGTGCATTGATTGGCTGCCTGTCTTAGCTGTGGGATTCCTCAGCAATCCACAGAGATACACACAGAGGCATTCCAAATCGGGATTCCCCACCAGAGACGAACAACATCTCTTCAAGCTAAAGGCCGAAATAGGTGAGTCTTTAGATGTCCCACAAGGAGTAACTACAATCTGATCATGACTGGCTGCTTATTGAAGATTTACTCTCCCATGCCTGTGCCTGTTACTCACCCACAATACCCACATAACCTTGTGCTATGTTATATTCTCTGTATAGGTGGTAGGTCTTGGGAACCATGGCATGGGGGCCACCCGGCACAGCATTGGAATGGCAGCCATCAATCAGCTGGCACGAAAGCTGAACGTGGCTGATCAGTGGAAGGTGGACAGGAGGGTTGGCGCTGATCTCATCACCACCCAGCTGGATGAACTGCAGCTCCTGTTACTGAAGCCTCGCCAGTTCATGAATGTTAATGGCACAAGTGTGGCCACTGCAGGTCAGATACGGTATTTATTAATGCTCCTGTCCCTTATTCTTTACACACAATTTAAATTCTAATAGTGCTTTTATTCTAAATGCTTTCTATTGAAAATCCCTGCCTCTTGCAAACCCCCCAAAAATAATAGTATTAAATTATGATGCAAATGTTTATATGTTTTGTTATTGTGTTCTCAGTAATTTAAATCATAAATTAGAAAAGCTCGTAAAATGCCTTGGGTAGGTCTGTCATTGTTCCCTCAGAGCCTTTTCATTTTCTCTCTTTTATTGGCAGCAATCTCCACACAGATGCACAGGTGGAAAGTTAGAAATGGGTTCTCCCCCCCCTCCCCCCGCTGGACTGCCTGTTTTTTAAAAATCCCCTCTGCACTGCCACCCTCCTTTAGCGCTGAAGCAAGGCAGAGGGGTTACATAAAATAAAACACTTACCTGGCCCACAATCCATCACTGGTCGTTGCGCCATCTTTGCTATGTAACCCCCTTGCCCGGCTTCAGCACTAGGGAAGGGTGGCATGGTGGGGTTCTAAAAAAATGGACAGTCTGGCTGGACTGGTCCTTTTAAAATATAAAATAACTCTTTGTCTTGGCATCCAGCAAATTCCAATGGCGTTCTCGGCCGTAGTGACGCTGCACTCGGTCCATGCACACGTGGGGGGATGCCAATTAGTACAGCCTGTGTTGAGGAAATATGCTGGATGCTGGCCTCAAAGTTAGTTAATTTTTTTATAATCACTGCATAAGTGCTGGGGGTGCAGAACTCTTGTGGCTGGGTCCTGGAATCTTAAAGATTCCAAGCCTGGACGCTAACCTACACCTGGGGCATCCTACACTGGATTCCCTGCTGTGTGAAACACCCCAGGACGCATGCAGTATCTTTGCCGGCGGCAGCATCCTTGGCTTTTCTGCGGCTGTGCTCGCTTCTGTGCCCAGGCTTCCTGAATGGCTGGGCGCAGGGTGCGCGCACAGACAGCATGCCAGGATTGCGGCCAGCCGGCGCCACTTTTAAGATCTCTCTCTCAAAAAGTGCCACAGGATGTGGCTTTGGTGGTGAAAAACACTTTTTGAACACCGGTCTACCACTGAGCCAACAGCAGCATCCGGGTTTTTGTTTACCTTTTAACAGTTGCCCCCCAGGGCTTCCTAATTTGGGATAAACATACATTTAAAAATCCCTGGGAAGCCAAAGCTCTGGCATTTAGCTTTGGGGGACAGGAAATAGCTGCACACTGCAGCAAAGCATGTCTCCTACTAGGGGGAGGGTAGCTGCAGCACATGTACGATGGAAAATAGGAAATAGGTTCACATGTGCGCCAAACATTTTTTTTTTTGTCCTTCGGGAAGGCCAAGGAGAGAGTGTCTCCTTGTGGCGATGGAGTGGAGGTGAGCTTGGCTTTTTTTTTTTCAATAAGGGAAATGTCAGATACGCGAGTCTCACATAGCTGGCACTTAAAGTGGACCAACACCCAGGATTTTGACTATCCTGGGTTTTGGTCCACTTCGGTGGGGTGCCCCGCTGTGTGAAACCCCCCAGAAAGCCCCAAAAACTCACCTGTCCCCGCTCCCATGTGACCGCTGCAGCCAATCCCCGCCGACGGACAAGCTGCTAGAGGGATGCGCAGGCGGCGGTGGCTTGCGCATGCGCCGCTGGATCGAGGAGCAGGTAGGGATTTTGGGCCTTTCTGGGGGGTTTCACACAGCGGAGCACCTCCGATCAGGGTTCCCCGCACGCCCGATGCTGATCGGCCCGATCTTATAGATTCCCGGGCCGATCAGCATCGGGTGTTGGTCCACTTTATCTGCTGGAGATGCAGCTACGTGAGACTTGTGTAGTTGGCACTAAAAGGGTTGAAGTGCATTCAGGCCAAAAAAAAAGCTATACTCTCCTTTCTCCCACGCTCACAGTCCGGGGCAGCAGCACTCACCTGGAAGGCTGGATCCATGTCCCGGCATCATGCACAGCGTTGCTCTATAGTCAGGCTTCTCTTCCAGTCTCCCTCCGATGTGGTGATGCTACATCTTTTCTATGCTGTTTACAATGTCTTCCATACCATGTTCATTTGGTCGCTGGCTTTGCACTTTATTGCTTCATTGATGTTCATACTTTTGGTATATTTATTAATTAGCACAGGCACTATATGTAGTTATTGTATAAATAGATTGCGGAGCATGTGCTCTGTTGCACCAAATATAATCTGGCCCTGGCTCTAAGAACACTGATCCTCTATCAAGAGGGCTTTGGCAGTTATTTCAGCTACAGTAGGGCAACCTACAGGTCAAAGCTTCAGAATAAATAAAATATTTTCTTCCACAGCTAAAAGGTTTGGCTTGGCCCCTGAGAATATCTATCTCTTGCACGATGAGTTGGACAAACCACTAGGGAAGGTGACTCTGAAGCTCGGAGGGAGTGCAAGGTAACTGGGATTCCAGAAATAAATCTCAATGATTGTCAATAGTACTAGAAGTCACTTGACCACCTTGCCCCAAGGAATAGAGATTTAGGGGTGCTGAATGTGCTGAGGCTGCCATTGAACACATTGTGCAAGTGTTAATGATGTATATAATATATATATATATATATATATATATATATTACACACACACACACACACACACACACACACACACACACACACACACACACACACACACACACACACACAGAAAAAAAAAATATTCTGAAACAAATTGTGTGCTAAAATACCCCCTTCCAAAACCCAATAGAACCAGGTAGTGTGCAGAACCCCCCAATCACCCCATAACTGGCTGTGTGGCAAAATTCCCATCAAGTGGGTTTTTTCTACTGGTAGGAATATACTCCAGGGGACTGAGGAGTTTATGAGCATTTCATTCAACTTTTACATGGATTACTCATCTTTAACTGCTTGTCTCCTTAAACAGACTGTAGGGAACAAAAGCATTAACCACTTTAAAGCGGAAGTCCAGTCATTGTGGACTAGCGCCACCCCCCCCCCCTTTCCCCTGGCACTGAGGTAGGGGCAAACAAAAAAAAAAAACCCTGTGGTCCAGCGATGTTCTCCCAGAACCCCAGGTCCTGGGCGCCACCATCTTGGGAGAAAGCACAATGCGGCTTCCCCCGACTATGGGAGTGTGCACATTGCGGGGGATGTGTCTTTCTGTGTGGCAGTGTAATAGCATCCACACACATCATGAGAATTACAATAGGAATATGATGTTATTCCAGTACAGGTTGGCTCAGGGGACACATGAGCAGTTTTCCATTATAATTAAAATAAATGCTTGGTTGGAAATGAAGCAGGGTTTATAGAAAGTCATCATCTTGTTATATAGAATATTTATGTGGATTTTTATTATTGGACAATTTTTTTTGTGTATTATCAGAAGCCTGATCAACAATGTTTCTACATTTCAGGGGCCATAATGGTGTTCGTTCATGCATTGAATATCTGAAATCAGATGTAAGTTCCCTGTCCAGCATGTCTTCAGGCATGCGTCACATTTGTCACCCAGACTGACTGTGAGCTAAATATTTTGTGCTTCTTTCAGATCATGACCAGGCTTCTGATCGGGATCGGGCGTCCAGAAGACAAGTCCACTGTGACGATGTATGTCCTCGGACGCTTTACCAAGCCTGAGCAAGAGAGGCTCCCTCAGGTTCTGGAACATGGTGTGGACTTACTGCTGTCACATATTAGAAAAAGGACAAATACCAACTCTGTTGTACAGCAACAGAAAGCCACATGACCCTGGCTAAATTTGATTGGACAATAGCTGCCCTAGAAAGAAATTTTAAAAAGCCGACAGATCAATATATCATGGCTCAGTGGTGTGCAGGACACCCATTTTTTATGGACTTGGTGCAGCACCTGTTTAAACAGTATTTCAATCTGCTGCCTACACTCCAACCTGATCACCAATAACATGTTATAGGTTTACATACTGCATATTATTCTGGTCAGTTGGAATATTTATATTATTAGCCTTCTTGGTATATCTGCAAATTATTTATCTAATAAACAGTAATTTTGAAGTAAAAATGGTTCAAGAAATAGAGGCTGCCTTGGTACCTGTAGCCACCATGATGCACCCTTTACAGTACAGGATAAGGCCCCATAGAGAACTGCTGTCTTAACCTGATTTCTGCTCTGTCAACAAAATGCAGCAATCTGTCAGGCCGAGGGACACCCGCCTTCAGAGTAAGCCCACAACCCCCAATCTCCGCTGCTAGCTTCACCTTTAGACAAGCCCCCGTTTGCCGGGACGCTTTATACGCCTCGCCGGACACGGTTGCCCCCAGGACTTAATAGCACAGAAGGCAGATGAACCAGAGGCCAGACTGGGAAATGTCGGGTAAGTACTGGAAACAGTTCGGGTACTTCGGGAACAGGTAATACTGGAAGCAATTCGGGTGCTCAGGAGAATTCAAGCGTAGTCAGACGTCAAGCCAGGGGTCACAACGGGAGGTCAGAGAGCTGCGCAGTACAAGAGATGAGACGAAGACGTGGTCGAGATTCAAGCAGATGGTCAATAACGGTTTAAACAGGCAATCACAGGAACAATAACAAAGCCAGCTAAACGCTATCACAGGCACTGACACACTGAAGAGGTAATCCCTTTATAGGACTGAACCTGGCTGGATTGGACAGGGAGGCAGTGACTGTGATTGGTGCACTTTGGATCTGGGTTTGATTGGTGCACTTGGAGAGCTCTGGGCTGATTGCCCCAGCTGAACTCCAAAGGCATACTGCCCAGAACTGCACCTCCTAGGTTTAGCTCTTTTAAACAGCCTCCAGCGGCCACTCTGTGTATAGCACCACCGGAGGACATAAGCTGACTGTACTCGCGCGCAAGCACGAGTAGAATGACAGTGGACGAGGGAGGAGGGCGTGCTCGGCGACACACGCGCCGCTGGAGCTGGCATCTGAGGCAGAAGCGGCTGCTGGGCAGGAGAAACCCTGGCCAGTTGCCTAGGGACACCACGGGCATGGACTGAAGGCAAGTCATTCATGACAAATCTATACAAGCTATCTCAGGAGATGTCTGTCTCACCTCATTAGAACCACCTAACTATAAATGGCAATGGGGCCCACTGATGGTATAGTAACAGATTATTTACTGAATGTTGTAAGGTAGAGCACTGTGTTGTGATGTTGCAGTTATTCTGTTAATCGCCAGTTGTTCTGTCAGGATCTGCTTAGAGTGAGATGCCCGCTGTGTAACCCCCCCTTCCAGGTCACTGCAAAACTCGCCTTTTCCAGTGGCTCCCTTGGCAATGTAAACAGTTGCAATTGCATCCCCAGCATCTCCTTCACCCAGCCATTCAGATAGGCTGGGGGCAGACGTACCAAAATATTAAGGGCAGTGGGGATGGGGTTTGAATCAGTGGCTGTGGAAGTTTGTGGGTTGGCGCCTAGTAAGGGCCAGTGAGGTGAGGGTTGGCGGGTGGGGCTCAGGGGTTAGTTGAGTTTTTTGGATTAGCTTCTGGAGACAGTGGGGGTTAGACTCCAGGGTCGGCCGACTAGGTGCTGAATCGGGATACCCCACTGTGTGAACCCCCTGCAGAGGCCTGCAAACCCCTCACTTTCCTTGGCATCCCTGCAGCTGAGGTGCGCTGGGCCTGGCACGGTAGTGAGAGCACTCCGCCCCAACTCTCTTTTGAGAGTGCATGCGCTGCTGGGGATACCCCATTGCCATAAACAGAGCTGTCTGCTGAGCATTAAATATGCATGGAAAACGGCTCTGATCAGACGAGAGCTGACGCATGTGCCATAGGACTGGGGAACAGTGAGTTCGGGCGATCTGGGGGGTTTCACACAGCAGGGCATCCCAAGTCGGGCAAGAAACAACCTGATAGTTCCCATTCTTTGTTCCTTTGTAACTTTAGGAGTAAAAAATCTTTTTTTATTTCTGATACTTAACAGTAGTATATCAGCATGAGGGAAACAATTCACTTGCTTATCTCTTCTGTTGCCAGGCAGATTGAGGATGCAAGTGACGGAGACTATGGGATTGCTCTTTAAATAGAATTAGAGGCAAGAGACCAGAGCTTGTCCCCGCATGGCAGGATCCGAGCACACAGGGGCTGTGGAACTGTTGAGCTGTGCACTTTCTGGGTCTTCTATCATGCAGCCGGGAGGACAATGGGATAGCTACACCTTCTGGGTGTTCAATAATGGCGGCGCAGAGGACTGGACATATTAAAAGCAATGTAAACTTAGGCCATATTTAATAGTGGCTTAAGTCAAGCATTTTTTATTTGTTGTACTTGCTTTTTTTTTTTTTTTACACATAGCAGTCTGTTTTAAATGATCATTTGGCAGTAAGTGGCTTGCTGGCCGATGTGGATGAAATCCCGGGTAAGGCGTTTTGTTTGGGTATTTTTACCTCTTGGCTTAGGGTCAGCAGGTCCTAAAATAATGAAAAGAGAGAAATTATTTTATCTATATATTGAATCTTGAAGCACACTTTGGAGAAGTCCAACAAGCAACTTCAACTGCAACACAGTTATGTGGCCTGAGACTCATGCACACTCTGCGATCTTTTTCTCTCTGCCCTCAGTCTATATGATCACAGAACTTCCTGTGGGCAAACCACGGTGCCCCCACTCTGCCAAAGGGGGCAGCCAGCAGCACCAGAAGATTTCCTCTATGGGCATATATAGACAATCTGGCCCCAGTGGAATGTTCTACAGTGGAGTGTTTTTAAACAATTTACTGCATATGCAAGAGAAAAGTACCATTACTGTACCAACAACCGACTTACCATACAGCAGCCTCTAAACTTCTAAGCCATTTGGAGTCGTGAAACTTAAACCATTGATGAAAAATACATCATCCTCCCGGTGAAGTATGGAGATGGTTGGTTTGGGGTTATGTGAACTACAGCATGACATAAATATTTTAAAACAAGTGAACCCTTCAGTAACTACACTAAACAAAATGAAGGTACTAGCGTGGCAATCACAGTCTCTTGACCTCTATAGCACTCTAGAGCCACTTTGGGAAGATCTCAAAGGTTCAGCTCATGCAAGACAACCCATGTGCAAGAGCTATAGGCATTGAGCCATAAAAAATAGGGACCTGAAAAAATAATGAACCCCTTTAAATGATAACTTTATAAATGGGAACCATCTCATTATTTTTTTTACAGCAGTGTTCCCCAACCTCCTTCCTCGAGAGCCACCTACAGGCCAAGTTTTGCAGATCTCCACACAGATACACAGATGAGGTAACACAGCTACCTTTGCTAGACCTGGGTTGGCTTGTATGGACCCAAGTCTTGTGGTTCTAGACAGCATCCCGATTTTGCTGAGCATGGCGTTGGAGGTGTCTTGACGTGGCACCAGCCCTAGATCTCCAAGCTTGTTATGGGGAATTATAACGGGGCCTTTTAAGATGGAAGATCCAAGCTTCCTATAAGACATGACAGTTACTTGAGAATCCTACATTTTGCAGCAAATACAAAAAAAACATAAAAATTATTGAACCTGGAATTTCCCTTTCCAACGAACTTAGAAAAATATGTAGTTGTATGACACAATATTAGGGCACGTAATATCTGTGTTTATACTATTATTGTTTGTAGAGCAATCCACTATACCTTGAATCTGGTTCAATTTTAGGCATGGGGCCCAGAAGCACTATTGCAATTTGCTTGTCAAGGTCGGAACCAAGACAATATCTCTATATTATAACACAATAAAAAATTGTACCAGCTGGTTGTACCTGTTGGCCTTTGGTCCCATATGATGTTCTAGCCTGAGATCATCCTTGTGCTGGAAGCCAGTTAAGCCAGGCCCATAACCTAACATAGCAGCATTGTTGAGAAGTAAAAGGAGTTTCTCCAAAAGCTGGTTCTGTCTTTTTAAAAATGTGGCTTCTTTGGCGTCATCTTCTTTCTCCTCTTTGGGTGTCTCCTGCTCCAAGACAAAGGAGAGGTCAGTGGGAAAGCTGCTTGTAAGGATTTTGCAACACTTTTTGTACTGTTATCATATCATAAGAGTAACAAAGCCGCCTTAAATAGAATCCGCTTGATAAAGTGATCTCTCAACTAATTTATACTTGGGGTTCTTGGGCAGCCCCACTGATCATCTTTCCGGGTGGCTAAGGTAAAACTTTTTTTTCCTATAATTGTCTTTTAAATGATGTTTGGAGTCATCCATCATTCCCATACATTGAGTAAAAGGTAGTGAGGCCTATAAGCCATCCCAGGCATCTAGGCTTTTATACTGTACCATCAGGACCTCCTTAAGAGACAAAGCTGCCTGATCCAAGGCCGTCTCAACATATTGCCTCTTCTCCTTCTCACTTTCCAGCTCCTCCATTATCTTATTCTTCTCCGCCATCACTCTCTGTATCTCTTCTTCTAAGGACATCATTCTCTGCCTATAGGAACATGAACAGAATGATATTTCAGTAATTCTACCACCATTCGTAACACCAAAACCCCGTCCGAAATCGCCTAGCAGGACCAAAGCTTGCAGACACAGATTCTTGGCTAAGGCAAAAAGATCGCTCAAGCAAAACCGGACCTTCACCATGATTTATTGAAAAGCCCAAACCCTTATAAAACTATTCCCCAGCAACTAAAATTAATATATTTTACATTTTTAGTCACTTGCTTATTATTCTTTCCCCCACTGGGCTGCAACTCTGTTCAGGACTTTAGGATACGGGCGCCGCCATCTTGACTCACACTTACTGAGGAGAGGAGAGCGGGATAAAGTACAGGGGGGGTGGGTTATAGCTGTGCTTTGCTCAGACAGAGCATAGCTTGGGTCAGGAAAAGGTCAGCAATCCCAGAATGCAGAGCAGCACAGTTAGAAGCACTTCCTGTTTGCAGGCTGCCTGATGTCCCATGATCCGCCATCTTGGATGTTTAAAGGCTCATAACATGCAGTAGATGCAGGTAGGATGAATTTTAATGTGAGCAATCAGTATGTACAGGGTATGGGAAACATATAAGATAGGCTCTTATTAAGAGTGAAGGTCCGCTTTAAATAAAGGTTTTAATGCAATAGGCACACTAGGCAGTGATAACAAACATTTGGCTGTGATTTAATATGAATGAATACAAATGTCGTTCTGAGTAGTGGGTTACAGGTTACAGTGAGTTACTGACAGTCAGTTACATTAAGAAGCAGTTGTAGAGTGGTGATAAAAAGCTCCCACAAGCGGTATGTCAAGAGCTTATAGATGGTTTGGGCACCTCCAGCACGCTGCTGCACGGCCCTTTTCCAGAGAATGACCAAAGCCTGGCCCAGGGTCATCCCCCTTTATGGGGCGAGAAATTTTCACTCCCTCCCTTCTGTTGGACGGACTGTCCCCTCCCACCGTTGTGTAGCCTGATTTAACACCTAAAACCCTTTAGGCGTTATAACTTTGAGCAGGGGGGTCGTATGGCTCTGAATACGGCACCAAAAGATTGGGCTGGATGCTGGGCATCGGATGAGTCCAAAGATGGGGTCCCTAAATGGGTCAGAACCTTAGATCTCCATTTCTCTAGGTTCCCCTTGTCGCAGGGTCCTCTACGTGCGGTTTTGTGGGCCCGTTCTGGTTCTGTACCTGGCTTGGTGCTGGGACACATAGTGGCTCAGCTATGGTCCAATTTGTGTTGGTGCTGCTGGTCTGAGGCTCTCCTCTTTGATGTAAAGGAGCTCACAGCCAGGGGGTCACACTGTCTTCAGACCCATCGGGACCTTTCCAGGCTGGAGGTGTGAGAGAATCAGCAGAGAGTCTGTGATCTGTGCTTGGCTCAACTCATAAATGCTATTTCTCCTTCCTGGGGGAGATTAGGTCCTGTGCATATTTATGACTAGAAGCCTTAACAGGGGGAAATAAAAGGAAACTCTGGACTTGTATCTGTGGGTTTTTCACATTTAAACTGGATTGTTCCTTCACAGAAGGATACGTTTAATATCCGAATTCCATATTGTATTATCATGATTGATCGTTAATAAATAAAAGTTCAGTAAGGAACGGTATATTATTGGGTGTATTCTGCAATGACTTTTCAGACTTTTGATATTCTATTTGGCATTAGAAAACTGACAGCAGGGATTGTTTAGCTTCATATTATGCAGGTCACCTGAGAGCTTGCGCCTCCTCCTGCAGGGTCCGATGCTCCATTTGCAGGTCATGCAGCGTGTGCTCCTTCTGGACGGCCATATCCAATATCTCTTGCTGCTGTTGGCATTTCTCAGTTAACATACGGATCACCTGAAACATCACAAAATCACAGCTATTGAGTAGAGTTTGGTATCCTCATTTTTATATATATATATATAATATATATATATATATATATAATGTATGTTATTTCAAGAATTACACTAACATGGGTATCTGGGGAATCAGAGCTTTAGACTCCCATTCACGTATCCCCTATTTTCTCCTCCATCCATTCCAGGCCATCCAGAAGTACTTACAGATGGTGGGGCACTGACTGCAAGATCAAAAGATGTAGCTCCTCCCGGCCCCCTATAAAGCTGCCAGTCTATCAGTCCCCAGTTCTTCATCTTGCAGTTGGCTACTCTCTCAGAATTTGGAAGCAGAGCGGGGCCACCTAGCCCATCGGCCGCTGCAGGACCCTATTTCCACGGATCTTCTCTGACCCATCCTTGCCTCCCAGCCTTGGCGGCTACAGGGATCCGTGTACGGTAGGGTGAACGCCGGGGTCTGGGGCGTTCTGACAGAGCACATGCTCTGGCCCGCAGACTTTATTATTAAAAAGTAGTCGGCCACAGGCTTTATGGTGAGCCTGATGGGGAACCACAGATATATTTTTTATATATATACCTTCCCTTCCCACTTGCTTTTTTGTGTGTGTGGTTCTGTGCTTGGTGCTACTGGGAGCATTGGAGAGCTCCATCACTGTCACCTGCGGTGACACTTCTTACCTCCTTTGCCGGCTCCTGCCCGGGGCGCGCGCGGCCCGCAGGCTCACGCGTCTGCTTCTTTCGAGCGGTGGGGGGGGGGGGGGGGGGACTGCCGCCATTATAGGCGGCGCTCGTGGTGAGGTCCCTTCAGCTGATGCGCCACGGGGGGCGGAGTCAGGCGCGGTGCGTAGGCTGCACCGCGCCGATGACGCCCCCTGGCGGATGATTCCAGAAGCTCGGCGGCTGCGGAGTGCGCTGCTGGGCCCTCGGCTGTGTAGTTAAACAGCGTGTTGTGTCTCCTGGCTTTGATGTGGAGCATCCGCACGTAATCCCTCTCTGAATTTGGCGGTGGTCGTGAGTCCCTCTTTTTTTGGTTATACCTTCTTAAGGGGATATGGGAAGGCACTGTACTTTCTCATTTATTGCATGTTTATTCTATGATTTTATATGTTAATGCATGACATTGTGGGTTATTTGTAATTGCTGTCTTTCTCTTTTTGTTTTAGACCATGGGCTTAAGGTTGAGGGTTGTGGTTCCTCCCGGTCCCCATTATTAATAAGAGGGATCGGCTATTAGGCTTAGGCCGTTAGTGTCTAGTAGCCTAATTGAATATTGTTATTCAGAATTACCATAATGGAGGCATCAGGGGATAGTGAGCCGGGCGCACCATTTGAGCAACACAGGCTCTGCCCCTTGTGCAGACGGAATCCCCTGGGGGGATTCAGCACGATTTGTTCCACTTGCACCAGAGGCATTGCTTTTGACCATGAGCGGGCGGTCGCTCCTGACCCTAGCCCGGCGTTACCATCAACCTCTCCGGACCCTCCGCTGCTGCAGTCAGCCCCTAGTGAAGGGGGAGCCAGCAAGGGGTCTCATGCTGATTTTGCGCATAGGCTGGCTAGCCTCGAGAAACAGGTCTCGTTGGCAGCCCCTAAGAAAGCCTCGAGTAAGAATCGGCATCTCAAGCCGGTTTACTCGGATGATTATTTCTATGATTTCTTGGGATCTGCGGAGGAAGTTGAGTTACCAGATGACTCACTCTCAGCGGCTGAGCTGCTTTCCGCTGGAGACGACAGCATCTCTGGTTCCTCCTCGAATGAGGATTCCTGCCTCCCGGATGACACGGAAAGTTTGCTCTCTTCTGTGTTTGATACCTTGCACATTGTTCCTCCCAGAATGCCTAAGAGGAAAAAGGGTGATTTATTTCGGCCTGAGAGGCAACGGCGGGTCTTTCCTGAGCAGCCTCATTTTTCTAACATGATTCTTAAGGGTGGGAAAGGCCCAACAAATTACCGTCGGTCCCTAAGGGCCTGGATAGGCGGTACCCTTTCCCTGCTGAATTGGTTCGGTTATAGTCTCACCCTCCCGAGGTCGACCCTTTGGTGTCAGGGTTGTCCAACACCACTGTTGTGCCATCGCCTGACAATGCTTCCTTACGTGATCCTGCAGACAAACGCATGGATCAGTTGGTCTGCCATGCTTTCACCTTTGCTGGTGCTCTTTTTTGGCCTGCTTGTGCCTTGGCAATTGTTTCGCTAGCCAACAGGAGAAAGGTTAAACACCTTGTGGCTACGGCTAAATCTCGCAAGCGGGCGGAGGAGTATAAGGAACTCAAGGCCTGCTTGGATTTCATTGGCTTTATCGTTACCGCCATGGATGATGTGGTCAGGCTTGGTGCCAGAATTTCGGCCTTGCTTGTTGCTTTACGCCGCTCGCTTTGGTTGAAGCAGTGGTTGGCCAATGCGGCTGCCAAGAAGTCTCTCACAAGTCTACCTTTTGTGGGAAGCCAGCTTTTTGGGGAGCGACTGGACCTTTTTAGTCAAGGATGGTAAGCTCCCTCAGAGAAGAAGGCCTGCTCGGTCCTTTCGGAACCCCTCTTCTTAGCGTTCCTTTCGGGGAGGAAGAGGAGATACCTGGGGCAGAGGTAGGCCCCACAGCCGGCCCAACCCCTCCTGGGGAGCTAAGCCCAAACCCCCAGGCAAGCCTACTCAGGCATGAGGGGGCGCCCTCACCCATATGGGTGGGGGGGCAACTTCTGCTGTTTGCTCAGATCTGGAGACGTCACGTCTCAGATCAGTGGATTCAGGAGGTGGTGTCCTCCGGTTACAAGATAGAGCTGGCAGCCAGGCCACCCACGAAATTCCTATGTTCACGGATATCTCGAAACCCACTAAAAGCTCAGGTTTTGAGAACGGCTGTTCAACACCTCCTACGGATATGGGTGATTTGGCCTGTGCCCCGGCAGGAACAGGGTCAGGGGTTCTACTCCAACCTGTTCACGGTTCCCAAGAAGGACGGAATGCTGCGGCCGATCTTGGTCCAGAAGGGTCTCAACAAATTTGTAAAAGTCAGACATTTCCGCATGGAAACGTTGCGGTCGGAGGTGAGATCGCTTCGACCCGGCAACTTTATGACCACAGTGGACATCGGGGACTCTTATCTGCACATCCCGATTTTCCAAGGACATCAGAAGTTCTTGAGGTTTGCACTGGAGGATCAACATTACCAGTTTGTAGCTCTCCCCTTCGGCATATCCTCAGCTCCCTGCGTGTTCACCAAGGTGCTGGCGGGCATCATGGCTATCCTGAGAAGTCAGGGTATTCGTGTGTTACCCTATCTAGACGACCTTCTGATTTCGGCCCCGGTCCCTTCAGGAGGCTGAGAGCGACACCAGGACTGTACTGTCAACCCTGGAAGCCTTCGGCTGGGTGATCAATTTCCCCAAGTCGTTTATCACGCCTTCAACAGTGAGATCCTTCCTGGGAAGGACGATAGACACCGGTCAGGTCAAGGTCTTTCTGCCACAGCAGAAGGTTTTGGGACTCCAGACGCAAGTGCAGGCCTTGCTGGCTTGTCAACAGCCGCCGGTACGCCTGGGGATGAGATTGGTGGGCCTAATGGTGTCGTGCTTCGAGGCAGTGCCCTTCGCCCAATTTCACATGAGACCTCTACAGTTGAACCTGCTGACCGGCTGGAATCGGTCACAGGAATCTCTGGAACAAGGATTTTTGCTGTCCCCCCTGGCCAGGCAGTCCCTCTTGTGGTGGTTGGACTCTCTGAACCTGCTGGTAGGCAAGTCCTTCCTGACTCCCCTTTGGGAGATAGTTACCACGAATGCCAGTCTTACAGGATGGGGAGGCGTTTGGCAGACCCAGAAGATCTAGGGTCAGTGGGAAGGAGAACCGGTTACCCGTAAATCTATTGGAGCTGAGAGCAATTCGGTTGGTTCTTCTACGCAGGGCCGGCTCCAAGTTTATGTGGGCCCTCGGCGGCAAGGTCTCAGTGGTCCCCTTTGCGGTGGATAGTCGCGGGTCAGGGGTCTATATATTGTATGGCAAAAACTAAGAAGGGCTGCTTGCCCTCTTACCCCCTATTGGAGCTATTTTTTAGTTTGGCCCCACATGAATGGGGAAGTATTGAGGAAGAGGGAGGCTGAGGGAACATAGATGAATAGGGCAGAGCTGAGAGAACAAGGATAGATAGGTCAGGGGATAGGGATGGATGGGTCAGGGCTCAGGGGATAGGGATGGATGGGTCAGGGCTCAGGGGATAGGGATGAATGGGTCAGGGCTCAAGAGATAGGGATGAATGGGTCAGGGCTCAATGGATAGGGATGAATGGGTCAGGGCTCAATGGATAGGGATGAATGGGTCAGGGCTCAAGGGATAGGGATGAATGGGTCAGGGCTCAAGGGATAGGGATGAATGGGGAAAAGCTGAGTGGATAGGGAAATATAGGTCAGGGCTCAATAAATATGAATGAATGGGTCAGGGCTCAGGGGATAGGGATAAATGGGTCAGGGGATAGGGATAAATGGGTCAGGGGATAGGGATAAATGGGTCAGGGGATAGAGATGAATGGGTCAGGTGATAGAGATGAATGGGTCAGGGCTCATGAGATAGGGATAAAGGGGAAAAGCTGAGTGGATAGGGAAATATGGGTCAGGGCTCAGGGGATAGGGATGAATGGGTCAGGGCTCAGGGGATAGGGGTGAATGGGTCAGGGCTCAAGGGATAGGGATGAATAGGTCAGGGCTCAGGGGATAGGGAAGAATGGGTCAGAGCTCAAGGGATAGGGATGAATGGGTCAGGGCTCAGGGGATAGGGAAGAATGGGTCAGGGGATGGGGAAGAATGGGTCAGGGCTCAGGGGATAGGGATGAATGGGGAAAAGCTGAATGGATAGGGAAATATGGGTCAGGGCTCAATGAATATGAATGAATGGGTCAGGGCTCGGGGATAGGGATGAATGGGTCAGGGCTCAGGGGATAGGGATAGATGGATCAGGGCTCAGGGGATAGGCATGGATGAGGCAGAGGTGACATACAATCAATGGGGCAGAGCTGAGGACACAGGGATGGATGGAGCAGAGAGACAGAGAAAGGAAGTGTGTGCAGTTCTTTAACCACATTGTGCCAGCTGTCAGTGGGCCCCCCCTGATGGCTGGGGCCCTCAGCAGCTGACCGGGCTTGCCGGGTGCTGACGCCAGCCCTGCTTCTACGCCTGACTCCCCATTTAAAAGGCCACGCGATCCAGGTCCGCTCTGACAATCAGACAGCTGTGGCTTACATCAACCACCAGGGCGGGACTCGGAGCAAGAGATCCCTCAAGGAGGTAAGCCGGATTCTGACTTGGGCAGAGAAGAATGTTCCCTGCATCTCAGCGGTTTACACCCAGGAAAACCAGGAGGCAGACTCCCTGAGCAGGAGTTCCTTGCACCTGGGGGAATGGGTCCTCAGCAGCGAGACCTTTCAGGCTCTGTGCCTCCGCTGGGGTCAACCAGACGTGGATCTTTTTGCATCCAGACACAATCACAAGCTTCCAAGGTTCGTCTCTCTCTCAAGAGATCCTCTGGCCATAGCAACAAACGCACTGGCGATCCCTTGGACGGAGCTCAAATTTCTGTATGCATTCCCTCCGTTTCCGCTCCTGGGCAGAGTGCTGCGCAAGATAGCCCAGGAGGGGTACCAGCCATCCTGGTGGCTCCTTGCTGGCCGAGGAGGAGTTGGTTTGCGGACATAGTACAGATGTCAATAGATCACTACATCATGCCCAACGACCCAGGCCTTCTCACACAGGGGTCGCTGCGCCACCCGAATTTACGGACGCTGGCTTTGACAACCTGGTTATTGAAACCTCAGTCCTGACTGAGAAGGGTTTATCGGCCACGCTTATTCACATAATGATTCAGGCACGGAAGAAGTCTTTTTTCCATAATCTACTACAGAGTTTGGCAGGCCTATATCACTTGGTGCGAGGCCAAGAGCCTTCCTTGCTGGAAATTTTCTATTTCTAGAGTTCTGGAGTTTCTACAACACGGCTTAGACTTGGGCCTCCAGCTGTGCACCCTCAAGGGTCAGGCCTCGGCCTTATCCATTTTTTTCCATAGGTCCACTGCTATTCATAGATTGATCAAGACTTTTTTCCAGGGAGTCACCCATGTCTGCCCACCGCGTAAATCTGTCTTACCGGTGTGGGACTTGAATCTAGTGCTGTCTGCTCTCCAGGGTTCTCCCTTCGAGCCATTGAATGATGCTACATTGTCTATGCTGACTCTCAAGGTGGCTTTTCTGGTTGCGATCACGAAGAAGAAGTTTTACCTTCCTTGTGTCCAGCCCCGGCTAATACCAAAGAACAGACCCTCCATGCTTTGGATGTGGTCAGAGCCATTAGTTATTACCTGGCTGCGACTGAATCCTTCAGGTAATCGGATTTGCTTTTTGTCTTAACGGAGGGTTCTAGGAAAGGATTGCCGCCAGCCAAGTCCACTCTCAGTAAGTGGATCAGATAGGCGGTGGTGCAAGCATATTCTGCCAGGGGGAAGGAACCCCCTTTTCGAATCACAGCTCATTCTACTAGGGCTATTGGTGCCTCTTGGGCTCTTCAGCATCAGGCATCGCTAGAACAAGTTTGTAAGGCCGCCACTTGGTCTTCTGTTCATACTTTTACAAAGTTTTACAAGGTGGATGTCAGGGCCTCAGCTGACGCTGTTTTTGGCTGAAAGGTGCTTCAGGTGGTAGTGAAATTAACTAAATGCTGTTCCGCACTGGGGATCCCACCCATATGGACACTGCTTTTGGATGTCCCATCTGTAAGTACTTCTGGACGGCCTGGAATGGATGGAGGAGAAAAATACAATTCTGTGAAACTCACCTGTAGAATTGTTTTTGTATCCATCCATTCCAGGCCGTCCACCCCGCCCTTGTGTTCATTATGTCCTGCATGCCTGTTATGCTGATGAACCATTTTTGCTCATAGGACACTAGTTATATAAGTTTTTTAGTTTTTGATTCGAGAGAGTACAAGCGGAGGCTATGTGAGGTAACATGGTCTGCCCTTTTTGTTGAGTACTGCTTTTAAACCACTGGGGAATGATAGACGTGCAGCTGCCTTTATAGGGGGCAGGGAGGAGCTACATCTTTTGATCTTGCAGTCAGCACCTCCTAGGGGCGAACACCATCTGGACAGCCTGGAATGGAAGGATACAAAAACAATTCTACAGGTGAGTTTCACAGAATTGTATTTTTTGCTATGACAGCAATACACGGACCCTATAATTACACAGCAACAGACGAGTGGTTAACTGTGGGGCTGGCACCTAAGGCACACAGCAAGGATCTGCTAGATAACAAAAAGAATGAGACCCGTGCACCAAAGTCTGCCTGCCCATACACCTCCAGACTCTCCCACCATCCAAAGTGCAAGCAGGCGTACGATGGTGCACAGGTTGCCCCCATGCTGATCCCGCGAATCTGGTAGTAGTATCTGTTAAAACGCAAGTAATTATTTTCCAACACAAACTTCAATAATTATTGTGCATCACAAATTAATTGTACATGGCATCACAGGGACCCAATGCATCGAGAAAGGAGGTGATTGCCTCAAGACCCACTTTGTGGGGAAGGGAAGTATACAGACTGGTGGTGCGGAGGGGCACTTATTTATATTCGGAATTGTATAAAGTCTTTCACTCTAAGGAACTCCGGCACTTTGTGCAATAATAAATTCTTGCTGTTATCTGGCAGGTCCTTGCCGTATGATCCTTGGGTGCCAGCCCCACAGTTAACCACTAGTCTGTTGGTATGTATATGGTATGTATATATATGGTCCTTTATTTCTTTTAGAATCTCTCATTTTTTAATCATTAATACACAGGCCTTCCCTTGTGCATGAGAGCGAATTGTCTGGGAACTTCATAAAGCCTTCTCAGAGTGGCTGAAACCTGTAGATCCTTTACATCAGGACCTCCTTCAGGTTTATGCGGGTGATCTATCAATGGGCCCCTTGTGTTGCGGTATGATGCTACATGATACATGATGATTAAGCTGTATGTATGGCAAATATTGCTAAAGAAAAGAAAACAATAGAAGAAGGAATGGCAAAGTATAGAAGGAATGACAGAAAGAGACAAAAAACTAAGGAATAGATAAAGGAAAAATATAAAAAAGAAATGGAAACAATAGAACAAAAGCATAGAATAAATAACCGAAACAAAGAACAAATAAAAAGAATGACAAAAAAAGAAAGAGAAGGAATGAGAAAAAAGCGATAAAAGAAAGAATAGTACTGACAGAAAACGAAAAACTAAAAGGGAATGAAGGAATGGCAGAACGAACAGATTAAGGAAACAAACAGAAAAAAAGAGAAGAATAGAAGGAAAGAAACAATGAATAGAAGAACTGAACAAAAAGAAAGTAATATAACTAAACAAAATAACTTTCCCCAACCCTGTCCCTTGATTGAACTTGATTTACATATGTCTTCTTTCAACCTTGCTTACTATGAAACTATGTAACTCTCCCAATGGCCAATCTGCCCCTGGCTGACAATCCTTAGTCCTGGTTACTGCATGGTCCTGTCTCCCACCTAGGGGCTTCCCAGAGTACAGGGAATGAGGTGGGTCCTCCCAAGGTGCAGGGCCCCAGAACCTGCCCGGGTACGGTTTACAATGTGTTTACATTGTGGCTAATGTTTCCCTTACTTCCTTGCCTTACAATTCAAGAGCTTACAATACCATTAGGCACATATTCCTGTTCTTCTCTACTGCCTTAATAAGCTCTCACATATCACTCTGTGACCTACCTATACAACCAACTGGCTTGTTATACATCCATATGCCACATTCATATGATCCCTCAGCCTCACATACCTTGTCCCCTATACTACCATGGGGCTCACCTATAATGGCCCTCCTATACAGTTTACATATACTATCTGAACTCTCAAGCCACAGAATAAATCCCATATTGAGCTTCTGCCCATGTATAACATCTGGACATATCTTCCAAAAGCCCCCCCCCCCCCCCCATACCCTAATGCATGGCTCTACTGAGAGATGGCTCATTAACTCCAAACAGTGGCTGGGGGCCTGGGCTCCATAAAAAAATAATATAGCTTTGAAGAATTGTCTGGTTCCAGCAGCACCGCTATTCTATTGGTGGCTTTCAGCCTGGGCCCCACGTACAGCAGAAAATTGGTTGGGCTTTACTATAGTTATGCCTCCACCACCCCTAATGGCTGCCATGTAGCCACCACTTCATTCAACTAAGCTACTAACGGCCATATACATTTACATGTTGGCATAGGGTAATTCTCCACCTTTTGGTTGCTCAAGTTTTTCTTTGCCAGTTCTTTCTCGTTCTCTTCTAGAACCTCCAGTTGTTTCCTGAGCTCAGCATCTCGCTCCTTTAGTAGGTCATTCTCATCAATAAGCTCCATACTCTTGTCTGACATCTTAGTCAGCTGAGAACTAATAGCCACGTTCTCCCGGATTGCCCTCTTTGTAGTCTCTGCCATCTGGTTGTTGGACACCCGGCGGAATTCAGCTGCCACCGTATTTACCCGCTGCACCATTTCCTTCTTCAGCCTATAGAAAGATTAAATTTTCAATCAATTTGGGAATCAGTAAGCTTGTATGATGCCAAAACTTTTCTACCTATGTTAAAGGGTACAGGGGACTACCTAGCTCACAGTAGTGGCACACTGCAGTGGTAATACAGGTCATCTTAAAGGTATAATCCCTTAAAGAGATATATCACTGTGAAACACAGTTCTTGTAATCCACACTTCCCCGGGGTTAAGGGTTTCTAAACAGAGACAGCCACACCTTATCGGAGTCTAGTCTGGTCCCCCGGCCTCCTCCACTCCTAATACCAAGTGGCTACTTCTCTGTTAGTTCCACGCTAAGGGCACCTCCATGGGTCTTTCTCTCTTCCTTTCCAGGCATCCAAAAACCCCTGTGTGACGAAGCCATATATCCTCCTGCATTAAGCTTGCTGTTCACAACTTTTTTACTTCCCACTCCAGCCATCTTACACGGGGTGAGGTCTATGGACAATCTCTCTGTCTACAGTCCCTCTGGCTTCCCTCTATAAAACCTCTGTCCAATACATTGTAGCCTGAGGTTTTCCGTCCAAATAAAATCCCAGCAGTTTTCTGTTCTCCAAATGTATCCTACATCCAAATTCTAATAGTCCAAATAAACATTATCTCTTCCATTTGTGGTCTTATACTCCCATCTAGTGACCAAAATAGGAATAGAAACACTATTTTCACATTAATGGATATCAGGGTAGGTCTTATTTTAAGGGAAATATGGTAGTTCCCCAAATAATACTTACCCAATGCTTTTAAACTATTCCTTTTCGGGCACACAAATATGTGAGCATGGTTTTTAATACTAGCACAAGGGCATCTGTATTTAAGGCATGTAATGTTTTATGGGAAGACAATGTTTTTCTGATGCCCTTTAGGCCTTCTAAAATGAGTTTGTGTTTTCTGAGAATGAATGTATCTGCACTGATAAAATTTGGCCAGCAGGTGTCACCAGGGTACTATTAAATAAAAATCCTGATCATTTATAACTATGTATCATCAACTGGATCTCAGATACTAGATTCTGGTCTTTCTTTTATATTAATGTAATCTCATGAAGTAAAAAAACACAAAATCCACAATATTTCTTTATATACAATTAAGACTCTTTTTTTATTCGCAGCAGAATACCAGCCACCCCTACCCACACAATGGATAGTGAGCTAGCAATCAGGCATGTGGATTTGGTAAGCCAAAGCCCGGCTCCGACCCACAGTCTCCACAAACTCCATATTTTTTTTACTTGTAAGTCCTTCCACCACCCCAGCCCATTACCACATTTATATCTAACAATCCCCACATGCTGCCAATACACATGCTGATTGCTGCACCCCCCATAACACCCAAATCCACCCCTGTATTCCAAATACTCAGCCCATCTAAACGCCTACCAATGCTAAACATACAATTATATATAGAACTCGAATCTTGTCATGGTGCCAGAGATGTCACCCAGGGGTGGGTGTTGCATATTGTCATTGTCACCAGTTTCCTCCAAGTCACAGCTTCTATATCACTCTATATCAGATCTCTCATCCTTACCGAGCTTCTATTTACCTTTACATGGCTGTTATGGTGCCAGAGATGTCACCCAGGGGTGGTGTCGCATATTGTCAGTGTCACCAGTTTCCTCCAAGTCACAGCTTCTATATCACTCTATATCAGATCTCTCATCCTTACCGAGGCTCTATTTACCTTTACATGGCTGTTATGGTGCCAGAGATGTCACCCAGGGGTGGTGTCGCATATTGTCAGTGTCACCAGTTTCCTCCAAGTCACAGCTTCTATATCACTCTATATCAGATCTCTCATCCTTACCGAGGCTCTATTTACCTTTACATGGCTGTTATGGTGCCAGAGATGTCACCCAGGGGTGGTGTCGCATATTGTCAGTGTCACCAGTTATCTCCAAGTCACAGCTCCTATATCACTCTATATCAGATCTCTCATCCTTACCGAGCCTCTATTTACCTTTACATGCCTGTTATGGTGCCAGAGATGTCACCCAGGGGTGGGTGTTGCATATTGTCATTGTCACCAGTTTCCTCCAAGTCACAGCTCCTATATCACTCTATATCAGATCCCTCATCCTTACCGAGCCTCTATTTACCTTTACATGCCTGTTATGGTGCCAGAGATGTCACCCAGGGGTGGTGTCGCATATTGTCATTGTCACCAGTTATCTCCAAGTCACAGCTCCTATATCACTCTATATCAGATCTCTCATCCTTACCGAGCCTCTATTTACCTTTACATGCCTGTTATGGTGCCAGAGATGTCACCCAGGGGTGGGTGTTGCATATTGTCATTGTCAGCAGTTTCCTCCAAGTCACAGCTCCTATATCACTCTATATCAGATCTCTCATCCTTACCGAGCCTCTATTTACCTTTACATGCCTGTTATGGTGCCAGAGATGTCACCCAGGGGTGGGTGTTGCACTATCAGTGTCACCATGTTCCTCCAAGCCACCCCTCCTATATCACACTCCTTGCGATCTCTCATCCTTACCGAGCTTCTATTTACCTTTACATGGCTGTTATGGTATTTAACCCTCCCACTTTCCCCACATCAGGTCAGGGGCCACATCAGATGGCTTGAGCATAAGTGACATAAAGGGACATTACAAGCAAAGGGTTACATTGGCCTTCTTCCTGCTTGCCCAATGCTGGTTCTCATGGGCTGCATCTTTCATTCACCAGCACTTTGCATTCCTTGATAAACCATGCTGAACTCGTTCCTTTCTGCCGACTCCTCTTTCGCAGTCCCCAAAACTGATTCACTTTGGAGGGGACTTTACACTATAGAATGCATGGACGAGTTTCCCTCTGCTGCTGAAAATGCCCAGACCAGTTCACTAGGTCTTATAAAGAAATATAATGTAGGCTAAATAAAAGCTGCCATACCTCACATTCAGCAAAAAGCAGGCTGATATATCTCTTTTTTTTTTTACTCCAACTCCAGAGCCCTGGTAGCAATGGACACCAATGTACACTGAAGCAGATAGTATGTCTTGCTTGGAAATATCTGCTAAAGCTCCAAGAAATTAGGTTGAGTGATGGGGAAAAGAGAACACCCAACATTTTATTCTCTTTATTCACGTGTACTTGAGGACAGAAGCCTGTCTCTATGGATATGTGGGTATGCTTCAATGCAGGTGTGGAGGGTGGCAGGTGGGCCTTGTTTATAGTGCCGAGGGAGTCTGGCTCATGGCTTTATACGTAGTGTATGTCCTTATACAGGACAATCGGTGGACTGTCAAAGTGTCACCTGAAATAAGGCTAACTTTATTTTGTCAGCCTAAATTCTCATCAGGTTCCTTTTAAAGCAGACCTAAAACCACTGGTGATCTGGGATAACCATTCCCTGTAAATGCCTCGAAAAAAATCTTATCCTCCCACATATCTGCGTGTGCACATACATTATGCTATACAGGGTGGGCATGCCTGGTATCCAGGAGCCATGTCAGGGGGGCGCGCATGCCACACAGAATGATGACGGGGATCAATCATTTAGCGGATATTTATTTTTTAGCTTGAAGTGGGCTGCCATTCCTAATTGAGCTGCTCAGGTGATGGTGGATGCAATGTTGGTGGTCTCTGCGGATAGTCAGGTTGGAGGTCTGCTCTAACTACAAACTGATACTTCTCCTTCATAGTACTGACCTGTCTTTGTCTAGCACAGCCTTCTTCTCCAAGTTGTACATCATTTCTTTGTGTTCTTCTTCCTGAGCTCTCAGCTTGTCCTCCAGTGCAGCAAACTTGGCCATCAGCTCCTCCTTCTGCACCCGGAACTCCTCCAAAGATGCCAGTTTGCCAGCTGCAAGAAAAGGTGATATGTCAGCCTAATGATTCAGCACAAATCCATATATTTCAGTGAGTAAAAGACTCCTTCAGCAGGGGCATAGCTGGGGGGGGGGGGCACGTGCCTGGGTGCAGCAGGTCAGGGGGCACAGGTGGGGGGCGCCATTTCAAATCTTTGCCCCGGGTGTCAGAGAGCCTAGCTGCGTCCAGCTGTTCTGCAGTCCTGCTTCCCTTCCTGCATTCATGACGCACTGTTGAATAAGACATCATAGAGTGTCGAGCATTCATTACAATAAGGGCCTGATTTATCAAGCACTTCTGCCAGACTGTGCCACATCGGTGCAAATTAGAGTAGTAAAAAATATAATTAAATATTTTTGTTTTTCACCCAAGAAGCACATTAACTAAACATTAGCAGTACAGCAACATGCTGAGAAATGTATAAATCAGATTTTGCACTACTCTAATTAGCACGGGAATGGCATTGTTTGGCAGAAGTGCTTTATAAATCAGGCCCTGACTAGTGTAGAGGTGCGTGTGAAGGATCGTACCTTGCAGCCCCACCTCACATCACTCCATCCCCGGGACCATGTGGTGCTGTCTCTATGTCTTTACTAAAAGCTGACATTCCAACCCCCTAGAGCAGTGGTTCAAGTACCCCCTAGTGTCAAGACGTTCCAACCAAGTACCCCCAAGGGGGTGATCAAATAAATAGTTACAAAATAATTAGGCCACTGGCCTTGTAGTACTTTTAAAGCAAGAAGCGATAATGTTTCTCTGTTACAATAATATACCAGACCAGTCAGACACCCCTTGTTAGTGCGCCCCTGGTCACTACCGTGTAGTAGCTTCCTATTATCCCCTTCAGGCGGTACATGGGGAGGCTGCAGATTGGTCTGTACCATCTATGTCTCTGCTGTCATCTATACTTTACCCAAGCCTGATTTATTCCATAAGTACAAAACTGCTCCAGAGAATAGAAACTATTTATGAGCCTTTTTGTGGTATTGTGTATTTTTAACAGTTTAGGTGCCTGATAACCTATACACATCACTAGGTGTGACTTAAACTGGACCAACGACCCTTAGAAGAACCAATGCTCATATACAGTACAGATTGCTGCACATAAACATGCATGTGGGTTATGTTGATTTTAAGCAGCAGCATGGCTAGGAAGCTGGGAAAGAAGGTGTCAAAATGGCCACTACAGGACACAAAATGGTGAGGTGGTGTTTCAGCTTTGAGTAGATGCAGGAGCAAATGTAAGTGCTGACAATGATTCAGTATCATGCATGCAGATGGGGCAAGGGAGTTTTTTTCCCAACTCTGCAAGGCTGTTGTCCAGCTTAAGATAAGAAAGTGGTACTTAATTAACAAAATGGTGACCCCTGCAATAGCTCATTTACAACAGTGACAGGCATTACCCAGCAGCATGTTCTCAGAGGTCAGACGGTCCTTCGTTTCCTGGTATTCATGGCGAACCTGCGCCAGCTGGGCCTCATAGGCCTTCTTCTCTGCATCCTTGGCCTGCTGGAGGCCATTGAGCTGGTCGTTAAGGTCAGCAATCTCATCTATGCGCTGGTTGAGGGTACGCTTGAGAAATGACACAATCTCCTTCTTATCGCTGGAGAGCTGCTCAAACTGAGCTTGGAACTGGCTCTCCCTAGCAACAATCTCATCCCATTTCTTCTGATACCTGAAGAGAGCAGAGGAAAACATTGTTACAGCAGATAATATCCACAGGGATTCTGTATTAGAAGTGGAATATGAGGAGCAGTGACATCACCATGGTTGCCCATAGCAACTAAATCATTTATTTCCCTGACACTGACATGGGTAAAGGAGAAGGTCAGCACTCCTCAAAAAAGGGGCCAATTGGTGAGTAGACACCACCACCAGGGTAACCACCACTGTGGAGCCTATGGGAGGTTCAATGAGCTGCTTTAATATATACATATGATGTATACACCCATCAAGTGATTTCAGAGCTGGGACATGCAAAGATTATATTGTCTAGCAAGTGAACAATTTGATAGGATAACTTTATGACAAATGCATATTTAACTATCGGTAAACCATAAAAAAATAAAAGTATCGCCGATAAGCATGCAAACCGCTGCTTGCTTTTGCCGCCATCTTCCTACACCTGGGAGATGTACACATCCCACAATCCTCCTGGGTGCTTGATTTAAATACGCACTGGCCGAATAATCTTTGGGCAAGTATGCAGCGGTAATGGATTTGAAAGTTGTGGGCGTTTGGCCTGGGACATGCAGACCTGCGCCAGGAAGGTGATTAAATCAATGGGGCTCTTTTTATATTTCGGCTTTTGGTGTACTTTAAGGAATCGAGGGGCAGTGGTCTCCCTCTTTATGGGACATCCCAGACTCGAGGGGCGATGGTCTCCCCCTTTATGGGACATCCCAGACTCGAGGGGCGATGGTTTCCCTCTTTATGCGACATCCCAGACTCGAGGGGCGATGGTCTCCCTCTTTATGGGGCATCCCAGACTCGAGGGGCTATGGTGTCTCTCTTTATGGGACATCCCAGACTCGAGGGGCGATGGTCTCTCTCTTTATGGGACATCCCAGACTCGAGGGGCGATGGTCTCTCTCTTTATGGGACATCCCAGACTCGAGGGGCGATGGTCTCCCTTTTTATGGGGCATCCCAGACTCAAGGGGAGATGGTCTCCTTCTTTATGGGACATCCCAGACTCGAGGGGCTATGGTCTCCCTCTTTATGGGGCATCCCAGACTTGAGGGGCGATGGTCTCCCTCTTTATGGGGCATCCCAGACTCAAGGGGCAATGGTCTCCCTCTTTATGGGGCATCCCAGACTTGAGGGGCGATGACTTCCCTCTTTATGTGACATCCCAGACTCAAGGGGAGATGGTATCCCTCTTTATGGGGCATCCCAGACTCAAGGGGCTATGGTCTCCCTCTTTATGGGGCATCCCAGACTCGAGGGGCGATGGTCTCCCTCTTTATGGGGCATCCCAGACTCGAGGGGCGATGGTCTCCCTCTTTATGGGGCATCCCAGACTCAAGGGGAGATGGTATCCCTCTTTATGCGACATCCCAGACTCAAGGGGCAGTGGTCTCCCTCTTTATGGGGCATCCCAGACTCGAGGGGTCATGGTCTCCCTCTTTATGGGGCATCCCAGACTCGAGGGGCGATGGTCTCCCTCTTTATGGGGCATCCCAGACTCAAGGGGAGATGGTATCCCTCTTTATGCGACATCCCAGACTCAAGGGGCAATGGTCTCCCTCTTTATGGGACATCCCAGACTCAAGGGGAGATGGTCTCCCTCTTTATGTGACATCCCAGACTCAAGGGGAGATGGTATCCCTCTTTATGCGACATCCCAGACTCAAGGGGCAATGGTCTCCCTCTTTATGGGGCATCCCAGACTCAAGGGGCAATGGTCTCCCTCTTTATGGGGCATCCCAGACTCAAGGGGCAATGGTCTCCCTTTTTATGGGGCATCCCAGACTTGAGGGGCGATGGTCTCCCTCTTTATGGGGCATCCCAGACTCAAGGGGAGATGGTCTCCCTCTTTATGGGGCATCCCAGACTCAAGAGGAGATGGTCTCCCTCTTTATGGGACATCCCAGACTCGAGGGGCTATGGTCTCCCTCTTTATGGGCATCCCAGACTCAAGGGGCAATGGTCTCCCTCTTTATGGGGCATCCCAGACTTGAGGGGCGATGGTCTCCCTCTTTATGGGGCATCCCAGACTCAAGGGGCAATGGTCTCCCTCTTTATGGGGCATCCCAGACTCAAGGGGCAATGGTCTCCCTCTTTATGGGGCATCCCAGACTCGAGGGGCGATGGTCTCCCTCTTTATGGGGCATCCCAGACTTGAGGAGCGATGGTCTCCCTCTTTATGAGGCATCCCAGACTCAAGGGGAGATGGTATCACTCTTTATGCGACATCCCAGACTCGAGGGGCGATGGTCTCCCTCTTTATGGGGCATCCCAGACTCGAGGGGCTATGGTCTCCCTCTTTATGGGGCATCCCAGACTCGAGGGGCTATGGTCTCCCTCTTTATGGGGCATCCCAGACTCAAGGGGCAATGAACTCCCTCTTTATGGGGCATCCCAGACTTGAGGGGCGATGGTCTCCCTCTTTATGGGGCATCCCAGACTCGAGGGGCAATGGTCTCCCTCTTTATGTGACATCCCAGACTCAAGGGGAGATGGTCTCCCTCTTTATGGGGCATCCCAAATTGATATGCCCCACTGCGTGAACTCCCCCTCCCCACCGTATTAACCGGTATCAGCACTGCCCTCTTGATTGCAATGAATGGAGTGTGCATGCTGCGTGGCTTTAACCCAACAAGTTCTAGGTCACTTTCTTGGACCAGAAAGGAGTGCTGGGGTGCATGATATTGGTAAGTTGTCTGGACAAAAGGTATGTTGTGTAATTTTTTTTTTTTGGTCGGACAAACCCCTTAAATAATAGGAAAATATGAGGATGGAAATTATGCTTAAATCGGACCAACAACCTTACAACAAACAGTTCTCATATGCTCCCTGCCCAGGGCAATGCAGATTGCTGCACATAAAAATGAATTTACCTTTTTTCTAACTCATGCTGTGGTCAATTTTAAAAACAAAATGGCAGCTCATACATCTGTAGGTCACCTGTAAACAGGATGTGCTGCTGGACAGTTATGTCAGTTGAATCAAGGCAGCAGCATGGCTGAGATTCTGGAAAAGGAAGCTCCAAAATGGCCGCTACCACTAGAGAATTGGTGAGGAGCTGTTGTAGCTTTGAGTAGATGCAGGAGCAAAGGGAGGGCAAGGGAGTTTTCTTTTCCAGCTGTGCCAGGCTGTTGGTTCGGTTTAATAACTGCCAATGGATGCATGACCCAACTATGAAACTATGATGCCATGACTTAGTGCCACTCACACTAGCAGGTTTTCATGGCAGGTAGTCCCATAAAAGACTCCTCCGGAGTTTCTTCAGACTCTAGGTACAGTTTTGGTTTACTTCAAGCATAAAGACCACCATCATGCATCTGATTCTTTTCTTATTTCATTTTAAATGGCCCTGCGATTAATTCTCTGCATGGGTGGAAGGGGCACCATCTGCTCACCTCTGCCAGATTTATCTTTTAGGAGTGGGAAGTCCATTATAGTCTGTCTTATCCTAGGGGGTGCCACCCTGCCATGTTGCACTTGTTGCTTATAAGTTGACCTAAACCCGACATGGCCAGGCTCTAGAGCCAGCTGACAGGTGAGGACACCCCCTGGTTCTACAAATATTCACCTTGGTCCTTGATACTATGGCACATGCGCAGGTCTCCAGTGGCATCCCAGTCCTGTGCGCTCACCACGCCTGGCTGGCAGGATAAGGGATGTCCCACCCAGAAGGGGGGGGGGGGGGGCATCACAGAGGGTTTGGCTCTTTACCTAGTTCCTGTTGCAACCAGTAGTCTGACTTACCCCAGGGGCATGCTGGAACATGTAGTTCCACAACTATCTGCAGGCACATTGTATCCCCCCTACCTGGTCATTTGTAGTCTCACTAGCTCCTGTCAGGCATGCTGGCATTAGTAGTACCCCCCTCCCTCCCGCTGCCCACCTCTCCAGGCGGCCTTCCAGGTCCCGGATCTGCAGCTGGTAGTGCTCTTTGCTCTCCTCGGTCACCGGCTCCGCTTTGGGCCGCTCGGCCAACTTCTCCTTCTTCCCGGTGGCGCTGCCTTTTCCCTTCTTCGTTTTGGGCGGCATGGCGACCTTCGGCTGGAGCTGGCCAAAGCGTCCCGTTACTAGGCAACCATCGGGAGGCGGGGTCAGGGCGGGGAGGAGGGACGGGCCTGTCTGGACGGCGGGTGGGCGTGGCCATGCAGTGCCAGGCTGGCAGCGGCTGATCACGTGGGCTGTCTGTGCAGTGGTTGAAGAAGTTGTATAGGTGTCCCAGGGAGCGGAGGGTGAGCTGACACCCAATGGCGGGCTTTCCCACCATGCAATTGCCTGGGGCCGATCAGGGAAAGGTAATGTTTACACCCTGTCTCGCCCCTCTGCTATGTAATGCAATGCTGGCCGGGACACTTGTGTGTCAGGCTCCATATTGCCAGCAGGCACGTGCCAAGCAGACAGCTCCACATAGTCCTGAAACTCACCCAATATTATTACCTGAGCGAAGATCCCATGGTGCATGAGGAAAGGGAATTATCCCACCCCGGAGTCTGCTTTAAAGGGGACCAACCCCCAGGTTCCACAGCCCCAGGGCTGGACATTCCAGTCCACCCTGTGACATCCCAAATCAGGATGCCCTGCTGTGTGAAACCCCCGGGATCACCCAACATTCATGATCCCATGGTGCATGCGCAGGTCACATGGTATCCCCCACTTCCATTTTGGTAGCTGTGCACTCTCAAGACAAGCTATCTAAATGGCTGGCACTGGCACATACAGTTGAGAGGGAGTGATGCAATCCTGGCACTCCATTTATTCAGAATAGAATGAAAGGTGACTCAGTCTATTCTGAATAAATGGTAATGGACTCATGTATGTATGCATGTATGTATATGTTCAATAAAGAGGAACAAAACCATTGTGTGAACCCCCTAATGCTGAGTACAAGTCACCTCCTTGTTCCTACAGCCATTCTGGTAAATAAATAGGCACGGCACTCCAATACATAAGTGGAAATGCTTATATTCTGTCAAAGCAGTTATAGTTCCATTACCAGACATGGAACAGAAGATACAATCCATATCATGGCCAAAAAGACAGTCTCTTACATCCATCCAACGTTTCGGGGGTCAGAAGCCCCCTTTATCAAGGAAGACTGTTGGATGCATGTAAGAGACTGTCTTTTTTTGGCCATGATATGGATTGTATCTTCTGTTCCATGTTTGGTAATGGAACTATTACTGCTTTGACAGAATATAAGCATTTCCACTTATGTATTGGAGTGCCGTGCCTATTTATTTACCTGGATATATAGCGGCGCCACCGCGGCTCTGGCACCCACCAATAATGGATTTGTAAGAGTGCACCAGCAACATTGGATTTTCTTACAGCCATTGTGGGCTGCTTGCCATATAGGGGCGTAGCATGTGCCCCGGGTGCAGCAGGTCAGAGGGGCGCCGTTTCAAACCTTTGCCCCGGGTGCCAGAATGCCTAGCTACTCTGTGCCTTGTTTCCATCCTTTGGCAAACGTCTCTCATTGACTGCAGCACTCGCTCCCCACTATTGAAAACAAGGAGAATGGCATAGTCACAGCAGACTGCTCTCATTGGACGAAAGCCCACATATAGGCCATTGGGGAAAGTCCACCTGCGATTACATTTTTGAAAGTGTATCTTTCTGTCCTCATTGTTCTTAGCTTATCCAGGTATTTTTTTTTCTTATGTTAGTAAATATGTGTTTTATAGAAGCAGCTTTCACTGGCTGCAATCTGTTACTGTACATGAAGATCCACAAGAAGAGAGTAGTGAGCCCTGTACACACAGTACACTGCTGCTATGGCCACTGCTGAGGTGAAGGAGCTCACTAACCCTTACACATGCCCAGCAGCAGTGTTCTGTGTGTACAACGCAATTCTTTTAGTACATCTTGGTGTACAGTTGGCAATAGCAACAGATTGCAGCGACAACTGCTTGAATAAAACACACATTAGAAGTAAAAAAAAAAAATCTAATAAAAATAATAGATAAGCTCATTACCCTGAGAACATCATTTAGGCACACGCATTTAGACATGAAATTCCATTGAAAGTGGACTTTACCTTTTAAGTTTTTTTTTTGCTTAGACTGTCCGTTTAACATCCAAATTGTGATAAAATATTCATAACCTTGAATCAATCACAATACAGCGCCATGTTTGGTAGTCAAAAATAAATTGATGTTTATTTAATCAAAAATATTGTATTTCATTTGATGGTTGGAACATAAATCAGTTTGTGTGTGGCTGGCATTGGATCTCACAGACCACAAAAACAAGTCATAATGTACACATCAGCCAATCAGATTGAGACATGTTCCTAGAGTTTGAATGTGGTTGGTCCTAGCGATGCTTCTCTTATCGTTACAAGTCTATAATACACCCTATACATACATACACTGGGTTACAGACCCCGTCACCCACTTTTATTGCCACTAAAGGTAATTGTTTCCCTTTACAATTTATTATGCAGCCTGCATGACATTTTTGAAATGATATATATATTAAGGCACATGATAAATACACATCAATCTGCCAGGCATTGTAGAAAAATACATTCAGTTTCATTTACACAAAAAAAAAACAACACAAAAAATATGAGCTTTGAGTCCCCCCCCCCCCCCCCCCCTGGTACTACAATGAGATGTCACGGCTGTCCTTAGTGATGTAACATATTGACCCTCTAAACTCCATCTCTGGCTTCAGAGGGACCAGATCAAAGAAGTAAGCTTAGTCAACCTTAAAGGGATACACCACTTTACTCCCCCGCCACCACTCCCCTGCAGATCTCATATATCCAGCTCCAAGGATGTGTGTGCACATGACAAGACTGAAGTGCCCGTTGCTTCCGCTTAGTCTCATGCTTTGCCGAAGCTGGTGGTGACATAGGGGTCACAGAAGTGGCAGCAGGTAAGTAATGAGAGATATAGTTGTCAACTGGGAATTTGGGCTGGAGTCTGATTAAAGTCATTCTATAGGCAAAGAAAAAAAACAATATAGTCGCCCGATCCAGGACCTGCCCCACCCACCACGTTCGTTCACAACTATGTATGGAGCCACACTATTTGTCAAAGGCGCTATGGCATGCCTCCCTTTATTCACTGATGTAGAAGGGAGCATGTCAAGGCCTGATTAAAGCGGACCACCGCCTGGGATTTTCAGTCTCCTTCATTGCAGTGAATGGAGGATGGCATGGCACTGTTCCTTTGATGAATAGCCTATGAAGGACGGTGCATCGCCAATTGGCTGATCTCAAAATTGTCATATGGCGTTGTGCAGCCGGCAGCCTATCTGAATGGCTCGGCGCAGGAGCGCTACAGGGATACGGCAGCCAGTGATCACAGCATTGTGGGAGCCATCGGTAAAGGTGAGTTTACCTGCGACCCCGAGGGTTTCACACAGCAGGATATCCCGCTATAGGATGCCCCGTGGCAGGCTAACGGCCAACCCTGGAGTTTTTTAAATTCCAGTGCCGGCTACAGTGAAAGTTGGTCGTGGCCCAAAGAATTCTGACGTGTGCGCTCACAGCGCCCCTCGTTCTCGGAAACAAGAATGTTTGTGAGCGGTGGACAGGCTAAAGCTGCTGCTGCGGGGGGGGGGGGGGGGGGGGGGGTTGGGTCGGAGGTAAATGTCTGATTTTTTTTCTGGGTTTACAGCCAATGTAAGAATCTAAAGGGTAACTTTTAAGGAGACTCAGGATTCTTTATTTTGCCTGCATCTGTCCTTTAAGTAACGCTGGAGTCTATCCTGAGCTGAAGGAACAGTTGTGCAAAGTCCCTGTAACCAACAGGAGCTATTAGAAGATACGTTCACACTCGAGAGCACCACTAGAATCTTTCCGTTCAGTCCCGGGATCAAAGCTCATCTCGGGATGTGGGCTGCAGCTGGTGATGGAAGTTTCCGCGGGAATCCTTTAAGGTTTTTTGGGATCCACTCCAGTCAGTCTTTACATTGTCATCATCCCACAGGGTGGAGGTCTCTGTGTCGCTCTGCCAATTGGCTTCTCCAGTGTAATGAGTCGGGTAGACCAGGAGGGGCTGAACAGAGAAGACCTTTAAGTTTCGGTTGACAAAATGTTTTTTGTACTCCTCACTGCAAGAAAAAAAATCGGAGAGATACTGACCAGGTACATACATATAAGGGCATTGCTATGAAATCGGGATGCCTCTGGGACAGGGATACAATCCAGTCAAAATCCAGAGTTTTGTTCTACTTAAAGATGACAATTTTAAGGAAAAATTTTAAAACACAAAGAGACAGCAAAATATGGGGATTCAAACCTATAGAAAAAGTTTCATACCCTGCAAATCAGACTAATTATTCACTCGAACTTTAGGTCACATTATGTCTGTGAATTGGCCATAGTTAATCACATTGGGCCTGTTCTTGGTTTTTCACTGACAAAACACCATCAATATTTAATTTGGACATAGTCATTTTTTTATTTTGGGTTCGCCTTCAAGCTTGTTTTAACTTCTGCTTCCAGTCATTCCAATGTAGAATTTCTGACCACCTAAAACTACTTTGAAACTTGAAAACCAGGCTGAATACTCACCTGTGCCTTCCCACAGCTACAGCAGCCACATCCATGCTTCCCCTTCTTCTTCAGCAACCAACTAACTTTGCCCTGTGGACATGTACCACATATTGCGTTGCACACATCGCACTTCACCATCGCCACATGTCTATGTTTCCATCGTCACATTGGAAACATTCTTAGTTTCTCCTTGACAAGAAACAGACACCATCATGATTTAATGTGGACGCTTCATTCCTGACTAATCTGAAATGTATGTCTTGGGAAATTGCAACTAACTTGCTCAAAATGACCCCCTTATATTCTGATGCTTTTCCAAACGTATACTACAGGCAGCAAAGGAAGTATTAGAGCATTGGAGATGTAGAAAGAAAATTAGGAGAAACAGTGGGTGTGGCAGATGTGATGTAAGCACACTGTGTAACGGGCGCTCTTTAACACGTATGCCCGACACCACTCTATATCATAGAAAAATAAGTGCATGGTTGTGCCTCTAGTTATTATTGCCAGTACATAGTGTGATCAGATAAGGGGGGTGAGCGATGCTACGCGGGGTTTCAGAGCTGCAGAGAGAGGCAGACACTCAGGATGTCTGAGCAGGGAGTGGGGGGTTGTTCCCATTCTTAGTGCCCTGAAGGTTGATTAATGGACCACATCGGCGAGGTGGGGAAGGAAACCAGAATGCGGAAGTGATTTTCTTCACTAAGGAGGCAGACAAGAGAGGAAAGACAGACACTCTATGAAAGGTAAGCTACTTCTACAGTAAAGTGTTTAGCAAGTCAAAAGTTAAAAAATAAATATCAGTAGATGACTTTTCATTGAAGCATTGTGCTTCCTGTGCTGTCCGTTTACTTAGTGAGGACATTCACTTCCTCATTCAACTTTCAGTCCTCACCCCACTGATCTGGTCCATCAATCAACCTTTGGTAGATCAGGAACGGAAAAAAAACCCTGCCTAGACACCAAGATTGGCTGCTCTCTCTCTGCAGCTCTGAAACCCCGCCCTCCTTGCGCCTCTCACACTCATCACAGTGTGCTTACATCACATTGCTGTTGCCACACCCACTGTTTCTCCTCATTTTCTCTATACATCTCCAATGCTCTAATATTTTTACAAATAACATAGGAACTACAAGGTCTTTTTGAAAACGGATTGAAGTTTAGGTTGAAGTTTAGGACAGTGCAATCGGGCACTCGCCTTTAGTATAACTTTTTGTTTTTTTTTTTAACATCATTTGACGTGTGCTGGTATTCTATATAGAATTGTCTTCTTTTTGGTTCTTTGAGTACGTTCATGTCTGACGAACAGAACTAAGTATTCTCAAAAGCTCACCTTAAAATATACTCAGCCTACAGAAGTTATATCCTTATTTCTTTACCTTTCTATAATTTCATCCAGAAGTTCTGCACTTTAGTCCTAGCTTCTGGTGTGCTGGGCTGCTGCTGTTCCCAAGTGATTGGCCTAAACCAGGGGTTCCCAACTAGTGGTACTAGTACCACTGGTGGTACTCAGGATCCCCTCTAGTGGTACTTAGGGCCACTGGGGGTGAAAGTGTGTGGCGGGGCATGACAAGCTACTGCTTCCATAGGATGTGCCAGTTGGCCAGGTCACCAAGCTGCAGGAGTGGAGCCCCTTGAGAGGATTGCATTGCTGGCAGGAGAGCTTCCATTGTTGGGCCAGTGTAGGACCTCCACCCTCCTGGGAAAGTTTTTAATAGTGGAGGTAAATTGGTGCTTGAGCTAACTGCATGGGAAGTGGTAAAAAGGTTTTGAAACCCTGGAGTAAACCAATTACAGTGTCAGCTGCTCATAAGAGGCAGTGTGGCTTCCACATGTATCTGCAGATATATGCAACCAAATCTCTGTCTTTCCACATAGCTAGACATGTTTGTTGCTTGATATTTAGTTGATGAGAGGGTTAAACTGGGCGGTAAATTAGTTCCCAGGCCCTGAATAATAATGTTGATGATTTTGTATAAATAGTGATTGAGCTGCTCCCACCCCCCTTTATTCATTTGAATTGCCATGAGCACAAGCAGGGAGAGGTTCAGTCAATATGGATTTCTCCCTGTGAAGTGTTCTAAAGGGAGGCTGGCTGCTTCCCAGGTGAGTCGCTCTCAGATATTTGTCTGCATTGCATGTCCCAACTTTGGGGACTCAGAATTAAGAGTAGGGACCACACTAAATACAGAGTGCCTTGCCGGGGCAGTGTGGCTTCCACATGTATCTGCAGATATATGCAACCAAATCTCTGTCTTTCCACATAGCTAGACATGTTTGTTGCTTGATATTTAGTTGATGAGAGGGTTAAACTGGGCGGTAAATTAGTTCCCAGGCCCTGAATAATAATGTTGATGATTTTGTATAAATAGTGATTGAGCTGCTCCCACCCCCCTTTGTTCACTGCTCATAAGAGCTCTGCTCTCACTGTGGGAGCAAGCTTTAAAAAAAAGAGTCACCTACTTGGGGTGCTTGTCTGACATAATAGGCAGGAACTCGTCCACAGGAAGCATCTTGGATAAGGGCTTGGCGTCCAGCAGCTTCTGTGCCCCCTGCAGGGACACCATGTAACAGAGGGTCCAATAAGAGTATTCAGCTTCCACCAGGTTCCTCACATTCTCCACCGCCTTCTCTGGATCCGTAGTGACTTGTTTCCTTCCGATGTATCTGTTAGGAGGATGGATGGTCAGTAGATCTCAAGCCAGAGTTAGGAAGGGTTAGTCATAATGTCAGAAGATTAACGCCATTAGGGAGATCCATCCTTATCCCTATGCCAGTGGCGTAACTAGATGCAAGAGGACTGGTGTGAAATTAAATGGGGCCCTTTCATGGCTCAGACAGTAAACTTTTTCTGTATTTCAACTCAAATAGATGCAGCTAGACAACTAAAGAGTGAAGCGGCAGAGACAAATTATTTTTTCTCTAACCTTGGACTGTCCCTGGAGGAATCAACACTGTTGGGCCTAAGGTGAGTAATATTAATCTAAATAAAGCCAAAATATTTGTATTCATTTTGGATAAAGTGAGGAAGAAGTAGAAGCAATTGAAAATAAACCCATGCAGAAAGCCATGGGTGTCACAAGGACGAGAGGATGTCACTGGCACATGAACCTCACATTTGGTCCTGATGACATCAATGGATTTCTATTAATTCTAATAGATAATGACATTACATCCCCTGAATGGAGCCACAGCTGTGTTCACACCCTGCAGCACTCTGCCTGAAATAAGGGGGAAATGTGGTGTGCATTGGATTTAAAGTGTAAGAAGCTTATTCAATATGGCAAAAGATTAGTGAGTACTAATATGGACTATGGCTTGTGACATCCTGCATTGCGTATAGCCAGAATCAGGGCTAGATTATGAGAGGGGGAGCGCGCCTCGGGGGCTTCTACCACTTGCCCTGCAAAGGGGGCCTCCACCAACCTTTGGGTTATGGTCTGGTCCAGGAGGCTTTCCAGTCTCTGGTCTGAAGGGCCACGGAGCCAGCAATACTATCGGTGGCATTGGGGGTTCCCCCGTGCCTAGGAAAGCTTTTTTTTGTTTTTGCAGTAAAAGCCACCACGGGGCAGGACAGAGAGTCTAGAGCAGCAAAGCCGCAGTAACCAATTCTACAGTGATGGGTGCAGAGCTGACAATCGGCAGCCGCTCTCTGCACATGAGTCACAAAGCACAGCCGCTGGCATCTCAATGCTGGGAACCGTTTTCTACTGGGCCAACTGGGTGACTACACTACCCCCCACCCAGAATGGCAAAGCAGGAGTTCCTTGAGCAGCACGCACCCGCACAAGGAACTCGATCTGACGTTCCAGTAAGGTGCCAGACAACCGCCAGTCAGTTACTTGGCTGGACTATTAATTTAAAGGAAGAAATACTGTATCTGGGACCTCCACCAGCCCTGGTTAGAATCAATAACCCCACAGGTCATTGGAAGTGACGCCTTACATTAAATCCCAGTCCAGCCCCGATTCTCGGACGTCGTCCAGGAGTCGAATCATCTTTCGCTTGAAGAAAGCTTCAAAGCGAACGTCGTCTTCAAACACCAGCGTGACGTCCAGCTGTCTGTCTACAATCTAATTGAGAGGAAGCAACATTAACATCACGGCCGGTAAACAGGGCTGTCGTCGGGGAGGCACAGGCCCAGCAAAGAAGCTTCTCTGAAGGGGCCCAGCTGTGGCCCTTCCAAGATTATACAGCATAGCTTAGCAAGTATGTCAGAGGCAACTAGGGCAATTAAACCTGGCAGTTTCCCCGGTAACTCATGTCAATTTGAGGGTTTTGGTCAGCTTTGAAGGGCATGCGTAGTTAAAAAAGAAAAAACACATACTCATCTTACTCCTGCATTTCAGTGCTATCTCTTCACTTTTCTTCACTCAGGTTCCAGGCCCACACCTAGTCTAGAGAGAGAACCCCCTTACTGATTGGAAGAAGAGAGCACACACTGGGGCTGATGGAGCTCTGAGTGCTCCTAGCTCAGCTTTGTATGTCTGAGGACAATGGAGCCAGCTGGTGAGAGCCCAAGAGAAGAGGCAATGTGAGGATCTAGTGCTGTGTGAGATCATTTTTCTGGAGTGTAAGGAGAGTTACACTTCACATGAATCTCCCCTAGTGTTGTTTGGCAGCTAGGGGGATTCCTTTAAAGCCACCCCCGGGGGTATAAATTAGGGGTGTGAATTGGCAAGAATCTGGCGATACGATATGTATCACAATACACGTATGACAATACAATTTATCCTGATTGTATCTCAAAGACCATATATTGTGATTTTTTAACATTTAAAAAAAAAAACATAGGGTCCCCGGGGGGAGCAGGGGTAATTTTTTTTTAAATTTTAAGGGTTAAAAAACCTTAACCCCCCCCCCCCAAAATGGTGTGAGGACCCCCTTACCTGGCATAACCAGCCCAGGCACCAGCTATGGGGGCTTGTAAAACAGGGCTTTGGGGGCCCCTGGTGCAAGCAGGCATAGCCTAATGGCCACAAGCTCTTCAGCCCCTCCCTTTTCTTTTGCTGTAGCGGGGGGGAGTCAGAATCGTTACTAGAAAGAAAAAAATTTATACTGCTATCGAGTTCCGAGAAGCTGCCAGCAGCTTACATAAAGGTCTTAGCCGCCAATAGTCTGACGTCTTTGATGTCAGCCTATGGTGAGCCCCTACATAGGCCCCCTCATGCTGATTGGAGGAATGATCAGCAACACGCTTCCTGGAACTCGTTCTGGCGAGACAGACTGCACAGCGCTACTTGTATAAGGTATGAACAAGCTTTACTCATTAATCTTTGGTGTGTGCATTTGTCCTGATTGACCCGCAGGTGTTTACAATGGTTTAATTATTTACTTGTGTATATATTGTGTGTACGAGCTGCTTCATTGTCATGAGTAAGGGCTAACGTCCGAAACGCGTTGACAACAGGAGACGCTAATGTTTATGCCTTTTAATGTTCGTGCTGCTGTGATGGCCTTCTAACTGCATCCAATAAAGACGGGATTTTATGGCTTACACTACGTTGGCTGGCTCCACAAGTTTTTCTCGGCCCTGGATATAACATGGAGTTTGACTTTTTTGGGAGTTAAACCATGTGCCCCTCCCACCCTAGTACTTGTGGGGTGCTGCCCCTTCTGCAATGCCCACTCTGCACTTTTGAGATCCCCGATTGGCTGATCTCAAGAGTGCCGGGTGAGGTAGTCGAGTCGGCTGTCCACATACCCAGCTTTCAATGTTAGTGTGTGCGCTTTTACTATATTGTTAATACTATTTGGAGGTAAAGTATAATGTTTAGACCAACAGAATGCTTTTGTGTGGGCAGATTAATTATTTATTTTCTCTACCTTGAACTAGTAAGGGGTCCAGGGGAGCTCCATAGCACCCTATTTGGTTGAGTCAGTTGCCAATGGGAGCGAGGGCGGCTACATCCCCTGCAGCGCGCACGCTCCCTTCCCCAGTCTATCTGAATGGCTGGACGCTGGAGCGAGCGCACGGCCCAGAGGGTGCCAGGAAAAGATGAGAGCTGCGATGCCCCTGGGCAGTTTCATATAGCTAGCGGCTGGCCCCAGAATCTTTTTGATTCCAGTGTCGGCCCAGCTGGGTTTTGTTCCGCTTTAAAGCTATTTTTTGACTATCCCCGGTTTTGTTCCCTCTCCTGCTGCGTGAAACCCTCACATCACCTAGAAAAACTCACCTTTCCCCGGTCCTACGGTGCATGTGCAAGCTCTTATGCAATCACCGTGCATATGTAATGCTCGACACATGCCTTGGCTTATGCCCCAACCTATCTGAATGGCTGAGGGGGGGGGGGGGGGCGGGGGGGTGCGCGCAGTCCAAAGATTCTGGGAATGCTGCCATCCGATATTTAGATTGGAAAGGGAGCCAAGAAGTATGTGATTTTTGCTGTGCCCTGGGGGGAGGGGGGATCACACAGTGTAACATCCCTATAAGGGATGCTCCAGGGTAAGGCTTTTAGATTCCAGGGCCAGCCGCACTGGGGGTTGTTCCACTTTAAAGTGGACCAACACCCAGGATTTTGACTATCCTGGGTGTTGGTCCACTTAGGTGGGGCACCCCGATCGCTGTGTGATACCCCCCCGATCGCCGCAAAAACTCACCTCTCCCCGCGCCCACGTGACCTCGTCCGGCCAATGACAGCGCTCAGAGCCGCTCTGGTATGCGCGTCCAAAGCCGCTTGGACGCGCATACCAGAGCGCTGTCATTGGCTGCGTCTCTCGCTTCCCTCTAACAGGGAGCGCGCCTGCGCCGGCCATTCACAAAACGGCCGGCGCGGGAGCGCGCGCCCTAACAGAGGGAAGCGAGAGACGCGACCGCGTCTCGCGCATGCGCCGTTGGATCGCCGGTAAGGTGAGGATTGTGGGCCTCCTGGGGGGTTCCTCCCCGCGGGACATCCCGATTTCAGATGCCCCGTGGGGAGGGATCTGATCGGTCCGGGAATCTTATAGATTCCCGGGCCTATCCCCCCTGGGTGTTGGTCCACTTTAAACAGAAGTGAGAAAACCCATGGATTTTATATCTCTAGTGACCAAATTGACAGGGAGGTTATAGTAAGGTTTCCTTAAAGTGGACCAATCACCAGGATTTTCACTATACCTGCGATTAGTCCATGCTCCACTGTGTGAAACCTCCGAAGATCGCCCCTCAACTCACCTTTCCGACGTTCCCATGGCACATGTGTGCCGCGAGAGTGCGCTCAGCTGCAGGGATGTAGCCACAGCCCGTGATCACGGTGAGGGACGGGCAGAAAGGTAAGGGGTTTGTGGGCCACTGCAGGGGGTTCCCATAATGGGGCATTCCAAATCGGAACTCTTAGGGGGCACCTAGTTGGCCGGCCCTGGAGGAGGCTGTAAAGTACTGCCGTACCGCTGACAGGTCCACTTTAAAAGGGTCAAAGACAGCAAATAATATATTAAAGCACACATGCCTTGTTCTAGAAAACAACTACAAGAAAATATCCCCCTGTAGTTAGGCCATTAGCACAATTACATTTAATAATGAGAAAATCCAAAACATTACCTCTTTCCATATCTTATAATGGCTCAGGAAACAGCCCACCTCCCCTTTAGTGAGCGTCCGACCGGAAAATGGATCATAAAATCCCGGGAGCAAGTTTATGCCCATACTTTTGATGGCACTGCTGTTCAGAGCCCTGGAGGGATAACAGAAAAAAATAAGGTGGACCTCTCACAATATAAAAGGCCTTCTCTCACTAAATATTACAATCTCCCTTATCCCTGGTATGACATCCAGGCCCCTCATAAACCCACTGACTCCCGGAATAACATCCACAGGCCGCTTTCCAGTCTTCAGCCTGGGCCCCTCTATAGAGACTGGAATTGGACCCCATACATTACTCATGCATCTACTGCCCTGATGGTCGGTCTGTCTGCATAACTAAGTGTAACAAACCGTACTAAATATGTTGCACTAAAAGATCTTTAAATATGGAGAAAGGTGTCCCTCTTCTCCACCTCTTTAAAGTGGACCAACACCCAGATGGATCGGCCCGGGAATCTAAGATTCAAGCCGATCCAATCCCTCCCCTTTTATTTTTAACAGTATTGTTAAAAAATATGATAAAATCAATATGTGTTCTATACTATGAATTTGGCAACGATTCAATAAGAGAAAAAAATCACTTTATGAGAAAAAAAGCCTTCAGTGTTACCAGATAGGAAAGACAATGACAGTCAATGGCACTTTTTACTACATTGTCTTCCTAGCTGGTGACACTGAAGGCTTTTTTCTCATAAAGTGATTTTTTTTTACCACCATGTTTTCAACTCTTATTGAATCAAGGCCATTGTCTATGAAGTTCGTTAATTTCCAGACGCATTTCTATAGATAACAGACAGACCTAGGGATTGGATGAAATTAGTGAAACAATAAAGATTTGTTAAAAAGTTGAAATAAAATTAACAAAACATTTGAAACAGATTAAATGAGTTTTAATCATTCTGTAATACCAGTCAATACATCTATTTTACATATACTCCCCATTATATATTAATATCCCACCAGACCAGTCTTTCGCTGTATGGGGCAGGTTTTTACCCCCTCCCCCACATGCTGCACTGGTGGTATAGGGCAACCCCAGGGGCTCTAACACACTGGAGTTAGGTTTGTGCCAAAAAGGACCTCTGTTTTTAACTAAACTTTAGAGATAGATTATAAGATTGACTGCTAGCTAACAGGGTTGTGTGCCGTGGCTCCTTTAGACAGGAACACCACACAGGAATTTCACTTTCCCGTGTGTTGTTCCTCCGTGCGGTGGCATCCCGAATTGGGATGCCATGCTATGTGTATGCCCTCAGGTCGCCCCATACACTCACCTTCCTTCCACTATCACGGCGCTGACGAGATCGAGTCCGCTGACTGGCTGAATGCTGCACTCAGCCAATCACCGCACTCGCTGTCACTCGCCTCCCTTCGGCGCCACTGATCACTAAGCACCTGTGCGGTGCCAAAGGGGGCTCAGTGCGCCACCAGCCACATCCCCTGCTCACCTTGCAGCTGTGACGTGCCTAAGCCGCTCATTTAGAAAGGCCGGGCGTGCGCATGCCTAGAGGTGAGCGGGGATGTGGCAGCAGTGCAGAGACGCGGTGAGAGCTCGGGAGAAGGAAAATGGGGGTTCATACACTTGGATGGCCCAGGAGTCTTTTAGTCCACTTTAAGATAAAGAAAAATAACTGAGGAAACACCTTTAAAGTGGAAGTCCAGTGGCCATTGGATTCTGCTGCTGCCACCTGCCTGGTACCCATATAGTTTTGGGCATGCAAATTAAAAAGAGCATTCTAGCACTGCCTGCCCAATTCCCTTCTGTGTTTTGAGCTGCCACCCACCTTCCATCAACAGCATCCATCACACGGCAAGATATCTCTAGCTCGTACAGGGAACGCAGCATCCTCTCCCGCCGCTCAGGACGACGTTGCAGATTAATCAGGAATACCTGAGAAAGCAATTAGTCGGTATCAACAAATCTGACACTAAAATGTAAAGTAAGTAAAAAGCTGAAGGATGACAACACACAAATGGGAATGCTGTCACATACATGCTTGTGGATAAAGGATAGAAGCTCGAAATGATCACAGCTAAAGTGGACCAAAACTGGACCTAGCACCTATAAGAATGGTGTATCAAAACCTCTTACCTCATTAAACCCCATTTTGTCAGGATATTTTGGTAGAGGACCTGCGTATTCAGAAGGGCTGAATGGATAACCATCCACTGCAAGAAATAATAAGTTAGATTACATACCATTTATTTCAGAATATTTAGTTTTTTGAATTATTGTATTAATTTCCTCCTCTAAACCCTACGTGCGTTAGTGTAAAAAATATAGTTTAAAAAACAGTTACAAAAAATTTCAAGACAGAACAAACTAAAACCATTGTCATATATTTAGACTGAGAAACCCAGAAAGTGACTTCTTTTTAAAACGTTAAAAAAACAAATACTGAAATTCAGACATTTTTTTAAATACACTTCACACAGTCATGGCAGGATGGGGGTTAAATGACTTACAGCAGAAACACGGTTTCTGCTGTGTCCTGAAGTAATTACCAGGCACTTTCCCAAAGAAGTGACAGGATCTGTGCAGAGAGAGGCTCAGGTAGCCTTTAGATCAGTGTTCCCCAACCCTCTCCTTGAGCCACCAACAGGTCAGGTTTTGTGGATTTCCATATAACCAGCTTTATAGCTCTATCTGAGCACTAATTACACCTGTGGAGATCTGCAAAACATGACGTTAGTGGCTCAGAAGGAGAAGCTTGGCGGTGCTTTAGATTGTAAGCTCACAAGGGCAGGGCCCTCTTCACTAGCTCCTGTAGCAATGTGTTTTTGTTTAATTTATGTGACTTCTGATCTTTAATACTGTGTGTTTTATAAAAGTATGTCTTGCCTTGCCCTCTGTAATTTCTAACCTTGTACAGCGCTATGATGGCTATAAATAAACAATAATAATAAAGGCATTTTTATGGATGGTGTTTATTTACATGCTATTTTTTTTAGCATTGATCATTTGACAGGCTGATCAATGGTCCAGAAATGAACCAATAGTATACAGTAACAGCACGATCAAAGCAATCTGTAGCATTGCTGTGTGCCGGCAGCTTGTAGCGCCATCTGACGCTTGTATATTTTAGGTAACATTTAACTGCCTACCACCACCAGCATGTATATGGGTTGGAAAGTGATTAAATAGGGGGGCTAGTTATAAGACAGAATACTTTGGTTACATTTTTTCCCTCACCCATGGCTTCCAGTGATAAGTGGACAAAATTCAGCTTGTCATCTTCAATCTGCTGTTGCGGCTGAGCTGGGATGTTTACATAACCGTAGTGATGGTTGTTACATACGTAGCTCTGTACTCCTGCAAGAGACCAAGATGGTACATGCAGCCATTAATAAACACACTTCAGATAGTCTTTATAGTCTAACCACTCACAGCGTGACTGCAATCCCCGCCTATCAGTGTCCTGAATCCAAAATCAGGATACTCCCTGGCACCGAGAGGCAATGCTAAATCACCACCAAAATGTCACCTGGAGATGGCCTTTAAAGCAGAACAAAACCCATCAGGCATCCTGATTTGGGATGCCCCGGGGGGGGGGGGGGGCGGCTAGCGGCCCAGTTGGATTTTGTTCTGCTTTAAAGCTCCACTCAAGAAAATACATTTCAGTAAAGCCCCCCTTTGAAGATCAATGGTGTATGCTGCTTAAGAGGGCTTAACCCCATGCAGATGGAATAGCTTACATGGGAGTCGCCATCTTGGATTACACCTGAGTGTCCTGATTACACAAAATGACACATGAGTGGGGGGATGCTAGCACACAGACACACAGCAGTTGAGCTGGGAGCTTCCTTATGATCAGCCCAACCAGCCAGAGATTTTGAGGCTGATTTAAGACTAGCGCCATGTATTGCTATTTGAGCGTCTATGTAGCAGAGCATAGAATGTCTGCTAGTAGACGCTGCAAGGGGGTGTCTGGCGCTATAACCTAGCGTAGCGGCTGGACACGTGATGCTATAGTATCCTGTCCAGCACTGATAAATGGGATGTCTGGAGGGAGCTGTAGAAGCGCTCTCCCTCAATCAATGCATATGTAGGAAAAGCCGCCCAGAGCAACGCCACAAATAACAGGACAATGCTGCAGCTAACGATAGGTAGCACCAGTTAAGTGCATCCGGCACTCAGCGCTGAAGCCTATATTTATATATAAGAAAATTAAACACTAAACCGGGCGCTCTAGCGCCAAACACTATATGAGAAAATTCTGTTTCTGAACACGTATACACCAGCACCAGAGCGAAAACATATGGAATGACATTGTTTTAACACTGTGACAATGACACTGCAATGGCAGACCAATAATACCATTTTGTGATTACTCACCTGTAAAATGGATATTATAAGTATGCCTCACACCCTGCTTCGTTAATGATTCATTACTTCTGGGTTATAGCCACTAGATGGCGCTTTTCTAGCAGAGATGGCAAAAAAAGAAGCCCCTCCCGGTCCACATATACCTGAGACCTCCCACACATTCCCCAGTATATGAAAGCAGTAAGGGGACCAGGAAGAGCCAATAATAAAAATAACAACATGAACAATGAAAACATTTCACCATAAAGAGGATCCAAGATACAACTCAGGGCGGGTCGAAGCAGGGTGTGAGGCATACTTATAATATCCATTTTACAGGTGAGTAATCACAAAATGGTATTATTCCAAGTATGCCTCACACCCTGCTTCGTTAATGATTCATTACTTCTGGGACATCCAGTAGCAGTGTCCAAAAATGGGTGGGGATCCCAACAGGCAAAAATGCCCAAATTAAATCACTGCAGCTTGCAGAACTTTGCGGCCAAAAAACAGCATCCACTGAGGCCCGCACATCAACCTCATAAAACTTGGCAAAAGTATGAACAGAAGACCAAGTACAGCACAAGTAGAATGAGCAGTGAACTGAAAAGGGGGATCCCTCCCCTTGGCAGCATAGGCCCTAAAACCGGCCTAACGAATCCAATCACTAAAGATAGACTTGACGGACGCCAAAAACCTTTCTGGGCCCAGAGAGCACCACAACAAAAGGCGTCCGCCTTCCGGAATGGTGAAATAGCCACCAGATAGAACCTTACACATCTAACAACATCCAGAGAGCGCAAGGCCCTCTCCTTGTCGTTGCTAGGCTTAGGACACAAGTAAGCAAGCACAATGACCTAACTGAGTTGAAAGGCAGAGACAACCATTGGCAGAAGGTCCGGTCTAAAGCGGAAAACCACCTTGTCTAGATGTCACTCAAAGGGGCCCTGAATGAACAGAGCCGCCAACTCAGAAACACGTCGAACAGAGGCGATAGCCACCAAAAACGGCAATCTTTTAAGGTGAAAATGGAAAAAGCCGGAACCTGCCCAGATTCAAAAGGAGGACCCTGAAGGTCAGACAACACCAAATTTAAATCCCAAACAGGTGACCAGGGATTGCGAGGAAGGCACACAAGAGTGACCCCCTGGAAAAAAATCTTAACCAAAGGATGAAGAGCGAAAGGCCTCTGAAGAAAACCACAAGAGCGGAAACATGCCCCTTCCGAGTGCTAAGTTGAAAACCCACGTCCAGTCCATGCTGAAGGAACTTCAGAGTTCGAGGGATGGAAAAAAACACTCGACAAGGAAAGACTCTATCCTCGCACCAATCAAAGTAAAGCCGCCAGGTCCTGTAATAGATATCAGAGGAAGATTACTTCCTAGCCCTGACAAGCGTGAGGACAACAGGTTTGGACCAACCCATTTCTAGTAGAATGGAGGCTGCAGCAGCCACACTGTCAAGCCAGCATTTGTAAATTGGAGTAACAAGCTGACCTAGCGTAATCAGATCCGAAACCAGAGGCAGTCTGTAATGATCGCCTGCCAACCACACGACATCAGCGAACCACATCTGTCTTGGCCACCTCGAGGCCATCAGAATTACAGGCACACCCACGTGAACCAGCATGCGTATCACCTTGCCCACCATGGGAAAGTGAGGAAACAGATACAGGAAACCGAATTCCCGCCAGAACAGAGACATGGCATCCACTGCCAGAGCCAGAGGGTCCTGGGACAGAAACAAATGCAGGGAACCTATGATGGTGCCGAGAGGCAAACAGATCCACCCCCAGCATCCCCCACCTGCGACAGGGAAATAGAATTACCTCGTTGCTGAGGGACCATTCCCCCCGGCGAGAGGACCCCCTGCTTAGGGAGTCCGCTGCCAGGGTCTCCACCCCTGGAATGTACACTGCCGAGATGCCTGCACAATGCTCTCGGCCCATGCAAGAATCAGAGACACCTCCCAGAGGGCGCTCTTGCTGCGAGCCCCTCCTTGGTGATTGATGTAATCAAACGCGGTCCAATAATCGGGGCGAACCAGAAACGGTACCTGGAGGCGATGTGCCACGTACGACAGCACCACCAACCCGCCTCCAGCTACAGAGGGTGATGAAAGCGTAAGCCTCCTGAGGACCCCACAGCCCCTGGACCTGAAGGTCTCTCCAGGACGCAGGTCCGATCCAGGGACAGAGGACCTTTGTCACAGGACGATAATAGATGGAGCTGACGAGGACTCATGTGAGACTGGGCAAAAGGCACTGCCTCAAGCAAGCCACCTTCAATCCCACCAGCCTCATCCCTTGTCCGAAGGACGGACGAGGGTTAGACATAAGAAAACAAATTAGTGCATGAAGAACATCCGCCTTCGGCTGGGGTAAGAAAACCCTGAGCTGAATAATATGCAGAGTCATGCCCAGGAATGAGAACCACCCTTGACGGAGAGAGTGAGGACTTGGGGCAAATAATCACCCACCCGAACCTCTCTAGTGTCGTCAACACCTTCCGGATGTCCAGTTCCGCCTGGAGGAGAGAAGATGACGTAATGAGAAGGTCATCCAGATAAGGCAAAATGCGAATGCCCTGGACTCTAAGACGGGCCAGCACGCCCGACAACACCTTGGCGAACACCCTGGGTGCCGAGGCCAACCCGAAGAGCCACAAACTGGTAGTGCTGATCGCCTACCGCAAACCTGAGGAACCATTGGAGTCCCGGGAAAACCTGCACATGAAGGTAAGCATCCCTAATGCCCATCAGGGTCAAAAAGTCCCCTGGGCATAGGAAATTGACAGCAGAGCGCATGGAATCCATGCGAAATTTTCTGGTTCAGAAGAACCGGTTGAGAATCTTTAAGTCCAAAATGGATCCTACGGAACCATCCTTCCTGGGCACAGTAAAGAGGTTGGAAAAGTAACACAGACCTCTCTCTATGGGGAGAACTGGACAAACGACCCCCATATGCCAAAGGCTTGGCACCTCCAGAAAATAGTCCCTGTGCCGCCCACGGGTCCAAGGAACCCGTGACCTGAGGAATCTAGGAAGAAGCCGGAAAACTCCAGCTTATACCCAGAGGAGACCACCTCCAGGATCCAAGTGTCTGTGACCTCTAGAGTCCAGACCAAAGCAAAGAGCGGCAGCCGTCCCCCCACCCACAAAGGTGAGAGTGCCCCCTCAATGCCGAGCGGTCTCGGCAGCGTATTTGGGGTTAGCACCCCAGGAAAACCCAGGTCGGGCAAAACCTCTGCCCCTACCCCAGGTACCACTTCCGAATGCAATGAAGGATGTTCCCCAGCCCGTCCAAGAGTAACGAAAGGAGTGGTTGAAAGAGCCTGAACCACGAAAGGGCCGGTCCTGCCACTTGCGTAGAGGTAACCTACCTCTCTAGATAACAGAATCTAGTCGATCACCAAACAGTTGCAGACCCGCGAAGGGATGCCCTGTGAGCGCCTTCTTGGCATCGCTATCGGACGCCTACTGGCGCAACCAGACCAAACGGCGTATAGCAACCTGCAATGCCGAGGCCCTGTTACACAGACGGATAGTATCATCCAAGACTAATAAGACAAAGGCAATGAACAAATCACAATGAGTCAAAGGTCTAAACTCCTCGCTGCAAGGAATAGCTTGGGAACCATCCAGAAGGCCCCTAAAAAGCTCTAGTAACCGCAGCCGTAATAGCTGAAGCACACACCGGGCGCAAGGCCACACCCACCAGCGAAGGTATGCGAAGCTAGTCGGACGAGACGTCGGTCCTCACTACCCCTCAAGGTAGTGAAATCCGGGGTATGCACGACCAACGTATTGGACAATCCCATGACGGGAGCGTCGGCCTCTGGGGATGTCAGATAGTTAAAGTGCTTCTCGATCCGGAAGCTCCAAACGAGGTTCGGTGGTATCAAAAAAGTGTTTTTTTTTTTGTTTTTTTTTTTTTTTATTTGCGCAGGGGCCTCCGCAGGAGAGGAAATGGCAAGCACTACAAAATTATGGTTAACGAGCCTGGGATGCATCAACGGTATCCCCACGCTCCGTACCGGCATCGGAGCCAGGAAGCAATTCCCCCTCCACAAACGGGGAATAAACTGACCAAACAAAAAGGATTATAATCATATAGTCACGGGCCGGCGCAGCGGGCGCCGAGTGCCGTTTTATAGCTGGGGCCATCCTGGCCGCAGAGCTAGCAATCATTCTCTCAATGTTAGCCATGCTGGCTCAGACATCGGATTGCGACTCCCCACAATTGACAACGTCACTTGGGGTCAAGACCAGGCGTGGGAGTGTAAGTGATGAGGTCAGCGGGGCCGACCTGGCCGCACGGGGCCCGGATTGCCGCACAATCGCCTGCTGTAGACATGTAACACAAAATCAAGGAACACCCCACATATCACACACTGCCGGGGTTGCCCCGAAGGGATCCCGAGCGCGGTTATCCTGGGAAGCCTCCATATGGTGATTTTTTAGGTAGTCGCATTGACCAATGGGAATTACGCAATAAGCTACCCGGGATGCCCCATAGAGTCCGTTAGTGGGAGGTTTTTAGAATTAAAAGGGAACCCAATTTGACAAGGGACCTCAATAGCCACAGTTGTCCCACCAGAAGGACACCACGGAGGGACCCCTTTAACACAACATGCATACGTCGTCTCCATAATGCATACAATACATAAGGCAAAAGAGACATTCTATATCTAAATATAGAGATATATATATATATTAAGCATACACAGACATGTACATAGATATATGAATAGGTAAATATACCAGGCAAAATCTAAAGGCCCCCAGGGGAGCCAGCATACACTGAAAGTTATACAAATCATCTTACCACTAAAATGACCCCGAGGGACATTCACAAAACCGGAGAAAGATGGCGGCGCAGACCCGAGGGAAGGAAGGAGGAGGGAGGGTGGCGGGCCAAAGCGGATCGCCGATCCGCCCCGCCCCCCCACTACGCGGGAAACCTACGCCGCCGCGCTCCCAGCCAATAGGGCTGAGAGCCGGCTGAAGCGCCACAGGGAAGGGTGGGCCGTCACAGGCGCGAAGAGCGCCAGGCCCCGCCCCTACCCTGACTGAGGAGAAGCGAGCCGCGCTCCCCGGCAAAGGCCGCGGAGCCAGGCACCGCCATTACAACCGGCCCGCCGCCGCCGGGGAGCGAGTGTGCGGGCCGCGCCCAAGAAAGAAACCGGCCACATACCGTGCAATCGGCCCGCCGCCGCCGAAGAGCGAGCGTGCGGGCCGCGCCTGACAACAGCCGGCCACTCACTGAGAAACCGGCCCGACCGCCGCTGCCGGAGAGCGAGCGTGCGGGCCGCGCCTAGTAAAACACCACACACACACACATACATGCACACTGGCAATAGCCAGCGCAGCTGCACCAAGCACACAGAACACACACTAGAGAACACACAATGGAGGGACAGACCCACCCCCCTTACTAACCGGGAACAGGGAGTAAAAGGGGGATACTGATAGCCACAATTGGAAATGTAGCGAGGGCTTCAGAACGGACAGGGCATCCCATGTCAGGAGCACCATAACCTGACGCCCGCCTACCCTTTTATGAGGGCCTTGCGGTGGAGCATGGCTACTTAGCCAAAAACACCTCTAAGGTGTCACCTACCCTCACCCAGACCCTGCAGCCATAGCTTGGAGGCGTAGGGGAATTAACAAAAAGAGTCCAGGTGGAAATAGAGAAATTAAATGGGGCCGGGTGTGCACCCGGCCTACCTGACAGGAGAGGAGCCATCATCTTGACTGTCGTCGCCTTCTAGCAGAGACTAAACTGGGGAATGTGTGGGAGGTCTCAGGTATATGTGGACCGGGAGGGGCTTCTTTTTTTGCCATCTCTGCTAGAAAAGCGCCATCTAGTGGCTATAACCCAGAAGTAATGAATCATTAACGAAGCAGGGTGTGAGGCATACTTGGAATACATACAATTCTGCATAAAAAACACAATATAAGTGTTTGGTTACTGGGAAGGAGAGGTCACGCAATAATTTAATCCTTAAATTGAAAAAATCATTAAAATGCTATCTATACACAAGCAAAAAAACACCATTGAAATGTATGGGATAAGGCTGCTGAGCGACAGGTGCTACATGGCGCTGCTGAACATACAGCTCTGCCGCCACTGCTAGCGATACATGCGATGCTTCATCACTACTCACTAGATTGACTTTCATATATATGGTTTTCACATAATGCGCCCGGCGTTCGCCTGATGCTACATGGCGTTAGTGTTTTTCTAAATAACCCCCTAACTCTGTTTCCACACAGAATGTTAGCAGGATATACAATCCTCTAGCTGGCTGCATTGATGCAAATTGGCTGCATTTTCCCTGTGTTATGTTGTGGCTGTCTGGAGCTATTTGCAATAAGCAGACCACGCCAAACTGAGACATAATTACCTCAGAAAAGGGAATCTGTTACACGCCCTGAATCACTAGCTGCTGGAGGGGATGAGTTTAAATATGTATCTATGTCAATAGCATTGGCTGCCAGAGATGTTTACAATGTTGATCCAAGAGCTTTCTGAGCAGTGATGAATTATTCCAGCTGATGGCTTTTTACTTCTGGTTAGAAATATAGCATTATTTCTAATGCTCTACAAGCAGGCCTGTAAGAACTGTGGTAAGATGGCTGCCCCCATGCAGTTCAATAACATAGAATCTCCCTGCTATCCCACAACATCTGAATGGAGTTAAGCCCTTTCAAATATATTACATCACTGATTGAGAGAGACAAGGTTTATAGGAAGCAATTGACTAAACTTTGATTTCTGGACTGGAGGTCGGCTTTTAGAAGACACTGGACCCAAGACCATGTACCTGAAGCCAGGCATGAGAATGCAAATACAATGATGTCATCGAAGGTCCAGGTGTAGTTTGGGTGGGGAGGGTAAAAGGCCAGTTTATGGGCTTCTTCTGTATGGAGGTCCAGGAGGAATGTGGAGTGCACCATGGGCACCGGGAAGCATCCGGAGCGCTGGCGGTTCCTCGTTGGATAATAATCGGGGGTCCGCCTGTAAAAACCCTGTAAATAATAAAGTAGAATTATACATATCCTTAAAGTAAGGGAACAAGAACATGTGTTTCACTTACAGCAGCCTGTCCCAAGGGGAATGTAGGTCTGCATTAAAGAGGAAGTCCAATGGAAACCAAATGTCCTCTGCAGCATGAGGTCTTCACGATTTGGAAGCCTGGCCAACAAGCTCCGGAACTGGCTACCAATATTTACCTCTTCCTCATCCCCTCCCATGGTCGGTCACACTACTTCCAGCTGCTTGGGGACACGTAGGCCATGGAAAGCAGATCTAAAGTATATGCTGCATGGCAACTGGGCTTACCAAGCGCAAACATGCAGGAGGGCATCCAAAGTCCCCCGTGCTGCTGGACTAAATCTTTAAAGCAAAAAGCATCCATGTAGTTAGATATACTTTCCTCTACCTCTAGGGAACCAGATGCAGTATTACCCATGCCAGCCACTAAGACCTCCCCCAATGATGCAGCAATGTATGCTGTGGCTTCTGGTTCCCATTTTTCATGACCTCCCTACCTGTAAAAGTATGACTAACAGTGTGGCTGTGGAGCAGAGCAGGAAATGAGGCAGGGGCATGCTTTTCCCTTTTACAACATATGGGTGCAGGTCCAATTTAAAGAGCCAGCATGGCAAAATAAGGGATGGCAGATAATTCTCCAAGTTCCTGAAACCTAATATTGTACTTGAGTTTTAACACTATATAAAAGAAAGAAACAACCCCTGCACCACCCCAAAAAATATTCACAAAACAGGAATAGTGTGCCAATAAGGGATTCCCTAAACAAATAACCTATTTGAGCAACCAAAAATTGTGGCCCCAGCACACAGGGAAAAGCCCAAACCGGCACCACCAACCTAATAAATCACAGAATAACTAATCACATGATTATCAAAAATGTATTTGGTTAAAAAGACTCACGACATATATCTAAAATCATCTTTTACAGTAGGGACATCATAGCCAAAAGTGCTGTGCTACATCCAATAGTATAATCCATCACAACAAAAGTAAAAAACATATATAAAAATCAATCCCATATGGAATTATCCCACAATACAGTATGTGCAAAATGCTTATATAAGGTGCAAATGCTAATTGATACAGAATGAGAAACTTTTAAAGTGCTTAGATAGATTCGACATGAATATCATCATAAATGTTGGCAGATTGGTGTCCCTGCTGATGCCTGGTATCCCTTTACCCACGCATTCCGTGAGGTGAACCCACTTTCTCAAGGTGCCAGGAACTCACTTGAGTTTTAAAGTGAATATCCAGTCAAATAAGACTGGAGAGTCCCAGAACAAGGCAGCGGGGGGCACCCGAATGATGAACCTACCTGCGCTGGGAGCTGCCCAATACGAACCCGTGTCCCAAACTGGTTTGTGGTCCCAAGTAACTGCCACTGGCCAGTGAGGCTTGTGGGTGACCTTTCCCTTGCTTATTTGACTGCAAGCTCACTTTAAAGGCAACTTTAGTTTCTTTATCTGTGTAATGTTGCACTTTAAAACTGGAAACTTTGTTCACTAAAATAACCAAAACAGTGCAACATAAAATTCCAGCCAGTTATGATGGGAGTGTCCCTTTAAACAAACTACAAAAAATGGCAACTGCACTTTTTTGTGGCCTGTGCCACATGGTTATTAAAGGATACCGTGTAATTATGTGTTTAACATCAACATTTACAGACTCCAAGTCTGCCTGGGGACGTCCCAAAACGTAACCAGCCAAGACACAAATGTGATCCAAAGGAAATCAAAGCTCCTATAAATGAGTTGGCTCTCTGTAAAAACATATGTCGACATATGTCGCTGGCCCTAGAGTCTAAAAGACATCATAGCCGGCCTATTAACTGACTAGAAAGTTTTGATCTGCTTTCATTTTTACAGGTGTTTAATGATATAGTTGTCCTTTCATGCCCAGACAGCGGGCTTCACCATTAGGCATCTCACCTGGGGGGTTATTCCACACCAGAAGTTGGAGTATCCTGTCTGAGAATCCAGCATGGGCGCCACTAAGGTCTTATTTTCCGCCATAAGTAGGTGCAGCGTATTCTCATTGGTCAGCACGTTGTCGGCATCTGTATACTGTACAAATGGGAGAGGACATGTGTTAGCCATATTTACTTACACTATTAAATGGAATTCTGCATTACAGGAATATATTATGTCAAAGGAGACCTACACCCTTCGTGGCAAGTTTTTGTAGCGTAGACCTGCTGTGAGTAAACTGACCAGATGCCCCACTTTCAATGCAGAGCCATTTTCTTTCCCCCATTATACAGTTCCATAACTGAGTCGAGCTGAGAGCGAGCATGCCGATTGGCTGAGTGAGCTTGCATTCACTCTGCTGAAGACTAAGCGGGCGAGCGTGCCGCTGGCTGCATCCCCGCTAACCTCCTAGCTGTGGTGTGCCTGTTCCACCCATTCAGAAAGGCTGGGCACAGGCACATGCACGGCTACAGGCGAGCAGGGATGCGGCTGCAGTGCAGAAATGCAGCGAGGGCTCCGGGAGTAGGTGAGTGAAACTGGTGAAATCAGTGAAAATGCCCCAGGGAGTGGAACTTGCACAGCCTAGGAGTCTTTTAAATTCCAGGGCCTACGATGTTCCTCTTTAAAAACAGGCCTCTGAGGAGTATACGCATACTGAACGCGGGTTATTCAGTTGCAGGGGAGAAGACAGAAATATTCCTATTTAGTCAAGTAAAACATGCCAGTTAAAGATGTCTAGAAAGCTCCAAAACTACACGACAGAGGAAAGGAAACCAATGCACACTGCAATGAAGATGGCCTCTTACTAGAGAAGGCATGGCTGACACATATGTGCAGCCATTTTCCGTCCCCTGTTGGGTGGCGCTCTGCTATGGAAAGGTAACCCTCTCTCTAATGCAGGGCTCACTCATAGTGTGAGGAGGCAGGTTAGGTTAGTGTCCCTGTAGAGCAGAGCCCTCTCTGGATTTGCAAAAGAGGCTTTGGGTCTGCTTTAATAGAAAGCAAAGACTGCCCATCTGTTGTTAGAAGGTCAAAGCTAACATCTGCTGCTGGGGCTCCACCTCACTTCTTTCTCCCAGCATTCCTTTCACAGGCCTGACGGTAATTTGGCCATAAACAAAAACATCTGGAAGGTGAGGCCGTGATGAAGCGGCCCCCTCCCCATATAAAGCATATGGGCTCCCGATGCCCAGCACAATATGCCTTGTATTGCACACTGTATGTGTCCTAACACGCGAGATGTCACTCTGCAGGAAGACATCATAAAATACTTCATGCAAACCTACATTCACAAATGCCTGGAGGTCCACTTCCCCCCACACCCCTCACACCCAGGGGGCACCACCATGATATGGAATGGTAAAAGGAAGCCTGATATTGTGTGATGGGCTTCTGGTCAAATATGACTTTAGGTCTCTTAACAATTTGGATGCCTCTGTAGGTAAAGATCCTTAGAAAGCCAAAATTAGTGATTGAATTCTGTATGATGGGGGACAGGAAATAGATGTGCACTGCAATGAAGCATATCTGCTGGAGAAGGTGTGGCCATTTCCTGTCCCTCATCAGAAGCAAAAAGAAAAGGTGATAATCTCTCTAATTCAGGGCTCAGTTATGGTATATGTTAGTTTAGCATCCCTCCTAACCAGGGCCCTCCTTGGCATAGAGTTACATTAAAGCGGACCTTCACTATGAATAAGAGTCTATCTTATATGTTTCCCACACCCTGTACATACAGATTGCTCACATTAAAAATCATCCTACCTGCATCTACTGCATGTTATGAGCCTTTAAACATCCAAGATGGCGGCTCATGGAACATCAGGCAGCCTGCAAACAGGAAGTATACCTTCTGACTGTGCCGCTCTGCATTCTGGGATTGCTGACCTTTTCCTGACCCCAGCTCTGCTCTGTCTGAGCAAAGCACAGCTATAACCCGCCCCCTGTACTTTATCCCACTCTCCTCAGTAAGTGTGAAGCTTCTGAGGCAAGATGGTGGCACCCATATCCTAGAGTCCTGAACAGAGTTGCAGCCCAGTGGGGGAAAGAATAATAAGTAAGTGACTAAAAACTTAAATTATATTAATTTTAGATGCTGGGAAATAGTTTGTCAAGGGTTTGGGCTTTTCAGTAAATCATGGTGAAGGTCCAGTTTAAAGAACCAAGGTAAACCTGAAAATGGGTAAAATACTCACCTGGTTCGCACTCTTGCATTCCCAACTCTGCAGAGCAGTAGAATTTAAATGTCGGTGCATGCCAAACTGGGATGTTCTAGGGTTGTGCTTGTAAGTGGACCTTCAGTCATTTTTGACCAAGCCATCCAAGGGCTTTAGCTCAAGCAAGCCATGGGTGTGACTGGCACCAGCGTTTGGGTTCCTGGTGCAGGAGCCACGTATTTAATGCTGGTTACACGCACACAGGTTATCTGTTCAATAAACTCCCTGTCTCTGGGACCTAATAGGGTGTATGGCTAAACACTGCAAAAAAGATATTAAAGCGGACCCAAACCCTTCAATCAAAACTAACCATCTAAACTAAGCTAACAATCAGTAAGCTCTGCATTTGAGTATTTCTCTAATTTTCTGAGCAGAGCAATAGGATTTTTGCCACGTGCAGCTGCTTCCACCCTCCATCATCAAAGTTCCGTGCCCATTTTTGGCTTCCTAGGGATCGATGGTTAAAAAGCACCTTAAAGAGGAGCAAAACTCTCAAGTCTATAAGACTGTTGGAGGGTGGATTGACCCCTTTATGGGGCATCCCAAACAGGAATGAGACCCCCCCCCACTTACCTCTTCCACCTGCGTCATATCACCAGCATACCCCTAGCTAGATGTGTGCCCGTGCCAGGCCTTTATGAATGGCTGGTGTGGGCACGGACACAGCTAGAGGCAGGGGGTCCGGCCGGTGGTGCTCACTTCATTCAGATGTCCTTGCCCCACTGATGTCCATGCGGCAATAGAAAATCTGAATGAAGTGAGCGCCGCTGATTTGCAAGTGCCATGGGAATGAGGAAAAGGCGAGTTTACAGGTGAGCTCAGGGGATACACACAGCGGGCATCCCAAATTGGAGAGGAACAAAACCCAAGAAAGTTCATTTCTTGAGTGTTGTTCCTCTTTAAAGTAATGTTTCTCTTTAAGGGCACTTTAAATGCTAGCGTCTAACCCTTCTGCAATCCAGAACTGAAAAGAAAAGAAAATTTGACAGAAGTGGGGCTTCCAGATGTTACCCCCTAATATTACCAAAATATAGTCGGCTCTGGTCTCCAGTGCGTAGTTTAGCGCCCCCTGGCGCAGCTTCATGACGTGCTCATAGCGCTCATCTGGCCAGTGTTTTGGAGTGGTCTCCTGAGCATACCATCTGTCAGGACAGAAGACATGAAGTGAGCAGACACAGCAGTACCATCACCACCATACTCCCCTATAGAGTATAATAAGAGATCTGAGCATGGCCAGTTACTGTGCAGCATTTGCTGCTAATAACTTCCTGTGCTCACGCTTACATCAAAGGTGGGCTGCCTCTGCCACTTCCTGTCCTCACGCTTACATCAAAGGTGGACGGCCTCTACCACTTCCTGTGCTCACGCTTACATCGAAGGTGGACGGCCTCTACCACTTCCTGTGCTCACGCTTACATCAAAGGTGGACGGCCTCTACCACTTCCTGTGCTCACGCTTACATCGAAGGTGGGTGGCCTCTACCACTTCCTGTGCTCACGCTTACATCAAAGGTGGGCCGCGTCTACCACTTCCTGTCCTCACGCTTACATCAAAGGTGGGTGGCCTCTACCACTTCCTGTCCTCACGCTTACATCAAAGGGGGGTGGCCTCTACCACTTCCTGTGCTCACGCTTACATCAAAGGTGGGTGGCCTCTACCACTTCCTGTGCTCACGCTTACATCAAAGGTGGGTGGCCTCTACCACTTCCTGTCCTCACGCTTACATCAAAGGTGGACGGCCTCTACCACTTCCTGTCCTCACGCTTACATCAAAGGTGGGCTGCCTCTGCCACTTCCTGTCCTCACGCTTACATCAAAGGTGGACGGCTTCTACCACTTCCTGTGCTCACGCTTACATCAAAGGTGGGTGGCCTCTACCACTTCCTGTGCTCACGCTTACATCAAAGGTGGGCCGCGTCTACCACTTCCTGTCCTCACGCTTACATCAAAGGTGGGTGGCCTCTACCACTTCCTGTGCTCACGCTTACATCAAAGGTGGGTGGCCTCTACCACTTCCTGTGCTCACGCTTACATCAAAGGTGGGTGGCCTCTACCACTTCCTGTGCTCACGCTTACATCAAAGGTGGGTGGCCTCTACCACTTCCTGTCCTCACGCTTACATCAAAGGTGGGTGGCCTCTACCACTTCCTGTGCTCACGCTTACATCAAAGGTGGGTGACCTCTACCACTTCCTGTGCTCACGCTTACATCAAAGGTGGGTGGCCTCTACCACTTCCTGTGCTCACGCTTACATCAAAGGTGGGCCGCGTCTACCACTTCGTCCTCACGCTTACATCAAAGGTGGGAGGCCTCTACAACTTCCTGTGCTCACGCTTACATCAAAGGTGGACGGCCTCTACCACTTCCTGTGCTCACTCTTACATCAAAGGTGGGCGGCTTCTACCACTTCCTGTGCTCACGCTTATATCAAAGGTGGGCGGCCTCTACAACTTCTTGTGCTCACGCTTACATCAAAGGTGGGAGGCCTCTACAACTTCCTGTGCTCACGCTTACATCAAAGGTGGGCGGCCTCTACCACTTCCTGTGCTCACGCTTACATCAAATGTGGGCAACCTCTACAACTTCCTGTACTCACGCTTACATCAAAGATGGGCGGTCTCTACCACTTCCTGTGCTCATGCTTACATCAAAGGTGGGCGGCCTCTACCACTTCCTGTGCTCACGCTTACATCAAAGGTGGGTGGCCTCTACCACTTCCTGTGCTCACGCTTACATCAAAGATGGGTGGCCTCTACCACTTCCTGTGCTCATGCTTACATCAAAGGTGGGCGGCCTCTACCACTTCCTGTGCTCACGCTTACATCAAAGGTGGGTGGCCTCTACCACTTCCTGTGCTCACGCTTACATCAAAGGTGGGCCGCGTCTACCACTTCCTGTCCTCACGCTTACATCAAAGGTGGGGGGCCTCTACCACTTCCTGTGCTCACGCTTACATCAAAGGTGGGCAACCTCTACAACTTCCTGTACTCACGCTTACATCAAAGGTGGGTGGCCTCTACCACTTCCTGTGCTCTCGCTTACATCAAAGGTGGGGGGCCTCTACCACTTCCTGTGCTCACGCTTACATCAAAGGTGGGTGGCCTCTACCACTTCCTGTGCTCTCGCTTACATCAAAGGTGGGGGGCCTCTACCACTTCCTGTGCTCACGCTTACATCAAAGGTGGGCGGCCGCTGCCACTTACTGTGCTCACGCTTACATCAAAGGTGGGCGGCCGCTGCCACTTCCTGTGCTCACGCTTACATCAAAGTTGGGCGGCCTCTGCCACTTTCTGTACTCACTCTTACATCAAAGGTGGACGGCCTCTACCACTTCCTGTGCTCACGCTTACATCAAAGCTGGGCGGCCTTTACATCAAAGGTGGGCTGCCTCTGCCACTTCCTGTGCTCACTCTTACATCAAAGGTGGGCTGCCTCTGCCACTTCCTGTGCTCACACTTACATCAAAGGTGGGCTGCCTCTACCACTTCCTATGCTCACCTTTACATCAAAGGTGGGCTGCCTCTACCACTTCCTGTGCTCACGCTTACATCAAAGGTGGGCGGCCTCTGCCACTTCTTGTGCTCTCGTTTACATCAAAGGTGGGCGGCCTCTACCACTTCCTGTGCTCACGCTTACATCAAAGGTGGGTGGCCTCTACCACTTCCTGTGCTCATGCTTACATCAAAGGTGGGCGGTCTCTGCCACTTCCTGTGCTCACGCTTAGATCAAAGGTGGGCGGCCTCTGCCACTTCCTGTGCTCACTCTTACATCAAAGGTGGGCTGCCTCTACCACTTCTTGTGCTCACGCTTACATCAAAGGTGGACGGCCTCTACCACTTCCTGTGCTCACTCTTACATCAAAGGTGGGCTGCCTCTGTCACTTCCTGTGCTCACGCTTAGATCAAAGGTGGGCTGCCTCTGTCACTTCCTGTGCTCACACTTACATCAAAGTTAGGCCGGCCTCTGCCACTTTCTGTGCTCACACTTACATCAAAGGTGGGCGGCCTCTGCCACTTCCTGTGCTCACTCTTACATCAAAGGTGGGCGGCCTATACCACTTCCTGTGCTCACTCTTACATCAAAGGTGGGCTGCTTCTGCCACTTCCTGTGCTCACTCTTACATCAAAGGTGGGCTGCCTCTACCACTTCCTGTGCTCACGCTTACATCAAAGGTGGGCGGACTCTGCCACTTCCTGTGCTCACGCTTACATCAAAAGTGGGCGGCCTCTACCACTTCCTGTGCTCACTCTTACATCAAAGGTGGGCTGCCTCTGCCACTTCCTGTGCTCACTCTTACATCAAAGGTGGGCTGCCTCTACCACTTCCTGTGCTCACTCTTACATCAAAGGTGGGCTGCCTCTGCCACTTCCTGTGCTCACTCTTACATCAAAGGTGGGCTGCCTCTACCACTTCCTGTGCTCACGCTTACATCAAAGGTGGGCGGCCTCTACCACTTCCTGTGCTCACGCTTACATCAAAAGTGGGCTGCCTCTACCACTTCCTGTGCTCACGCTTACATCAAAAGTGGGCGGCCTCTACTACTTCCTGTGCTCACTCTTACATCAAAGGTGGGTGGCCTCTACCTTTCCTCTAGGGTGGATCTACAACTTAGGAGGAGGAACAGCACCTTCTTTTGTTAAGGCAAAACAACATCCTCCCTGGCAGATTTGTCCTACGGATGTCAGCAAGGGGGCCAGGAAATGCCTGCACGCCCTGTCCATAGCCATACTTCCCACATTAGGAGGCACTGCTGCTGCAGTGTGTGCAGTGCTTTCCTGTCCCCACGAGATGAAGCAGTCAGGGGAAAAGGTGAAAAACTTAGCAATGCAGAGCTTTTGTGGTGGTGCAGAGTGGAAGGCAATCCCATATCAACAGACTTCCACTTAGAACCTACACCTCAAAAATGACTGGAGGTTCACAAACCCATTCACTCTGTTAAAGGTTAAAAGGAAGCTAGAAATCAGGCAAAATACTTACCCTACTCTGACCATAGCTGCACCTGCCACAAGCAAGCAACGCAGTAGGGGTTATTTGGCCCAATTTCAGGCTTCCAGAGATGTGAGAGGACCTCTAGTCCTATTAAAAATATAAGTCTGGAGGGGGGGTCACATATATACATATACATTCACAATTACTCTTTAAAGTGAACCTCCACACTGCCTGTCAGGGAGGGGACACTAAACTAACCCTTACACTCTGCATGAAAGAGATACTCACCTTTTCCTATTGGAATTTTTTTCTATTTAGGGACAGACAATTGTTCCACGGACATGCAGCAGCCACACCTTCTCCAATAGGAGACATGCAGCACAGCAGTGTGCAGCCATTTCCCATCCCCTCTCATGCCTAATTCTTACTTCCAATGTATTTTAACCCCCCCTCTGCGGGGTGACTGTTAAAAGGGACCTAAATTCATTTTTGACTGCAGGGCTGCTTTAGCACAGCCAATGTAAGGGAGGCTGGAGGCTAATGCACAGACAATGAACAGCCTGTTACACAGGGGTTAGACAAATGACATCATTTGGAGATTGTCCTGATCAGAATGTCTAATAGTAAAAGGAAATGTGTGTTGCTCATCACTAGTAAATACAGGGGAGTAGATAGAGGGGGGCACGTGCCTTGGGTGCAGCAGGTCAGGGGGGTGCCAGAGGGGGGCTTGAGCACAGGTGGGGGGGGGGGCACCATTTCGAATCTTTGCCCCGGGTGCCATAACCCCTGAGTAAATATCTCTAGTAACAAATCACAGCAGATTTATTATGCAAGCAGACAGGTGTTGGCCGCCTTCCAGCGGTGGATGTGATATGTAGGAACACGCTGACTGCACGCAGGTAACATGTATGAGCTTATGTAACAACACATGTAACACATCACACTGGCACTGGGAAATAAAGTGTAAGCTTTGCAGCCCAGGGCCTCTATATATCTCTTGTTCAGTCTTGGATAGAATGGGGAAGGGTTAGAGCCATTAGTATTGTAGATGCTGCCTGTGATTGCCACATGTCCAGAGGTGAAGCCTAGCAGACAGTAATGGAACAGGGTGAATGTTAGTGACACCCGTATTCTGCGTCTAATGGCGCTAGAAGGCTTACCTGGGCATTGGCTGCGCTGCGTACACCACAGAGCGATACAGCGGCCTCACCGACTCCAGCCATTGCTGCAGCACCTCAGCTGTCGTGTCTTCATTGTGGTCAGTGGCGCACCTGTGTGGGGCCAATAGGTTTTAGGCTGTGGTACAGATCAATTGGGCAGCGGGTAGTCTAGATGAAATGGGCTACAGGTCAGGTTTTGATATAGAGGATGGGCGGGTCAGGTTTTAATATGGATAAAAGACGCTGGCCAGTATGGGAGTGTATGGGTCAATAGGGCTGCAGGCCTACATACAGATACAGATACAGATGAAATAGGTTGTGGGTCAGATTGCAATACCGATTATTCAGGTGATGAGTCAGGTTGGCATACAAATGAACTGGGTTGTGGGTCAAACGGCACTATGGATGAAGAAGACTGGGGATAAATGGATTCTTGGTTGGGTTCAGATGAACATAATTCAGGCTGCCGGTCTGGATGAAGTTAAGATGAAATAGGCTGTCGGTCAGTTTGGGGGACCAGAAGGATCAGGCTGCCCATTGGTTGCTTCTTATAGATAAATGGGCTGTGGGTCAGACTGGGGCACAGATAAAATGGGCTGCGGGTCAGGCTGGGGTACAGATAAAATGGGCTGCGGGTCAGACTGGGGCACAGATAAAATGGGCTGCGGGTCAGGCTGGGGTACAGATAAAATGGGCTGCGGGTCAGGCTGGGGTACAGATCAATCAGGCTGCAGGTCAGGCTTGGGTTAAAGCAAAATGGGCTCTGGGTTTGATTGGGGTACAGATGAAATAAACTGCAGGTAAGACAGGAGTATGGATTAAATGGGTTGTGGGTCAGGCTGTGGTACAGGTCATTCTGGCTGTGGGTGGAGAAGGATCAGCTGGTGGATTAGGCTGCTTCTGATAGGTAAATGGTTGGTTACATATAAAATGGGTTGTGGGTTGTGTGATGCATGTGCATGAATATGCTGTGGGTCAGGTGCAGAGAAGAATCAGGCTGCAGATCAAGTTGCTCCATATAGATGAATAGGGCAACAGGGTACATATAAAATGGGTTGTGGGTCAGGCTGGTGTATGGATGAATAAGGTTGCGGGTCAGGCTGGTGTATGGATGAATAAGGTTGTGGGTCAGGCTGGTGTATGGATGAATAAGGTTGCGGGTCAGGCTGGTGTATGGGTGAATAAGGTTGCGGGTCAGGCTGGTGTATGGGTGAATAAGGTTGCGGGTCAGGCTGGTGTATGGATGAATAAGGTTGCGGGTCAGGCTGGTGTATGGATGAATAAGGTTGCGGGTCAGGCTGGTGTATGGGTGAATAAGGTTGTGGGTCAGGCTGGTGTATGGATGAATAAGGTTGTGGGTCAGGCTGGTGTATGGATGAATAAGGTTGCGGGTCAGGCTGGTGTATGGGTGAATAAGGGTGTGGGTCAGGCTGGTGTATGGATGAATAAGGTTGCGGGTCAGGCTGGTGTATGGGTGAATAAGGTTGCGGGTCAGGCTGGTGTATGGATGAATAAGGTTGCGGGTCAGGCTGGTGTATGGGTGAATAAGGGTGTGGGTCAGGCTGGTGTATGGATGAATAAGGGTGTGGGTCAGGCTGGTGTATGGATGAATAAGGTTGTGGGTCAGGCTGGTGTATGGATGAATAAGGTTGCGGGTCAGGCTGGTGTATGGGTGAATAAGGTTGCGGGTCAGGCTGGTGTATGGATGAATAAGGTTGCGGGTCAGGCTGGTGTATGGGTGAATAAGGGTGTGGGTCAGGCTGGTGTATGGATGAATAAGGGTGTGGGTCAGGCTGGTGTATGGATGAATAAGGTTGTGGGTCAGGCTGGTGTATGGATGAATAAGGGTGTGGGTCAGGCTGGTGTATGGGTGAATAAGGTTGCGGGTCAGGCTGGTGTATGGATGAATAAGGTTGTGGGTCAGGCTGGTGTATGGATGAATAAGGTTGCGGGTCAGGCTGGTGTATGGGTGAATAAGGTTGCGGGTCAGGCTGGTGTATGGGTGAATAAGGTTGCGGGTCAGGCTGGTGTATGGATGAATAAGGTTGCGGGTCAGGCTGGTGTATGGGTGAATAAGGTTGTGGGTCAGGCTGGTGTATGGGTGAATAAGGTTGTGGGTCAGGCTGGTGTATGGATGAATAAGGGTGCGGGTCAGGCTGGTGTATGGATGAATAAGGTTGCGGGTCAGGCTGGTGTATGGGTGAATAAGGTTGTGGGTCAGGCTGGTGTATGGGTGAATAAGGTTGTGGGTCAGGCTGGTGTATGGGTGAATAAGGTTGTGGGTCAGGTTGGTGTATGGATGAATAAGGGTGCGGGTCAGGTTGGTGTATGGATGAATAAGGGTGCGGGTCAGGTTGGGGCACAGATAGGACAGTGGGCATAAAACACAATGGGGATGTGAGCCAGCTCGGTCTTTCTATCCCCCCCATTCTGTCCTCTCACCAGATAGAGATCCTGTGCTTGGGGTAGCGGAGCCTCTCCAGTGCCCCCAGGCTGTAGGGCAGCGCAAAGGCCGCATTGCGGGCGAGGATGGCGACCACCAGCTCGGGCGGCTCGGGGGGCTCCTGTCCGGTTACCGGGAGCAGCAGGCCCGGCAGGAGAAGGAGCAGCACGGCACCGACAGAGGCGGCCATCTATGGAGACCGGGAGGGACGTGTCGGGGGTGGGCAGGAGGGGGAGGGCCGGGGTCTCCCCGGGGGACATGGAGGGAGGACATAGGAGACACTGCACTCTGCAGAACCTCTTTACTATAGATAGAGTGTCACGTGATCGCCCCCTGCTGGACACATACACACACACACATAACACTGGCCTGTATGATGCCATCGCTGGACTGCAGCCAGAATTACTGTATATCCCACCTCACAACTGTGACCTGTCCCTCATTTGTGCCCCTCCACCCCTACCTTAAGGGCAAGGCCTGTGATTTCATCGCTATCCATACCTCCAGATTGTCCCTCTTTGGAGTCCATGTCCCCCTGTCCCTCCTTGTTCTCATTTGTCCCTCTTTGAGGTGTACTGTAACATGCAGATCTGCATCAATAAATGATTCATTTGCCTATTTCAAGTGTTTATACTGTTAGTGTTACAACCTATCCATCCCTCAATAAGGAGGTTTCCCTAAATTGTCCCTCTTTCCCACACTAAAATGTTGGAAGGTATGTCTTCTGCAGGTTAAAGAGGACCTACAGTTAGGAATTACTAAAGGTCCAAATTAGTGTTTCCCTCCACATAAAGAGTGAAAGGAAGCCTAAAGACAAAATGCTCACCCTCCTTGAGTCTTATACCCGCAGTGTTCACCCCAGTGACCAATCGGGTATGCCGCTTTGAGAACCCCAGAGTCAACCTGTTAGGTTATTTTTAATCTTTAAAGTGGCCCTGACACCAGGTTTTCATTATCTTGGTCAGGGGTGGACTGGGGCCAAACATCAGCCTGGGAATTTACTGGCCCTGGCCGGCCCATGAGCTGATGAGCCCCGCCCCCAGGGTTCTTCCAAGCAGGGCTATGAGAATCTGTCTGCAGGCAGCGCCATGGTGGTTTCACAGGATGGAACTAGAATACTAGTGCTCTGGGGGGGAAACAAGGTGCTGGCATGTAAAATCCATCCTGAGCGGCACCATGAAACTGATCACACCTGGCCTCCTATTGCCGAACTGGGCCCCACAGCAGTCTGCAGTATCAGTAAGTACAGTATATCTGGTTTGGGGAAGGTGCCCACTATGACTTTTGCTATGAGGCCCTCTGAACCCTATGTACACTCCTGGCCATAGGTGCACAACCCTCCTCCTCAAAGGCCACCAACAGGCGTTTTGTGTGGAGATCTGCAATACCTAGCATGTTGGTGAGCATTGAGGAGGAGGGTTGAGCATGCGTGCTCTAAGCATCTCAAGGGTAAAACATGGTCTAGGGTGTTTTGGCTGGGGAATGGGGGTACAAGGGTTATATAAAGAAAATAAACAGCATTTACCTGCTAACCTGCTGGTTCCATCCCATGGAGTCCTGCAACACTTCTATTTCCAAGGGCTAAGGATCATATCTGCACTGGGCCAGTCGGAACCATATTCTCAGCTTAGGTGCCGCAGTACATAGGGATGGTTAGAGTGCCAAGTGGAAGTCCCACTGTCAACTTTAAAGTAGCACCTATAAATAATGCAAGGTATGTATACTGGGTGACTAGTGGGATTTCACAGAGGGTATGGACCAAAACCCGGGATAGTGAAAATCCTGGGTTTTGGTCCATTTTACCACACGCTTTCACCCTAAACCGCCACCTGAACCTACAAGGTGCATTAGGTCTGCAGCTCCCAGAGTCATCCATAGCACATACTGGTGCTGCCCCAATAGGACTCACTAAAGTGTGCCAATGAAGCTAGTGGCTTAGACATAAGCCTCCCTATTGGACAGGGGTCTGATTTAACAGAAGAAACATAAATATCATAGGAATCAGACTGGAGTAACTAGTGTAGGATTTGGATTCAGGTCAAAGATAAATCTGACCAAAATAATGCTAGTTATTTTTAACTATTTTGACTTTTTTTTTACTAATCTGGTTTTTATTGCTTGCCCCCTGGTCATCCTGATCGGGGATGCCCCTCTGTGTGAAACCTCCCAGGTCGCCGGAACAAACTCACCTCTTCCCGGTCCTACGACACGTGCTTAGCCACTTGTCCAGTCAGTGCGCTGGCAGCCATTCACAAATGCCTGCCGTGGGCAAAAGCTCTGCTAGAGGGATAGCAGGGATGCCGCGCTGTTGGACCGGGAAAGAAGGTGAGTTTATGAGCGACCTGAAGGGGTTTCACACAGCGGGCATCCCGATTCTGGATGCCCTGAGGGGAGGGAATCAATCGGCCCGGGAATCTTATAGATTCCTGGGTCATTTTAAAGTGGACCAAAACCCAGCCTAGGAATTTGTAAGATTCTAGGTGCCTCACTGTGTGAAACCCCCCAGGTCGCTCATAAACTCCCCTTCTTTTCTGGTCCAACGGCGCATGCTCGAGCAACGGCCGCATCCTTACTATCCCTCTAGCCAGGCATTTGTGAATGGCATGCTCCCTGTTAGAGGGAAGCAGGGGATGCAATCTCCAGGCGCTCAGACAAGCTCCTGGATGCAGCGGATACGAGTGCGCTAATTGGATGAGCGGCCGCGCATGCGTCATAGGACCCTGAAGAGGTGAGTTTGTTCGAGCGACCTGGGGGGTTTCACACAGAGGGGCCCCCCCGATCGGGGTGACTCGAGGGCAAAGACCAAAATCCAGGATAGTAAAAATCCTTAGGCTTAGGTTTAGGCCCACTTTAAATAAGATATTGGCCAAGCTTGGGTCAAATTAGTAAGTCACTATTAGCCAACGTATGCACTTGAAAATGGAATAAGAAAATGGAATATTTTCATAGTGAAAGTTGAATTCCTCTTTAACTCCTTGAAACATATGGTACACATGTATCATTTGGTCCAAGTGACACCCATATTGTTATGTTAGATGAACTTTTTGTTTGGTCACCATCTATAAGAGCCCACTGCTACTTCTTATTACAGTAAATGGTGGGGACTAAGCAAACCATGGTGCCTATAGCATAAACACAGTGTACAGCCTTAAAGCTGCTAATGTGCCCCTGCGGCCATAGGCAGAATTCTTACACAGCAGGGAGGCGTTGCAACTTGCTCAGAAATTCCCATTTCCAAGGCTTGGGCTGCTCAGAGGGGTGGAGGGGGAGGAATCAAGGCCAACCTGGCGCCAGAGCCTGTCATGGTGACAAATTGTCTTTCGATCGATTGATTCGATATTTTCGGATTTTTCCTTCTACAATTGATTCCGATAGGTCTTTTAAAAAATTGATTAAAAATGTTGTATGTAATTTCAAATAGACCTCTAATCAAAATTGACTGAAGGTCTCCATGTACTAATAGCACAGGAGCCCCTCTGTTTGGGATGCCCCACCACTCCTCAATGCACCACAACCCAGGTCTTTGTAACCCAACACTAACCTGTTCCGTGTTAATCCCCACAACAGCTGACCACATGGCTGATCAGGTTTGGAGGTCCTCTTTAAAAAGGAACAATGGCCTTCTTGGTGTCCCATTCTTGGGGCATCCGATTTAGGATGGGCCACTGTGTGAAATGATACCCCCCCCCCCCCAGCGATCCTATGCGGCATGCCTATGCTGTGGCTGCAGCTCCGGCCTCCCTTGGCTGATGCATCTACCTGCTCCAGGAATTTCTGAATAGCTGCCACAGGTATATGAGGAAGCAGCCTGGCGCTCATGTGCCATTCAGCTCTGACTTCATGTCAGCTTAGTAAAAGGTGAATGAGCATGTGCTGCTGATTGGCTATTGGCCTGTACATGTGACTTGGTGGTCAGAGAGGTGCACATAGTAGGCGATCCAGGGGATTTCACTAATTGGGATGCCTCGCTGAAAAAGAACAATACCCAGGGGAATAAAAAGTTCAGGTCTTGTACCTCTTTAAATCAGTCTCACACCCATTTTCAACATAATGGGTTTGAGGGGCTGTATTGTGTCTTGAGGGGGTACCCAGATTGCTGCCCCCCCGCACATAGATCCCAGCAACCCTTACCTGAACCTTGATCCCCTGGCAAAATGGCGCCCCTGATTTGCCACCGTTGGTAAAGTCGGCAAGCCTAAACCATTGGCAAGGAAAAAGACCGCAACCCTGGCCCACTTAACCACCAATGACCAATCCTGGGGCCGCATTTCGCTTTGGGGTTCCAGGCTCCGGTAATGATTGCAGAGAACTATGCACGGAGGGGCTACAGCAATCTGGATGCGGATTATGTATGCAATGAGTGTGGGGCTGCTCTAAACCAAAACCAAGGAATTTCACTCAGCTAGGTTTTGTTCCACATTAGGAACATCCTTATGTTTGTAAAACCCTCCTATCAAGGCTGGGTTCATATTGCTGCCTGCGGCAAAATTTGGGCAAGGCTTTTGCGATTCAAGTCCCTTGAAGGGCAATTGCAATTTATTTTTTCAGACACGCCTGGGATTCCGTGATCAAGGTGAGTAATGGTGGAAATGGGGTTTCACACAGCAGGGAGAGCTGCAACCTGGTTTTGAAATCTTACTTCAGAGCTGCCCCTTGTACCCACCCCCACTGTACCCACAAGCCAAGGAACCCCAGTGTCCAATGCTATAGCCCTGGCATCATGGTTTGGGGGGCCTCAGCAGGGATGTCTCAGGCCAGCCAGGGCTGGTTTTTGGCCCCAGTCCGCCACTGGGTGTGAACAGAACATAAAGTGGACTGGGGGGTAAACCAGCCCCTGGCCGACCCGAGACATCCCTGCTGAGGCCCCCCAAACCATGATGCCGGGGCTATAGCATTGGAGGCTGGGGTTTCTTGGCTTGTGAGTACAGTGGGGCTGAGTACAGGGGGCTGAGATGGAGACTAAAGGGGGATAGGGGTTGAATGTGGGTGTTAAAAGCAACAGCCCAACTGGCCCCAAAGCAGTGCAGCCCACCGGCCATTGTTCCGGGTCTCCCTATGACCAGTCCGCCCCTGTTCACACCTATCTGGATTCTCTGTGTTGAGCAGTTCAGTCACAATGCAGAAACAATGCTGGTCATTATTTTCAATGGGTTAGTTCACATATATGTGCTGCATTGGGCTTTGCATTGGAGAAACACTGCACAACACTAGTGCAGGCCGAAAGAAGTCTAAGTGTAAGGGTCCCTTCAGGCTGTGTGTTTCCCCCATGCACCTATGTTCTGTGCTTTCTGGGCTGCCATCATGGTAGTACAGACAGGACTTCTGTAAGGGGCCCTGTCACTCCACCCGCTATATCTGATGGCAGCCTGGTAACGGTTCACCTGCTCTTACACTGTTATGCAATCTGGGCACCCCACTGCCGACCAGCGTTTGTTTTGTTTCTTGGGAAAGCTTTTGCCCTGTAGAAAACATTCTAAAGCCCATAAAAAGGTCTTTCTTATCTTTTTTATTGCAATGAGTGCTGTGGCAGACATGCACTACCTGTGCTGGTGGCATCTTGACTCCTCCTTGTCATATCTATGGAAATCCATGTCGGAAAGGGAAGGGGACCCTGTGCACTGTTTGCGGTATCACTGTCATAGCCCTGCAATGGCACATGCCCATTGGCATGGAGGTGCGGGACACTGAAGGACCCAGCAGAAGGAGGTGCTGGAATGCTTTGTTATCAGGACCCAGCAGTGCAGTGTACAACACTTTACCTCCTTTGTGCTACTAACACAGGTGGACTTTAAAGTGGACCAAAACCTTAATGGGCAGTTGGGTGGAACTGGCTGAAAAGCAAATATACTTACCTTGAGCCTTGTTTCCATGGCTTTGTGTGGGATGCCACAGCATAGAGCAATAAATTGCACCTCGCAGCATCAGCTACAAACTGACTGCCATAACGGTGGAAAATCATGGTACATGTGCTGAAGTGGCAGATGGGCTTTTGACGGGCACCCTCTGAATTACCAGCAATAAAGGGCAACATTACTAACCTAAAACGAGCACACCTGTCTTTTCTTTCAGGTATTTAAGATCTACAAAAGATTTGGATATAGTAAAAGCAAACCTCTAGTGAAAAGTGAGTGGAGGTCCCCTGGTATTGCTACTCCTTGGCCAGTTATGAAGCTAGTCCCCCCCCCCCCCCCCCCCCGAGGTCCGGAATACAGTGGAAGCTACCACATCTGCTTCTAGGCACTGAGGACCAGGCAACTCCAATCCGCCCTGAGGGAGGTGCGCGCAGCGTGGAGAGGGGGCAAAGCGCTGGGGATGGCAGCAGTGGCCTGAGCCAGGGAGGACAACACACAGGATTCTCCCACTGGGTTGTGGGTTATCTACCTGCTGTCTCACCCCCCTTCCTGCCTACTGACTCACCCACCTACCTATGTAGCTGCCTACCCACCCACCTACATATCCAACTGCCTACTGACTCACCCACCTACCTATGTAGCTGCCTACCCACCCACCTGCCCACTCACCCACCTACATATCCAACTGCCTACTGTCCCACCCGCCTACTTACATACCTGCCCACTTACTTGCCTACCAAAGCCCTGGAGTAGCATTGTCAGACCCACGTCTACCAACTCCCCTGCCTACTTAACCAAACTAAATTCCCACATACTAATTTACCTACTAAAGCCTTATCGAAGGCGGGTACCCGGGTGGTGTTGTTGGTCCTGGTTTGATCGGGTGATATAGTTTAACCCTTATATTTATGGCATGTAACCTTCCCCTCTTGTCCTCTTTACTGTTGATAGATCTTTAGAAGGTTTGATTATTGGTGGCTTATTTGCACTTTATAGAGGGTGTTGATATTTAATTGATACACTTGAGAGGGGTTTCTCATCAAATAACAACATCCAATAACAAAAGTACACAGCCAACAGACCTGTTTTGCTATAAAATATCAAGAGACAGCGTATTGAGTTTTCTTCAAATAGAAGCAAAAATGGATACAACAGTGTAGATTCACAGAAAGAAAGAAGCATGCAGGTATGCAATGGACCATTGCAGCCACTAGAGGTCGCTTTCCCTGATACATGGTACTACGGTAACAATTTGTAAAGTAAGTCAATTGGCCCACCTTAAAGCGGAACAAAGCCTGACGCTGGCCTTTTCCTGGGGTATCCCATTGTGTGACCCCCCCCTCCCCCCGGTTGCAGCAAAACTCACATTTGTCTTGGCTCCCATGGCGATGTACTGTAAACAAGGTATTTTGTTTAGAACATAGGCCACGTACATATTACACAAAATCAGATAAATAATATGCATAGTGACAGGACAGGATTAAGTGTGGTGGAGGCCCCTGGGCACAAAATCTGGTGGAGGCCCCCAGATACAGTAACTGATTGGTGGTTGTCTGGCACGCGCCTACTTACTGGAACATCAGATCGAGTCCCTTGTGCCACCCTTGTGCGGGTACGTGCTGCTCTGGGTGGGGGGCAGTGTAGTCTCCCAGCTGGTCCAGCAGAAAACAGTTCCCTGCATTGAGCTAGACCAGGACCAGATTATAGCCCAAAGGTTGGTGGAGGCCCCGTTTGCAGGGCAAGTGGTGGAGGCTCCGGGGCTCGTGCCCCTTGCGCCCCCCTCATAATCCAGCCCTGCATTGTGATACAAAAGTTCGAGGCAAGATTCCATGCATGCAACACTAGTGAAGGATCAGGGTCCTCCAGAGGGTTACACATAGCGGTGCATGCCAAATCAGGGTAATGAAAATTCTGGGTTTTATCTTGCTTCAAGTAAGTTGCACCAGATCAGCCTATATTGCTACAAACCAAGAGAGGGGCGACCTCTAGTGGCTGCAATGTTTCATTACATTGCTGCATAATTCTATGCTCATTCTGTGACGCTACACTCTTGTATCTATTTTACCATATTTGAAAAATCTTAACTGACATTTAATAGTAAAGCAGGTGTGTTGGCTGCTTTCTTTTGTTATTGATTTAATATGTTAGAGCCCAGTGTCATGATCATTAGAGTAGCAGGGAGCAGTGATACACTCAGTGTGTGAGGTGAGGGGGTGGGTAACTTATTCCAATATTCATGTAAGCCCTATGGCGGTGTATGGAGTGGCCAGGTGACTTATGGCAGGTGGGCTGCCCGCTGGCAGGCAATATGGTCAGAATGGCACATGCTGATGTATAGCTAATAACTCCTCAAAGAGGGAGAAGGAAGGTAAGCCTTAATGTGTGTGCCCACCGCCCACCATGAGCGCAAGTAGATCGCAGCCCACGGTGGCGAGCCCTGGACCCCAGGAAAAATCATTGGTTAACCTAGAAGCCGCAGCCTGCACCAGAGCACACAATACAAGCAGCAGGCACCCAGATTGGGGGGGGGGGGGGGGGGGAGTAAGTAGCCGGGCTTGTGGGGAATTGGAGTCTAGACAGAGAAATAAGTTCTGGACATTCAGATCCCATAAGACAGAGGTTATCACTATGACAGACTGTAACACTTCCCAAGGGAAAGTATCTTATGAAGACAGTAATACTTGATGACAAACTGGGTTTTGCCTAAAGTGGAACTGAATCCAGGATGCCCTGCTATGTGACACCCTCAAGATTGCCCATGAAAACGTACGTTTTCCCCACTCCTACTGTGAATGCGCTGGCTCTTGTACAATTAGCACTGTGCATATTAATGATCGCAAATAGTGAGAAGGAGCAGACACATATCCAGTTCCCTTTAGAGATGGATATGCTCCCACCACCCAACCCATCTAAACAGCCTCGGCCTAGAGATTCTGGGGATGCAGCTATGATTGTTTACTTCAAAGCGGGAGCCAGGGCAGAGGTGAGTTTTGCAGTAACCTGGGGGGGGGGAGGCTAGCCACCCCAGGGGAACTACTGAGGGTTTTGTTCTGCTTTAAAGTGGACCAATCACCAGGATTTAAACTGTCCTGGTGATTGGTCCCTGCCTGGGGGCGTCCCAATCTGGGGACTGCACTGCACTGTGTAAACCCCCCCAAATCACCCACTTCACTCACCTTTCTGGCGTTCCCATGGCATATTCGCGGGCTGCATTCAATCAGGGCTTTATGGCATGCATACTAATGTATGGTATGAAGCTATTGTGTGTCAGCATAGGTAAAGCCAGCAGCCGCATCCCCAGTATCCCTGTGGAGAGCGTGCCTCTGTGCACACTGAATGTCTGGCCATATAAGTGTGCACAGCTGCAGGGATGCTGGGGATGTGGTCGTGGCCCTGGTGAGGGACCTGTGGAAAGGTAAGGGACTTGCGAGCGATCTGGGAGGTTCACACATGCTGAATCTTTTAGACTCTGGGACCGGTGTGGTTATTTGTCCCAAAAGCCGCTAGAGTGTTTTAGACTCGAGGGCCACTAACTTTCTCCTTGGGTATCCTAAATTGGGATCACCCTCTGTGTGAAACCCCTGGGGACGCTGGTAAACTCACCTTCCCAGGCGGCTCCCACAATGTTGTGTTCACTGGCGGCTGCATCCCCAGCATCCTGGGAGCTCGCACTCCCACGGCAAGCCATGCAGATAGGCTGGGGGCAGGAGCAATCCAGGGAAGCCGGGGATTGGAACACTTGTGCTGTGCGGGCATGGCCTCGACAGTGGAAAAGTAAGGTTGTGTGCCAAAGAGCACCTCAACCTCAAGATACCAGGGATGCGGCTGTAGCCTGTGCATGCGCTTGGGATTGCCTGCAATGAAAGTATAGTGGCAATCCCAAGGGGAGTCACATGGCAGGGCATCCCAAATCAGGCTTTAGAGCCAGGTTACATGCATTTTGATCAGTTCAGGGCCAGCCAACTAAGTGTCCCTGGGGTATCCTGATTCGGGATACAGAGAATCCTTCAGAAGTTATTTCTTTTTGGGGACTCTGAAAAAAGGGTCTGAAGAAGGAAGTAAGTTCTGTAGGGTAGGGTATATCATAGAATGCAATGTGCTGGGGAATGATAGAGGCAAGCATAAAGCAGGCTCATTTAACCCTTTGCCTGGAATGTCCCTTTAAAGTCACTCTGCAGCCAAAAACATAAAAAACAAATCTCACCTTTTATCCCCCCGCAGGTGATTGCTGCTAGTCCAGTGTGCAAAGGCTCACCATCATGTCTGATCCTGTGCAGCACCATCCGCCTACTCCTGCCGCCCCATAGCGTTATCAAGCCGCTCTTCTCTGTGCCACACCTCCCTCCATACATTGCAAAGATATTAGCGTGCAATAGTTCCTGTGACCAATGGCACAGGGGCAGATGTTGCAAAGAGGAAAGCGGCTTGGCAGTGTCGCAGCCACAGCGGGGGCCGGTGAGCATTGCGGGACAGGATCAGACATACCAGTGAGTGTGATAGAACAAAGGGGCACAACCTAAAACTAGTTGGAGGGAAGACCATGGGCTTAGAAGATATTATTTTACAGAAAGAGTAGTAGATGCTTGGAAAAACTGCCAGCAGAGGTAGTTGAAAAATCAACATTAAGTAAATTTGATCATACAATGGGATAAGCACACATCTATCCTAAGATAAAGAATACATACCATACACACATAAGGGCAGACTAGATAGATGATATGGTCTCCTTCTGCGTCAACCTTCTATGTTTCTTACTGTGGACCAAATCCCAGGAATTTCCTCCCCCTCCCCCTGTGTTTTGTTTAACTTTATAAGGGCATCACAGTTTGGAATGCTCTTATGTTCCACCTGGTTCATCTGCTATTTACATCGAACCTATTTTTATAAGAGTGGCCATGAAAAAATCATGCCTTCCTCCCATGAGGAGCACCAAGAGAAATGTACTGACAAACTATCTATGAAAAAGTAATTTATTGACACAATATAAAGTTAAAAAATACATAAATACACACAAACCACAGGACAATGTAAAAACAAGTAACAAGTCCCTGTAAATGTCACTCCATATATAGTATCAAAAGCCACAATTAGTGGACCATAACAATAATAAGTGATGCTAACGCTCCCAAAATACTAAATACAGTAGGGCAAAAGATATTGAGAAATAAAGGCACTGGAGTCCGTCAGCGCAGGGACAGAACTGTCCCTGCACTCACCTACCCCGGTGTGTCAATAAATTACTTTTTCATAGATAGTTTGTCAGTACATTTCTCTTGGTGCTCCTCATGGGAGGAAGGCATGATTTTTTCATGGCCACTCTTATAAAAATAGGTTGGATGGTTTGAGGAGTGAGCACAGTATCTTAGTTTATCAGTGGTGCACCCCTTCAGATTCACTGCTATTTACATCGAGGTGGCAATCCCATGGCCCCTTCTGCAGTCAGGATTTATTGTCTTGCATAATAACGGCCAGTAATGATTAATGAATGAATGATTTGCTGGGCACCCCCCTGTGCCACTCCCTCCCAACTGTGGGATGGGCATAACAGGGATGAGGCTTGTGGCTCACATATGTGGCGTTGGACCGGGAAAGAAGGTAAGTGTATGGGCGACCTGGGGAGTTTCACACAGCGGGATGCCCCGGGGGGAGGGAATCAATCGGCTCAGCCGATCCCTGTTTGGTCCACTTTAAAGGTGTTAATAAAAAAATAATTAAAAATATATTTTAGCCTAGGTTAGAACATTTATTATTACCTTTTTTTCCATTAGAGCTATACTGAAAAGCCTCTCTTCAGTGTGTCGATGGGGGTCTTCATGGACTTTGCGAGCCAAACCTGACTTTATCCGAATAAAAAGCCTCCACTTGGTTTTGTCTATATTGTTGCTTTAATTGTATGTGAATCTCTTAAATGCAGCCAAGTTGGATTGATCTGGATTGAGAGAGAGAGAAAGAGAAGTTAGCGCATCAGCCACTAGAGGGCGCTGTGACATTGGCTTCACTAAACCTCCAATCCCATCAAGGGAGGTAGCTCTCACTGCAGTCATGCTATAAAACTGGCCGTGCATGGCGGGATGAGGCTGCCAGGTCATCAGTGGGTGAAGCATTGTACTGAGGGCTCATATCTTTGAAGCACCCATAAAAAATAAAAAAAAAAACAATAAGCAGCAACACCCCCAATAACCTGCTTTTCCTGTAACATAACCAAAGCCTATGTGATGTATTAGACAGCGGGGACTTAAATGACACATATCCATAAAGACCCGTGACAATGAAACGCTATACTATGATAGGCTACAAGGTTACTATATAAGAGGCTAAAGTTATATATATTTATAAAAATATTTGACCAATGTACTTGATTGGGGGCTGGGAGCAGCCGACCTGCTCACAAAGCTTTCAAGCAGAGAGGTGTGTGAGACTAATCACAAGCCCTGATCCATCATACATTACAGTTGTGTGCCATTTCCTAACACACAAACATTCTGCACCCTAAGTGGGTGACAAGGACAACATCTCACAATGGAAGCTGTGCAAGATATAAATATTTTAAGGCCGAATCAAACACATAAATATAATCTAGGTATGTGGGAATAAAACATTGTCTACAATAGGACTTTAAACCACCGGCAGCCAGTGAGGTTTTGGCTGGTGTGCAATCCCCACTTGATGCCGGAGGTCACATTGGGACTCGATCTGGTGATGGACAGAAGAGATCCCTGAGGAGTTTCAGGGCTAAGTGGTTCAGGCTTCTCTGGGCATTTTTAAGTGGCATTTCAGTTTTTGTGGTCGATTCCCTCTCCCGATTTAAGAAAACCGCACTGTGTGAAACCATGATGATCACTGAGTAAACTCACCTAGTAGGCAAAAGCACTTGCATGGGCTGCAGTCAAATCCCTGCTATAGCTTTAGCTGGGGTACATACCGGCACCAGGCATTGGACCAAAACACACAGAGTTTGGACCAGGAATCTATAAGATTCCCAGGCCGATTGATTCCCCCCCCCCCCCGGGGCATCCACAATTGGGATGTCCCACTGTGTGAAACACCACAGGTCGCCCATAAACTCACATTTTTTTCCAGTCCAACGTCACATGCGTGAGCAACATCCCTGCTATCCCTCTAGCAAGGTGCGTGCCAGGCATTTGTGAATAGCCAGCGCGGGCACGCTCCCTGTTAGAGGGTAGTGGGAGATGTGGCCGCCGACAAAGGCTCAGTCGAAGTGGCGGCAGCTGATCCGAGCTCACTGATTGGACGAGTGGCCGCGCATGTGCCATAGGCCCGGGAAGAGGGGGAAAGAACCAAAACCTAGAATAGTCAAAATCCTGGGTTTTGGTCCACTTTAAAGCATAGGGATGTTGATTTTCAGCTTGCTCATCGCTCTGATGTCAGAGTGGCTAGCAGAAGCTGAATGGTATGTGCTGATTGGCTGTGCCAAGGTATCACCAGAAAGGTGAGTTTTCTCGCCAATTAATGGGGATACACACAGTTGGGCATCCCAAATTGAGGGAGAAAATCCTGGGTGTTGTTCATCTTTACTTTAATTTGAATACACAAGTGGCCACTGGGGGCAAAGCACTAGCCAAAACCACAAAATAAAATAGCATAATACATATGTAAATAAACAGTAGTAAGAAAACAGTACAACATTGGGGTGGACTGTAGGGTGGCGTTGGAGGGGGGCTGCTATTTCATGTCTGCATATAGTTGTCTTTTAACCCTTTTCACACTCTATTCATAACTAAATACATTCAGCGTGATGAAGTTAAATATGTATGTGTTGACATTTAGGGTATATTGGAAGGAAGGCGAGCAGCTGTCATCAGACTCGTGTACATGAAATATCCCAACCACAGAACATCTGGCGCCTCACATCTCTTGCGAGAACTATTCTGTTATACATCCCACACTGACTCATGGGAGTGCATTCTGATCCATACTAATCTTCACTAAACAAAATGTCATCAATGCAATGAAAAAAACATGATCAGCTCGTGATAAGAAGAGGCTGACAGGCTGAGCTGGCCATCTAAAGCAGCCATTTATATGGGATCTGATCGTTCACTTTTGATCAGGCCCATAGGATAAGATTGCACGCCTGCCGGCAAGCCATAGCCCGGCTACGAATCGGCCAAGTATATAGACTTGTGATCAGATTTACCAGGCAGGCAGTGTGGTCCCCTATGATGCCCTATGTTGCCAGTGTTAGGCACAGTAAAGTCTTTGCTTTCCTTAAAAGGCACACTTGGCAGTTTTATAGCTGGACCATGGGTCTGATTATCATAGAAATGAACGATCAGAAGGTTAGCTTGTATCCTAATGCCTGTCTCCTACCAGCCTCAAAAATGCCTGCCCTTTTAAAAGCAGATCTAAATCTTTCCTTGCAACTCTGTGCCAAGCAGGATTCTGGTTCACAGGGGCACTAAACTAACCTAATCCACCCACTCACGCCATCAGTAGAGACTGTAGCTATTTCCCGTCCCCCATCTTTAAGAGCTCCCTGCACAAATTTGGCTTACAAAGGCTCTTTCAATTTTGAGGGATCCCAAATTGGGATGCTCCAGGGTCAATTGGTAATAGGAACCTAAAGTCATTTTTGGCTATAGGTATGCTTTTATTTTGAGGGCTTGTTGGTGGATCAAAATACCGCTCCTGAAGAAAAGTGCATGCCGCATGGAGTAACTAGGTGGCCTAAAGAAGACAAACAGGCCCTAAATATTCTTTAATATTCTTGGACCTGTCAATTCCCTGCATGTGGAGCATTTGGGATGCCCTGCTCTGTGAGCCTTCAGTTCACCCGTATTCTTACCTCAGTGGTGATCCCACAATACATCCCGCTCTGCACACCCTGCACGGTCCCATGATTCTGTGGGATCGAGGAACTAGGAGGAGAGTTTATGAGGATAACAAAAAGGTTTCACAATGCGGAGCCTCCTGGACAGACAACTGCCCAGCCCTGATGTCCTTTAGGTTTTGGTCATTGAAATGAAATGAATAATTCAGTCCAAAATCATTGAATGCTATAGTGCAATTTTTAGTCTTCTGGGGAAACTGTTGTGTATTTGCCATAAAGTGCCTATTTGGTTGGTCTTACAGGTATATTTATACATATATCAATCATTTGGATTTTATCTTTAAAACTGACTTAAAATACCAAACAAAGCAAAACAAAAGAAACCAAATATATTAAACAGCCTGGCACAGTTGGAAAAGAAAACTCCCCAAAACTCACTTGCCCCATCTGCATGCATAATACTGAAGCATTGTCAGCACTTACACTTGCTCTTGCATTCACACAAAGCTAAAACACCGCCTCGCAGATTTTCTCCTGATAGTGGCCATTTTGGAGCTGCTTCTTCCAGCGTCTCAGCCATGCTGCTGCATGAATTCAACTGACATAACAATGCACAGTAACAGGAAGCCCAGCAGCACTTCCTGTTTTCAGGCGACCTGAACTCCAGGAGACGCCATTTTGTTTGTAAAATTGACCACAGCAGGAGTTCAAAAAATGTAAAGTAATATTTAAGTGCAGTATCGGAATTGCCCTGTGGAGGGATGCATACAAGCACTGTTTGTTGTAAGGGTGTTGGCCCCCTTTAAGCAATGTATTGCTCTAAAGTCAATGAATAAAATAAAATAGATAAACTAAATAGATGCACAAAACGAGGAGTTCTAAGACATGCATTGCTTTTTTATTTGCGCCAATGTATTGCTATAAAATAAAAAACAAAATAAAATTGAAGCACAAGGCGATCAGATCAAAGCCTGATAACAACCTCCCACAAATTAGACTCACTAATCATTGGGAAAACACTCTACTCATTCACAAGTGGGAAGAAGTCAAGTCCATATTCTGCTAAAGGAGCAAAATATGCTTTTAGTAAAAATCATGTTATATAACGTATACACTCCATTGGAATGTGCTTCTTAAATGTACCATTCCACTTTTACAGTTCCTGGCCCCAGAACTAGTATGTATAAAAGGTCGGAATTAAAGCATGAGGCGGAGGCAGCAGCACGCGGAACAGGACTGGGATCAGACGATCCGTTAAGTGTGTGAGCACCAGACTAACAGTGATAGCAGGGGATAAAAGGTGAGTATAGCGTTTTTTTTTAAACTGTATAATGGCTTTAGCTCCTCTTATATATTCCCATATCAATATATGGTGGATAAAACCTTTCAAAGTATTGCAATAACAACAAAGCAATAACAACTGAGCTAGTCTATTCAGGCTCAGAATAGCTCAGGAGTTGAGCAGTCTTTCCTTAAAAAAGCAGAATGCTTCATTAGCCAACTTGTCACCCCTGATTCTTCTACTTCCCTGCTCTTGCTATTCTTTAGATTTTATATATATATATATATATATATATATATATATATATATATATAATTTTATAAATTATTTATACATTTATGTCAAATTTTGTTACTGGACCATTTTTTCAGAAAAGAGCTCCTTTAAAAGTCACCTGCACAAGTGTATGCCTTTAATAGGTCAACCCTATCATTCTTTTGGCTGTGCTCATGAAAGGGTTAAACATATTCAATTTGAACATTGTAGCGTGTTTTTATATGCATTCAAAAGCATTTGAACATTTAGGTCAAATACAAAAAGAAAAGGATATAGCAGTAGCTCATGCCCACGATAGAATCAAAATATACATTACAATGTCTGAATTAAATCAAAATTACAAATTGCACTTCTATGTGCGTTCAAGAAGAATTTTAAATGTAAAGAATTCTTAATGAAAGTGAATGAAGATGAAATGAAAGGCGGCAGGGAGAATAGACCTGAATACACTCACATCAGCAGATAGAATGTAAGGAATTGCGGCTGTGAAATCAATGCAGTTAACCCTGTCAGTGCCAGGAGTCAGTACAGCCTGACGCGCGTTACTCACCCTTGATGTTTGAACTCTTCGGCGACGTGTCGCAGGCTCTTCTACCGAGATCGCTTTGGTCTCTTCTGCAGCTGGCAGCTCGTAGCCATTCTTCCCTAATCCAGATGTATTTCATATTATGGCTTAGCCGCCAAGTGGCCCACGTGTCCGCTCAGAGTCCGGTTTCAGAGGCGAGCCTCTGCAGTTGTTGGCGTTTGCCTTGGTCTGCCACCTCCGCACCATTGCATATTTTACAGCTTATTGATCTCACCTGGCTTGATTCCATTTTGTATTGAACAACAGGCTCAGCCTGGAATTGTTCCCCACCTGTCAGTGTGGAGTCCAGGCACTTCTTTGCTATGCTGGGGTGATACATTAGCCACTGCTAGAGAGCGCACTGAATCATCATTATAGATGACACACCTAAACCGCCGCGCTTAACCTCTCTGCAGGAAATATAAAAATACACGCCACAGCTGACAATGAAGGCAAAGGCGGACATTAGGGGGTGATACCCTAACTGATTTCTGATAAAATCACACATAGCTTTCTTAGGCATTGGAGGGCAATAGGCCAAGCAATCTGTAACACTAACCCTACCCTATACTGTCTATCTCTATATTTGCCCGGAGTTGGGTTTTAGACATTTAGAGGTTGATTCAAAGCCAGGTAAGAATTCTCAGAGAAAACTGACATTCACTTTCTAGCGGGTGTAAATTTTCACCTGGATCTGAGTCAGCCCCAAGGTAGACAATGAAAGTGAATGGGAATTTACTCTTCTAAAAAAAAGTGAGAATTCTCACCTGGCTCTGAATCAACCCCAATGTTGGGCACTATGCTAGCCAAGCTGTAACACTAACCCGGCCCCATGCCATTCAAAACCAACATTTTGGGCCTTATTATATACTAGGAAAATAGCAACTTTGCCAATAATACCACACACCTTTGTATCTAGCTTTCCCTAGTATGAGCACATCAGAGCCTTTATGTTAAATTTGTTGGATATTTGATTTAAAGCCTGGCTCATCCCATATAAAATTCTTGAGCCGTTTGCCTTTTTTTGTTTCTAAACTGGTAGATGCTCGCAGATCAAGTCACTCGTGCTTACCTGGTCTTAGACATTGAAGCTGGATCTCTAACTCTGCCCTATACTATCCAAAGCCAATCCAAATTGGGCCTTATTATATAGTATATACAGTACATAATGGCATAATGGGAAGTAAGCAGCTTTGCCAATTCTTAGCGCATTCCCAAGTGCGTTGCTTCTCTAATTTTGGACAGCTATAATCATACCAGAGCCTTTTGCAAGTCCAGCATGTCTAAATTAAATCTTTAAGCCTGTCAGTCAACCGAGACTGCTAGATGCTGGTAAATCAAAACACTTACATGCAGGTGCTTCTAGATATTGAAGAAATCCAAAGCTTAAGCCTACGCCAAATCTATTAGAAACATTTTGGCAGGTCAGTAATCAGTTTATTTTCTTCCATGTATATACAATGTACATAGTAGGATTTTTTTTTCTTGGCAGGCGAGGTGAACACCTCTACACACTACACTAGCTTAATAGCATTAGAAGCGATATAATATATTGAATATAACTATTTACAATATTTGTAGTCTGATATTTACAATAGAATGATGGGATCTCAGTGTCTTATCAGCCCTTGCTGTTGTCTAGTCATTTCCACACAGTCCCAATCAAACTCTACTCTAGGAACTCTATAGTGGCGGCCTGATGGGAATAGGGTGAAGAAGGAACAGCCTGGGTGTAGTGAGTAATTGATATTTTATCCTGCCCTTGTTCTATAGTCTCTGGGCAAATTGGCTATCAGTGGAGGGAAAGGGGGCACCAATGATCCTTTAAACTGTCCGTTAGATATTGCAAAGCACTATGCCATGCATTAGTTAACACCAAGCCTTGTGTATGTCTAATACCCCTGGAGACCTCAAAGAACCCCTGAATAATTTTGAAGCTGCTAATATCTTATCTTAAGAAATGTCCACCTGCTGAACAAGGATGATCAAGCAGAAAGCCAGGGCAGGTAGATCAGGTCCAAAGAAGGTAGTTCAGCACCTTTGGTAGCTTAGCACCAAGAGCAAAGTGTTTACTCTAATACTTCTAGAGAACGCAAGCAACCCAAGGATAAAGTCTAAGGAACAAAGGGTTCGAATGAAAATGTCCACCATAAGGAAAACACTGAGCATAGATGAGCAAGGAGTGAGGAGGAAGCCAGGTCAGTAAATCATACAGAAATGAAAGCACCAGAAGTGGCCAACCATGAAAGGCTGAACCAAGAACAAAATGTAAAATAAACCTGGAGATCCCAAAGAAGCCCAGGCTGATGGCCTGGCTAAAGCTCCCCCTTTCTCAGTAAAATGTGCACTATAAAGAAGCATGAAGTTAAAATATTGAGCAAAGAGAAAGCAGGTCAACAACATTTTTCTGAAAAAAAAGGAGGTTGAAGTGCAAAGTATGAAATACCCCCTGACATTTCACATAACTCCAGGCTAATGTCTGAGAAACCACTGTAATGTCCACAATAAGGAAAAAGCTTCACTGGGATTAGCTGACCAAGAAAGGTCAAAGACTGAGGTGTGTATTACTCCTGGAAATCCCAAAGAATCCCAGGCTAACTTTTAAGGATCTCCCTTGCACTGGAAAACAATGAACAACAAATAGCAAGGAGAAAAGCCATTGCTATTTAAAAGAACATTGGTGCCCCTACACAGCTTGCTGGAGACCACACGGATAAGCCAGAAGGCTCTTGACAGATTGTTCACTGATCATGTTAATTTGGCCTGAATGTAAAGTGTTATTTTGGCGAAAGGCTGATGCTGTATTCCGACATTGTAATGTATCCTATCTTCGAAATACTACTTTGCTGCCTGAGGACCAGGACAACTTGCTGCTACCATAGGGAATTCTACCAGCAAATTCTGCGGGAAAATATCATGGTGTCCATCCAAAACTAAAGCTTAAGAGAAAGTGGATGACGAAAGAGTAAGTGAAAGATGAGAAAAATAAAAAAAAATGATCTCATAATTACAGAAGGTACCTCAATAGGGGCTGTAGCAGCTGCACACCAATGCCACCACCATCACCGTAGAGATGGTGAGGCTGCATCCAGTCTCCTACTGTCAAAGTGTGTTTATGAAGGTCCTGATTTCCTACAACTAGGCTGGCCTGCTCCAGTCCAGCATAGGTTGGCACTCATAGAATGCACAACAGATTAAGTAAAGGCTAAGCTATATTTGCCTTGGTGTACATTTACTGCTCTGTGCTGAGCACTTAACACAGGTCGGAGGTCCATGCTCCCTCCCATAGGCAGACCATGGGATCTGCAGTTGGCTGGGATTTTTTCAATGTAATCTGTGTGCAGATCTTTTTATTAGAGTTTACGAAGAGATATATTCTAAAAAACATTTACATATACAGTAGGGAAAATATATTTTTTATTTACTGCTGATTTTACACCTACAAAGAATGCAGAGGTCTGTAATTCTTATTGTAGCTCCACTTGAACTGTGAGAGACAGAATCTCGAAGAAAATTCCAGAAAATCACAGTTTATGATTTTTATATACCGGTATATTTTTTGCTTTTTATTAAATTATTTGATTACCTACCAACCAGCAACAATTCTGGCTCTTACAGACCTGCTTTTCTTTTAGAAAGGCCTCCTCCTCTGTACTTATTACGTATATTAATTGCACCTGTTTAATCTCATTACCTGTATAAAATACACAGTCAGACTCCAACCTCTTCACCATGGCCAAGACCAAAGAGCTGTCTAAAGACACCAGGGACAAAATTATAGACCTGCACAAGGCCGCGATGGGCTACAGCACAATAGGCAAGCAGCTTGGAGGGAAGGCAACAGCTGTTGGCGCAATTATCAGAAGTTGGAGATGTCTGACAATCTAGCTTGGTCTGAGACTCTATGCAAGATCTCGACTTGTGGGGTAAGGATAATTCTGAAAAAGGTCACAAATCAACCCAGAGCTACACAGGAGGACCTGGTTAACTACACAGGAGCATGTGAAAAGAGCAGGGACCCCAGTGTCAAAGATTACTGTTAGTAACACACTACACCGCCATGGATTAAAATCCCACAGGGCATGCAAAAGCAAAAGTTTCCTAGTGACCATCTGGATTTTTCAGAGAAGGCATGGGAGAAAGTCATGTGGTCAGATGAAGGATGAGTACAACCCCAAGAACACAGTTGCAACCTTGAAGCATGGGGTGGAAACATCATATTCTGGGGGGCAGGATGGGAAGACTGTATTGAACGGAGGATGGCTGGGGTCATGTATCGCAAGATTTTGGCCAACAACTTCCTTTCCTCATTAAGAGCAATGAGTCATGGCTGGATCTTGCAGCATGACAGTGACCCGGAACACACAGCCAGGGAAACTAAGGAGTGGCTCCAAAAAAGCATTTCATGTTCCTGGAGTGGCCTAGCCAGTTGCCATACCAGTACTCAATAGAAAATCTTTGGAGGGAGCTGAAAAGCAAGCCCTGAAACCTGAAAGATCTGGAGAAGATCAACATGGAGGAGAGGGCCGCTGCAGGGTGTGCAAACTTGGTCAAGAACTACAAGGAAACATCTGTCCTATGTAATTGCAAGCCAAGGTTTCTGTACCAAGTATTAAACCGGACCAACAGTCTGGCACAGTTGGAAAAGAAAGGTAGTGGCCATTTTGGAGCTTCCTCTCCCAGCATCTCAGCCATGCTGCAGCCTGGGTTAAATTGACATAGCTGACCATGCACAGTAGCAGGAAGCCCAGTAGCACTTCCTGCTTGCAGGTGGACAACCAATTTACCACAGCAGGAAAAGTTTAAATGAATTTTTATGTGCAGCATTTAAATTGCCCCAGGGAGGGATGCATATGAGCACTGTTTGTTGTGTTGGTCTGGTTTAAGTCATTTTTGACTGTTGGTCTGCTTTATTTTTTGTTTTTTGAGTATATCAACTATTTATGCAGAAAAAAATAAATCATTCAATGCAATTTTATAGAATTTACTTTCGAGATGCTGTCTCTCACAGTTGAAGTGTATCTACAATAAAATGACAGACCTCTCCATTCATTGTAGATGGGAAAACTTGCAAAATCAGCAGTGTATAAATTACTGTACACAGAATTGTCACTCTACCCATTTACATGCCTATTTTTCTCTTGCTTTTCTAGGTAGTGGTGTGATTGGGCTTTGCTGTGTCTAATAATGCCTGATGAGTAAATATGGGCTTTTGCTGGCCAGTTTAGCAGGCATAGCGTGGCACAGTACCAAATCCATTTATATTAATAACAACACACAAATGTCCGCAATGGCAGCATACAGGCAATGTTTATAACTGCAGGATATTGTCATCTTAAAAAAATCTGATATATTTGATCTTATTTTGTTGATATTTTAATTATTTAACAAATTTGATTTTAGGATTTTTCTGAGCCTCAAGGAAACCTTATATACTGAAGTGAAATGATATAGGGGGAGCACATGAAATATTATCATCTCAGTGTGTTAATGTTAATTCTCAATGTTGTATAAATTAATAAAACAAGACATTTCATAGTTTAAAGCAACACAAAACTATTCTTGGGTCCATGCTCCCGACCAGCCTGATTACCTCGGGCCATGTGGCTGCCTCTGGTTTCTCCCTTGACGAGGCCACGCCCACCATGCATTTTTGAGATCACTGATTGGCTGATCTCAAGACTACTGGCTGACGTCTGCTGACGTCTGCTGGCTGCATCCCCGGTTTTTCTGTAGTCTGGGAGTGCTTCCACCGCCAGCCTATCTGGGTATAGGAGTGAGACTTAAATACAGGAGACAGCGCAGTGGAACCCGCCGGTAAAGGTGAGTTTACCGGTGACCCCTGAAAGTTTCACGCAGCAGGCTAGTATGGGAAGGAACTGAATATATACTTGTTAATGTTACACCCAGGCCAGGTATTGAAAAATGCAAAGTTGTGTTCCTGATGTCAGGTTTGCTTTAATACGGACGCCTTCCATATAAAAAGATCTCATCGTAAGCGAAGCAACATGCAGAAGGAAGAAGGATTCATTACGCCAACTCTCCACATGATGTGTTTTGTAGTTTTCCTTCCCCGCCTTGGCACCATCACTTCATCAAACTTTTATGGCCAGTCCCTTTTCTTCACAGCAAGAGCAACAACCAGCCACAACTCTTCTGAAATGTAGCACAAAGCAGTGATAGGGAATCATAGAGGTGGTCAGAGGAAAGCAGAGAGTCCTCCAAAGGCTGTGAATAAAGCCCCTCTACTGCAGGCTAAGCAATGATGCTCAGCCACCACCATCAGGGAGCATTGCAAAAAGAAAATGTATGCTGCCCCCCCCATTAGAAACAAATCGTAACCTCAAAGAGTAGCAAACCCTGACTAAACTGAGCAGATGTCCCCCTGAAATCTCTGGGGACACCCAAATGTCCCACTGTGCTGACATTATGAGTAAGCCTGTCCTAGCAAATGCAGGCGGATATCTGGGTGTGGTTAACAAATGCTCCGACTCTTTAGCTGAATGATGGTAGTGGATTGGCTGAACACTGGCTCAACCACCAACATCTTTTATGGACCGAAGATGCCTAAAATATGGGACTGGATGGGGCTACACCTACTAACACTAGTAGAATGCTGTGGATATTTGTTCCTCAAAAGTCTGTATATAAGCCACACCCCTAAAATCCACCCCCCCACTATGCCCATCACCAACAATCTGCTTTAACCCTTTAAATGCCAAGCACGTAGAATCTATGTAGCTGCCTCTCTGACCAACTAACTGGCAGCTCCATAGATTCTACATACATGGAGTTTCCCCAGTTTGCACCCCCCCCCCAAAAAAAAAAAAACTTTCACCTCCAGGATCCAGCGCCAGGGTTTTCCTCTTCCCTTTGGGGTCTTCACCCCCCCCCCCCCCCCCCGGGTAGAAAACTTCTAACAGCTTGCTTGCTGCTGCAGGGAGTGAGCTTTTATACTGACCAACTGACGGACTATACTTGCGGTAGGAGTGAGCAGAAAAGCTGGAGTGATCGTTGGAAGCCTGATCTTAGAACACTTCCCCTACCGACTTCTGCTGATCACTTCCGTCTGTCAAGTCAATGGCGATAGACAGCGCAGGACAGCTGCGATTGGCAATGGAATGAGGCAAGTAGAAAAAAATTGACTTTTATCTGTGTGTTTTTATACATTTAACCCATTGAGACACCTATACCAGTTTACAGGGCAGCAAGCAAGGTGACTCACCAAACCCTTTTCCCCATTACCTCCACCCCCTAAAGCCTGGGGGGGTGGAGAAGAGCCTGTGGCCTGTGTGGGCGATTTGGGGCTGGGGGCCGGCTGCTCGCTCTCCGTGCCTTGGTCTACCAGCCTTCATAGCCCGGCCTGATTGTGCGGCTGAGGGGGGACCCCCACATCATTTTTTAAAAAACAGTTTAAGAGTTTAGGGTTGGCAGGAATGGAGCTTTTACATGCAATATGATTTTCTTGAAAAACTTTTTAATTTAAAAAGCTACAACGTTTTTAAAATGTTTTTTTTCCCACATATTTCACTCAAGAATATTGAGAAAGCCCTTTTAATGCTAAAGCCTAAACTTTGCTGACAATATAAATTATAATTTTCCTGGAAAGTCCTTCAAAGACCAGTTAAATATATATAGCACAAAATTATGAAAAATGGCCTGTCAACACAGGGTGAGAACATTTCCAGGTAGGCTGGCAGTTAAGCTGTTCCAATTTGAGGCCCCCCAAAATGGTTAGTTTAACCCTGAAAAACCTGAACTGAACCCTAATAATCAGCCTTCTGTACTGCATCTTGACCCCTGTGCCCTGTGCCTTCAATGCACTGCACCAAGCAACAACCTGCAGACCCTTTGTATTGCAGCCTAATGCACACACATCTTCAGTACTGCACCCTGAACTTTACCTATGCTCTAATGTACCCTGACCCACACCCCCACTGTACTGCACCCTGACCCACACCCCCAATGTACTGCACCCTGATTTACACACCTCTTCACTACTGCACCCTGACCCACAACCCCACTGTACTGCACCCTGACCCACACCCCCACTGTACTGCACCCTGACCCACACCCCCACTGTACTGCACCCTGATTTACACACCTCTTCACTACTGCACCCTGACCCACAACCCCACTGTACTGCACCCTGACCCACACCCCCACTGTACTGCACCCTGACCCACAACCCCACTGTACTGCACCCTGACCCACAACCCCACTGTACTGCACCCTGACCCACAACCCCACTGTACTGCACCCTGATTTACACACCTCTTCAGTACTGCACCCTGACCCACAACCCCACTGTACTGCACCCTGATTTACACACCTCTTCACTACTGCACCCTGACCCACACCCCCACTGTACTGCACCCTGACCCACACACCCAATGTACTGCACCCTGACCCACACCCCCAATGTACTGCACCCTGATTTACACACCTCTTCACTACTGCACCCTGACCCACAACCCCACTGTACTGCACCCTGAACTTTACCTATGCTCTAATGTACCCTGACCCACACCCCCAATGTACTGCACCCTGACCCACACCCCCAATGTACTGCACCCTGATTTACACACCTCTTCACTACTGCACCCTGACCCACAACCCCACTGTACTGCACCCTGACCCACACCCCCACTGTACTGCACCCTGACCCACAACCCCACTGTACTGCACCCTGACCCACAACCCCACTGTACTGCACCCTGACCCACAACCCCACTGTACTGCACCCTGATTTACACACCTCTTCAGTACTGCACCCTGACCCACAACCCCACTGTACTGCACCCTGATTTACACACCTCTTCACTACTGCACCCTGACCCACACCCCCACTGTACTGCACCCTGATTTACACACCTCTTCACTACTGCACCCTGACCCACACACCCAATGTACTGCACCCTGACCCACACCCCCAATGTACTGCACCCTGATTTACACACCTCTTCACTACTGCACCCTGACCCACAACCCCACTGTACTGCACCCTGACCCACACCCCCAATGTACTGCACCCTGATTTACACCCCCAATGTACTGCACTCTGATTTACACACCTCTTCACTACTGCACCCTGACCCACAACCCCACTGTACTGCACCCTGATTTACACACCTCTTCAGTACTGCACCCTGACCCACACCCCCAATGTACTGCAGCCTGATTTACACACCTCTTCAGTACTGCACCCTGACCCACAACCCCACTGTACTGCACCCTGATTTACACACCTCTTCACTACTGCACCCTGACCCACAACCCCACTGTACTGCACCCTGACCCACACCCCCAATGTACTGCACCCTGATTTACACCCCCAATGTACTGCACTCTGATTTACACACCTCTTCACTACTGCACCCTGACCCACAACCCCACTGTACTGCACCCTGATTTACACACCTCTTCACTACTGCACCCTGACCCACAACCCCACTGTACTGCAGCCTGATTTACACACCTCTTCAGTACTGCACCCTGACCCACAACCCCACTGTACTGCACCCTGATTTACACACCTCTTCACTACTGCACCCTGACCCACAACCCCATTGTACTGCACCCTGATTTACACACCTCTTCATTACTGCACCCTGACCCACACCCCCAATGTACTGCACCCTGATTTACACACCTCTTCACTACTGCACCCTGACCTACACCCCCACTGTACTGCACCCTGATTTACACACCTCTTCACTACTGCACCCTGACCCACAACCCCACTGTACTGCACCCTGATTTACACACCTCTTCACTACTGCACCCTGACCCACAACCCCACTGTACTGCACCCTGATTTACACACCTCTTCACTACTGCACCCTGACCCACAACCCCATTGTACTGCACCCTGATTTACACACCTCTTCATTACTGCACCCTGACCCACACCCCCAATGTACTGCACCCTGATTTACACACCTCTTCACTACTGCACCCTAACCCACACTCCCAATGTACTGCACCCTGATTTACACACCTCTTCAGTACTGCACCCTAACCCACACTCCCAATGTACTGCACCCTGATTTACACACCTCTTCAGTACTGCACCCTAACCCACACCCCCAATGTACTGCACCCTGACCCACATCATTCGTATTGCACCCTAATGCACACACATCTTCAGTAATGATCCCTAAACAAAAAAAAAATTAATAAAAATCATCCTACCTGCAACAGGTGCATCCAAGCTATAACCTGCCCCCCTGCACTTTTGCCCCCTCTCCTCTCTCAGTATGTGATGCTTCAGAGGCAAGATGGCGGTGCCTGTATCCTAGAGTCCTGAGCAGAGTTGCAGCCCAATGGGGGAAAGAATAATAAGTGACTAAAAAGTTAAAATATATTAGGGAGCTGAGGAATAGTTTTTGTAAGGGTTTAGGCTTTTTATTAAATGATGCTGAAGGTCCGGTTTAAGTCTCTGTGGGTTATTTTGCAGTTTGTGTTTCTTGAATCATGTTCCAGAACCTCATTCCAGTCTGGGGCTGAAACTCTTATTTGTTCTCCTGGAACCACTGCTGTTTAAATGATGGATTTTCCAGTTAGCATCACCAAACAGCCAGGCCATAGGAGCAGAAAGAAAAAAAATAACACCAGGTGCTACTTTGGTCCAGCTTTAGTTCTGCTAAGGTCATCCACACCTGCATCATCCCTTATATTCTAATAGATTGCAAGCTCTTCAACCTGCTGTATCCTCCTTTATAACCTGTGAGATTGTAACTTCTGCCTTCTTCTGTATGCTCTTATACCATTATAAATTGTAAGCTGTTTTTATTTCTGAGTCCTTTCTTTTACCCTAATAGAGTGTAAGCTCTTCCACCCTCTGTAACCTCCCTTATACCCCAGTAGATCATAAGCTTTTTGTCCTTCTGTATCCTCCCTTATACCCTTATAGATTGAAAGCTCTTCCACCCTCTGTAACCTCCCTTATGCCCCAGTAGATCATAAGCTTTTTGTCCTCTGTATCCTAGCAGATTGATTGTAACAGTTACAACAATATAAACACGTTGAATAAGTAAATTAATCATTTATTGATGCAGATCTGCATGTTAAACCTAAAAGAGTTAAATTTAAGAACAATGAGGTACAGGGGGACATGGACTCAAAAGAGGGACAGTTGGGAGGTATGCTTTATATGCTACAAGCCAGTCTCATTCTGCTTAAACTGGACCTTCACCATGATTTAATGAAAAGCCCAAACCCTTAAACAACTATTCCCCAGCATCTAAAATTTTATTTTAAGTTGTTAGTCACTTACGTATTATTTCTTCCGCCACTGGGCTGCAACTCTTTTCAGGACTCTACGACGCCATCTTGACTCAGAAGCATCACACTTACTGAGGAGAGGAGAGCGGGGTAAAATGCAGGGGGTGGGGTTATAGCTGTGCTTCACACAGACAGAGCAGAGCTGTGGTCAGGGAAAGGACAGCAATCCCAGAATGCAGAGCGATCAATCAGAAGGCACTTCCTGTTTGCAGGCTGCCTGATGCTCCATGAGCCACCATCTTGGAAGTTTAAATGGTCATAACATGCAGTAGATGCAGGTAGGATGAAATAATGTGGGCAATCTGTATGTACAGGGTGTGGGAAACATATAAGATAGGCTCTTATTCAGGGTGAAGGTCCGCTTTAATTCACGCAGTAAGCATCCTCAATGTACCCTATAGATTGTAAGCTCCTCCCCTTCCTATTTCTATAATAAAAAGTTGTGATCCTCCCCCTTTTTTATCCTTCCATATACCTATTCGATTGCATTCTCCTCCACCTTCTGTTTCCTGGTCATACCCTAATCGTTTGGTCATTGCTCTTCCAGATACCTGATAGATTTTATGCGTTTTAATTATTATTTATTTATTTTGTGCTATCTCCTCCCATGGCATTGTATAAAGTAGTAATAACAAACCGGTTAGAACATACAGCACATAGACATAGATCACAAATGTGGAGTTTACATTGAATATTCAGAGTGAATATAAGATACAATAGGAGAGAGCCCTTAAAGTCTAAAAGAAGAAAGGGGAGGAGACAAAGTGGAAGAATCACAAACAGTATTGAGTCTAAATAAGCTGGATTTGAGGGCACTTTTGAAAGCTTGGCTGATTTGGGAGCGGCGAATTAAGCAGAGGAGGATGTCTCAGAGAAGGTGACCAGGATGGAGGAGAGGAGAAGGTTGGACGCAGAGCAGAGGCTGAATCTAGGTGGATTTGCTGGATTAGAGATGAAATATAGGGAGGAGCCAGAGCTTTGTAGGTTAGAGTTTTAAATGGGATTTGCTGTGGACTGGTAGCCAGGAGAGAAGCTGGGCAGAGGGGAGCAGAGCTGGAAGAGCGAGAGGAGAGATGGATGAGGTGAGCAGCAGAGTTCAGAATAGATTCAAGGGGAGACAGTCTGCTAGTTGGATAGTGGTGTCAGGAAGAGACAAATGCAGAAGATGCTTATATGTTGGAGATGACAGGAGGTGGCTGGGGATTAGGATGACTCATAGGCACTGAGAAAGAGAAGTTGCAGTTATTTTATAATTAGAACAAATAGATTGTAAGCTCCTCTTCCTTATAGATCCTCTCTACTCATTTGTAAGCTTTTCAGTATCCCATTTTCATCGTAATAAATTGTAAGCTTTTCCCCCTTCTACTCTATATCATTCCTTCGACTCTGACTGTTATCCTCCCTTCTTTTTCCTGTTATAGCTTGAGAATCTGTAACTGTTTCTCCCTTATTTTTTTTAAAGTGTTAAGCTTATTCCCTATTCAGGGTTATATCTAGTTTGCAAGATTTTTTATCTTCTTTAGCATCCTTTATGACCTAATTGATTGTCAGCTCTTCCTTCTTCTGTATTATAACCTAATAGATTGTAAGTGCTTCTACTTTCTATATTCTTCCTTATGCTCTGTAAGCTCTCCACCTCTGTATCCTTCCTTCTCCTAAAAGATTACAAGCTCTTCCACCTTCTTCATTGTTCCTTAGATTGTACGCTCTTCCCTCTATTGCCCCCTGATCAGCGGCTCAGACTTTCCTCCAGATAGGAGCAGCAGTCCCATCGCAAGTGATGAAATAACGGTCAGGTGGCATGATGGAGTGTTTTAGGAGCGCGCTCGCTGGTAGCCATGCTTTGGCCGGCTCTTCATTAGCATACGTCGCAGTTCATTTATGCCGAAGTGACACCGGGAAAACAGTAGAGTTATGGGAAGACACAATGTACAAGAGAAAGCCATTCAGTCCTTCATAAAAGCTCTAGTGAACCGTGAGCGCAACCATTAATCAAACCATGGCGCGGCCATTTTGCCATTATCTGCCTTTGACATCACCTGGGAATGCGCAGTGTCACCTCTTCTGGGTGACCCCCCTCCTCTCTTCCGCCACAAGAAGCTCGACATGAGCCTTTGTCTTGTTGTTGTTTGTGATTGCGCCTTCTCTGGCTGCTTTATTGCGATCAATGTCTGCGTTCTCCTCTAGCGCACTAGCGTATTTCAGAAATGTCTTTTGAGCTTAATGGAGACCTCAGTGCGTTGGGATATATGGCGACTACAATGGTAGCACCGCCTCTGCTCTTTTGTTTCTTGGCGGCTTTGCCATTTTCAGGTCCAAAAGCAACTGTAGCAGATGCGCCAGGGTTCACTAAGTCACAGAAGCCCATCACCTCATAACCTACATTATTATTATTTCTGCCATGATTTCTGTAGTGCTGTACATGGGAGAAATGAATAAATATATATATATATATATATATATATATATATATATATATATATATATATATATAGCACAGGTTATTAGGTGTCAGATGTGCGATAAATTCAACACATATATATTGATACAGAAGAGGGCCCTGCCCTTGTGAGCTTACAGTCTAAGGCGGTTTCCCAAACCCTCTACTTAAGAGCCACCAACAGGCCAGGGAGAGCTACATAGATTGTGGAGAGCCATAAAGTATGACCTTTTGAAAGCTCTCATGTAGAAGGTTGGTGAGGGCACTGGTCTAAGGAATAAGGCTAGATACATATGGTTAGGTAACAAGTAGTATGTATCTATCATTGTGGCATGTCATTTAAAGGTTGTGAAGATTGTGAAGTGGGTTGTCTAAGCCAGATGATAAGCTCATTTGGAAATGTGGGTTTTGAGAGCACTTTTGAAGGAGGTGTGGAGTGTTGGGAAGTGGTGAATTGTATGAGGGAGGGCATTCCAGAGGAGTGGAGCGGCACATGTGATGAAGAAAGTGGGAAGAAGGGATCAGTTGACTTGAGGACAGTGGGGCGCTGCAGAGAATGTGAGATCATAGACAGATATTGTTATATTGAAGCAGAATTAGATGATGGGAAGACAACAAGCTCTGATTTGTCCATCTTTACTTTGAAGAAGCAAGATGACATGAATGCAGAAAGAGCTATTAGACAATTTGGAACACAAGATAGAAGGGAATTCTGGGCCTAGGAGGTATATTTAAGTGTTGTCTGCATAGAAGTGGTGTTGGAAGGCCAAGACCATACAGTTGGTCTAAACTAAGAGGAATAGGGGTCCAAGGACAGAACCTTATTGCACACCAACAGACAGAGGACAAGGAGAGGAAACCATGTTGGAGCAGGATACACTAAGATACACTTAGATTTGGCATTAGTCACTTTGGTGAGGCCAGTGTCATATAGTGTCAGTATATAGTGACATATTTATTTTTTCTTTGGCTAGACAGGAGGAAGGTTGGAACCAGTAAGTAATTCTGTTGGGAAGATCCTTCCCTTTTCTGACAATGGCAGCACAAAATATGAGGTGGTTCTCTAATGGAACACTACTGCCAGAAGGTCAAGCTTGCATTCTGTATTTGGGTCACAGACAGCAAAAATCATATTTAATTTATTTAAACCTTCCCAATACTATCCTTGTTGGAGATCCAATACTGTGCAACAGTTTATGCTTGTCTCTGAATGTGATATTGGGACTTTTGCCAGATTGACTGCAGTTTACAGTTATTACAAGTTATGACAGTAGATGGCGCTGTTACCAATGCTTATCTGTAGTCTTTTGCTGTGTTGTATTTCCTGTATATTAAGCTGCGCTCTATGACTCTACCCTGTCTGTGTTAGCCACCATGTTAAGGTAACATTCTCTTACTGCATTCATGTTCCAGTAAAGCCGGTTCCTGTTATACCACTAATGGATTCGACGCTGCAGCCAGCACTCACACTCTGCAACAATCCTTAGTCTTGATTACCTGCTTTGACAAGGGAAAAAATATGTTTGCTGGGGGACCAGAAGTCATAGCACACAGTTGGACACAAAGTTTATCTTTTTGGTACCACACAGGAAGTAGATCCCCTTCAATGAGAGCTAATGTATACCCCAGAACTGCACCCACTGGCCACCAGTGGTAAACTTAAATATAAAAATATATACCCTTACTTACATTTTAGTACTTACACCTATTTGTTGGGGTATGGCAAAGATAAGTGAGAATGAGGTTTGGGTTTTGTTATAGATCAGCTGGAATGCAGATTAAATTGTACTGCAAATGAATATTGATTTTGGTTGAGCTGTGATACAGATGATGCAGGATATGGTTCAGGTTGTGATACAGATGATGCAGGATATGGTTCAGGTTGTGGTACAGATGATGCAGGATATGGTTCAGGTTGTGGTACAGATGATGCAGGATATGGTTCAGGTTGTGGTACAGATGATGCAGGATATGGTTCAGGTTGAGATACAGATGATGCAGGATATGGTTCAGGTTGAGATACAGATGATGCAGGATATGGTTCAGGTTGTGATACAGATGATGCAGGATATGGTTCAGGTTGAGATACATATGATGCAGGATATGGTTCAGGTTGTGATACAGATGATGCAGGATATGGTTCAGGTTGTGGTACAGATGATGCAGGATATGGTTCAGGTTGTGATACAGATGATGCAGGATATGGTTCAGGTTGTGATACAGATGATGCAGGATATGGTTCAGGTTGTGGTACAGATGATGCAGGATATGGTTCAGGTTGTGGTACAGATGATGCAGGATATGGTTCAGGTTGTGGTACAGATGATGCAGGATATGGTTCAGGTTGTGGTACAGATGATGCAGGATATGGTTCAGGTTGTGGTACAGATGATGCAGGATATGGTTCAGGTTGTGATACAGATGATGCAGGATATGGTTCAGGTTGTGGTACAGATGATGCAGGATATGGTTCAGGTTGTGGTACAGATGATGCAGGATATGGTTCAGGTTGTGGTACAGATGATGCAGGATATGGTTCAGGTTGTGATACAGATGATGCAGGATATGGTTCAGGTTGTGGTACAGATGATGCAGGATATGGTTCAGGTTGTGGTACAGATGATGCAGGATATGGTTCAGGTTGTGGTACAGATGATGCAGGATATGGTTCAGGTTGTGATACAGATGATGCAGGATATGGTTCAGGTTGTGATACAGATGATGCAGGATATGGTTCAGGTTGTGATACAGATGATGCAGGATATGGTTCAGGTTGTGGTACAGATGATGCAGGATATGGTTCAGGTTGTGGTACAGATGATGCAGGATATGGTTCAGGTTGTGGTACAGATGATGCAGGATATGGTTCAGGTTGTGGTACAGATGATGCAGGATATGGTTCAGGTTGTGATACAGATGATGCAGGATATGGTTCAGGTTGTGGTACAGATGATGCAGGATATGGTTCAGGTTGTGGTACAGATGATGCAGGATATGGTTCAGGTTGTGGTACAGATGATGCAGGATATGGTTCAGGTTGTGATACAGATGATGCAGGATATGGTTCAGGTTGTGGTACAGATGATGCAGGATATGGTTCAGGTTGTGATACAGATGATGCAGGATATGGTTCAGGTTGTGGTACAGATGATGCAGGATATGGTTCAGGTTGTTATACAGATGATGCAGGATATGGTTCAGGTTGTGGTACAGATGATGCAGGATATGGTTCAGGTTGTGGTACAGATGATGCAGGATATGGTTCAGGTTGTGGTACAGATGATGCAGGATATGGTTCAGGTTGTGGTACAGATGATGCAGGATATGGTTCAGGTTGTGGTACAGATGATGCAGGATATGGTTCAGGTTGTGGTACAGATGATGCAGGATATGGTTCAGGTTGTGGTACAGATGATGCAGGATATGGTTCAGGTTGTGATACAGATGATGCAGGATATGGTTCAGGTTGTGATACAGATGATGCAGGATATGGTTCAGGTTGTGATACAGATGATGCAGGATATGGTTCAGGTTGTGGTACAGATGATGCAGGATATGGTTCAGGTTGTGGTACAGATGATGCAGGATATGGTTCAGGTTGTGGTACAGATGATGCAGGATATGGTTCAGGTTGTGGTACAGATGATGCAGGATATGGTTCAGGTTGTGGTACAGATGATGCAGGATATGGTTCAGGTTGTGATACAGATGATGCAGGATATGGTTCAGGTTGTGTACAGATGATGCAGGATATGGTTCAGGTTGTGTACAGATGATGCAGGATATGGTTCAGGTTGTGTACAGATGATGCAGGATATGGTTCAGGTTGTGTACAGATGATGCAGGATATGGTTCAGGTTGTGGTACAGATGATGCAGGATATGGTTCAGGTTGTGATACAGATGATGCAGGATATGGTTCAGGTTGTGGTACAGATGATGCAGGATATGGTTCAGGTTGTGGTACAGATGATGCAGGATATGGTTCAGGTTGTGGTACAGATGATGCAGGATATGGTTCAGGTTGTGGTACAGATGATGCAGGATATGGTTCAGGTTGTGATACAGATGATGCAGGATATGGTTCAGGTTGTGATATAGATGATGCAGGATATGGTTCAGGTTGTGATACAGATGATGCAGGATATGGTTCAGGTTGTGGTACAGATGATGCAGGATATGGTTCAGGTTGTGGTACAGATGATGCAGGATATGGTTCAGGTTGTGGTACAGATGATGCAGGATATGGTTCAGGTTGTGGTACAGATGATGCAGGATATGGTTCAGGTTGTGGTACAGATGATGCAGGATATGGTTCAGGTTGTGGTACAGATGATGCAGGATATGGTTCAGGTTGTGGTACAGATGATGCAGGATATGGTTCAGGTTGTGATACAGATGATGCAGGATATGGTTCAGGTTGTGATACAGATGATGCAGGATATGGTTCAGGTTGTGATACAGATGATGCAGGATATGGTTCAGGTTGTGGTACAGATGATGCAGGATATGGTTCAGGTTGTGGTACAGATGATGCAGGATATGGTTCAGGTTGTGGTACAGATGATGCAGGATATGGTTCAGGTTGTGGTACAGATGATGCAGGATATGGTTCAGGTTGTGGTACAGATGATGCAGGATATGGTTCAGGTTGTGATACAGATGATGCAGGATATGGTTCAGGTTGTGTACAGATGATGCAGGATATGGTTCAGGTTGTGTACAGATGATGCAGGATATGGTTCAGGTTGTGTACAGATGATGCAGGATATGGTTCAGGTTGTGTACAGATGATGCAGGATATGGTTCAGGTTGTGGTACAGATGATGCAGGATATGGTTCAGGTTGTGATACAGATGATGCAGGATATGGTTCAGGTTGTGGTACAGATGATGCAGGATATGGTTCAGGTTGTGGTACAGATGATGCAGGATATGGTTCAGGTTGTGGTACAGATGATGCAGGATATGGTTCAGGTTGTGGTACAGATGATGCAGGATATGGTTCAGGTTGTGATACAGATGATGCAGGATATGGTTCAGGTTGTGATATAGATGATGCAGGATATGGTTCAGGTTGTGATACAGATGATGCAGGATATGGTTCAGGTTGTGGTACAGATGATGCAGGATATGGTTCAGGTTGTGGTACAGATGATGCAGGATATGGTTCAGGTTGTGGTACAGATGATGCAGGATATGGTTCAGGTTGTGGTACAGATGATGCAGGATATGGTTCAGGTTGTGGTACAGATGATGCAGGATATGGTTCAGGTTGTGGTACAGATGATGCAGGATATGGTTCAGGTTGTGATACAGATGATGCAGGATATGGTTCAGGTTGTGTTACAGATGATGCAGGATATGGGTAGGTTGTGATACAGATGATGCAGGATATGGTTCAGGTTGTGGTACAGATGATGCAGGATATGGTTCAGGTTGTGATACAGATGATGCAGGATATGGTTCAGGTTGTGGTACAGATGATGCAGGATATGGTTCAGGTTGTGATACAGATGATGCAGGATATGGTTCAGGTTGTGATACAGATGATGCAGGATATGGTTCAGGTTGTGGTACAGATGATGCAGGATATGGTTCAGGTTGTGGTACAGATGATGCAGGATATGGTTCAGGTTGTGGTACAGATGATGCAGGATATGGTTCAGGTTGTGGTACAGATGATGCAGGATATGGTTCAGGTTGTGGTACAGATGATGCAGGATATGGTTCAGGTTGTGATACAGATGATGCAGGATATGGTTCAGGTTGTGGTACAGATGATGCAGGATATGGTTCAGGTTGTGATACAGATGATGCAGGATATGGTTCAGGTTGTGATACAGATGATGCAGGATATGGTTCAGGTTGTGGTACAGATGATGCAGGATATGGTTCAGGTTGTGGTACAGATGATGCAGGATATGGTTCAGGTTGTGGTACAGATGATGCAGGATATGGTTCAGGTTGTGATACAGATGATGCAGGATATGGTTCAGGTTGTGGTACAGATGATGCAGGATATGGTTCAGGTTGTGTTACAGATGATGCAGGATATGGTTCAGGTTGTGGTACAGATGATGCAGGATATGGTTCAGGTTGTGTTACAGATGATGCAGGATATGGGTAGGCATGTAGTACATATATTGCATGATGGGGGTGGGCTGTTGTATATATGTATTGGGCTGTGGGGTTGATCCATTGAAATGAGTGTAGGGTTGTGTTTTGATATATTGCTCTTTTAGTATGAATACACTGGGATGCTGATTGTATTGTGGGACAAATGAATTGGGCTCAGCTCACACTGGGTACAGATAATTGTATGCATGCATTGTTCAGTACAGATACCAGGTGAAGTTAAACTGTAAACCCAATGGAAATAATAAGAAGCGGGCAACTGGCGGTGTTTCATGCAGCAGGGCGTCTCAAATCAGGGGATAGGACCAAAACCCGGTATAGAAAAAAATCCCAGCCACATACTGTGCATTAAACAACAAATCACACCCACATGCGAGCGCCCGCCCCCCAAGAAGGACAGGGAGAGGGTTAATACTAACTGCTATCAGTGCTTACACTGCTGACCCTTTGCTGATTTGGAAGTAGAAGAGAGGCAGAAAAGAAAGAAAGAGAGAAAGGAGGTAAGGGAGAAAAAAGGGAGGGAAGGTAAGAAAGTAAATAATCAAAGCATGAAGGAACGAAAGACAGAAGGACAAAGGCAGAAAAAGGGAGGAAGGAAGAAAGGAAAGGCAAAAGTAATGACATATTAAAGAATGGAAAGCAGGTAGGAAAGAAAGGAAGGGAAGAAAAGTAATAAAGATTAAGGAACGAAAGAAGGAAAAGGGCAAAAAAATAGGATACAAGGAAAGAAAGCAAGACACAGAACAGATAAAAAGAAGGAATGTAGGTAGGAAAGAAAGAATGAGGTAAAACAACAAAGAAAGGTGAAAGCAAAGAAGGTGGAAAAATGAAAAAAAAAAGAAAGATGGAAAGAAAAGAAGAAGGGTGCAGAAAGGCAGACAGGATGGAAAAAAGAATGGGAGAAGGAAGGAAGGAGAAAAGAAAGAAAGAAAGGAAATACGGAAGGAGAAAGAGAAAAATAGAAACAAGGGAGGGAATAAAAAGACAGACAGAGGGCAGAAAAGAAAATGGGAATGAAGAAAGGAAAGAAAGAAATCAGGGAAATATCGAAGCAAAAGGAAAAGAGAAAATGAAAAAGAGTTAAATGAAAAAAGGGAAGGAAAGACAGAAAGAAATATGGAGGGAAGGCAGGAAAGTTGGAAAGAATAAAGGAAAGAAAGAAGGGTGAAAAGAAAGAGCCTAGAAAGAAAAAAAGATGGAATTAGGGAGGGGAAAGATGGAAAAGAAGGATGGTGGCCCTGCATACATCTATCCTAAGATAAAAAGAACAGCAGAACAGGGAGAAGGTGTGTGTCTACACAGGGACTTTAATATTACCAGTTAGGTTAGGTGGTGGAACTGATGAATCAGACGTTTGGGATGCCCAAATAAATCTAGCAGCTGCTCAATACAGATGAATGGGGTTGGTTTACATTCTGTTTGGGTCCTTGTACAGATAAACGAAGGGGCTTATTTAAGAAAGGATAGCACCAGGTAGCGTCTGGTGAATGCCGGGTGCTGTATGGGAAACCACATGTAAGAAAGTCAATCTGGTGAGCGCCTCTAACAGCGTCAGGTATAGCGCCGGCGCTCTAGGTTCAAGAGCGCCACGTATTACCTTTTGCAAAGTGTCGTTCTCCCATACATTTCAATGGGCTTTCATTTGTTTGTGTTTAAATAGCGTGTTTGGCAATTATTATGTTTATTTATTTTTTGCTCAAATCATTGTGTGACCTCTCCTGGCTGCAAACAAATACTTTTATACATTTTTGACTATTTATATTTTTAGGCAGAATTAGTCATTACAGGCCTGGCACTAAAGTGTTAGTGTTAAAACACATGTCACAGTATTAAAACAATGTCATTCCATGTGTTTTCGCTTTATTACTGGTGGATATGTGTTCAAAAACAGCCTTTAATCACACATCGTCTGGCGTTCTATGCTACAGCGCCCAGCTTTAGAGCGCCGACACTGTGTATGTGTAGTTTTTTCTTAAGTATGGTGTTGAGCACTGAGAGGCTGATTTATTAATAGCGACATGTAGCGACAGTTGAGCGACTGTAGCGGTATTTTCAGAGTGCCCGCTAGTAGTCGCTGTGCTTGGCCGTTGTTCGGTTGTTGACAGCGACTCAGTCGGTGTGGCGTAATGTTGAATGCAAGGTTACGAGTCGCTATTTGACAGGTTCCGCGCTGTATGGGAGCGCATGATAGCGACTGGTCAGAGCGACCGGCTCCCACCATATTCATCAAAAAATCACGCTCAAAAAATTCAAGCGCTGTGAAATGCATGTTTAAACCCCAGAGCGCTGGCGGCGATGGGTTAAAAGTAGTTTTTTAACCCCAAAACCACCATATTTTTGGAAACCAAAAAAAAAAAAGTTTTTTAAATAATTTTGTAATATGAATACATTAATATCAGACCTGTAATATCAATTGTGTAAATTCTGTACAATTTTTTTTTTAAATTTCCCTTTAAAAAACTAATCTAAAATGGCAGAAGTGGTCACAGAATTTTTCACATTTAAAAAAAAAACAAACCATTAATAACAATTAATTATTAATGTTATATTTAAAGATTATATATATATTATATTTAAAGATTGTTCCATTGAAATGCATTGGAGAGCGCCAGGTAGCGAGAGGTCATACCTGTCGCTGTTCAAGGTCGGACGCTGGCGCTGTGGGCTGAGGCTGGAATAATGATGAATGAGTGGCTATATGGCGCTATCTCAGTCGCTAAGCAGGATTGGCTTGATAAATGTGTGATTGTGGTGGGGAGCCGGCGTTCTCGTGGCGGGGCCCGTCATTACCGGCCACTCACCAGTCGCTACCTGTCGCTATTCCTTCATAAATAAGGGCCTGAGAGTTGGTCGCACTGAGCTGGCGCTACCTATCACCCACTGCAGCGTTATACTGTTATTAGAGCGCCCAACATACATTACATTCATCAATGTGGGCCAGGTTACTGCAGCGACTGAGACATTCTGTTACAGCGCCCGATACCTGTTTACAGCGTCTACTAGCGGTCGCTCTTAGCGCTGCTATACATATGCTCATCTGGCAATATGTGGTTCTAGTAGTGAATCAGCCTCCAGGACTGGTATGTGGTCCACAGAAATCAGTGTGTGGGTCAGGACACAAGTAAATAAGCATTTGGCTTGGGTATTGACCAATCATGTTTAAGGCTGGGTCGTGGCTCAGATTAATCTTTCTGTGGGTTAGGATGCAAAATAGCTAAAAAGGCATTTTAGTTGAGTTGTGGTAAAGATAAATGAAGATACAGGTAAGGACGTGGCACAGATACATTTGGCTTCTAGTCAGGATGCAATAAAGATGCTATTATCCTATTAACGTGGATTTCAACCAGATGAACTGGGTTGGGGGTCTGAACGCAGAAAAAAATACCAAACTGAGGATCGGGTTGCATCTTTAACCCCCTAAGAGGTCGATTCATTAATAGCGCCAGGTAGCGACAGATGAGCGCCTGTAGCAGTATTTTCAGAGCGCCCGCTAGTAGTCGCTGTGCTTGGCCGTTGTTCGGTAGTTGATAGCGACTCAGTCGGTTTGCCGTAATGTTGAATATTGGGTGAGGAGTCGCTATTTGACAGGTTCCGCGCTGTATGGGAGCGCATAATAGCGACCGGCTCCCACCATATTCATTAAAAAATCACGCTCAAAAAATTCTCGCGCTGTAAAATGCATGCTTAAACCCCAGAGCGCTGGCGGCGATGGGTTAAAAGTAGTTTTTTAACCCCCAAACAACCATATTTTTGGAAACCAAAAAAAACAAGTTTTTTAAATAATTTAGTAATATGAATACAATAATATCAGACCTGTAATATCAATTCTGCACAATTTATTTAAAAAAAAAAAAAAAATTAATAACAATTAATTATTAATATTTAAAGATTGTTCCATTGAAATGCATTGGAGAGCGCCAGGTAGCGAGAGGTCATACCTGTCGCTGTTCAAGGTCGGACGCTGGCGCTGTGGGCTGAGGCTGGAATAATGATGAATGAGTCGCTATATGGCGCTATCTCAGTCGCTGGCTTGATAAATGTGTGATTGTGGTGGGGAGCCGGCGTTCTCGTGGCGGGGCCCGTCATTACCGGCCGCTCACCAGTCGCTACCTGTCGCTATTCCTTCATAAATAAGGGCCTAACTGTTCTAAACCTTAAATATATGTCACATGTATTAGCTAAAGCAGGAGCACCCCAGACATGCATTGCAGGGTGTGGGGGGGAGGCAGTCTGCCTTTTCTCCAATGGGTAAAACATTTAGGGGGTTAACTCCATTCCTACCCCCCACTGGATGCTGGGTCTTGTATGAGCGTGGCTTTGGTGTCGCAGGGTATCCTGGCTGCTGCATTAATCACCCAATCACTGTAGCCTCTCTGAGTCAGCGTAGCGTAGCGTGCAACATCTTATCTTGTTCTTAGAGCACAGAGACTATCTACTTCTTGGGCCTCATAGCAGCCACATGGGCCACAGTGGCAATAGCCATCCTTATTAAAGTGGACCTCCACTTGGTGGATCTTCCGAAGAGATCCTGATTTGGTTCCTGTCCAGGCACACACTTTCTCTCCCATTATCCCCCTTGCAAACAGTGTCAAATGAGCCCTTTCAAAGAATCTAAAAATATCCCTTTATATGTTAATACACTGTATATTCTAAGCAATGCTGCTGCATGCTCTGCTTTGGACAGAGACATCTATGGGACCACTATGACTTGACATGCTCACTTGCGTGCTGAGAGCACCAAGGAACAGAGTGGCTGTTGTGTGTGGTCCTGGAGAAATAAAATGAAGGCAAACTTTGGAGCCCTGCTACAGCTTCTACCCAGCACTGCAGGAAATGGAGGACACATGGGACAGGCATCATATGAGCTGCTTGCTGCCTTATTATTGCTGTTGGGTTTCTTAGTTCCTGTAAGAAGCCAAAATAAGGCATGGAACTATGATGAGGGACCTGTCCCCCACCAGATGGAGGTCTCTAATTCAGAGCTCACTGATGGTGTGAGAGGCAAGGTTACTGTCCCTTTAAATCAGGATGTTCCTTAGCACAAAGTAGGTCTGCTTTAAGCTCTGTGAAA